>CM071614.1:21066285-22266285 GCA_036365135.1 Miichthys miiuy | reverse complement strand
TTGTCACTACTGAGTCTATAATGTAGTATTTGTAATCATAGTACAGAACTTATCAAGAAGACGTGAAAAGATCTTTGATCTGTTAAATCTGTCCGTATTAGTTTAAAGATATGTTTAATGTATATTGAATGGTAGTTTATCTTCTCACACACACACCCAGTTTAAGACTGTTACCGTGTTTATGACCCATGACACGTGAGGCTTCGTAAATCCTCTGTAAGACTCGCATACTCGGCGTCTAACCCGCACTCGAGTCGAGCAATCAAAACGAAGATAAAAAAAGGTGGCGAAAGATAAATTCTCACTTTTCCATTTTGCCTGTCTGTCCTCCCCCCCCGAGTGAGTTGATGTAAATATTTATTTATATCCCCGCTCACCCTGCTCTATCTCCCCTCTCTTCATTGTCTCACACTGCTTGAATTGATCAATATTTAATTTTCTCTCAGAGACGATGAGAGGTGGAGGTCTGTGATTGTTGGTCGAGCTCTCTCTTCCCCTCCTACTACATTCTTTGTTCTTCCTCTGTCCTTTTATTTCCCTCCCTCCCTCCCTCCCTTTCTCTCTCCACTTGTCTCCTCACTTTCATTGACTGCAGCATCAGATCTTGGCCACAGCACCTCTGTTAGTGATAGTTTGTTTGGCCCTGGCTCTCCGCTCAGCCTCTCTAATGTAATGAGCCGTCATTAAGGAGATGAATTGGGCCGCCGCCGAGGTCAGAACAGGGGTCATCTGACCTGCTGGTCAGCCATGCTGTGAACAGAGTCCTCCTGTAACCTTTGACCCTCGTAATATCAGACAAGAGCATTTGACTGTAGCCTTTGATGACTGCCATGTCCAGGAGAGCGGGTGCTTTATCATTTCCAATTGGGTGTAACAGGCCGTCTCTACACCAAAGAGGACGACGGTATCTTAAATATGCAAATAAAGTCTAATTTCTTCAGCTACTTTAAAAAGTGGTCACCAGGCGAGCAGCCAGGCAGCAGCAGACGACTGACAAGAATTTAATTATTTATATTTTAAGTGATAATGGTTCAGCTGGACTCCATATTTCAAGAATAAAAGCTTAATAACAAGAGTGTTTTAAAAATATAATCGCAGACAGTAACTCACTCATGCACACACTCAGACGTTTAATTAATCTCAAAGCCTGAGCTTCATGCAAACCTAAAATAAAATAAATAATGTTATGTTTACATAAAAAAAATATTTAGTATAGATAATTACAATAGAAGGAATAATGACCTCCTATAAACACAGAGGTGTTGTCAGCTGTGCTGAATAGAGATGTAGCAACAAGGTGAAGCCTGAAAAGTGTTCAGTGTTGTCTTTATTTGTTAATAAACGGTTGAATTAACGAGATTCAATCTTAAATAACCAGCACTTATTACAGAAAAGAGGAAATAAATACCTGTAAATAATTTTTAAAAATATATAATCCATTGTAACGACCACTACTAATTAAAAAAGCACGCTCTTACTGTGACTCGTTTAATCTAGAAAAAACTTGGCGTAACGTAACAAAACAAGACAGTCAACAGAAAATATTCAGGCCTGTCTTACTCCTCTTTGTCTGAATCCTGCCACCAGGTGAACAGGTACAATGAGGTGAAACCACACATCCACACCCGCCCTGTGACAAGTAGCAGATATGATAGTGAACCAGAGAACGTGTACGATCTAGACAAATAAACAATACAAACCATGCACACATTTTGGCTCCTGCACACAGTAAAACTATGATAAAAGTTTATAAACATTATTCCAGGATAGCGCTCATATTTCAACGTGTATGCCGGTCTGAATGCTCCTGTTGTCTCACGCTCTTCCTCCTAATGTTGTTTTTGGCTTCCATCTCCTGTTTATTTTATATCAATCTAAATACTGTACAGCTAAGAATAAATACATGTGTTCTTTGTTACTGATTAAAGTATTCTACATTGTACACAGTCCATCTTTCAAAAATACTCGGATACTTTCCCTTCCACACTGAACTTCTTACTTGTTAGATTATTTATGCGTTGCCATGTACGTTATTTGTGATTTGTTTAGACCTTTTTTTTATTGCTCACTCCTCCTGATTTTAATTGTCTTGGTGTTCGTGCATCACTCTTGGACAACAAGAAGATGCAAGGATGACTGCTAAAGCCTCTTTTTAATTTATTATTAATAATACACAACATAAGCACAGCAGGACTTCCCAAAGCGGTTAATACATATTCATATATGCTGCTACTGTTGTGTGCTTAACTTTAATCCAAGTAGAAGTAGTTCCTATAGATGTAGTGTTAGACTTACTTCTTCAAAATCCAGTAAAACTGCGTTAAACGGTCGCAGTTCTTCAGCGAGCTCTCTTTATATTGTCAGCGACCTTACAGAAGAAGAAGAAGAAACATTTTCATCATGACATGCTTTAGTTCATTTTAACTAAAAGTGCTGCCATTGAGATTTACATGATCTCTCCAACACTGTGAGCACAGTCGAAATGATTGATGGGGTTGTTTAAGTCGGTGTGCCACTGTCATAAAGTGTTCTTTTCTATTACCGCCGTAACACATGATTCACGTGCAGTTTGTATCAGAGGTGACAAAGCTTTAAATAGTTTCTGAAGAGCTGATAAAGTAGATTGAAGAGCTGGTTTCAACACATGGCGTGTGTGTGTGTGTGTGTCCATTTGTGTGTGTTGCTACACACACACACACACACACGAGGATAATGACACACAGATGTGTGTTAAGTAAATATAGGCAGCCCTTTTTTACGGAGCTCAAAGGGGGAGCGGGAGAAATGATGGGGTATTAACAGGAAGTTCCAATTTGTAGGTCAGAGTATAATAACAACCTTTGAGTGAGCAAATTGAAAATGAACCCATTGAGGATTGAGTCGTGTGCAGCTGAACGCTCACTCGGGGGGCCGCAGTTCCTGCTGAGGAGAAAAAGAGGAAAGAGAAACAGAAAAACACTTATCTGGAGCTGAATGAAGAGAGCTCAGCAGCTCTGGAGATACCGTAACTCTCTCATGCCCCGTCTTTCAATTGAAAGTGAAATTAGATCCCATCAGCTTATGGTCCACATTTGTCAGAGTGATGCTTTCTCGGTGTTAAGTAATTAAGTAAATGCCAGAACACACTGCAAAAATGTAAATCCGTCACCCGGCTGTGTTTGGAGCGCGAGTTTCATTGTGTAGGGGTCAAAACCAGAAAGTTTGTGGTTTGTGTGAGCAGTTTGTTTTCTTCTGTTGTCCTCAGGTGGAGCTGGTGCGGTGGACGGAGAGCGTCGGCCTGACCCTGGTGAACAGAGACCTGACCTCCCTGCAGCTGAAGACTCCTTCCGGACAGATCCTCTCCTTCTACATCCTGCAGATCTTCCCCTTCACCTCCGAGAGCAAAAGGATGGGCATAATCGTCAGGGTGTGGAGCTCGTGTATAATCACAATATGATGTGTGGATGTTGTTTCCTGTGTGGTGGTTTGTTTGCTGAATCGTGCGTTTCAGTGTTTGTGTGACTAAAAAAAAAAAAGCACGTCGTCTTGTATCTTTTAAAGCACGCAGACCTTTGCTGCTGAAGTGAACATGCTGCGTGATGATTGGTGTAGAAATATATAGATGAGCTGTACTGATTGTCATTTGTAATTTAGGAGGAGTCAACAGGAGACATCACTTTCTACATGAAGGGCGCCGACGTCGCCATGGCGAGCATCGTCCAGTATAACGACTGGTTGGAAGAAGAGGTAAACACACGAAGCATTCGCACAACAGGATGAGAAGATCAGGAACGCTTCTGGTTATTCCAGTTTGGAAGTGTTGACACACTTCTAGCCTTTATAGTCCGTTACGTATCCTAATTTGAATTACTTTCAGCTGGAACGAGCGTTATATTGGATTTTATTTAAATGTTACTGCCAACGATGGCTTTGCATCACTTCTTTTGTTTGTTTCATAAAGAGATATCATCACACTCAGAAAATCCTGGTAAATCAGAAAAATTCTGGAAAAAGTCCCGACTCTTGCTTTTAATTATGTCTAAACGACATGACCTGAACACAGCAGAACTCTTGAGTGTTAAAATGTACTAAAAACAGCGAGTATGCACGCAAAAAATACGTTTTTTTCCGAGGTAAATTAGGAGTCTCTAGCAGCTCCAGAAACGGCTAAAAAAAAAAAAAACTGGATCCAGCAGCCACGTCTCATCTTAAAGTGTCTGTCAGCAAACCTTTGTCTCGTTTAAAATGAGCCACTGTGGGCGTCAGCTGTTGTGAAATGGTTAAATATAAACTACAGATAAACACACACACACACGCTGATATTCCGTGAGTCGGGCTCCCTCTCTTAATCAGGACATTCACCGTTTGGTGGTCGAAGGTCTCGTGTGCATATCTTCATAATTATATTGGCATTATTGAGTCATTTAGCACTGGGGGGCAGCGTTTGATTTAATTAGTGACCTACATAAAGTTGAAGTAATTACAGTATGTCATATTCTCGAACAATGGTGCTAATGATGTTCTGTTGGCTGTAATATCCCGCTGTCAAATCGGCCCGGCGCTACGGTTACTCTGCTTGTCAATAACCAATCAACAGGACAGATTCGCCCCATTGGTGTTTCATATCAAAAATAAACCGCCGTCCATCCCCTTTGTTTTACTGTGTCCTCTGGATTGCACCAGAGGGTATGTTATTTGCTATTGATTTCTTTGGAGTTGGTAACAATATGCTGCTATTGACAGTACTGTACATGGTGTACTTATACAGCAGCTGCTGTGATAGAACAGATGATCTGATTTATAGTCATCTCTGGGAATTAACGGGGGGGTAATTAAACATGCACCAACGTTTATTTTAAATAACCAAAATCTTCAAGTTCAGCCATGAAATGAAGGTTTTCTTATATCTTTGCTCCTCTCTGTCAGTGTGGGAACATGGCCAGAGAAGGCCTGAGGACACTGGTGGTGGCCAAGAAGTCTCTATCCGAGGAGCAGTATCAAGACTTTGAGGTATGAATGAACACCACTGTATGTACTGTACACACTCTTCTTGTTTCCTTTCCTTAACTTGGATTTTTTGGCCTCCTTTGATTACTTGAATAACCTTGTTCTGAATTCCCAGTTTTTATTTCCACTTATCAAGTCCCTCTCTCCGTTGTCTGGTCTTTTACGGCCCGTTTAAATCCACAATTTCCTCGTCTTTTACTCTTCTCTCTCTCTGTCTCTGTCTTTCTCTCTCTTGCTGCAGAGCCGATACAACCAGGCCAAGCTGAGTATCCATGACAGAAACCTGAAGGTTGCAGCGGTGGTAGAGAGCTTAGAGAGGGAGATGGAGCTTCTGTGTCTGACCGGCGTGGAAGACCAACTACAGGCAGACGTCAGGCCGACACTGGAGCTGCTCAGGAACGCTGGTATCAAGGTTAGCAAGGAAATAAACACATAGAAACTGCACACATCTCAGCAGTGATTCAGGGCTGTGATCAGACATGCAAAAAAACAGAAAATTGATGATCTTCTATGGGAAATTGTTGTTTTGTGCCTTTTTAATCTCACATCTTCAACTTGTTTTCTGCTCAGATCTGGATGCTGACGGGCGACAAGCTTGAGACGGCTACATGCATCGCTAAAAGCTCCCATTTGGTCTCCAGAAACCAAGACATCCACGTCTTCAGACCGGTACGCTGCTTTAACGTGCCCTCTATCCGGGGCGCCTTGATGTAATCACAATGCAACTAATTAATGGGACATGGCGAAAAGCCTTAATATCCTCACTGCTAATTGTATTTTGTGGCTCTTGAGCAGGTCTCGAACAGAGGAGAGGCCCATCTGGAGCTCAACGCCTTCAGAAGGAAACATGACTGTGCTCTGGTTATCTCTGGAGACTCCTTAGAGGTACTACAACAGTGCAGCACACAGTGACATTTCCATGCGCAGCAGATGATGCTGAGGACGACAGCCAAACAGGCATTGAGAGAATAAAAAGTACTTCTCAGCCAAAACTAATGTGTTGGAGTTCAACCAAGGCCTTGAGGATTTGGGGAGGAAAACAAATCTTCAAAACATATTGGTCATTTCTTTATGAGGCAGAACAATCAGAACTTTGTTGGAAGAGAAACAAATCAGCGTCTCCACTTTTTCACATATGGTCATTACTGTCCGTATAACCTGTGTTTTTTGTGTCTCCGTCTCTGCGCTGCAGCTGTGTTTGCGATATTACGAGCACGAGTTTGTGGAGCTGGCGTGTCAGTGTCCGGCGGTGGTCTGCTGTCGCTGCTCGCCGACTCAGAAGGCCCAGATCGTCACGCTCCTCCAGCAGCACACGGCCAACAGAACCTGCGCCATAGGCGAGTGTTGACAGATAATGTGGCAGCAAGCTTTACGTGCCGGGGATGGTTGTTGGCTTCGGTCCACAAACAGCCTGGGAAAATCTGTCAGGAAGAGTCGGGGTGGGATGGGGTGGGGGACGTCTGTGCAGCTCGGCCCTGAGGGGAGGAAAATATTAAACAATGTGTAAAAAACAGATTCAGTGAATAATAACAGTGCAACAGCCTCAAACTGCTCAGAAAGGATGTTTTTACTGTAACTCAGATACCAGACTTTATTTATTTATTACTTCTTATATCCACAAGATGGCAGTAAAAACACACTTAAGAGAAGCTCCCGGTGAGGTCTGCTGCTTTTATAACCTCAGGTATTGACTGTGAAACAATGTGAAGCCTTTCTAAATGTGTGTTTGTCTATTTTGTGACAGGTGATGGAGGAAACGATGTCAGTATGATCCAGGCTGCGGACTGCGGCATCGGAATTGAAGGAAAGGTAAAAGAAAAAAAAAAAAAAACCTCCATGAAGCTACATAAACATGGACTACAGACCTCCTCTGGATTACCAGCTGTAACTTAATCCAGTCAGCAAACCTCTGATAATCTTGAGCAAACATATGTAGTTGTAAAACTATAAAGGCGTACCGTGATATGTTTCCCCGAAGGCCACACATCTTAATAATAAAGAACAGCACGCAGACTTGTCTTATGATAACTAACAGCGCCCGTGCTTCCTTTGAAACTCAAGTTACATCCGCCTTTATTGTCAGTTTTGAGGTTTGTATCATTTCTTTAGAGACAGCTGGTACTTAAATGGAAGTGCTTTACAGCCGCGCGGTAACACGGCGTCTTTTATACTATGTGTGTGTGTAAACAGGAAGGGAAGCAGGCGTCTCTGGCTGCAGACTTCTCCATCACTCAGTTTAAACACATCGGTCGCCTGCTCATGGTTCACGGCAGGAACAGCTACAAGCGCTCCGCAGCTTTGGGCCAGTTCGTCATGCACAGAGGCATGATCATCTCCACCATGCAGGTACGGGAGACATTTCAAACACCGACAGACAGACAGACAGGGCTTGTTTTTGCGTGTCACCTCGTGATTTAACAAAACTCAGGGGATTTTTAATGATTTTTTTTTTAATGGCTGCATCTGTGCCTTTTAAACGTCCTGTTTGTTGATGTTTTGTTCTTCATGTCTGTTTTCAATTAATGGTCTTGTTTTTATTTTGCGCTGTGTGGCGAAGCCACAATTTTCCACATTGTGGACAATAAAGTTCCCAACTAACTAACTTTATGACTTTTTGTTTTCTGTCCTCAGGCGGTCTTCTCCTCCATATTTTATTTTGCCTCCGTGCCCTTATACCAGGGTTTCCTCATGGTTGGGTATGTAACGTCTCCAAAAGACGCATTAACTTTCTTAGTCGTGATTTAATGTGTTAGAAATTATTGTTTTTTTGTTCACAGCACAGACGTGTGGATATATTTGACCATGTTAGCATGTAGTTCTGTTTCCCCAGCCTTCATTTCTCTCTCTGTTCTTTGCAGGTATGCCACCATCTACACCATGTTTCCTGTGTTCTCTCTGGTTCTGGACCAAGACGTGAAGCCTGAGATGGCTCTACTCTACCCAGAGCTTTATAAAGACCTCACAAAGGTACAGTGCCTCTTTTATATCCACAATTTCTCCCCTTAACAAGTTTAACAGGTCATATCGTGTGAACGTTCAGTGCGTTGCACTCATGGACGACATTTCTGTCTTTCAGGGGCGTTCGTTATCGTTCAAGACTTTCCTCATTTGGGTTTTGGTCAGCGTGTATCAAGGTAAGGTGCACGGACTCATTCAGTCACTGTATCCGACATATCAGCTTCATAAAATGAAATTATAAGTTTTCAACAACCGACTCCACCATGACCGTGTCCGTAAAGGATGACCAGTCTGGTTTTGTAGACTGTCAAAGCAACTCTTCAACCACCATTTCATAATTTCTGCTGTGTCTAATACCAGGGACCCCGGGCCCCCTTCAAACTCTCAGACAGTCACTTTCTCAGTATCTAAGGTTTCCAGCCGCCATCCGCTTTTACATGCAGGCTTTTGTCTGTCCAGTAAATCGATATTTCTGTAATCGCTAAGCCATGCAGCGTGTGAGAAAGATCTATGTTCCTGCTCGAGCGTGACTTCCTGACAGCTCGAGGTTTTTAATTAAAGGCCAATACCAGGTCTGTGGAAGGAAAAAAAAAAAGAAACGTGAAGAGGATATGAGAGGACGACAGCAGAGGAGGAGAAAAATATTAGGCGCCAATCTCGTGTAATTTATTACAGAGTGTGACTCTCTGGAATGCACTGTATGAGGACTGTATGACAAAAGCAATTATGTGATCAGTTAGAGGCCATTAAGCTCAATTTGACTCGTGTTATGATAAAAATGAAAAGACTATCAAGATACGGCAGGCGCCCAAAGATGAGTGAGTGTCTGGACACTTAAATAGCACATTGTGCATCTTTTAACCTCCATAAATTATGTCACTGAATCGGCTCTTATCTCCAGACACATTAATCCTTAAACGTCTCAGTCAAGTGTTTGTACCGCATCGAGCTGACGCGGCAAAAAAATGTTCACAAAGAATGCAAGAACCGGTCCAGACACAACCTCCACTGATTGGTCCCGGTTTAGCTTTTTACACCTCAACGAGTTAACGCCGCGTGGTTTCTTTTTTTCTTCCTTTGGCGCCACCAGGTGGCATCCTCATGTACGGCGCTCTGGTGCTGTTCGAGTCGGAGTTTGTGCACGTGGTCGCCATCTCCTTCACAGCGCTCATCCTGACCGAACTGCTGATGGTGGCGCTGACTATTCGTACCTGGCACTGGCTGATGGTGGTGGCCGAGTTCTTCAGCCTGGGCTGCTACCTGGCCTCGCTCGCCTTCCTCAACGAGTACTTTGGTGGGTATTCAGTCACTCTTACTTTTTGTTATAGATTCAACAGCTGATTGTCTAAATTTAATGTCACTAAATAGCAAAAAAATGCTCATTATATATTCCCAGAATGCAAAGTGAAGTATTCAGATAGCTTGTTCTCAGAAAAGCTGCAAATCCACCAATAAATTTTGGCTTTTTTGCTTGAAAAATGATGAATCAATTATTAAAATAGTTGCTATTAAGTTAATAAATCTCTCCGTTGATCGACTAACTGCTTCAGCGCGTGGCTCTTACGATCTCGCATGTTTGCTTTCAGTACAGTCGAAGAATAACTTGACTTTTTGTCTGTTACGTCCAGTATCGAACGGACCGATCACTTCAAGGCGGCCTCAGTTTTCTTCACTGCTCCCGCTCTGTGTTGTTTTTGATGTAACACTACCTGGCGCCCAAACTGTCGTGCAGTACTTGTGCTTTTATTGCTTCCCCCTGTCCTCTCTCTTCTCTCTCTTTTCTTTTCTGCTCACCGCTAACCTTTGTACTGCACTCACTCTATTTCTGCTGCATTTCTCTCGCTTCTGTACTGTTCAGGCATAGGCAGGGTGTCCTTTGGAGCTTTCCTTGGTAGGTGTGCAGCCTGTAAATTCATCCCCCTCATTCCCTCGTCCATCTGTCTCTACATGTTGTTGTTTCTGTATGTTCCAGTGATGTTTTAGGGTACATTCAGACATCAGAGCTGCAGAAATTGTGGCTCAGACTCAGATTTAGAAGCTGGGTTCGTGAAATAAACAAAGCCAGAAGCCAAAAGTTGAATCCGGCTCAACTTGCTGCGTTTTTTTGGCGGACACCACCACAGCCAAAATGAACTACCCTATCCTGTCTGAATGTACCCTTACCGTGTCATCATTTCGTCTCTTTCATTTGATTTGATTTAGATCCTATGCACTCCGGGTCGTGCTTGTTATCTTGTGTCATTTGTGTCATGCCAACACCGAGCATCTTGATTTTTCTAAGCCCGCATTGCAACTGTTTTATCTTTTTTATCTCAAGTGATGTTGACTCTTGCATTACTTGACTGAACGCCCATTCCTCCCGTTCAATCATAACACGACACACAAAGACGAGCGCGTACCTAAGCTGTTTTTCTTGTTTGCTCTCCCAGACTTGTCGTTCATCACGACTTGGCCTTTCCTGTGGAAGGTGTCCACCATCACGCTGGTCAGCTGTCTTCCTCTCTACATAATCAAGTACCTGAAGCGCAAGTTTTCACCTCCGAGCTACTCCAAACTCTCCTCATGAGCCAAAAACTTGGATTTACTGATGTTTGTTTTGTAGTTTTGTGCTTCTCTGAGCTTTGTATTTTCAGCACTTTTTTTTTTTTACTTCACTGATCCTCAGTGACGGGCGGAGGTCGAGGAACCACTCGAACTGGATAACTCTTCTTTGGATTATATCACTGAGACTTGGGATGACTTGAAAAAAGAAAACAGAGCACATAAAAAGTGTCAGCGACTGCACTTAGAAGGCCTGAAACACTTGACCTCATTTTGTTGGGGGAAAAGGGTCGACCTGCCTTCGTTGGCTTTAAAGCATTTTAAAACAAATCAGCTTCAAGTGTCGTTTTATACAGTTCTGATGCATTTTTTTCTTTCACCGTTTCGATTTTTATATGTGGAGTTCAGACTTTTTTAAGTGTTATTTTTTATTCTAGGTATTAATTACAGTTGCTGGCCTGCATCTGTGAGCAGTGTTGAGTTGCTTTGAGGGGATAAAAAAAAAAAAAAAAAAGATTTATTTGAACGTTTTCCTACGTTTACTGTAAATAAAAGCCTTTTACATGCAGCTTTGATTACCACAGCTGTCAGTGTAAAACCTCACTGCGTTCAACTCGTGTACAAACGTGCATTACAAGAATGACATTCACCCAAGAGAAATGCTGGAGCTTCAAACTGAACTTCTGTGCTGCTTCTACGTCCTCATCGTCCACGTTACGACCGCGAATGACTTCCATCAATCCACCATCACCGTAGTATAAAACCAGCACTCCATACGCCACGTTTAAATATTGTACTGTCAGCATATCTGGCCTTCATCATACTGCATAATTTTACATTTCTGATGTCTGTCAGCAGCCGCCAGTCCTCCCCCTGTCAGGACATGGCAGCTCGATTCGTGCCTCATTATGATGTATTTTACATGTACTGAAGCTGCGTCTTACAGCACTGGATGTTGAGCAATCAATCAGAGGTTTTTTGGTTAGCGTTTGTTTTTGTTACCTCTGCAGCCAGATCTGAACTTCCAGGAGCTTAAATCCTGCTGCTCTTCTCGGAAAACATTTTTTCTGATGCTTAAAACTACTTTAGAAGTCACGACGAAGGACCCTGAAACACTGTCGGCTGTGTATTTTTAGGCCTTTATTGACAATATGACTCCCCTGGGCCTCTACGTGACTTTGGCCTGTAGCAGACGTTGACATTCAGCTCTTTTTAAGGAGGAATGAGTTTTATCATTCGCTCCGCGCACTAGAAGTATTGAGCACGTTCAAGCACAGTGGGGAAATAATCAGATAGATGAATGTTAAACTAAATGTTGGGTTCAGTAAACAGGATGTAGTTTAGCCATGTTTATCAGTCGGGTTGTCAAATCATAATTGAGTTAAACTCAGGTTGATCATTCCTTAACATAGTTTGTTTTAAATTGTGGCAACCGTACTGTAAAATATAGCTACACTACGAGAAGACTAAAACAGAGAAGTAGTTGGTAGAGTTTGTTGTGGCTGCGAGATTTTAATGCAAATTGCATTTAGGGGTTTAAATTTCTGCGTTGTTGCGAAAAAGCAATTCCAAATGTCCAATTCCTGTGTTTCCTGTCGAGGTCTTTGTTCTGTGTATGTGATGATGTGTACGTTTGTCCTTCTCGTGAACTTGCTTTCCATGTCTTACACTGCGATTTCTAACAAGTATGTCTGTTATTTATAACGTTGTTATTGATTAATGAATAATAAAAAGAAACAACAGATGCCAAAAAAAAAAAAAAAAGTTCCCTTTTTCTCTGTGTAGACATCCTGAAGTTCATCATGTGGTCACTAGATGGAGGTAGAGACTAAAGCCTCAACAGAAGAGAACATGGCTCAAAGTAAAGGAGCACTGGAGTTAAATACACTATTATTCACATTTAGAGGTGTTTAGTTCATGTATATAAACTTGGCATTTTGAGTTGCTCTTTTATTCTTTGAACAGGAGGGCGAGTGACGGGGGTCGCAGTCAGCTGCTGCACCGCAAGATGCCACTAAATCTGATGCGCTGGTCCTTTAAATCAAATTGTCCGCCTCATACCTTCTCTTGTTCCTTCTCTTGAACCTCTGGGATGTTTGAGCTTCACTCTACAGATCAATGAATGAGTACAGTTTGTTCACACCCTGCTGAAGGAAGAAAGTTTCTCTGCTCTCACCTCAAATTGTAACACCTGGATTTACCAGTAGGATTTTGTGACGTCACAAGTTGGGGAGCCAATCATAGTCCAGCAAACTTGAAACCTCCTGTGACGTTCCATCCATTCATCCATTATCTGTAACCGCTTAACCTCATCAGGGTCACGCTACATTTTGGCTGAGAGGCTGGGACCTCCAGTGGAGTTCACCATCAAAAAATAAAGTTTCAAACCTAAAGTGGTTCTTCATGGTGATGCCATAGAAGAACCTTCAAAGAACATGAAGTTCTTCCCAGAAAATATTCACTTTTAAATGAAACATCGGCTAAATTACTTTAAAAAGTGAATTATTTAATTAATTAATTAAAAATGTTGTAGATTATCACCCTTTATAATTAGAAAATGACACCACAACAATCATTTCTACACACAACCACAGGTTAGTCATTAGGTTGGCCATATAGCAGCCATTTAGTTTAAGTCATATGTACATCATGTTCACAAAAAAAAAGGTGTTCAAACTGTCCCTTTGTTGGTTTTTATCAAAATCAGGTCACATAGTTGCAAAGGGCGACTTAAAGAAATGTATCAGTATTCCAAAGAACCTTTTAAAAAGAAAAACAAGAAAGATTAATAGACATAAAAAGGTTCTTCCAAGCTCCAAAAGTTCTGCAATTGTGACTTAAAGAACTCCGAAAGAACCTTAAACAGCAAAAAATGGTTCTCAAGGATGGAAAAAGGTTCTCCAGAGAACCCAAAGTGCCCCAAAGAACTGACTGAACAACTTTGACGTTAAAAAAATATAGATTCAATACATTTATTGATTCTGGATGGGACAAGACAAAGATTTTTAAGAATTTCTAACTGGGTAATCAAACTTTAAACCTTTGTGACTAAAAGAAGAAAGATTCGACGTAACTTTAAAACATTTCGAATCTGTATTTTTGTGTAAAAACCATATCAGAAACAAATATTCACGGCCAAAGTATGTGTGTTAAAACATGTGCGGAGGGAATCTTTAAATATTGAAGCCTCACTGTATATAAAGAGAGCCACAGTTTTTAAACATGCCTTAACCATATAGTAATTATAGATTGTGCTTTTAAATGCGCACCCCATGGAGGAAGATTTAATGTATACAGTAAAAAGTTTTACTATGTAATCAAAGGCAGTCATTGAGACAACAGACAATGTGTTATCAATTTCTCCCTGCAGAGGAGGAAGTACTTTGTGACCCAGTGATGAATGTGATGGTCCGATGGCTTTAACATGTTAAGAAATGTTCGCTTTCATCTCCTCGTTTTCACTTTGTAGCTCGAACATCCACGCGAGGGAAAGAAGCGCCGGACTATAGGTTGCATTTAACTGTTCCTACAGTACGTGCGTCTATGGAAGATCATTGTGGTGCGTTTTCCAGAGCAGCTGCAGTTAATGTGCTGCATGAGGTGCTTTGATGGACCGGGTAATGTTCATGTGACTAATGATTTATTCTGCTAATAGAGGACAGTTCGTCTTTGTTTGTTTTTTTGTGCATTAATTTATTTCAGAAGAAACAATGTTCAGATGAGTCTGGGTCTTATTTTCATATGTTATGAACTTTTAAGAAGAATTTATGGACAAAATTGATGTTAAAGTTGCCAAAACCATTAAGATATATAAAGTGCAACTTTCTTTAAAAGCCATTAAAAGTACTTATCCACACACTGTATATAATATATTTTATATTAGTCGTGTAGTTTCTAAACTAACACTCATGTGTTGAAGGCTGCTTGTTTCATCTCTTACTTCTAACCTCTAACCAAGCTGCAACCTCTGCGTCAGTGAAATGAAGTGCCAAAAACTGCAGTTCCTCAAACGTCCACTTGAGGCTGGCTACAGAACGACTCAATGTCCATAAGTCCCCATGTTAAAATGTCCAACTTCACAGCAGAAATAAACATGTTTACAGCCTGGTACAAAAAACAGTTTTGGTCTCTATAGCTAATTTCCCGTTCATGACAACTGTACTGAGGGTGAATTTATATACAACTCACCTGTTCAAATTATATTAAGGCTTAAAGTTATGCAGAATTAACAGCGTGGCAGCTTTGATTGACAGATGGGTGCCATTAAAGGTGGCTTGTTTGAGAAACCAGGCTTCATTGAGGTCCACCAAAGATTTACGCCTTTGTATAGAGAAGAACGAAGAGGCTAAGTGCTCAGTAAGTCCAGGGAAACTTTAGTTACCCTATAGTTGCTGAAAACATGTGAAAAGACTTTGAATGATATATTTCTGAAATGTGGAGTTCAGTCCAGGATTTTTGTGGGCGGTCCTTAAAGGATGGCTCGATGACACGCTGAGGCCACCCTGAGCAGAGAGATAGAGATTCATTAATCTCACTCAGAGTGTTTCAAAGTTAGCCCCCACAGTCCTGGAGCTGAGAATTCATTTTTACCTGATTTTGACACCTAATGTCATGAACTTGTCGATATTTTTAATCATTCATATCTGGCTGGGTGGTTAATAACACTTTCTTCTTTATTTATTCTTACTTTACACAGACTTTAAGGTGCAACTGATGATAAAAAAAACACAGCAACATACAAGAAAAAGTTCTTTATGTACAAAGCAAACATCAGAATATTAAAAGGAAATACTGTCGTTCATAAAAACCTTCTTTCTTCTGACTCAGATAGACATGGAGTGAGGTAGTTCCTCATTTCAGTATCACAATATACAGCTGCCTCTGTTTTACTATTAAAAGGCACATTTAGATTTATTTCCTTAGCAACACAAAGATTTCAGTTTTTTTATGAAATCTACAAATCATTACCGACACTCTTATATATCTAAGTGCTGTTTTCTTTTAGTCAGTCACAGCATTACTTTGACAGTCAAATGTGTTTACATACATTTAATGCATTCTATATGTAAAACCTGCACAAAGCTGGGCTGCAGAGCCACCAGCATATTTCTTCTGTCTTCTTCTGTAGGAGAAGCTGCCGAAGCCGGCTGCACGCTCCACATTTATTTATTTAATGTCTTAAAGTGCGGAAACGCGACAGCGGTGGAGCTGCTACGTTGTCGAAATGGAAGTTAATAATCTAATGTTTCATCTCTTGTACAACAAATTGGCGTCTGTCATAAAAACTCTGTCCTAACTTAATTTTAAGCCCTCCAGGATGAAAAACACTTCTTCTCCAAACTAGATTTTATCCAACCCATAAGTGGGATACAAAACACTTACGCAGCAGAAATTTCAGATGCACGGAACATTTCGTCAAATTAGTTTTTTTTTTTTTTCACATTTTTTTTTTTCTACACTGTAGAAAGACCTGCCATTATGCCATTATGCTATCTTGTTACTAAGCAGCTAAGTGGCTTCTGTAGCCATATTCCATCTGACTGAGCTTGTTATAAAATTCCACAGCACGCTGTTTGAATTAAGAAACAACAGCCAGTAGAGATAAAGTTACTGGTAATGATATTCCCTCACTGGCTTTTGAAGATGAGACTATTCCTCTCAATCCAGGGGGTCCAACATTCAATTATTTATACATACGTACAAAATATTTTTTTTTTATCAGAGTTACTGTGCTCTCTTTCAGAGTTGCAAACTTTGATGAATTTGAGGAGTGGCAAGCTGGGTGTTCCTCAAAAAAAAAAAAAAACATGTTCTCAGTGAAACGACCCAGAATAAACAAAGCTTTCATTTCTTACCGTTCAACCAGCACCTCGACTGCTTTAAGCACTTAAAATTCAACTGACACTTCAACTACCCACATTTTTATGACTATCTCTGACACTTAAAAGGTCCCATATGAGATGAAATAAAGCAGGTTGAGATGCTATATAAATACCAAGCAGAAACTACGCCTGGCTGCTCAAACAAGCCACCTGTAACGACACCCACTTGTCAATAAAAGCAGCCACGCTCTTAATCCTGCATAACTTTAAGCCTTAATATAATCTGAACAGGTGAGTTGTATATAAATTCACCCTCAGTACAGTTGTCATGAACGGGGAAATTAGCTATAGAGACCAAAACTGTTTTATGTACCAGGCTGTAAACATGTTTATTCCTGCTGTGAAGTTGGACATTTTAACATGGGGACTTATGGAGAAACTTCTGTAGCCAGCCTCAAGTGGGAGTGCAGTTTTTGAGACTTCACTTCACAAGCCCTGGAGGTTGCCACTTGGGAATTTCTTCTAATTTCCTGCTTTTCCCACTTCAATCTTCTTCGTCACTTCCGCTTTCCCACGCTATCACAATCCCTTTTCATTCACTCCTTTATATCTTACTGTTTCAGATCACACTTCAGTTGCTTTCAGTGTCTCAGCTGCTCTCACTCACTCTCACGTTATGTGAACACTGAACAGATTCTTGTTCATACATCACCCCCTTCTGTAACTCTGTACTAAATATAGCATCGTTGTTGTCCCCTTCCTCCCACTGGATGACTTTGTTTTGTTTGTCGACTCGCGTACACGCATTTTTTTTATTATCATGATGTAAATACTTTTGTCCTGACTCAAACATATGAAGAAATATGTTCAAAAAAGTCGAATCCACGTGTGTCTTTACAGTTATTCAGCTTGTTACAGTCAATAAAAATTCCTGTGAGGACGTTTCTAAAACTTCCTCTGCTTCACAAGCCTACCTCAGTGTGTACCAAAGCAACAAACTGGTATGGTAACCACACTTCCCTGCAGTTACACTAGCTCCATTCTTGATTTATGTAAACGACCTTGGGCACGTGGTGCAACCATGACCAGCAAACTGAGACATTGTAAAACGCTGCTGTGCCTCAGGGAGCTGTTGCTTTGTGTGTTGTGCTCGAGCTTCATGCCAGCTTTGAGACCGTTAGGGAGGGAAAATGAACCTCTCGGCCTACTGCAAAACGCTCCCTCGGCTATGAAAACTCCTCCCTTGGCTGTAACCAGGCAACGGGCCTTCACAACAGGAAACAGAGCAGGGGATTCCGTCACAGCGGCGGAGAAAAAAGGAGAACATTGATGGGAGACAGGAAGTCTGACTGTAAGAAAGAGCAGGGATGGTGGCGGCGGTGCGGTGTGCCGTTGCGAGGGGGTCAACACTCCTCTGACAGGATGAATAACAACAAAATATCCTACATGCCACTTGAAAAGGGGAGTTTTAAAGGTGCAAAAAGCAAGATATTCACACCCTAGTAGCTCAAAGAGGCTCTAATATAAACACAGGATTGATCAACACCAGTGATTCAGCGATTACCTCACCAGGTGGTGAAATAGCTGGCCTCCACGACTGAACATTTCATTCTTAAAAACCGGCATTAGTCATGTAATGTTTACGCGTACTGATGCGTTACGTCTGCACATTTTTGTTTGATCTCAGCTCTGACTACGCACCTCTCTCCTCATCTGTTGTGCCTTTTCAGGCCACCGTAAGCACTTTCCAAAGACCCTAAAGTATTTCTGGTTGGCATTAAAGGTTGCAGATTACTTAATTTCCCCTGAAACCAGTTTTCTGGTCACAGTCTGAACTCAGCATGTGGTCATAGAGACTATTTATAATGTTTTTATTATTCAACATCAAGAAACACTTAATAAAACAGCAGTTATGAGCGCACATATGGTGAGAAGGGGTGTGTGTGTGTGTGTGTGTGTGTGTGTGAGAGAGCAGGCTCGAAAAGACAAAGAAGTACAGTAATAATTTTTTCAGTTTCCTTCCAATTCATTTTTCCAAAACAAACAGGTGATTCAGCAGTGGGAAGACCGGCATTTTGGAGACGGTTTGTTTCTTAGTTTATGAATAACTTATAACACTTTCCAATGTTCCGTCGTGTTTTTGTTCAGACACAAATAAAGCCAGGCACTGGATTCTGAGGTTTAAGAACTGTGGAAAGAAAAACGAGTTGAGGTCTTTTCCACCTCGTTTTTGGCCAAACCACGTCATACCGGGGGCCGAGTATTCACAAAGTTTGGCAGCGTGGCCACACATGGGATGGCAGACGACAAAAATGTGTGGGCTTGTGTGACAGTGAGACCACCCTACCCCCTCCCTCCTTTATAATTCAATCCCGGACTTCTTCTAACGATGATACACGAGGCAAAACTTTGGAAAACGCAGTTGGGCAACGCTCCCGGCAGGCAGCAAGAATCACAGTGAGACACGAGTTCAAAAATGTATTTAAATGTTTCCCAGACGTGATGATCTACAGTCTGATTAAATTAGCATTGTGACTGTGTCACGCTGCGATTGCAACATTAAGGATGCTGCTTTGTGTTTGTGTTGTCCTCACTAAGCTGCGCTAGTCAAGGTCACGCGTTGGAGCAGCGTGAAGGTCTCACTGTAAACACACTTTGAGTTTATGGATTGAGATGTGACAGCAGGAACATATTTTCACGTCTAAACCACCTTAAATCTTCTGATTTAATGGACGCACTCGGGCCAACAATGAGCGTGAGACTGTTCACTTCCTGGTAACCAGATGTTCCTGTGGGGGACACTGACAACTCTGAGTCAGTTCACTGATGCCCAACAGTTACCCACTGCCTTAAACACTCAATACTCTGTGTGTGTGTGAAAGCCGGTCTTTGTATTCAAGAGCAACTTAACCGAAACTGCAACTGTGATTAAAGTTCTCACTTGATGTAGACTTGTACTCTAGGGTGTCATCACTCCTGGGTGTCGGTTACCTGCGCAAGTGAACCTTTAACCTAAAAATCAGCAAAGACGTGGATCATCGATGGAGCTGAAGCCAAACCATCTGTCCAGTCACCTACCTGTCAATCAAACTTTAAGCCTTAATATAATCTGAACAGGTGAGTTCTGTAATAATTCATAATAAAAAATAATAAAAAGCAACCAGAAGATTAAGATTGTTTAGTAAAAACAAGAACGTGGAAGGTGTTTTGAAAGGAAAATGTTCAAATGCCGTGACTTTTTAATAGTCAGAAGACTTGTGAGCCGTGACTTTACTTGCACTTTCTCTCAAAGACTTGATTTCACAAATCTGGAGACTTGACATGGATTTCTCTCAGCTCAACTGAGACTTGTCCCATGCGACTTAAAACCAGCTGTAGCATTAAATAAATTCACCGTCTGCAGCTTGTTGATATCAAAGTGAATCTCCTGCTTACTCTGCTGTGTCTACATTATCAACACAGGACGTTGGTGGTGTTTCTCATTATCTAATGTTCTCTACTTTCAGATGTGGCTCTGGATCCATCCAGTCTGTAGAAGCCTGTTACCAAGGTGTCCACTAACCAGCACCAGGCCTGGCTGGAAAAACTACGAGCCCCAGCACTGCCCTGACGTAGAAGGGTCCACTAGTCAATCAGCAGCAGAGCTATTTATTAACTGCAGACGGGTGGAAGTGTTTACTGTGGCACATGTTACAGCCCCCCTCTTTTGCCCCAATTAGAGCCCCCCCCCTCAGCCCCATGATAGATTTCCATGAGGTCAAAGAAATGAGTGGGCTTCTTCAAATGTCTGGAGAGCCACCAAGCCACGTCCCCATGATGAAACAGAGAGTTAGGGTTTCACAAGTGCCGTCACTCCCTCGGATACTCTGCTGGAGAGACAGCTCTGCCAAAATGAGATCCCAATGGGTCAGGAGGGGATATTGCATTGGATGTGTGGGGGCATGCATGCCATGTGGTTGCACAATGGACAACAAATGTGGATTAAGAGCTGATTTCTGAAACAGCAAAAAGGAGGGAAAGAGTTAGAGAACAATGGTGCCGTTGGAAGTAGTTTGCACCTCAATACAGACGCGGTAAACGGTTGAAAATGTGCACGCTGTAAAAGATCTGATGCACCTGGTTGCTCAGACAAGTAACGTCACCCACCTGTCAATCAAAGCGGCCACGCTGTTAATTATGCATAACTTTAGGCCTTAATATATTTAGGAGCTGTTGGTACTTCCAAGCCACAGAGGTTGCTGCTTGGCTAAAACATCTCAGCAGCTGTTAGATTGAACTTCTTTGGTATAGACATCAGTGATGCCCTTTGACCTTTCTTCTAGCGCCATCAGGAGGTTGAAAGTAAGTGAAATATCTTGATAGCTATCGGACGGATTGCCATGAAATTTGGCACAGATGTCTTTGTCGCCCGGAGAGAAATCTCCAAATGCACCTGCACGCTTCACTCTTGGAATAAATTTAAAGAAGCAAATGACCTCACAAGACTGAAAAAAAACACATTGCTGCGAACTGCGAGGAGTTATATGACCTTTAAATAAAGACCCATCTCAACACTCCCTGGCTGAGAGTGTCGGTGGCATGACACTACACCAACACCGAAGATCACACACCAACTAGGGCCAGCTGATAAGATGCTGTGCTGCAGTAATGTAGCTTTCCATCTCCGGGGATGGACAGACTCTTAGAGGGCCCACATCATGTGACTATTGTCATCACAGAAACCACGGGCCTGCTGCCAGCTGCTGAAAGCTCCAGACCTGCCAAAGATAGCAACAACCCTGCCTCCATGGGGCTGGATGCACCAAGGAGGGAGAAGCCGAATAAGTATACACCGACCGCAGAGGGCGGCCTATGAAAAACTCTATGAAGACTCTCAGTTCAGCGTGTCAAATGACCGGTTATAAGAGTTGATTTTTATATAGTGCGTCTATGCAAGTATGGATAATTATGTGTTTTGTGCCCCGCAGACGTGCAGTCTGTCAGGAGGAAGTGGAAAAGCAATTATTTGCCTTTGCAATCACACAAAACCCCCATGAGACATTGAACATCTGAAGGAAGTTTTATGTTTTACATGAAGCTATACGTCCTGGCATGTTTGCCTCAGCTCACCTGTCCTTGTATCTTGCTCGAGCTCCAGCTGCAATCTTAAAAAAAAAACAAAAAAACAACCAACCTTTAACCGAACATCCGCCTGCTGTAACCGGTTGATAAATGGCTCTTTCATGGTGAAAATGGCAGCAGTTTAATGTAAAACGCTTGCGAGGATTAGTCTACACATAAATCTTGATTTAAGGGGGAGTCCATGCGCAATGTCTTGCAACAGCACATTGATGACTCCTTTGTAAATGATGCCAAGGGGAGCA
The DNA here is from genome assembly GCA_036365135.1 of Miichthys miiuy. NCBI lineage: Eukaryota > Metazoa > Chordata > Actinopteri > Sciaenidae > Miichthys > Miichthys miiuy. The sequence continues at coordinate 22,244,615 of CM071614.1, read as the reverse complement.
GATAGAGTGGAAACTGTAGATTAATCCTGCTCGCGCTCATTAAGTCAGGCATGGATCATGGGGACACAGTTTGAGTTGCACGGTTTCATTTAACATCTGTCACCCAACAAATCATAGTGTTTTATGCCGTGCTGTGTCATTTCAACTGCAGTTATTCCACTGTTTATGTTCACAAGGATGTTCACCCTGGCTCACATTCTGCTGGATTAACGCCACTCTAACTGTATAAGATGTTTTGTTTTTTTTTCCAAATCACTGGAGGTTTGTATTTGGCTCTCCCTGGTGGGGGTTTATTTTACTCATCTTTCGGAGGCTTCAGGCTCCACTTGCCAGCTTCATTAATTGGCCTCCTATGCCTCTGGAAACCCCAGTGTGAAAGAGAGAGAGAGAGAGGAGAGAGGAGAGGGATCTCCATTGGACCCGTCTGGTGGTCGTGCCGTGTAGATGCGTCAGAGCGCGCAGGGGCGGCGCGTCGTGCGCCGAGGTGATCCCCGGGTTTAAAAGCGCAGAAGTCCTCTGTGCGCCGGAGCAGTGCGTCACAGCGACCCAGGCGAGCCAGGATCCCCCGACACAGAGTCCGATATCTACCCTAACACTGCGAGACGAAAATAGCTTTTCTAAGAGAACACGACTGCATCAGTCAGGATCTTATTCCACATGAACCTCTCTTAGATTTTCACATTTTTTGGGGTGTAATTTTTCTACTTTTTTTTATTATTTCTCGTTGTTTGTTTGCGACGATACAGCGAGGAGAGAGAAGATCCTGAGCAACAGCTGGGGAATATATAAACTCTTATGGATACGGAATCGCTCCCAACTGCAGCTGTACTCAGAGTTTGATCTCAGACGTTGCTCCGTGCGTAAAAAAAAAAGAGAGAGAGAGAAAATGAAATCTGCTGAAGAGGGTGAGTTTGACTTTTAATTCATCAACATCACACTGCAGTGAAGCTATAAATGTGGCATGTATCCAACTTTTCATCACTGTTTGACACTTAAATCGCTCCAACATCACAATTTAGGGTTTCTCGGCTGCACTTTCCTCCCACTTTGAATGCCTGTATTCAGCCTCAGCGCGTTGCAGTATTAAAGCAGCGGTGTGTGTGGATATTCAGTGCGCGCCCCTCCCTGCTGGTTTGGGCATGGTGGGCGTGGTTCTTTTTGCTCCTGTGAGTCTCTCAGACTGAGTGTTCCCAAAATAGTCAGAATTGAACCAATGCAAATGACTTGACACGGAATTGTGGGTAACACTGTGGTTGCGATTCAGATGCCATTTGATGGCACCAGCCTCCCTCCCCTCCCTCAGGCTACCTGTTAGGATGTCAGCTAATTGAGAGCAGTCTAATTATAGAAAACAAACATTTTAGAGCTACTGTGTCACACACCGCAAGCAGCATTTAATGTAAGCATCATTTTCTTTTATTACAAGGAGTCATATGGTGCTGCACTGATGTCATGGTCTTTATGGCGGGGCCCCTAATTCTCTTTAATTTACAGCAGACAGGAGCTGTGGTGACTGCAGGCTGTCTGTCTGTCTGCAGCAGCAGCAGTCGCCTCCATCCGTATCAATGCTCTCCACTGTGGTCACCATATAACCACAACTCCGGTTCCCATGTTTCTCTCCCCCGCCTCTCCTCCTCTGCCCCCTGGTTGTGACCTCAGCCTTCGCCACAGACAGGCAGAGTTTCATATGACCCAGCGGGAGCGTTGGCACAAGACCATGAGCTTTCCCAGGGCTGGGTACAGCGTGCACCTTTACAGCATGCAAATAAACATGTCCCTCTTTGTGTTTATTTTCTGATGGCTGTCGAGGCAAGAAACCGGCCAACAAAAGCATCAGTGTGTGTGCGTGTGTTTTCATAATGTTACAGTTTATGGGCTGCAGCATGTGCATTAAGAGGCATAAATTTGGCAACGTGAAGTGGAAAAAAACAAAACACACCTGGGTCTTTCCTTTTGGTTATTTTTAGACTGGAGTTATTTTTGGCTCCTTCATTTGGTTTCTCACCTTTGCTTTGTATCAACTGGGTCACTCAGAGATGTTTTGTCTAGCCGGTCTCGGCATGGACGCTGTCCCGCCACCATCAGATAAGGCGTTAGCTCAAAGCATCAGGAAATATTCAGAGCCAAATCTGGTAGGCAAGCTGTTCTTTTGCCATTATAGGCAACAGCTCTCATAAGACTCAACTTGGCAACTGTCCTCCCTCTCAGTAAGGAAGCCAGTGAATGTGTGTTTGATTATCACGGTAACAAACTCAATCTGTTTGCTTTCCAGATGCATATGGCTACACGCCAAATGTCAGTCTATCCCTCCCACTGGGCAACCCTTGTCTTCCCTCCCAGTACCACAGCCTCCAGTCCAGCCCGACTATATCCGTCTCCGTCACCGAGCCTCACAGTTATGACGCCCAGGATGACATGAGAGTGGCCGGCTACTATTCATCTTCGAGCATCCGCCCAAATGGAGCCCCGACCCTGGAGAGCCCTCGTATCGAGATCACAGCCTACGGTCAGTTTCCTGAGGATGAGGTGGAGGAGAACAACCTTCCTGTAGCCAAGCGAGTCAACTCCATAGTGACGCTGACCCTCCCTAGTGCAGATGGTTACCGTGACCCCAGCTGCCTGAGTCCGGCCAGCAGCGTCTCATCTCGCAGCTGCCACTCCGAGGCCTCCTCCTATGAATCGGGCTTCTCCTACAACTACGACAACTCGCCCCAGAACTCCCCCTGGCAGTCGCCTTCTGTGTCCCCCAAGGGCTCCACCCTCACCCTGCCAGGTGAAGGCTGCCCCTCAGGTGGCTCCCCTCGCCACTCGCCATCCACCTCCCCTCGCACAAGTGTTACAGACGACAACTGGATTGGTCAGCGTGGCTCCAGGCCTAACTCCCCTTGTGGTGCGAAGAGGAAGTACAGCTTCAACGGCAGCGGGGCGCCACATAAGCACTTCCCATACTCGCCCAACCACTCCCCTGGACCGTCCCCGCAGACCTCCCCTCGCCTCAGCGTCACCGAGGAGACCTGGCTGCCAAACACCAACCAGTACACCAACTCAGCCATCCTGGCAGCCATTAACGCCTTGACCACAGACGGAGTGGCTGACCTTGGGGAGGGAATTCCCATGAAGGCCCGGAAAACCAGCCAGGAGCACAACGCCACAGTGAGCCTGAAGGTGGAGCCTGGAGGTGAGGAGCTGAGTCCAGGGGACCTCTGTCTGGACGAGCACCCCGCAAACCGCCTGCCGTTGAAGAAGGAGGGCTACTGTGGAGGGTTTCTGGACGTGCCACAACACCCGTACTCCTGGTCCAAGCCAAAGCAATATGTCAGGTAAGCAAGGAAGGTTGAAGATCTGAAGATTTGAGGGGAATAACTATAAAAACATGCAAGAAGTTGTCCATACATGCACTTTGGTTGCACGGACTTGCTGTGAACAGCTTAAACATATTTATAATTTCATTGCAGGTTTATCACAAGGTCTGGCATATCACAGTGTTCACATTCTGCACATTCTACCTTGATAAGTGCATCTAAAATAAGCCTTCCTCCCTCCTTGTTAAGCTGACATGTTTTTTTTTGCGCCCTCCAACAGCCCATCCCTGCCAGCTCTCGACTGGCAGCTGCCGTCCAGCTCGGGCCCGTACAGCCTGCAGATCGACGTGCAGCCCAAGTCGCACCACCGAGCCCACTACGAGACGGAGGGAAGCAGGGGAGCGGTGAAGGCCCTGGCTGGAGGACACCCAGTCGTTCAGGTCTGCTGCTGAAGTTGATGTTTATTAACTTATTTTGGCTTCAAACAAAGCCGTATCCACCTGAGACACCTTCTTAACTTTCCCTCCTTTAGTCATATGAATATTTCAGCATTTCGCAAGACAAAAGTAAACATCCTTTAGAAAAACACAACATAATTTTCACTTACGTCATCTCGCTGCCTCTCAAATTTATCGCATAACCCCCCTTAAGTGGCCCAAACCATATTTTGAGAAGCACTGAGCTGAGCTGGTTTCCTGTGATGATTAGACCAACACGCTGTGCAACCATTAGTCTCATTTTCACTCCTGCTCCTTAGCTCGTCACCTCTCGCCTCAACACTTTCTCCCCTCCCTGGTTTTCTACCTCTCGTGTTAAAATAGATCGGTGCGACATGTGTTTCATGGTCAGGCTGTTATGTTATTCAAAGATGTCACATTTCTGAATGGAATACCATAGGTATGCTATTAGACAGACCAGTCCACTCAGTCAGTTCCTGTCCAGACTAGGGTGACTCAGACTTTTCCATTGCGTTCTCAAGTGCAGCACAGACAGTTACAAAGTGATGTAGCATGGCCAGTAAGAGCTTAGTCATGAGCTTTAACCACAGTAGCGCTGGTGGTCGAGTCTAAAGAAAAAAAAATGCGGACAACTGCAGATATGTTTTGGCTATAAACCCATCTGGTCCCCCTAACCATTACTCCACATCGCTGACCTCAGTCTCTGAATAAATAAAAGGGTCTGCAGCAAAGGAGTCGTGCAAAGTGAGCGGTGAGCCGTGCTGTCAGTTTAAGTAATACCTTTTGACGTTTTATTAATACATCACAATAAGTCTACAAGTTTAGCAGACATTCGTCACATGTGGGGCAGAGTTTTCTGTGTCTGCCTTTCAGTTTTGATAAAATGTCTTTTTGGCGTGGGGTAGTTTTTTTTTCTTTTTCTTCTTTATTGCCACAGAGGAGCAGTTAGCTAATCCTGCTTTTAGTTTGAATGGGTAATAATAACATTGCCACAGAGCCATTTTAAAGAGAAACAAGCTGTGTCCCAATTCTGCACTACATGCTAACTTTAAGCAGATTTTCAGTCAAGTAATATTCACACAACAAAAGCGACTAGATGAAGTATTCTCACTGGAGTATACTCTGCCCAAAGCCAGTTAGCGAACATCTAACAGGGATGCGTTTAGCAGCTAAAGAGACAGATATTTCTCTCAGGAGTTGGTAGAGACCAAACACAGAGTTAAAAGAGAGTGAGTACTGGATTAAAACCAAGTGGCAACCTCCATGTTTGTGAAATGAAGCGAAATGTGTAAGTGCCAAAAACTGCAGTTCCTCAAACGTCCACTTGAGGCTGGCTGACAGAAGTGAGTCAGTCTCCATAAGCCCCCATGTTAAAATGTCCGTTTACAGCCAGTAGATGGCTTGTTTGAGTACCCAGGCCACATTCATCTCGCCTCAGGTCCGCCGATGACCCATGATTTTTAGATTAGCCATGAGGCGGCAGAAACAGGACTACAAACATGATTTCGAGCTTCAAAACAGCTCTTTAGAAACCTGTTGGTGACGTCACGCATAGATTAGAGATTAAAACACCAAATTATGCTACTGTTGCTCTGACGTCTAAATAAACCAATGTTTACTCCATGTACACTATATGAACTCTATAATCTGATAGCGGTACCAGTGTGTGTGTTTAGCTTGTTTCACTCCCCTAAGTGGGAGGCCAAAAATAATATTGATAAAACATAAACACATAATGTGACCCAGACTGGGTGAGAAAGCTCCAAGAAGATGTTAGACGCACATTATTTCCCTGAAAAATGGTCAAATACGTTGAATCATCTGAGCGTTGCATCTCAAACAGTTAGTTTTCATGGAGGAAGCAGCATTGCATTAAAGAAACAGAAGTATTATATTCGCATGCACCAGCGGAATAAGACATTTGGAAACCCAAACATGTTGTACCATCCATCATTGTGCGAGACGCGTGTATTTGTCCATGAGAAGGTGCTAATGATTTAATGACAGGGGTCTGGGTTCACCCCAGCTGAAAAAGAGAGTGTGTTCTCTTTAAACCTAAACCCAAACCTCTCCCCCCCCTCCTCTACTTACTTTTCCTCCAGCTACCACCCCAACCACACAGACTTCCCTTTGTTTAGGAAAGTTCCCGTGTGCATGACTGACATCATCGCACGCTGCGTCCTGCGGAGGCGGCAGCGGCTAAACCACACACGTTTCTGGCAAGCTCTGATGGAGATGTTGGAGGGATCTTCAGAAAAAAAAAAAAAAAGGCAGCCCCATCTTTGTGACTTCCTGATTACATGTTACACGCGGCGTCGCAGCCTCTGCTGTGGACGCTGGCTGACGAATCCTCTGTGGCTGGTCCCGTCACTCCTTTTTGCCTCAAACCCTGTCCAGACTTTACTTGAGTTTATTCTGGACAGCGCCGTTCTGTGCGGTACACTTTTTTTTTTTCTCTCTCTCCACGTCCAGCATCTAGCACAAGCTAAGACAGCTATTTTCTGTTCTTTTTCAATGCCATCGCCGCCTGCCTCAACCACACCCGCCCTTACACCAGCAGCAGACTGAAGTATGCCCCTCTGAAGTGCTGTGTGCAGTCCTCACCGCAGTTAATGCTCAGGGTTTCATGCTGTACTTTGGTGGAGAGGAAATACCCCTTATTCAAGTCTGTGAGGTCTTCTTTTTTTTCTCTCCTCCATCTGAAGTCAGCTTTCATGATCTGCCTACTGCTTAAAAAACACGTCCAAGAAGCGGTTTGGAAGTGCATTTTTCTGTTATTATTTAGGAGTCATGTGCCTTTTCTTGGCTTTCATCCTTGTGATTGAATAAAACAAAGTGCAAGTAACAAATGTGACAGGGTGAGTTGCTGGGCACACGCTGGTATATGATAGGAATGATGAGGGAGCCCCCGGTTGCCCTCACCCACTTTTTTCTCCTCCTCCTCCTCCTCCTCCTCCTCCTCTTCGGTGCCTTGAGCAGCCGGAGTCTCGGCATTCCTCTTGTGGGTGATAATATGAACTAGGGAGGGGTGGCTGCGTTGCCAACGTCAAAACTGCCAGGGTGGAGGAGCAGACGAGGAGGAGAAGGAGGAGGGTTTACATGAAGTGGTATCAGAGTAATTTAATTGAATCAACAAATTTTAACGGTTGTCTGCTGCTGCAGCTTCTTTATAAAAACAGATGATCCGGATCACGGAGAGCGAAAGAAAATCTTGATTTCTTAGATAATTTCAGGTCTTAAAGATGATAGATGATAGATGCTGAACGCTGACGTGAGCAAACTTTTGGGAAACATTCAGGAACAGCTGAAATCATTCAGCCCGACATTATCGGGTCTGATTATTTCTATTTGCCTCGATTCGATGCCGATAATAATTCAAATCAGATAATCTGTAATCTGTTAGTAATTACATCTTGAAAGTTACCTCGTGAGCCGGCTACCTCACTTCATCACACCAGCTTCCTGCTGCCTAAATAAACAGCATTGCTAGGCAGCAACCCATTTCCTTACACAAATATACAGGGCTTTTGCAGGCTCTTAACCCTGACAGGGATCCTCCTCCAAATCACATGTTGTGCCTCCGCCGCTCTGAGCCTTTCACTCTCGTTGTGGCTACTCCTCTCATCTCAAGCGCTCTTCCCTTATGTAAGTGAAAAACTGTGGTCTCCATTTCAACATCGCCCTGCCGGCCGTTTCGGCTGATAATCTTATCCACAGTGGAGTATAATTAGGTGTGGTTCAGTGTCTGTGTCTCTGCAACACTTTGACAGGGTGATGTGCACATATTGTCAATTTTTCTTGCCTACTCCTGCCAGTTTTCTCCTCGTAAGCTCCCATCATTTCACTTTTTTTTATATACGCTGTGGCTAAAGATAGAAACAGTATTCCTTAAGTTTAACTCCTCATAGATGGAGCAGTGATATTACTTAACCCTGATTGGCCAACAGTACGAGCGCCTCTGACTCAGATCTGATAATTGTTGGCGTTTCGTGTGCGGCAAAATTGCTCGATGTTAATTAAAAGGATGGAAAAGTTTCCCCCAAACAAGTCCAGTTGTGATGCTTGGCAGAAAAATAGAGAGACTTGGTGGACGTGAAACTTCACTCTTCATCATCCAACACAATAAATCATCGCTTTAATATAAAAAAAAAACATATTTTTGTTCGCATATCTGATTGATTTATGAGATTTTCACTTCAGTCCAACGAGATTAACGTGAGACTGTTTCACAAATACGCCCAAATCTTCACAGCTGCAGCTTTAACCTTTCAAACAACATTAAATACGAATCTGACCATAAAATCTAATAACTTAAAGCATTAATTATTACATATTATTTATCATATATTGGGAACCCTGTACGTTGCTATCATACACATCCTGTTTCTTTTAATTGTTGCTTAATTGCTCTAATTGTCACACCGTATGGATAACACGCATAACTCGCAGACAGTTTGTCAGTAGTAGCCGCTGTTCTCATATTTCAGCCCGCGGCTTTGGGCTTCATGCCTGCAGTTTGGGTGGCTGAGGTCATCCTGGCAGGAGGCCTCCTGTCAAGCAACACCTGTGGAGGTCTGGAAGTACTTTAGAAGCTCTGCATCGAACCCACCACGGGCTACAGCGCGAAGCACTTGCGTGCTTGTCTCCAGCTCCTGTCGTGCCGGGAATCACTTTTCCTGATAAAATCAGAACGGGGTCACTACTGAGAGTTTTTCTTGACCCTGATTGGCTGAGGCTCGGTGGGATTGACATGACTTTGACTTTTCTGAAACACTAGCTTAGTCTTGTCACAAGGCGAACGCAGCGCTCACAAATCAAAACGCTGCTCGCTGTAGGTGGTTTTACTGCTCTCTGGCTGGGCTGCCCCTGAGATTCAGCTACTGTGGGATCAACATCTTGGCAGACCTGACATGAACTGATGGAGGAAGTGTATACAGGCCATTGGTAGTAAATTAAAGAAGATGAAAAGGGTGATTACAAGATCCTAAATGGGTACTTTGTTTGAAAACCATCACGCTGAAAGCCTGACCTCTCAAAGACCTACATTTGTTTAAACAGCGTGCAAGTGGCTTTTTTTCTGGGGAAAGGACACAAGGGTTTCACCGCAACTCTGTCTTTCTCTTCTTTCTTCCTTCTTAGCTTCACGGCTACATGGAGAGCGAGCCTCTGACCCTGCAGCTGTTCATTGGCACAGCTGACGACAGGCTGCTGAGGCCCCACGCCTTCTACCAGGTCCACCGTATCACCGGGAAGACGGTGTCCACCCCGAGCCACGAGGCTCTGCACAACAACACCAAGGTCCTGGAGATCCCACTGCTGCCAGAGAACAACATGCGGGCCATGTGAGTATGACGGGCTGCTAATCTACAGCAGGTTAGATCAGGTAGCAATGAAACTTTTTAGGTCGTAGAGTTATGTCTAACTACTTCTGGAGTCAAGCCTCAAGTAATTTAAGACTTTGTCTTTGGATTGCCAAGTCTTGATTCACTCAAGAGTCAACATGAACTTGTCTTGAATGACCTGAGATTTGACATAGATTCGTTTCAGATGACCTGAGACTTAACTCTGACTTGTCAGAAATAATTTGAGACTTGATTTGAGACTTGGACTTGCCTCAAAAGTTCGAGATGTTTAGATTAAAAGCTGCTAAATCTGGTTGAAAAGTGAAACCTTTTAGTTATGTTCCAGTCTTTCAAGTCAGAGTGAAGTCTCAGGGCGTTCGAGACAAAGTCCAAGTCAAGTCTCAAATTATTGAAGACAAGTCAGAGTCTGCTTCAAGTCTGGACTCATTCGAAACCGGTCCAAGTCGAGTCTCAAATCAGTCGAGACAATCCCTCCATAACGAAACTGAAAGTCCGATATGTTTTTCATGCGTGAAAACCGACTTTTCATCTTCCCTTCGAGGCTGTTTTTAGTCATAACAAGTCATGGTTAACAAAGACTTGGCTTGGATTTGTTTCAAATGACCTGAGACTTCACTCTGACTTGTCTCTGACTTGGACTCAAATTATTCAAGTCCACTTCAAGTTTGCTCTCATTTGAAGCCGGTCCAAGTCAAGTCTCAAATCAGTTGGACAAGTCCCAGTCATAACAAGTCATGACTTGTGTAACTTGTGGTTAACATATACTCGAGTTGGACTTTAATTTAAACTTTAATTTCTCCAGAAAGACTTTTAATACGATATAGTGATCATCTGACGGGCTACAGTTTGTCCTCGACGCCCATTAAACACCAACTTTTCTTGCAAAGATGTCAACTTTAATGAGTTTACTTAGCTTGAAGCATCTTTCTGGTCGTCTGCAGGGTGAAAGTTTTGTTCCTCTTGGACTAATGAAACTATCAAAACACGTTGGATCATCACTTAAACAATCTGTAGATTGATGCGTGCCTCCATGATCGTGCTTTCCTTTTTATATATATATATATATATATATATATATGTGTTTGGGTTGTGAAAGCCTCAGAGATCAGATTACCGGGGAAGCTCCGGGTTTGTGTCTGAGCTGCAGAGGCAGTAGCAGCCTGCTAGCATCAGCACTTTCACTTGCTTTTTAATGGATGTAACACATAAGCTCCCCCTTATACAACGACTTCACCTCGGGATATGGTTTCTCTCTCTTCTCATGGTGGACACGCCTCAGAGTACTTACAGAGAAGTCCGGGGATTTGTGGGAGATTTATTCGTTTTGACGAGTACTCCAGTGTGACATATACAGTAGATGTTTTATTATGTGGTATAGAATACAGGCATTATTCATTCATGATGATTTACGTGTTAAATTAAATCATTAATCAACATTTTTTTAGCTAATATGAAGCCACAAGTAGTGTCGGTCAACTTGGTATGACTCCAATTAACTCCTAATAACTTAAATGATAGCATTAAAGAAATTACCGCCCCCTCTTCATCCCCTCGGTATTGTGCCTTCCTTCCTAAAGCGTTTTCTCAGGCACTGCACGGACGCCTCAGTATGTGGTTTTGCACTCAGCTTGTCTGCGTAGGCGGTGGAGGAGGGCGGGGCTCAACAGCTGGGGTCCTTAGCATCAACACCTGATTACTTCGCCAGCAGAAGCAGATCCCGGTGTCTGGCTGAGAAGAATGTTCAGGGAGTGTTCAAATGTGTGTAAAAGTTGACATTAACTAGGCTTTGAGGAATGCGGCATCAAGTAGCACGCCGATGGAAATGCCAGAAACCGTTTGGAGAGGGCTCGAAGGTATTTAAGTATGAAAAAAGTTTGATGAGTGCAGTGCAGAGAGAGAGAGAGAGAGGAGTGAGGAAGAGGAGGAGGAGGAGGAGGTTTTCATGAAGTGTCTGATGAAGACTTTGACACCGTGAAGAATCAATTCTTGGGTGTGAGATTTGTGGAAGGGGAGCAGTATCTAAGAAATCATCTCCTGAACGTTCCCATCCGTTTGTTTCTATTGAACTTCACCCAAGTGTGGGTGCACTGAGGTGTAAAGGCTCTGTTGGGGGTGGTGGTGTTAATCTTCTGTTGACATGTCTTCAGCCTCCTTTGGGACTTTGTTGATGGATCCCAGAGTGAAAATCACTTTTGATTTGGCCGCACCGATGTATAAATCACAGCCTGATTAACTCTGAGAGTATATATGTCATCGATGCACATGCTGATTTGCCTCGTAGACAGACAGATTTTGGCAGAGCTGTTCATCTTACACAAGTCTCCACAAATCGCAGGATCGACTGCGCCGGGATCTTGAAGCTGCGCAACTCTGACATCGAGCTGAGGAAGGGGGAGACTGACATCGGGCGCAAGAACACGCGCGTGCGGATGGTTTTCCGAGTTCACATCAATCAGCCGACGGGGAGAACGGTGTCCTTGCAGGCTGCATCCAACCCCATCGAGTGCTGTGAGTTCATCTTCTCAGATTTGTTTTTCCTTCAACATATTACACTCATAAACTCCTCAATCCGCCCAAATGCCTCGTAAACTTAAAATGGTTAGATTAACCGACTTACGGACCACCAACACGGTGCTCAGGCCTCTCTCAGGGCTGAGAAAATATATATATGTTTACTTTTTTTTTTTTTTTTAGCCATGCTTGGTTTTATTCACACATGCACCCCAAATGATGAATCGTAATCACTTTGGTGATCCTCTGACTTTTATTTAGTGCAATCATTGGGTCAATAAACACTTTTTCTGCAATACTTTGCCTCCAAATTAACGGATACCATTCCCATGAGCCACATCTGAGCTTTGGGTTTAGGGTAGCAAATGCAAGCATGCTACCACACTAAACAAAGGTGGTGGGCATTGTTATGGTACAGGGCTGGATAGTTTCACCACTTCAGGCCTCGGATATTCCTTCAAATCAAACAATCTAATCCTGGTGGGACTTCTCATATGTTCTTTATTTACTCTTTATTCTTTATTTGTATCTCCATTAGCTTCCACTAAAGTGGTTGCTAGTCTTCAGTCCTCAGAAAAACAACAACAACAACAACGATTTTAAAATTCACACAGCGTCAATAAAGGCAACAAGCTGCTGCAGTATAAGCCACTTATAAAGAAGTGAATTGACTCTCATATGAGGTAACAAAAACCCACAATAGAGACAAAAAACAACCGAATATAAATAAACGAGAAATATGTGAAGCAGTGATAACAAAGTAACGTCTATTTGAGATTAATACATTTTTTGTTTTAGTGACCTTTTGAAAGAAAATCTGTTTTTTAACAGTCCGATGTTTGATCTGGAAGAAGTTCTATAAAGAACAGTTCTCATTATACAGTTTATTCATGAACTTGATGACCAGAATATCAGTACTCACTTGACTCACGCACAGTAGATAGTTTTTTTTTAAGTGGCAAGTAAAGATAAAAAAGTTTGGATTAATATCCAGAAACTATTTAGGATTAATCAGTTAATCCATACTGTCATTTATGAAGCAAAACATTCGAACAGTGACGACAGTTCAAGCTTCTCAAATGAGATGATTTGCTGCTTGTCATCTCCTTTGTCGTTATAAATGAATTATTGTTGAGTTTTTGGGCTGTTCTTCAGAATAAATAAACAATTTAAAGACAATCTTAGAAGGAGAAGCTTAGAAAAGGAAATAAAATCATACTTTGGTGAAACTGCTCATAACTCACACGAAGGCAAGTGAAAGGTGCTCTGTTTTAAAGAGATCACAAGACAGAAAAGTTTGGAAAAAACCGAGATTAATCAGTGAGGCGACGGGCAGAAACTTAATAATCGATTAATCCTTGAAGTCACTCATGAATCAAAACAGTCGAAGCTTCTCAAATGTGACGATTCGCTGCTTTAAAATATTGTTCTTCAGAAAAAAAAAAAAAAAACGGAACAATTTGAAGACGTCAAACTATTTCCACTAGTTTCTAAAAGTTTACAGACCCAAAGATTAATCACTTGATTAAAAAAATAAACATTAGATCGAGCAGTCAATCAGCCAACGCTCGTGCACGTGACCGTGAGCTACATTTTAATCTGATGGCGTAACAGCGATGTGATGACTTTGTTCGATAAACTCTATTGACTCGTCTGCACTGCACTGGAATTGACCTTTCACTGGACCGGGGATAAAGTCAAGCAGATCAACCACTTCATGTGGTTCTGGCACCGAGAGCTGCCATAGAGATTAAGTCTTATGAGGTAAATGAAAGACAGTAGTTAAACCATGATCTCAGCCCCTTGAAATAGACCATTGTTAGTTTCTGAACGACTGCCACAGAGCAATTGTTTTTGACCAAAATTCACTTTGTGTGTGTGTGTGTGTGTGTGTGAGAGAGGCAGAGCGACAGACAGACAGACAGACAGACAGACAGACAGACAGACAGGGAAGGGAGGTAGAGAAACAGAGAGATGTGGGGAAAGATTGATGCTTTCCAAAGGCGGAGAATTTGAGTTTTATCAAAATCAGAGAGTGGGAGCATTGAATTACAAAAAGATAATGAGAAATGTATCGTATGAGAAAAACTATTCAGGTTTTATTGAACCTCTATTTATGTATATCGGTCAATCAAAATGAAATTACAGCTATCTGTCACGAGAGAGAGAGAGAGAGAGACCAGGCCAAGACATCAGCATTGCATTTAGACAGAAAAAAAAAAAGGTTTGCAAATATTTTATGGTAAGTAGTAGATCATTTCAGGAAAAACTGAAAGCAAGCAAGGAATGAGGACACCAAGCCAAAAGGTAAGAGGAGTAAGGAAGGACGCGAGGAGCAGAGGAAAGATGGTCTTAAACCAAATATTTAAGGCAAAACATCCACCATAATTTGAGTAAAACAAATAAACACGACACAGGAGCCTCTCCCTAAGTTCTAACATGAAGACGTAGAGGTTTACAGCTTTTACCGGCAGCTCTGTGGAAGCTGTCTAGGTAGTGATTCAGCCTCAGTCTGGATGCTCAGGTCTGCATGGGGAGTGGGTGTGTATTAGCTGTAACGATGAGGCCCGGCTTCTCTTCTCTTCTCTCTCTCTCTCTCTCTCTCTTCTCCCTCCCACAGCCCAGAGATCGGCCCAGGAGCTGCCGTTGGTGGATAAGCAGAGCTTGGAGACGTGTCCCGCCCCCGGAGGGGAGAGGATGCTCCTCGACGGACACAACTTCCAGCACGACTCCAAGGTGGTGTTCGTGGAAAAGGCTCAAGGTAAAAATAAATAAATAAATAAATAAATAAATAAAAAAGATCTGAATTTTGAGCCGTGTCGTCTCGGGTACAGCTGTGTGTGTGTGTGTGTGTGTGTGTGTGTGTGTGTGTCTCCCATTTGTTGGAGAAACCCCAGGACTGCCTCCCTCCCTCCCTCCTCCCTCCCTCCGTCTCTCTCCCCCCGCCGTCAAAATATCCTCCATCCTGCCAGAGTGCCACATGTGGTGCACATTAATGCGCTGTATTTTTAACCCAGCAGATTTACATTTGCAGAAGTTTCCATTGCCTGTTCAGCAGAGGAATGGATCACAAATGCAGCATGTGTGTGTGTGTGTGTGTGTGTGTGTGGGTGGCTGTGCACGTAGTGTGGACACGTGCACTTTTTGTGTGTGTGATGCGTCAGTATTTGTTTCTCTTTTTCTTACTTGAAGCCGTTTGGGTTTGGAGGGAGAAGGGGACTGCTCCCAGATGTTGATACGAGGAGGTTTACAAACAGCAATTTCCTTGATTAGCTTCAGCAAAGCAACGTGAGGTACAGTTTGGGCCAAGGCTGAGCAATGTAAACACGTGTGATCCTATCAGCCTGTGACTCATTCAAGAAAGAGGGAAGCCTTTTCATTGTTCCACCTGTGAAAGGAAGAATTCAAGGCCGCCTCGGTGCCCCCACCCCCACCCCCCTTACCTCCACTGATCCAGCTCTGTACAATGGAGGAGTGAGATTGTTTTGCCAAAGACAAGAAATGATTGAATAAGCACAGGTCTGTTCCCCTCTTCTCGACCTCTTTGATTAATGCTGATCACGTCCTGAGAGTGAAGTAAGGTTTCTTAAAGGCGGAGCGGCTCTGGAGACAATAACAAGATCACCAGTTGTTTGATTTTGGCGGCCCCTGTGGACAAAAGTGGTAAAGACAGGCAGTTCCTCAAACGTCCACTTTGAGGCTGGCTCCAGAAGTGAGTCAGTCGCCATAAGTCCCCATGTTAAAATGTCCACAGCAGAAATAAACATGTTTACAGCCTGGTACAAAAAACAGTTTTGGTCTCTATAGCTAATTTCCCCGTTCATGACAACTGTACTGAGGGTGAATTTATATACAACTCACCTGTTCAGATTATATTAAGGCTTAAAGTTATGCAGGATTAACAGCATGGCCGCTTTGATTGACAGGTGGCTTGTTTGAGCAACCAGACGTCATTCAGCCCGCCATGCTGCACAGCTCCTTCAAAAAAGGATAAAATATGGCCGATCTGGACAACAAGAAGCTCATAATTGCTCAAATTAAATAATAGACACAAAATAATCGTATTTAATATGTTTTACTCCATTCTGTGTAAACAATTCAATATCACCATGGTAACATATGGTTATACGTGTTTTTTTCCCTGACCTGAAGGTGTCCTGCATAATAACTGTAACATAGTAAAGTTGTAGTGTTATGTCTTCATAATAAGAAGCTCTAGCTTGGCAGCAAGGTCGAGGATGCACAGTGACGTCCACGGTGACCTACACCTCCGTGGACTGTACACAGCCATTTGCATCGCATGCTAATGTGCAAACAAACATCTGTAGGCGTCGTGTTACTCACCTGTCCAGGAGGAAGATTCAGGATCTGTTTTGAATCCTTTCAATCCTCTCCATGTGCTGAACGGCCCACCAAGGTTGATTTGTGGTTTTGCCTGTACTCCATTGTTTTGTTTTGGGTTTTTTTCTTTTTTTGGTTCTTCAGTCAATTCTTTTCCTAGAAATGAAATTATCTGGAGAAAAATCTCCTCCTGCATCCTTTTAGCTGGCAAACATACAACTCACTGTGAACTCGCTGAGCTTCTTCTTGTCTGAAATCATTTCATCAGCTATCGCAGAGAATCGAACATGAAAAATAGCCGCCCGTCTCTGATTTATGATTTATAATTTACGATTTATGATTACCTCATTTGCTCATGCAGGCCATCAACAGTTACCAGTTAATCCAGTTAAAAACTCACTGTAGAACCACGCCTTAAGTTAGCAAACAAAAAAAGATGAATGAAAAGAAAAAAATATACTTTGAAATGAGGAATTAGTGAGAAAAGTCTCCTTCTTCTTCAGTTAAATAAACTATTCATTAATAATAATTGTTCTCACAGGACAACCACGCTACAAATGTGATGCATTGCTGTAGATTAAACTACAATAACTGTATAAAGTAGTTAAAATGAGCTCAACTGCAACAATAAAATGCAACTTACACATTAATGAAGCAGTAACATGAATCAAAAACATCATGTATGTTAATAAAATATTAACAGGGACCATTTTACAGCAGAATAAATACTTTTGATAAGTTTATTTTTCTGATAATACTTAGATATTATTACTTTATTTTTAAACCTTTAATTAAGTAAAGGGTTTAGATACTTCCACCACTGAAAGCTGGCCTCCATTCAGTTTTTTCTTCCAAAGAATTATAAATAATTGGAGTTCACGATTAAAGCAAAGTTTAAAGTTATAATACTTGGTAGTTTTCGGGGGTGAGGCGTCACTCCACTGCTCAGTTACAGGATACATGAGCAATGAAAAATAGTTCCTCAATTCAGAAATATTCAAAATACAGAATTCTAGTCATCTCCAGCAGCTCATTCCTCTTCATGTTCATCTAAATATATAGATATAGATGTAATGAATGAAACCTTGTATAGATGATCAGCTGAGGAACACCATGAGATGCTGTGAAAGCTACAGAAAAAGCCGATAAGGGAACTTTTAAGTTAAGATCTTTTTTTGTCCTTTTTCTAAGATCAAGATTAAACTTAAACATATTTGATCATTTTATCTTCTTGTACCATCAATGTCCAACTTTTAGATTCAATAATTTAGTAACTGTTCCCCTTTTAAGTTTAAGTTCAACCGATGACTTTGAAAAAGAAGAAAACCTAAAACTCGAATCTAAAGGACAAAAGGAAGCGGGCAGTTTGTCGTGTAGCAACAAAGAGAAACAAATAATCAACTAAACACTCTTGTTTTTGGTCAGTAGCTGCTCCGGTTCTGTTCAAGATCTGAATCCAACTGTCTTTAGGGCCATGTGCAGGCTCTGGACTGGTGTCGATGGGTGTGCTCTCTTGTTTTTGATGAGGGTTTCCCCGCGTCTGGCACCAGCATCAGATTCCTGGGCAATCCTACCATGGAAACACCCTTAAGCCAGGCTTCCACAACACTGCCCTCCCTCTGCTTCCCTCCATCCTTCCACGTCTCTATCCAAGCTGCCTCTGTGCCACCAGCTCTCAGTTCATTAACTCATTGCGAGTTGTCGAGGCTCCCCACGGATCGTACCGGGTCTTCTTTACAGCTGCTCTCTGTATAAATATAGATAGGTAAATAGATACAGTAGACAAGTAGAGACATCGCTAACCTCTGGGGTGAAGCGGCAACATTGGTATAATAAGACACAGTTTATGGAAAGATGCAAAACAACAACAAAATTTGCATATTAAAAAAAAAAAAAACCCTCTTGATTTCACATCCTCGCTCGCGTACAGCTGATAGAAAGTGGAAATTCAATATGCTTTTATTGTTATTTTATTGATGCCAAAACACAGCTCTGAGAAAGAGTTTAACGATCAAACTCATAAATCCACAATGGTGGACTGGATGCCATAAAGGACTTAAGCATTTAATTTTACCGATGGACAATTTTCCTGCAAATCTTCCAATAAAGCACACTCACAAAATACCGTTCAACAAAGCTGCGGTAACAGAACATGTGGCCACTGACTTGTTGTGTGTTTGCATGTATCCTGTACTTACAAGACGTGTGTGTGTGTGTGTGTCAGAGTTTCCCTTGTCATTATAGGCCCGGATGGGTCACCCAGCCTTCAAGAGACTGCCAAAAAACTAAAAGTTTCATTTGTTTTGGTTTCTGTTTTAGTGTCCAATGGTCTCAATGATGTTTCCACTCTGCTGACAAATGAGATTCGGTTGGAAACACACACATGTTTAAGTGTGTGTGTGTGTTTGTGTCTGACAGAAAAGAAAGAGAGGAAGAGACAGTGACGGTGATATGTTTTTTTTTTTTTTTTTTCATGTGCAGTTCCATATTCATGTTTTCGAGTGTGTTGTTGTTGCTACCCATGACTCATGCAGAAGGAAATCCCTCGTTTCCCCCACGGAGACGCAATCTGTCACCTGCTCCTCAGTCAGAGCACAACATCTGAAAACAGTAACTGCGTGTCAGCTTTGCTCTATCGCACTCGCTGCCTCCACGCCGCCGCCGCCGCCTCCTTGGTAGAAATAACCGAGATAGCATCAGTTCAGTTGTCACTCCCGGTTACATCCAATCAGTCATAGGAGATTTACTGTATGACAGCTGAGCTGCAGACATCAGCCTGTAATCTGAACCTGCTTCAATCTCACTTTGCTTTCATTTTCCCCGGCCTGCCCTGAAGATGCTGTCTTTGATAAGTCACACTCACTCCATTTGGGAAATTAGGTCCTGCTGTCCTTTATTCACCTCTGTTTTTTTTCCCCCCTCCTGGATGAGTTCTCAGATGTAATTTATTGTCTGTTAGTAAAAGACTAAAAGTGCTGAAATCCAAATCGAAATAAAAGACAGAAGAGTGTGAGGCGCAGAGATTGAACTCAGGGTGGAAACCGAAGAAATAAAGAAAGAAAGAAAGAAAGAGAGAGAGATCTGTAGTGTTCTTCATGAACACTCAAATACAAATTAAACTTTAAGAAACTCACACGGAGCTCATTAGTGGTGTGACTGTGGGAGTTCTGGTGTATGTATCTCCAAAATATCAGCTTTCATCAGCTGCTTTTCAGCTTTCTGACTATTTATGAGCTCATCTAACTCTGAGTTTTTATGGTTTGTTTAGCTGAAGAAGAAGCAGAGTTTTGTGGTGATGCAGTTCTGTTATGATGCTCTGTAAAAGTTTATTACTTTAGTATCTTTATAGCAAAGCATATAATACAGTAAATACAGGTGTATATATAGTGTAGGCTCAGGAGAGGATACGATAGGATTACACTGAAGTAAATAAACCAAAAGTAAATAAAACACAGCTTAAAGTAACATAAACAAAACTAGAGTAAACTTATGTAACTGTAACAAGATAGTCTTAGCTTAAAGCTACACTTACTAGCTTTCGTCTGCTTTTCAAGTGGAGCTGAATCAAAATATTTCCATGTGCAAGTTAAAAATGTATAAATGGACACTTAAAAGATTAAAAGGTTTGTTACTTCTCTTCCTGTTTTGTTCGTCCATTCTGGTCTTTTGTCAAATCAGTTGCTAGGCAGATGTCAGAATATAAAATAAAAGTGCATTTTTTTTTTTTTTTTATCGGTTGAAACCACTGACAGTCTAAAGAATGACCACATTCAGTCATGTTAGCCTGCCTGCTAATCTAAAAATCTTCAAAGACGTGGATCATCAGAGGTCCTGAGGCGGGCTGAATGCTCAAACAAACCAGCTGTAATGGCACCCACCTGTCAATCAAAGCGGCCATGCTGTTAATTCTGCATAACTTTAAGCCTTAATATAATCTGAACAGGTGATTTCTATAAAAACTCACCCTCAGTACAGTTGTCATGAACGGGGAAATTAGCTATAGAGACCAAAACTGTTTTTTGTACCAGGCTGTAAACATGTTTATTTCTGCTGTGAAGTTGGACATTTTAACACGTCAAGTGGACGTTTGAGGAACTGCAGTTTTTTCAGCTGACGCAGAGGTTGCAGCTTGGTTAGAGGTTAGAAGTAAGAGATGAAACAAGCAGCCTTCAACACACGAGTGTTAGTTTAGAAACTACACGACTACATATAAAAAATATTATATACAGTGTGTGAAGTACTTTTGTGTAGTACCTCTTTTATTGGTTACTTTCACGGTTTCTTTTTGACTTCCTTTCAGTCTTTTTTAATAAAGTGTGGTTTTCTGCTCAGTGTTTCCCCACCATGATTGATAATAGCTTAATTTGAGCGAGAGATCCTGAAGGAAATCCTAGCAGAGGAGAAGCCCTCTAGTGAGAAGAGCACTTTCACATCTGGCCTGTTGAACTGGACAGCTGCCGCGAACAACCACCCCCACCCGATCCCCCAACTCCTCGGCCTCGATTTAGCCGTGTTTTTGTTGAACCGTCTTCCTCACCTGTCCGTTTTTCAAACAAGTAGCGACCTGGACGAGCTTTTCCATGCCTGTCATGTCTAATTGCTCTTGGCTGAAGCAGCCACGCAAGTAAATTGAACTGCGAGGGGGATTATCATGCTTGCAAAGGCTGCCAGATGGTGTCTGGAGTTACCTGTAGAAAATTACAGATAACCATCCGTCTTTAAGCCCATGAGAGCTGCGAACAAGACGGCAGTAATGAGGCTGTTTCAACATGAGCCCTGTGGTAGCTCGGTTAGCTCTGCTAGCTTTGAGCAGTGGGTTTATCTTGGAGGGAGGGGCAGTCGAGGGGTTTCGGTTGCATTCACAGAACAATGACTTCCACTTGAAGTCGTTCAGCGGTTTTGGCTGCCTCTGACACTTCTGAGAACAATGGCTGTTTTCATAAACAAATCAATTACAGCCGCATAAACAGCGGGGATTATGTTTTCATAAATTACAGTGTATGATTCATAAAAAAATCGCAGGCCAATTTGAGAAACTCCAGAGATTGATTTCCTGATGAAGGCGCTGCCTTGCATCCAGATGATGTTTTTGCAGTGACAGGCGCCACTGTAGCTGTAAGAGTGGATGTGCTCTGCTCTGCTCTGCTCCTCCACCGCTGCCATTTATCAGCTCGGCGTTCAGCTCAGTGGCCAACCCCCCGCTCCCGCCAACACCGCAGCGGCTTGCGTGTAACTTCCAAAACCCACGTGTTTGCAGGGCGGCAGGAAGGACGACTTTTCAGTCATCAGTCAGAGGACAAGGGAACTCTTTCAGCATGCCACATGGGCCTGGGTAGAGCATGTGTTTATATTTACTGTATGTTATGAGGGCTTGGGCACACGCCACCCCGCTGTTTCACTCTGGGCACCAAAGTTTCACTCCACCCAGCTCCAATTAAGGAGCACAAGGAGCTGTTTGATTCCCTTTTATAAACCCAACATGACAAATAACTGCATTGTATATTGTTTGATCCCCCTCAGCTGCCATGACTCTGTATAGCACACCACCGCTGTGCCATTGACTGCTCTGTGTTATGTCTGTTCTGAGAAAGTAATGATTTGTATAGACCATTGCTAACGAAATGTGAATTGTAAGACTTCTGCAAAGGCTGGGACGCGGCCAAGGCGAGAAGAGCTTGGGCGTTGTGAGAGTTGGAGAGGGGTACTGGGTTTATATGGTCGGGGTGGTTTTTGGGGGAGAGGTTTTAGGCTGAGTTGTTTAACTTAGATAATATTGGATATTATCCAGCACAGTGAGCCAGGGAGTTAGAAACCATATTGTGCTCACTGAAACTTGGTAGGAGGGGAACTGGAGAGTAACTGCTGCTGAAGGTTTTTCATTGGATCGGTGCAGGCGTTGTGCAGATGTTGCCCTATAACTCTGGAACATTCTGTGGTTATCAATTACATTCTGTGGTTATCAATTATCCGGTACACTCTTTTCAAACAAAGGCATCCCACGCATTCAGCTTTTTTCAAAGCTCTTATTTTTTTGGGCCCTTGAGAAGTTTCCTGGCAATAGGTAGCCGGGCACTGAAAACAAAGTTCTAAATTTAATTTTTCTATCTCTGCGCTGATGTGAAAAATGATGTGAGCGTGAGTCAGGGAAGGAGAGAGAGCGAGCGCAGCAGACGGAGAGACGTAGAGGAAGATCTGAAAAACATGTTTACCTCCTGTGGATCGACATCGGCTGCAGAGGCTTCCCTTCTGGAGAGGTTCCCAAAGTGAAGAGAGTCAGCGAGAAAGAGAGAGATTGAAGTTTTTAGTCAAACAAACAGTTTTGAGAGACAGAAGTGCTTCACCGGGGAAGAAATGATCTCATTGGTTGAGTTGAAAGCCAAAGTTTTCTGATTAACCTGATCAGAACTTTTGACAAGAGTCTGATATGATAAATTATTTAAATGTTCACACGTGGAAGATGACTTTAAAAGCTCAAATACCCACAGGGCGCTGTGTACCAGCAGAGATCCTGTACAACTTCCTGTATGACAAGCTGTTTTCCTTTTCATTTCTATTGTTTACATGTAGGCTTCCTCGGGAACATGAAATACAACTGTTATATTTGACTCATAGTACGACACGCTGGTGTGTGTTTCCTTGCACGCCAGCTGTCTGCACCTTGCCGTGGGCCAGTCACGATTGTTACTTTATGGTGTCCAGAAAATGCTGTACTTTTGTTTTAGCTGACTTTATATTTATTTAAACAAAGAAAATCTCCACATGTTTTCACTGTCTTTTGTGGGATTTTTTTGGGAGGTTCAAAGCTGCAGAATCTGGTTTATCTGTCACCAGGAATCCAGGTCTGTTTAAGAAGAACGAAAATAGTCTGGTAGTCTGGTGGCTAAGTCACGAATCTCAACTAGAAGCCTTTTGTCTCTCTTCACTAATGTTTATATAACAATAAAGATTCTATATGTAACATTCAGAAAACCCTTGTGAATAACTATGGACACCTCTGGCTGTGAAGTGAACTGCGGTCGGCATCTTGTTGCTAGTGTTTGCACTCTTGTGCATCAGCCAAATTTTACATACACAAGAGTGAATGCTTGCTCATGTTTAGATTAATGTTACTATCTGTAATGGTCCTATATTTTATTTGGAATATTGGCTCCATGATACTAACTGGCTTGTTGTTCACCAACACCAAAAAAGACCCAACTTAGCTTTGGTTACCATTAGATAGTTGGCCTCTGCCTTGCATCTCTCTTGGCTCGTAGAAGCCAATCGTTAGTTATACCATTGCTTTGTAACGTTACATCATTTACATGTCAGAAATCAACAGTTTGTCTTGATACCTCAGTAAATTTCCAAGCTATAAATCCACATCCACTCAGATAGTGGAAACCCAGCGATGTTGCATGTATCCGGCCACCTCACAACACCAACCAATGAAGTGACTTCCAACAGGCAACGAGCCAATTTAGGAGTCTGCATGAATTAGCTAATGCTATCCACCCAAGGCCTAGCTGACATGGTTAGCAACCAAGCTAACGTTAGCCAGTTATTTGGCTTATCTCTCTCCAAATTTTCATGTCTAGATGATTTGCATGTCGTGCCAAAAGTTAATTTAGGTTCAGTTTTCACCCAGAACTCAGTAAAACCAATCATTGTATCCGCAATGACTATATATTCTCTTAACTTCTCCTATAGATGTTTTCTACAACTTGGTGCAGCTCTGCAAACTCTTACATTTGATGATCTGCTGCAGACTGGTCCATAAACACGCACAAAAACCCGGTTCGGGTTATTATCTAGAATACTATCAATGTATAAATAATGTCAGTTTGAAACTCAGTGAAACATTGAGGTTATAACTGGATAGAGATATATTTTTGAATCCTCCGTCTGCCAGGTGCTATTTGAAATACTCAGACACAGAGGTCTGCAGAAAATGTTTCCAGTTTCGAAAGCTAAAACTATAACTGTGTCCCGGTTGCACAAACTTATTATCGGCAGGTGCGTTGGAAAAGTGACCAAACATACTCAAAAAGTCTGTATGTATTTAAAACTGACTGACAGCCCAGCTGAGCCTCTCCTCCTTCGGTCATTCATCGCTTTATTTTTGGTTACTGGCGTATTGACAGCATCTCCAAACACGTTTCGTGCCCAATCTTTAGAGATCTGGCTACAAAACTCGCCTCTGATATTTACTTCTCTCCAATCCACAAGTGCTACACAGGGAGAGAAAGAACAGGGTAAGGGGAAGGTTAACAGGTTTCCAGTGTCTCCTCAGACATAATAGAAGTTGTCAGCGCCAAGATACACCTCCCTCCATCTCTACCACCTCACAACTCTGAGCGCTACCCCGTCCATCTACACCGCGCTGTCTGCTCAATTCAAACGCTCCACTTATCAAACTGCAGACGGCCTGTTGAGCAACACCTCACGTATCTCAGTTAATTTACTTCAAGAATGATTGGCTGCAGCTGACCTTCTTTTTTTCCCTTCAAACTACAGTTTGGTTTCCACGTAAAGACATTTTCACGGCCTTGTTAATGAGTCAGGGGTGTAAAGAAATTGCAAATGTTTCCCTCTGTGTCTTGTAAATTGGTAAGAAAATATAGTTTTACTTTCACCTCATTGGGCAAAATATCAAATCAGACTTTTTATTTTTTTAACAAGGCTTTTCCGGCATCTCACATGATGCCTCTGTTTTATTGCCTGATGGGAAAGCCTCTTTATTGTGGCCACTTTAAGGAGAAAAAAAGAGCAAATACCAATACCATTTAACAATCATTATATGGGGATAACAGAAATATTCCTATGAGAACGCAAGAAGAAATAAGAAGTCAGAGTCGAGGCGAGTTTCCAGTCGTTGTGTATTAATGAGCCGACCAGCTGCTCGAGCATGTTGGGATTCCACACAGTGATGAAGTCAAGGTTTCTCTCATCCACCAAAGATGTCGCTCATCTCTTTGGTATGACTCAGATGTTTTTAGGATTGCATCAGATTTCTCTCTCTCAGTGTGTCTGTCTTTCTCCGTCGTCTCTTTTCTGTCTCAGGTTTTGTTAGACTGAGGATATGAGCTCATGAGCGGCGAGTCAGACAGTATGACGTGAGCGGTACCCTCGGCTCTCTGTGGCTGTTTTATATGTCACTGATGTAACAGATAATAATAACAATTCTCCTTCCATTTCTTCATTTCTGCTGGGATCCAAGTAGGTGCATTATTTTCCGATTTTGTCACTAAAAAGAAACTCTCTTTTTCTCTTTTTGTTTTTCTTCCTTTCAGATGGTCACCACCTCTGGGAGACCGAGGCCAAGGTCGATAGAGACGCCTCAAAGTCTGTAAGTGATGCATGTGACGCTGTTATCGTGACGAATCTGGTCTCATTTCAGGATTATAGCACAGAGTACGAAGCAGCTGTTCTCAATCTCAAACTTTAAGTGGCAAAACATTTTCAGTCTTTGACAGGCTGACGTCTAAATCAAGCGAGCAGAGAGTGAATAGAGCTCCACGCAGACGGCTGATTTATGAATATTCCTGAATATTTCTGCATTTTATTCAACTCACAGTTCACCCTAAAGTCAAAAACAAACATATTTTCTCATTTACCTCTAATGATAACCAAACGTGCAGATATATTTTGGTTTTATTTGCCCTGATTTTCAGACATCCATCTTTGAAATTTCTGCAATATAATACAGGATCAATGAAACTGCTTCCACATGTTGTGAGCACCACAAACAAAATCCAAATTATCTTCTTGAAAACATCCAAAAAGGATCATCTGCATGGTTAGATACCACTGCAAATAAATAAGAAAATAAGTTTTGTTGGAGGAACCAACACTTTAATCACCACTGATTTTAAATTTTAACCCTTTAGTCTCCTTTATTTTTAATATCTTCAATCCTGAAAATGAAATTGTAGTTGCATAAAATATAAATTTAGCTGAACAGCTACTTCTGCACCAGTTAAAGTTTGCTTTCTTGCCAAGAACAAGATGAGAAGATTGACACCGCTCTCATGTCTGAACAGTAAATATGAAGCTACAGCGAGCAGCTACCTCTAGTTATACTAGCTTAGCATAAAGATATAAACAGCTAGCCTTTGCTGCTTTCAAAGGTAACACAGAAGAAGTTCACTGAAACATTATATCTTGTTTGCTCACACACAAGATACACAAATTGATTATGGTGATACAAATGGCAGATTTTGTCACCCCCGGACCGAGCCAGGCTAGCTGTTCCCTCTGTTTTCAGTCTTTGTGCTAAGCTAGGCTAATCACTGCTAGCTGTAACTTAAACCTGCATGGCTAGACATCACTGGAAATAAATAAGAAAATATGTTTTGTTGTAATTTGGTGGAACTAACACTATAATAAACTTTGATTTTTAATTTTAACCCTTTATAGTCTTTTATTTTTAATATCTTCACTCCTGGAAATGAACTTGTAGTTGCATAAATGAATCTTATTTCCTCTATTCTAAAGAAAGTAGACTAAAACTAGTACTGCTCGTACTGATCTACTAGTTGCTGCTAGTTCACTAACACATCTTGCTTGTTTAATCTGTACACAAACTGGTCATGATGGTACAAATGGCAGATTTTGTCACCCCCAGACCCGAGCCAGGCTAGCTGTTTCCCCGTTTTCAGTCTTTGTGCTAAGCTAGGCTAATCAGCTGCGAGCTGTAACTTCACACAGCATATTTAGCGTGCAGACATGACAGGACACACACAGACACACAGAAGTGAAAACTGGAATAAGAGCATAGATTTTTCTCTCGGCCCGGGGTTGAAGCTCTCAGAGGGTGTGGAGGTGAACAGCAGTGTTGTGTTTGAAACGTGTGGAAAAGGTTTTCAAAAGTTCAGCCTTCAACCTGTGGGAGTTTGTGCTTGGCAGTGTGTCCTGTCTTGGCCTGTGACAGAGAGAGAGACACATACAGAGAGAGAGAGACGTAGTGGTGGGAGTCTGGGAGATAGACAAGGGGATTAGAGGGCGTCTATATGTGAGGCACTGCACCTGCTCCCACTCTCTTCCTATTGCAAAACATACACACTGCCTCTCTCACACACACACTCACATATAGTGACTGCTGGGACACATCTGTCTGCTTCAATAGACAAAGGGCCTCCTTCCCTCCCTCCCTCCTTCCTTCCCTCTCCTCCTTTACCTCCCCCCCTCTCAGCCCAGTCTGCTGGATTGGTCCCACTTTAAACACTGACGCTGCCTTGGCCAGGTTTAACCTCTGCTGTTCCACCGCAACCACAAACTCAGAATACCTCACTGCCTCCGTCACCTGCACACACACACTCTGACCTTGACCCAAGAGAGGAGAGAGGCAGATAATGGGGAGAAGAGGGATGATTTAGCTTTAATTTTAAGCATTTTTTACAATTAGATACATCACATAAACTCACAGAGTCCAAAAGTGCTTCTTCATGCTTAATTTGTCACATTTTTCCTCCTCCCCTCCACATGAGGGATATTACTTTGTCAGGTTAAAAACATCTCATGCTTTTTTACACAAATTGAAGGTTCATTTTGGTCCTCAGCGGGATGATTTTTACAACACAACACGTGTGCGCATAAAACTTTCAAAAAATAAGTGAATGATGTCACCCGAGCATGTTTTGGATTGAAAAATTAAGCCTGTTTTTTATCAATAAATCGCCGTGTTGGACAAGCTGCAGCACAAGTGGAAACGCTGCAGATATTTCTGTTCAGGCCTGAACACAATTAAAGTTTACGCTGTGCAAACTGTGAAACCTTTCCAGAGAGTTTTATCTGCTAATTCTCTGAAGGACAGACGGACGGTGGTGAATGAGAGAAGTCAAAAAAGTCTCATCTGGCTTCACTTGACTTTACGACTGAAGTGATTTAATATAACGTGTCTCTGCTCTCACCTGTACATGTCAGGGCCAGCCGTCATCTAGAGCACAGTTTTGTAGACAGATGACTTCCTCCCTGGCTACCGCGCAGCGCCTCAGACATGTATATTCGCACACACATATGGGGCTGATATAGCCACAGAATGAACTCATGAACGCGGTCGCTCCTCGCCTCCTTCGCGCTCCCTTTTCAGACAGCAGGAAGCTCTGCTGGGGAAATAAACTATCTGGACAATCCCAAGTTCAATTTATTCACATCAGCTGAGTTATTCACTGTGCAAACAACCGTAGCTCTCTATAACCTCGCTTCATGGTCTCTTTGTGGCTCCCTCGTTTTTTTTGAGATTACAACCAGATTTTCGGATTTTTATCCACCGCCCAGAAAAACACACACGACTTCAGGCTACGAATTCAAAGGAAAGACAACTAAGTGAAAACAATAACGGACAAAGAAATAAAAACAAACAAAAAACAATAAAAAATAAAATGTTTCTCCGTCTTAAACCACAAAAACCTCAACAGTTAATGTGCATTTCATATTCAAAGTCTGTACGCCTGACATGAATTCATTAATCTGTGAAGTGATGAATAAAGCACACACAAGTAGATCAGTTTTGCCTTCTTTTTTTTTTTGCTCATTTTCTTTTATGCAACCACGCCTATTTATATCTAGGATAAGATAAAATGACACTTTATTGGTTAAATTTCAACAGCACAAGAGGCAGACTAGATACAAAAGAGTAAAAACCAGGAGAACTAGATGGGATTTAATTCAATATAACATTCATACGAAGTATTAAGATATAAAAAATCTTCATACTGTACAATAAACTAGCCATTATTTCTTTGTTTATACAAACTACATGAATGTGTGACTTCATTTCAGTCGAGTTATTCCATCTGTCTTCGTTGTAGAATTCACTACTCGTTGAGATTCCTCCCTATCGAAACCAAAGACTCTCCACGCCGGTCCACGTGAACTTCTACGTCTGCAACGGCAAGAGGAAAAGAAGCCAGTACCAGCGCTTCACCTACGTCCCTGCCAGCGGTAGGAGCAGAGCTCATCCTCATCCTCATTGACATTTGACAGGACACACACAACCGATCTTTTAAAGATATTAAGGCGTAAAATAAGTGCACTGGGTGATGTTTGCGTGGTGAAAGCATGAAGCTGCTTTTCCTATGTATTTAACTAACTGTTTGATTAAATTGCACCATTCAAACACTGGAAAAATGTAAATAATGTAATGTAATTCAATATTCAACTAATTGAGGATCTGGATCTGGTTAAAAAATAATCTTTAAAGGAGCGGTGTGTAAATTTAGAGGGCTCTATTTACAAAATGTAATATTCATAACTGGACAACTAGTTTTTGTTTTCTTAAAATGAGACTTTTATATGTACATAGAGCTGCAGGTCTTCTTCCACAGAGTCTGCCATGTTTCCACAGCAGTCCAGAACAACTGTTTTTTTTTTTGCAACTTTTGCAGCCACTGTTTCTCCTACATGCTTGGAAAGAGTGGGTGAGGGAAGGGGTATTCAGTTGGCTGCAACTACACTGTTAGATGCCACTAAATCCTACACACTGGTCCTTTTAACCACTCTAGATTGGGACTTTCACATTTTTTGAGACTTTTGCAGAGACTGGGAGGGAGTGGGTGAGGGATGGGGTACTCAGTTGGCTGCAACTACACCACTGGATGCCATTAAATAACACACTGGTCCTTTTAAACATGTTAGACATGTCATGTTAGGTGTTGTAGTGTCAACAACACAGTAGCTGCCAGCCAGTCACTGCTGTATATTATGAATAATGATAAACCAATCAGCGTCTTTCAGCTGAGTTTGGTTCCTGGCTGACGTTTGGCGGCAAACCTGTCACCACAGCGCTTCATAGACATTAAACTTTCATACAGACGTGTCACCGACATCGGAAAATACCTCCTCAGCACCTCTGAGCCCTCAGCACATCCTTGCTTATTCTTGCCTTTTCTTTTTAACGCTCCTGTCATCGCCGCAGCACTTCACCACCCTCCGTCTGCTCTTTCATATCCCAGACTAATTAGAAACATCTCTGCCAGCATCTTACATCTTGAAGACGAGAACAAACAGTTTGTTTTCCCCCTTGTCTGGTGGTTTGCTTGGGAGGAACAAAGCAATGCTATTATTCCTTCATTGTAAAAAATCTATAAAATCTGTTCTTTTCCATACCTGTAGCTACATGAACGCTGCAGTGACTGGACACACATGGGTGGGGAAGGGGCATGGGAAAAGCATGTTAGTTGAATAGAGAACCTATTGCCAAGCTAAATATAAACACTGACCCACCAACTGAAATGTAAAAACCACTGCTAATTGCGCTTTGGGCTTGGAGCGAAAATCCAGTGGGTGGTTCAAAGCTGCGATTCAAGAGCAAACTGGCCCAGCCCTGTAACGTGGGCGACGGAGTGCCCCACTGTGAAAGTAGAGCATTGTCCTCGGGATGCAGAGACTGTAAGGGAGGGGAGGGACAGCTAGTCTGGTCAGTGTCTGCTACTAAAAGGGTGAGAGTCTGCGAAGCTAGGGTAGAACAATATGATCTGGAAATCTTCAAAAAAAAAGGAGAAAGTCAAGTCAAAAATCACATCACTGCAACCCCTTTTTTTTTTTTTTTCCTTGCAGCTGCAGCTGCAGCAGGTGTTACAGCAGCTCGTACAAAAACAACAGATTTATTTTGGGACCTTACAGTACTCCGGAAACCCAGGGGCACACTCTCTCGATGCACATTTGCACTTCTTCTGCTCTTTTCTGTGCCTATCCTCCACAGGCAGAGCGACACACTTCCTCCAAACGTGCTGAAAATAGGGGTGCGTGTGCTATTTTCAGCGCTGCGGTTGGTGTAATCATCGCATCGCAGTTCCTCTTTTACAGTCGAGGCTTCACTAAGGCATGACGCGTCCTAGTTTCACTGTTTTTTAGTCTAATTAGACCTTTTTTTTTTCTTTTTTTTTAGCCTGCGCGATTAAAAAGGGGGATTTCCCTGAGCAAGAGAAGTCACAAAAAACTAAATGAATGTGTGTGAAGTGAAATAAAAGAATAATTTACAACTTCAGCTTCTATTTCAAGCACATGCTTCACATCATGATCTAAACCAGCTTCGACACATAGAAAAGTAGGAATAGATCCAGTTTAGTGACGCAGTGATGAAGCTCGGGGTCAGAGCCGTGCCGTCGTTGGCTTGTAACTGGACTGAAAACGCTTGTTATATGAGATTGATGTCGTGTCAGGAGCTGCTGCAGCAGATTGGCGGCCCACGTTTCGGCGTCCAACATGTTTTGCGCTGGAATCTGGACGGGTGGCCGGCGACTGAGAACAAGCCCTGCCTCATTTGAACTCAGCGTCGCTTTCTTTGCTCATACGATAACCACAATCCTCAAACGCCCGAACCCGAAGCCTCCATTTTGTCTTTTTTCCCCTGCCACATCTTTGTGCGTTTTTTTTAAAAAAACAAAAAAAACAACAACCCAGCTTTCACGTTCGGTTAAATTTCTTCTCTTTGTCTCAATGAGCGAGCAGTAATTTATATTAAATTGCTGAACCCTGCTGAGCACGGAGCTGCTGTTACAGCAACATATTTCATATTACACATTTAGTGGATATTAGCACCAGAGTGGGGTCCAAAGAAAATAGGCATTTTATTATAGAAGCAGCTGGATGTTTCTCGTGTTGATGAGTCATCCCTTTTTTCCTGCTTTTTTTCTACTTTTGTGAATATTTTCGGCAGGGTGGGAGAGCTCGGGCCCAGACACAGAGTCTCATTGATGAGAGTGTTTGTTTGGCAGCGGGTATCCTAGCCACAAACCCACTCACTCTCTCACTCACACTTGCAGGAAGGTTGGAATATGTGTTTACTCATTTAGCTTTTCCTTCTTCCTCTCTCAGTTCCAACAATAAAGACGGAGCCACATGACGACTACGACGCCCCGCTGGTGTGCAGCCAGCACGGCCCCGGCCTGTCCTTGCACCCAAAGCCATACTTCCCCCCTCAGGTCATGACCCCGGGGTTGACTTCTGACCTCAGGCCGTGTGTGGTGGGTGGAGCTTACTCCGTAAGCCAGCAAAGATTGGCAGCCAAACCCTCCTCGCTGCCCGCCTCGTCCTCTCCGAGCACAAGCCCCAAACTCCATGACCTGTCGCCGTCGCCATTCTCCAAGTGCCTCCCGGCCGGCCCACCGGTCCACCACCCGGGCCAGCAGCCGCACGTCTCCATCATCCAGGAGACGCCCGGGCGCTACCAGCCGCCTAACCTCTACCCACCAAGCAGTTCATCCTCCTCCCCGACCTCGCAGCCCTCCACCCCGACTGACGCCCCTTTCTCTCCGACCCACTGCATGACACCAGGCAGCACCAGCCCAGGAGCTCAGCAGCAGCAGCAGCACCCCAAGGTGCCTGAGAGAGGGCGGGCCTCCCTTCAGGAGGACGGCAGCCCACCGGCTCTTGCCGTCAGCATCAAACAAGAGCCACAGGAGCTGGACCAGATGTACCTTGATGATGGTGAGCACTTTATTTTAATAAAAAAAAGATGATTTCTACTCCAGCGCATGGAAAGAATTATTAAAAGAACAACCCATCCAACCCCCTAATTAACTAAACAAAAAGGTTTTTTATTGCCCTCCAGCATATAATGACTGTAATACTTCAGGTGCTGATAGGATTTTCGATCATTATCATAGAGAGAGAATGACTCACCGATCACGTCGCCAGGAGCTGAAACGTTTGGCCTCAAACTCAGTTTGAACTTTTTGTTTTGGAGAAAATTCTCCTCATTCATTGTCATTTATCGGAATAATTCAATGTTTTGGGAAAATGTGCTTGTTCGCTTTCTTCTCGAGAGATAGATGAGAAGATTGTACGATGAAAAGCAAGCGAGGCTCCATCCAAAGCTCATTTAACACCTTCTATCTAAAAAGGGTGACTGTTTCTTGTAACTCTTCGCAAGAAACCAAATTTCAAACAAACAAACACTGATTTCACGATGACACATAAGTTTTACTGTAACAGAACGTCTTCAGTGGGTGTTCTGTTGGGTAACACACCGCCTTGTCTATATTGTGAAACATTGACGTTACTGTTTGTATAATTTAAAGGCCGCTGCAGGAGGAGTAGGAGTGAATTAATGTGCCAAAGGATATACAGCTTTACTTGCATAAAGGCTGATATCTCTTTAGGTATTCTCACACGTTTGTGGCTCTTTGGCTTTCTTCGTCGTCTAACTTCTAAAGTAACTACATCAAAGAAACCCTGTTGGTGTAGTATTTGATATATATGGCTGTAAACCCAGAATGAGTTATAATAAATACAGTTTTTGTGACCCTCCTTTATTTATCTCAGAGAGAGCCGAGTTTTAGGAGCGCAAACTTCATGATCTCATTGCTCTGGCCCTCTGCGTTCACCGCTGAGGATCAGGGGGCTGTGCGCTCTGCTGTGATTCGAAATAAATTGGATAAATGATCCTCCTAGAGGCAAAAAGAAACAGTCCCCGACTGTGTGGTGAAAAGGAGTGCAGTAGATGAAGAAACACTAACCAGTGGCTATCAGTGGACAGAGCGGTGGTGCTTTGATCCGACACCAGAGCCCCCGCTGAATCGTCTGGCCCGAGCTTCCTGGCGATGGCGAGCGAGACTCTGTTGTTGGGCCGCAGACTGTAGGACTCAGACTGCTCCCATGCCACTTCCTCTGAACAGTCTGGGTAAATACATTAACACTTGTTAACCCCGTCTGCCGGGATATTTGGCTGGCTTGAGCTAAAGATTTGATTTGTAATTATGCTCTCAGTGGTGCCACCGCTGCTTCTTTTTGTTTCAAACCAGGTGTAGTTTTTAAAGCACACCACCATAACCATAATGGATATTTCTGAGGAGCTGGGCCTCCAATTACACTTGTTTTCACTGGCAAATTGAAGGAAATTTTACTAAGCATTCCAAACTTAATGTGGCTTCTCACTTCATTAAAACCTTTGGCAGAGTTTGATACGACTTTTTTTTTTTTTTGCTTTATGGCCTCGCTCAGGTGTGGTGTTACTGTAATTTCACGTCCGCCATGCTCGTTAAAACTCAAACTGCGACATCTGAGACTTTCAGGGAGCTGAGACACTGACGCTCGTTACAAATATTCAATGAAAACGGATCGTTTTTGTTTCTGTGGGCTTTAATTTAGCGAGTAACGGTCTGTACATTATTGCCAGAAGTTAAGATGAATCACTGGCATTTATTTAATTCCAGAGCAATTTGACGCAAATCCTTTGAGTGAATAAGTTAAACCCATGAAGGTTTAACCACTTATCCTGTCAAGTAGTATCCTGTCATGAAGTCAGGTGGTTTTTTATCTGCCACACCAACTTTGTTGTCGCCCTCTCGTCTCATATCTTTCCCTTGTTTGTTCAGCTCTCTCGTATTCATCAGGATCTCTCTTCTGTTACACATTTTTTTCACACCGTCCCCCCGAGTGGTCACAAACATGTCTGCTCATGGAAAGTATGAATCGTGTTGTCTGGCCCCGAGCTGGACCGATAGCCTGCAGGGTGCACAGTTTAAACTCCACGGCTGCTGAGGCTAAAGGGAGATGGAGGCCGGCCACGCTGCCATAAAACTTGCTGACTGGAGAGGTTTGCATGCTTCCCTTTGGCTCAGAGACAGTCTGGAAGAGGTGGCCAAAGCCATATGTTATGCTGCACAGTAGTGTGCCGAAGACTTTTGTCAGCGATGAGGTAACATGAGCAAAACATGTGCATTTTAAAGTCAGATCCGAGCCAAATAGCATTACGGAATGCTTTTTTACGGCGTGTTGTGGCCTTGTTAGATGTCAGAACAGCACGATTGATGAGCAGAGACTTTAGATGATCATAGGAAAAGTATTTGAGAGTGAACTGGGGACTGATATCTGAGTGAAGGCTCTGTTGAATCTGATTTTAAACAGTAAACTCACCTGCTTCTTCAAATTAATTGCAGCTACAGCTCACAAAAAAGAAGCCATATTCATCATCAGTTTGCACGATCAAAACGTGAAGCCTTTTCACCCGGACTTTACTCATGTTGTCACATTTATGGTTCTGAATGAATTACCAGCTATTATTTTTGGTAACGTCCACATCTGGTATGTATTACTTATCGTCAGTTACAGTTATCGATGCAATTTTAAATACAACAAGTGGCCAGAAAGGAAAACACAGTACAATGTAATGCAATACAACAAGCATGCAATTAAAAACGACCTTACTTAAAAAGTTCAGTTTGATCTGAATATATGAACACAATGAGGAGAGGCATGGCAGTAGATGTAATGGAAATACCATAGACAGTATAAGGAATGGACAGCGTATGCATGACATCACCTACAGGTTTCTGAAGCTCAGAATCAGTGGCTCTGGCCGCCACCATGTTGGCAGTCCTGCCTTCTTCCTGGTTGATCTAAAAAATCGGCAAAGACCTTGATCATCAGCGGGCTGAATGAAGCCTGGGTGAAATTAACTAAAGAGACCAAATCTCTTTATTTCTGCTGTGAAGTTGGACACTTTAACATGGGGACTTATGGAGACTGACTCACTTCTGGAGCCAGCCTCAAGTGGACGTTTGAGGAACTGCAGTTTTTGACACTTCCATAAAGGCTTCACGGTGGTTGCTGCTTGGTTGAAACCAATAAACCTGCCTAGCTGAAGCTAATTTGCAGCTTATTTGTGGGGTTTTTTTGCGTTCCTATCTAGTGGTGAAGTTGCAGATCGCATCCGACTGAATACAGCTCGCCTCACCCGAAACACGAAAGGCCCTGTGTAGAGCCAGTATTTGGTTTGTCCCTCCTGGGATCCTGTTGAAACATGATGACGGACTCCTTGGAAGAGGACCGACTCCATCTATAGATATAAATCACTTATTCTAAGGTTATATTGCATTTCTTCCAATACACTTCCCAAAATCTTACACACTGGACCTTTAAACTAGTGTTAAAACAACTGGA
Organism: Miichthys miiuy; assembly: GCA_036365135.1. NCBI lineage: Eukaryota > Metazoa > Chordata > Actinopteri > Sciaenidae > Miichthys > Miichthys miiuy. The sequence continues at coordinate 22,208,774 of CM071614.1, read as the reverse complement.
GACAATTGATTCAGGACAGAACAGTTCGTATATTAATCGTTCATGACTCTATGCATTGACTTGTAGGTGTGGGAGTGTGTGCACAGTTTGTATGTCGACAACAAAAGCAGTGAGGTTTCCATCGTTTTGGTTACTTGTGCATGAAAGAATATTGTCACTGCGGTCGTATTTTGCTGACGTCTTCTCTCTTTCTATTATTCTATTTTCTTCAGCACTACAAAATGCAATTATCCAGACATTTTCTTTTTAAATAATACCTGGGTTAAAACAAAAATTGGCAGCCTCTGTGGTGAACTACAGAACCGCTCTGTGGGACTGACTTGCAGTAACCCAGTAGGAGCCTCATTATATGGGCCAAGAACATCTCGTGGCTTGTGGCCTGGACTTGACGTGGCAGTAAATGGGGAAGGGGGGGAGAAGATTTGTGGTGTTTTCTGCCCCCCCCAACCTATTTTCTCTCTTATTGTCTCAGCTCTTAATCCCTGGTGATGATTTATTCCCAGTGTTCAGATGGATTGTTGAATATCTCGCCAGCTGATCAGTTCCTCTGTAGTATTGTGTTATTACAGGCCGGATCGCGTTGACGCGTTTCAGCCCGTAATGAGGCAAACAGTGCTGTCCAGCTAATTGTTTGGGAGTTCCTCATTTCTCAGGGGTTTCCTGGTTGGAGAGCCGAGCTGTATCAGTCAGCTCCAGCTGCTGTGGACCTCCATGGAACAGGAAACCAGTTCCTGGATTACTTCATATCAAACTCGACCTTCCTGGCTCTTAAATAACTGTAAAGTTTGAGACAAATTAACCCACTAACATTGCAGTGCAGTGTGTTTAAATTAATAGCAATGCAATGGGGTTAATCAAAGATGGTTGTGGTTTTTCGTGCATGCTTTTAATATAGAGTAATACTGTTCAGTGAATGACCACAAATGATGTCAGTACTGCATTTCAGAAGTTCATTCCTCACTTTGAAACCAGCAGCTGAAAAAACAATATCATCACAAGGTGCATTTAGTGGCTGCTTTCAATCATATCACATGATCTTCCTCAGCATATAGAGTTTGCCCAGTTGGCAATGGATCGTAGATGTTTAAATTTCAACCTTTAGGAGCACTTTTAAGGACTTTTGTTGCATGTTGAAGTTAATTCTTTGCAGTTGAGGAAACAATCTCACCACAAGGTCCATTTAGTAGATGTACTGGAGCTTTAAATCATATTGCATGATCTTCCTCGGCAATAGAGTTTGCCCAGTCGGGCATTGGATAGTATATGTTTAAATTTCAAACTTTTACGAGCACTTTTAGGGACTTTTCGTGCATGTTGAAGTTCATTGTTGACCTTGGCAAACAACAGTTGAGGAAACAGCCTTTACCACAGGGTCCATTTGGTAGCTGTTCTGGAGCTTTTGATCATCTCATACGATCTTTCTCAGAAGATTGAGTTTACCCAATCGTCACTTGGATCACAGATGTTCAAATTTCAACTTTTACAAACACTTTTAAAGACATTTTGTGCACGTTGAAGTTCATTCTTGGCCTTGGCAAACAGCAGTTGAGGAAACAGTCTTACCACAAGGTCCATTTAGTAGCTGTTCTAGAGCTTTTGATCAAATCACAGTCATAATACTGAACGGTTTTTGAGCCAACATAGACAAGAAGTCCTTAAAAATTATATGAAAATTTGAGCTGGGCAAACACAATCTACTGATGAAGATAACGTGATATGATGGAAACCTCCAGGACAGACACTAAATGAACCTTGTGATGACTGAACAAAAAATCTGAATGAATCTGAATTCAAGAGTTTATTTGTCGTCTCACTCGCAGCGTTTGCTGAAGTTGGCGTCTCTATCACTCAGCTGTCTCTTGAGCGAATCGATGTGACCGGGGGACACATGACACACTGGTGCTGGGCGTATTTTTAGGACTTTGTTGTAAACGCACTTAGAGATCAATAGATTGACTTTTTTTTCAATTAGATCCTCCACATCAAATGTGACGGCACAACGAAAAGTGGGCCATGGCAACCGACGCACAAACAGTAAATGTGGCCTCGGCGGGGCGATAGATAAAGTTTTACTGCCTTCCTTTGTTTAAGATCAGAATTAACTACTGATTTCTGTCTTTTTTACCATTTCATTATGATGTGAAAGCTATTCCATCACATCTGGCACATGACGGAAAAATATCTGAATGCCATATTTCATCCGTCATTTTGATAGCCTACCCGGACAGGTGATGAAACGATGTGGAGGTCTGACAATGTCTCGATGTCCTAAATTTACAGCCGGCGCCCAGGCTCGATGTGCGAGTTGAGAAGTCAGTGTAATAACTTCCCCGTTGAGGTTTGAACTCAAAGATTATATCCTTCCACCTCCAGATGCGCAGAAGGTCAAAGCCAGATCAAATAGAGGAGAGGAGGTCAGTCAGTTCAGTCTGGTCCGGGAAGAGCACACATGGCAGCGGAACGACACACTGTAGGAGGGTGGAGATGAGGTTTGAGTGTTTATTTCTTCTGGTTCAAGTATGTGTTTTGGTAATATTGGTTATATTCTCACATTCACATGGCTGGTGGCAGCATGCTATCCTGATGATGAGCTATGTTAGAAAGCATCTTGCATTACTGTATACACAGAAAAATAGGCCATTGTAATCGGACTGTTACCATAACAGAGTTACTACTGATCCTGATGAAAGTGGAGCTAAAGCCTGGAGGGTTTAGGTTTGATTCACTCCTGTCAAGCCTCATTTAGGGAGGAGATTTCATTCTCTTCACTGTATTTTATATGGATATTGAACACATGGGTTTACCCATTTATTCATGATATATTACGTTTCCAAAAACAAAGGTTGCTTTGCACGTTTTAGCCCATTACGTATAGAGCACAAAGTCTCAGCGCACAAGCAGCTTGCAGAGATCTGAAACCTATTTGAGGTTGTTTATTCTTCACAGTTATCAACGTTAACCACCTTTATTTATTAATCAGAGTTTAATTATTGCTGCACGGCACAGCAGCTGTGAGAAGAGACCACCTTGGTGGTGCATTCAAGGTCTCACATCCAAGACTTGAAAGTCAGTTTGCTAAAAAACTAAAACCTTTGTATTCATGATGTCTGCTGTTGAACTAAGAAGTCAAACAAAAAGCAAAAAATGTGATATTTTAATAAATTGTTATTGTTTTTGTTGGGCAGACTACTCTTAGATGAACGAGTGTCCCTGAATGCACCATTACTAAGTCTTTAGGAAAGTCCCTAAATTAAAAAATGAATCGTGCAATCCCATTTACTGTTGATTTGGATGTTTTTGATGGTGTGCTGGAAATAATTGGAACTAATTTCTACCTGCAAGGTGTCTTTGCCAGGAAGTGGCAGAGGTTGTGGGTGACGTCACAGATACGACGTCCATGTTTTATACAGTCTGTGGCTTAAACAAGCATAACCAGCTGGTTGGTCTTTTAAAGGGGAACTCCGGTGATTTATTATTGTATCTGCATAAAGTTGGAGGCCTCACAAGAGGCAGATCTAAAAGAGAATGGCTTAAATTGAAGCAGCAGAGGCTGAGATATTTTGACATTTAGTCCTTTGTATGTAAAAACCACTGGATCCTACATTTCCCAGAATGCTGTACTCCCAGTCTTTCCAACCCCTGACCCTCAGTTGGTAAAGCAGACTCCCTCCAGAGCCACAGACAGACGTTACACAACTGTTTTCACAGTCTGAGTGGTCCTCCTCATGACGGGTAAACTGACCTTTTTTCTGTAGAGTTGGTGTAGTGCCCCTTTTTAAAATAAACATTTGAACATACACAATGTGTTTATCATTTTTTTTTGGCCCTCTAACTAAATCATAAATGATTCAGAGCACCTGAATATAAACGTCTCCGCCGTCTTGACGGGCGTCTTCCACGCTGCCAAGTCCTCCACAAAGACACGCTGCTGTGAATCTCACCCTGTCCTCATGGTCGCATAATAGCTTCAATGTGTCCATGTGTTTCTGTGACACACTCGTGTGAGATCGCTGCTGTAACTGTTATCAAACTTCTCAAGAGATCTTCCTGTTCCTTTATTAATAGCAGTCAATCAGCAAGCCAAACACATTAACCTCATGTCTAGACGAGTGTAACATATCGCCCCATGCTCTGTAATTGTAAACAGCTTCAGTCAGAATTCAGATGATTTGCTGTTCTGGTTCTGGATCCAGTTTCCTTTTTTTTTTTTTTTAATACCCTAAGGTCATTATGACACATTAATGTTGTGTTTTTTTTACCATGGCAGCCTCATCCTGAGGATTTTTGAATTGTTGTGAGGCACGTACGCCCCGTCATCTTTTTTTCGTGATAGGAAGTGAGCGGCGTTTCTGGTAGGAAACGGCTGTGCCAGAGCTGGGTCACCGAAGGGGAAGGGCTGCTAAGCTGCAAGCAATGAAAATAAAATAAGTAATTCCATTGTTTGGAAGGGGGAATCTCAGGTTTCCAGGCTGCTTTTCCAACGTCCAGTCAGTCAAAGGGAATTCCTCCCTCGGCCTGTTGGCTCTGTTTCTCGGGGAGGCAGCTCCAGCGGTGTTCCCCCTTACCCTCGCACATTTCTCATCCTTGTGCAAGCTCAGTGAGGGGCCTGATCCTGGAAACCTGGAGGCTGATTAAAAAAGTGTGAATGTGATTATAGAGAGAGGAACTGCGGAGATTATCTCTTTAAAGTAATAAATGAGTTCACAGATAAGAGCAATAAAAGCCGGTGAAAAATGAACTCTCTCAATCCCCCTTTAACGAGAGAGGGAGGGGAGAAATGAGTGATTTGTCCTTTTCTCTGTTATCAGCACGTTGATATTTATATATTTTCCCGGTCTTACCTTCAGTAAGTCTGCTCGATTGCTTGATCCTAGATCACCACCACCACCACCACCAACCCACCTCCGTCAGCCAAAGAACACAGCTGATAAAAACAGATAAACAAGTGCACCTGGATCCTTCAGAGACAGCAGCAGGTTGCATCATCTCTCTTGATAAAAAAAGGTCTGGGGATCTCGGATATAGAGTGATTCTATTAGGTCGACTCAGAGGAAATAACAGGCCCTATAGAGCTCGGAGAATTGTATTCACAGCGGCTGAAAAAGGTTCCTTAAAGCTGCGCTAATTAGTATTATATATATATATATAACTATTGAAAAGGATGTGTGATGTTTAAGGTGTCATCTTTTTATCTTCCTCGTACTGTTTTGGTTCTCACCACTTTCATCAGTGTCTTTTTTTCAGCAGCATGTGGCAGCTATTTACAGCCAAAAAAACCTCTCCGATAAGCCCACTCACTGTGTGCTACCTGCCCAGTGCCAAATGGCTAACAGACACAGTTAGTGACTATCTGGTGAACATAGTGGAGCATTTAGCAGCTAAATAGCCGGATGTTTCCATCAGAGAAATAAAAGGAGAGTGAGTTTTGGACTTTTAAATGCTAATGTTGCTTTACATGTCTGCTAGATATGTAAATTAGGAACCGTCTGCGAACATTTTAGCTACAGTAGCTTTGTCTATGTTGTGTTTGCAGCTTGTTGCATTGCCGGTAAATGAATTTATGCAAGTTTAAGATATTTTAAAGCCCCTGAAAACTTGTTTTAGACGTTAAGTAAAAAAGGATTGTAGCTGTTCTGGTCAGTGTTTCAAACTCCACCAGAAGCATATTTAATCAAGAAAATGGACAAATCTTAGTTATCTCTAAGTTAACAAAGTCTAGCGTCTGAAAAACGCTCCTGGTAGGGTTTGAAATCACGCGGAGAACGGACCAAAACAGCGTTTGCAGCTGCGACGTGCCCGGTGGGTTTCAGTTTTAGGGCTTTGTTTTTATTGACACTATCCTGGAAACACAAGTTAACTCACTGTCAGCTGATGTTTTCATTCAAATGTTTCGAAATTCTGAAGAAAATGCGCCATCACCGCCCACTTCAAACCCGCGAGAAGTCCACAGATAAAAACACAAATACAGAAATCTCTAATGTGTCGCAACCGAAACTCAGCAGAACATTTCACACTCAGAATCACGAACAAAAAATATAGAAGAAAATGTGTTTTCAGGGCCTTTAAAGATGTTACATGCAACATTATACTGCACATGCACACACTCAGTATGGTGGCTTTACTCCATGTGGAGGTCCTAAAGAAGTGTCTGACATACTAACGTCCCTCTCCCTCTCTCTCTCTCTGTTTCTTCCTTCACAGTCAACGAGATCATCAGGAACGACCTGTCAAGCATCTCCGTCCACAGCCACGCGTAGTTTCCCGTCACCACCAAAACTGACACAGGAAACAAAAATTTAAAGGGAGACCACCAAAACAAACAAAATTTGACTTTGTGCTTTTCATGCTCGGACTACAGCATGCAGGAAGCAGGAAAAAGGAAATGCAAGGAGAACAAATGTAAATGTATTGTCCAGATGACCAGGGTCCAATGTGTGCCTTGTTTTTTTCATATAAAATGCCTTTTACACAGAAATTATCCAAGGAATGCATCACATGACTGACTTTTTTTTAAGACATGTAAATTGAGTATGTAGCAACCAAACCTGCCACCCTCCCCGTCCCCAACCAAAGTATGCTTTTAGAGGACCAAAAATTGTTTTATACGTCGTTTCTTTGCTGCAGTTTGTAAATGATTCAGTGCCTATGAGTTATGTAATTTGTATATACAGCATCTGTAGTGCTTCAGTTTGCATATCTGGCTTTACAGAGAGAGAAACAGTTTAGGAGAGAAGTGCCTTTTGTTTTTTTTTTGTTTTTTTGACTGGAAACTGAAAAAAAAAATGTGGCCTGTGTTTGGCTTCACACGTTCAACAACTTCCAAATTTAAAATTAAAAGATTTTTCTAAAGTGACATAATGCTGAGTAAGTGGCATCTGTGGCCACATATGGCAATTATGGGATAATGTTGAATGCTAAATGATGTGTTGTATCTATGAAAAGTTTAGCCACCAAAAGCTACCGGTCATACCAGACCAGGTAAGGCTTTAGCAACAAAGCACTTAAGTGTATTAAATTGATCAGGGGTGTCAAGAATAATCTCACTTTGGATCATATGTCTGTTTGGGCATTTATTTTTTTGGACAATTAAGATGACTCAAATCATTTTCTGTATTCACAACCAAACATTTAACCACTAAACCTGTGGTACAACGCGTTACTGTCACTTGAAGTCACGCAAAAACGGTAAAACTTTCCAGATGTCACGTTAACCAAACCTCACATAGAGTTCTGTGCGTGGTCACAGAATAATGAGTCATTTAAAAAATAAATAAAACTAATAAAAAAACTGCATACTGACTTTAAAATAACATGAACTTTGGAGTCAACTGTTGGCTACAGGTTTGATTTTTTTTTTTTTTTATATATATATATATGCAGAAGAAATCATCTCAGTTTTGACAAAGCTTGACTTTTATTATTACCTGGAAGCTATGCAACACGCAGGTAACATTTAGTCTCTCGAAGAATGTAAACGCTCACCGCTGTAACCGAGGAGGTCTCTAAGCCAAAGAATACTTAACGACGGTGAACAGCAACACAAATATATAAAATTCTTTAATGTTTTTTTTTTTGGTTTTTTGTATTTTCATATTTATTCTCTCAGCATGTGCTCCGTTTAGTCATGTTTATCATACAGCTTCCTTTACATGCTTACCTACATACTGTGGTTTATCTACTAATTTGTTTTTTGCGCTCTTATAGCAACAAAAACTGAATGGGCTTACACACTTGTTCCCACTTTTATATGTATTTATGAGTCTTAATCCTTGTAACTGAAGGGCATGAATGAAGCCATACTGAAATGTTTACCAAGGAGGTTATTGTTAGTCTACAACTCATAATTCTGCTTTGTGATCTATTTTGTGTACTTGTCAATAAATACGCCTTCATCTCTTTCATCTGAATGATCTGTGTCTTACTGTACATGAAACCATATACATAAATCTGTATGTTTCTGTGCCTCATAATAGACATAAACATCCATTTGTTCTTACCTAATCATCTCCAGCTGCACTGGGCATGATTATATGTCAATACCAGTGGTTTGGCATGTTACATATCACATACGAAGCATGTTCAGAGCAACATCATGCAACTTTTCTCTCAAATCATTTTGATGCTACACTGACTTGTTATCAGCTGAATGGTGCCTCTGTCATATCTTGTGTAACTTTGTGCTCCGGGTACGATCATCCACGAGAAGTACGTAACGTTTACGACACACCCTACCAACTATTTTACTGATTTTTGGTGAAACTGGATCATATTTTATGGAGAAAATGTTTCCCGCTTTCCACAGGGGCAACAGTGATCGGGGAGCGGAGCCGGTGTCATGCCAGAACCGGAGCTGGGCAAATGGACAATGTAGCCAAGTGTCCGACTTTTAGTGGTTGGTGAGAGCTTGGTGAAATAAAAGGCTGAAAGACAGACGCCGAGCTGGGCTGACCGCTGTTGGACTAGTAAGTAATATTGGCTGGCTGCTATGTCTTGTGTTGTTGCGCTTGCTTGATGTTTGGCTGTTAGCAAAGTTATCGACTTAATAGTTATTTGATCATAAGTAATACAATCATAACAAATTCACGTGTAGAGCTGTCCATATTTACCACAGTGGTATTGCACTCTGGGTGCTAAATCACAAAAACACAAATTTCTATGCAATGATTTTCTTCTATTCCACCAGGAATAAATGGAAACCAAAGGCTGAATGGAGCAGTACTTCACTAAAAATACATCTAAAACTGCTTTTGGAAATGTTTAGCAAAGCAGTTAGTGGACATGTTGACTGTGGTGTTTACTGAAGTCATGAGTTTAGTAACATTTTTAGATCTTAGGTCTGAATACACCCTAAAACAGAGGCCAAATAAAGCTTTTGGATCTTATATACAAGTGCACAGTTTCAAAGTTTAAAAGCTGTTTCTGCACGGTTAATATCATGCATCTGTGGTGTGGATGTAAGAGGGCAAACACACAGCAAAAAGAGAACCAGTAATTCAGTGTTTGATATCAGAAGTAGAAAAACTTAACTCCACTGACAGTCAGATGAGTCACAAACAGCATCTCACTCCTCCCTGCATCCACAGAGGTCACGTAGGTCTACGTCAGTGTTTGGTTAGAGTTTATTTCACAGCTGAAGTGTTGTCACACAGCTTCATGATCAATAACTCCAGTGAGATTAAATCTTACATCAAAAACTTGTTTCACAAGCCTTTATTTCGTTATGTAATATTGCTCTTTAAGGCTTCCCTGCTGCTTGTGTATGGACGTCGGTTGTGTTACACTGACACCCTGTGGTCTGCATGGCATCTGCAGTGTCATACAAATGAATGAATGAATCTCTGATTCAGGTTCACTGATTGTCGGTGTGTTTGTGCGGTTGGTTGTTTTTTCTTAAACCTGATTGAGTCACACGCCTGATCTGATCTCCACTCACCCGAAACTCTGCTGTTATGAAAATCAGGACGTGGTGCGTTCAGGGTTTGTTGTTTTTTGCTCCTCTGCCTTGCACCTGTCTTACATCTATTAGGAAAATTAGAAGTCATTTATCACTCGGCTGGCAAATTATCTGTCAGTCATTCTTTGGTACCAACAACTGCAGCAACAACTGAATGGTAAGTCCTGATTTCATCTGTGTTTAATGTTAAATTATTTGTAATTAATTATATGATTGACAGTGTCAGAGACTTGATTTAGAACAATACAGGATTCAAGAACGTGGATAATATCTATTTCTAAGTTGTTTATTTAATGTCCTTACGTTAATTAAACTTTAATTTACAGGGAGGCACAACAGGAGAACAGGCGAAACATTTGGGGATCTCTTTTTTGTCATAAATCAGAAAATACTGTCAAGTCAATTTAAAATATCAAACCATATTTTCAGGAACACTTTATTGTGAAATTCCTAACAGGTGAATATGTTAAAACAAATATTTAACTAATAAATATCACCAAGAAACTTAATTGCTTACATTAAGACAATTATTTTCTTTTTGTATTGCAGGTTTTCTGAAATTTTATAGTAGTAAACTAAATGTGTATTTTTAACTTTTTTGGGTTTTTTTCAAAAAAGTTTGAAATAAAATAGCCGAAAATCTTAAAATAGACTAGAACAAAACATGATTACAACATAAGAAATTAATCCTAAAAATCAAATTCTCTCAAAACAAAGACAGAAATCTGACAGTATAATGAGTTTTTAATATTTTCTATTGATTTTCATTCATTCAGAAAACAGAATTATAAGGTCAGACACTTTTGTGCATGAATGAATCAGGTTTGTTTCTTTCAGCTCTGAACACCTGTCATGGAGAATTTATCCAGCAATATCACATTCAGCTCCAGCGAATCTGACGTCTGCAGGCCTGACGAGGGCTTTCCTTTAGTGTTTATCTCACTGCTCGACATCTTCCCTTTCCTCATTGGACAACCTGTGGTCGCCAAAATACTGTGGATCACCTTCACGTCCAAGAAGGCGCCAGATATCCTGAACTGTAATTTTGCTCTCTTCAACAACTTGCACCAGTTGATTTCCATCATTCATGTAACTGTCCTGTTTTCGCAGCCTACTGTCCACGATAAAATACTCAAATTTCCGTTAGTGTACGGGCAAGTCGGAGGGCCGATGAACTTTTTTTGTATCTGCATCGAGAGATATGTTGCTGTGATTTACCCCATGTCTTATCCTCTGCTCAAGAAATACAGATTCAGGGAGATTAGCGTTGTGATGATTTGGTTTTTTTCTGTGAGCATTGCTTTGGTATGTATTTTCAATGATATCACCTCTATCAAAGACGAAGCATCACAACTTATCCCATTGTACGTGTTGATGATCATGATAGGAATAATGTTGCGGTGCAGCATCAAGATTGCGAGGACACTGAAGCAATCCGGTCCAGGGACAGGCAAGCTAAATCCTGCAAAGAGGAAAGCCTTTAAAATAGTTTGTGCCACTTCAAACATCGCTTTATTTTGTTATGCTCCAATTGCTTTGCTCCAAAGGCTTTCGGTTGTGAGGGAAAGTGTACCGCCTGCATGATCACAGTCCTGTGTGTAATGTTCTTGTCTATTGAAAGTGTCGTGCATCCACTGTTTTACCTCTCCACACAGGGACAGTTGCGTACCTGCTTTAAAGTGAAGAAAGCCAGATGATTTTCTTTTACTGCTAAGATAAATAATGAATGTGACACTGCTTAACAACATTAAGTGAAGCTGTAGAAGAAATGCAGGGTGGAGATTTAGCCACGACAACGATTCTTCAGCTGAATTATTCATCAGTTTGCAAACACCAGTTTCTGCCTCTTTAATGGCAAAATGGAAAATATGACGATGCAACGTCATATAACAATATGTTATGAAAATATTATGTAAATTACACGTGTGTTGTTTTTTTTTTGGCATCAAGCTGTATGTCTGTGCGGAATATGAAAATAATGTTTTATTTGCATGATGCAGTCAGACAAAGAATATATAATGTGAGCCTGAGCTGAGCTTTGTCTTCAAGTTTAATCTACACCATGTTGTGGCCATAACTATGTGGACACCCCTGTCTTTATACTTTGTGTGTACCTTTGTGTGTTTAGAAAAAAAACTTTAAGTTGTCTGTCTTTAACTGGTGCAACAAAGCAGGGAGTAAAGGAAGAGGTCTGGTCAGGTCTGATTTTTTATTTACTTACTAACTTTATTTATTTATTTATGTACGTTCAAGATCCTCTGCGTTTGTCTAGTTTGTGCCCAGTCACTTCGGCATATAAAGACAACAGATGCATGATGTTCCTTTAGTAATATTTATATCTGTAAAGTTTAATATCATACAATAAACACAATGATTAAAACACATGAAAATAAAAATGTGATTGCAGAATTATTATATTACAAATCATTTGTTTCAACGCGACTTAAGCAAATACAGGTGTAGTCAAATGTAACTGATACTGCACACTGAACTTTTACAGTCACATATAAACAGAAAGATAAACTTTAACAGACTGAACCTAAGACATCACGAATGAGTGATCTCGTTTCAGTCTTATCAGAATCAAAAATACTAAACTGATCCTCAGTGGAGGAGGTGGATGAGTTGGGTGGAGGGAGGGTGAAGAGGGGACCTTGTGTCCACGCCACTCCAGCTCTCTCGTGTTGTTCTGCTGGAGTTTCCGGTCCAGCTTGCTCCTGTTCAGGTCCTCACTGCTCTTATACTCACAAATAATCATATATTGGTGAATTTGTTAACGCTCACACTGATCATTTCTTTGTCAGTTCAGTGGATGTTTGTTCCTGGCTGAAGACCTAAAAAGATGTGTCCAAACTGCATCCTTTAATAGCACCTGAAATAAATTCAAAGTCATTCCAAGTGTTCTCCTGTGCAGCTTGTATTTATGTCCTATTTTTGTACTTTGTTTTTATTGTAATAAACTGAAATGAAGTAAATAAATCAGGATATAAAACAACAACGGATAGACTTCTTTCTTTAAATATCTACATACAACAAAGACGTGAAACCTGTCGAGTCTGCCTCCAGGCTCTGCTGTTTGACTTCTTCATTCATTTAGGGGCATTTTGTGTTGCATGGGTCTCCTGATGAGAAGTAGCTGTACACACTGACCACTGGAAACATGGTCACAGCTCCCAGCAGGGAGCCCAGCTGCACTACAGCCCCACACCACACGAGAGCGCTGTGGCCCTCGTCACGCAGGATCACCCCGATGATCACCTTCACGTAGGACAGAGTGAGAACAAAGAGGATCCAGGACGACACCTGTAGAGCAGAGGGAGGTGAGCTCCTCATTTCTACACAGATAATGGAGGTAGGTTGAGTAAACGGATACCTGACAGTGTACTCACGATGATGACGTCACCTGAAGTTTCATTAACCAGCAGTGGACATGGACTCAGCACTGCCATGCCCATTATGTAAGCTCCAGCTCCACTGCCTATCACTGTGAGAGCTCCCATCAGCAGCAGAGATCTGTGAAATGACATGTTACTTTACAAATGTTGTCTATTTAAAGGGTTGCTTTGGGAGCCAGTGAGTCCCACTTCAGAATTTTTAAATGAGTTTGTGTAAAGATGTCTATAAAGATCGGAGTTTGTGGACAACTGGGATGTATTTTGTTAATCTATTGATCGTCTTGAGCTATTTCTTCAGTACCATTTGGAAATATTTGCTAGTTTGAGCCTTCCCATGATACAGATTTGCTTTCAGTGTCTTTGGGTTCAGACTGTTGGTTGAATATGACACCTTGGGCTCTCGGAAACTGGAACAAATTAAATCAATGAATTGAGAAAATAAGTCATAAATCTTTGTGTTGGCCCATCTGGGGGTGTTTGGGGGGAAAGATACTTCAATCAAGTTGTGATGAGCACATTCTCATCTAGACAATTTAATTCTTTATTTAGGTTATTGATTGGTTCAGCTCTTCTAAACAATGGGAAAAATCCAATGTGCTGACAACATGTCAGCGTTTTTTTCCAATGCAGATTTTTGGAGAAACCTGTATGTTGAAACTATTTAAGTTTTTCCATTAAGTAGAATATACTTTATGCATTTATTTTGCGTGGGTCGAGCTGAGGCAGGCCGAATGAATGTTTATTTCTGCTGTGAAGTTGGACATTTTAACATGGGGGCTTATGGACATTGAGTCGTTCTGTAGCCAGTCTCAAGTGGATGTTTGAGGAACTGCAGCCACAGAGGTTGCTGCTTATTTACAACTCACAAAGATTTTACTTTTTCTCTGTTAAAGGGTGTTTTGTCACAAGTTGTCCGTGATTTTGGGCTATAGAAAATTCAATAAGTTTTTTTTTTTTTTAAAAATGTGTATGAAACCATCTTGTACTAAACTGTGATATCATTACATACCACACACTGACCTTATAGGGAAGAACATGGCGATGAAGCAGGCGAGCGGGTTCGACACAGCAGCCATGGTGGCTGATAAGTGATAGGCGTTGTTCCCGTACGGCATGCACGAGTAAGACTGCACCGAGGGAAGCACCACGTTGGTCAGAGCGTTTGCCCAGGCCAGGATCACAAAGATATAAAACACCTGCATCCAGCTGTAAGAGCCAGTGCCGAAGCTGCTTCTCAGGTTTGCAGGTCTGTATGGATCCAACATGGAGTTCTGCTCGGCCCACCTTCTGTTTTTCTGAGATTTCTCCATGACCCCGTTGGTGTATCGACCTTTGGGAAGCTCCCTGGCCACAGATGGGTGGTAGTTCAGCAGCAGGAACGCCACCAGGCAGACCAGCATCATGGCACTGAGGAAGAAGAAGAACACCTCAGCTGAGAAGTTGGCTGGTTGATACTGGGCCTGGAGATCGAAGGTCACAGAGCTGTTGGAGGAGACCAGGGTGTGGTTTAAAGTCTCTGTGTTGTTTATGCAGTGGACCACCCCAACACCCTGAATCAAAGCCACCAGAGCCGGCAGCAGGCCGCTCACACCCTCCCCGATGTAGTAGGTGGTCAGATACTGGGGCTTGAGACGCATCATGAAGGGCAGGAAGGTGACGGAGGAGGTGCAGTCAACAGTCGAGAGGAAAAAAGTTAAGACAAGGAGGGCTACACTGCGAGGAACTCCCGCTACAATAACAGTCTCCTTCCAGAAGAAACCCAGCAGGAAGCTCGCCACAGTACCCAGGCCGATGATCACATATATGACAGCCGTCTCATTCAGAGCGCCGGGCCGGAAGCGATGCATCAGAGTGACGAAGAGAGGCCCAACGTTAGCCATCTGGATGAGGACAGAGAGGTAAGAGGGCAGATACCAACCCTCTGGGATCTGGGGGACAATCAGGGGCAGCTCCACCCAGAGGCCGTTGATGGAGACCCAGGAGCCCATCCCGAAGAGGCACGCCAACAGGTGGGTGAGAAGGGACATGATGAAGGTGTGTTTCTCTAGAAATGTACAAAAAGGTCATCAGCTTGTAAGTCTAACTCCAAACTTATCTATTGGATAGATGGTGCTATGAAATTTGGCACAGACATTCATAGTTTCCAGAGGTTGAACCCTAATTTCTTTGAGGATCCACCAACTTTTCCTTCAGCACTATCATAATGTTCAAGTATCTAGTGGAATATCTCAACATCTACTGGATGGATTGGTGAAACATTTTGCACAGACATTCATGGTTTCCAGAAGATGTTTCCTAATAATGTTGGTGACTTTTATTCAATCTAGTGCCACCACGAGGTTAACATGATTTTAAGTGAAATGTCATCCATTGGATGGATTGCCATGAAATTTGAGATGAAATGAAAGACAATCCTGCAAATCATCTGCAATCATTCTAACATGCTAAACGAATATCTGTTCAGCATTGTCACTGTGATCATGTTAGCATGCTGATGTTAGTGTTTAGCGTCTTAGTTCAACCTCAAAGAGAATCTAAACAGTGAAATGAAAATTAACTTCTTGAACTGATTCAAACAATCTTTTGGTTAGGAATAAACGTGCCTCCTGTTTGAACTATCCATATAGTTGATTGGTTTTTTACTTGAGTTGAGTGAGTTAGTTGGTTTTAGATTAACATTTACATTTACATTTAGTCATTTAGTCAGTTTAGGGTTCATGTTGGGTTATAGTCAGGATAAGTATTGGGTACAGTAGTTGACATGGTGTCCATAACCAAAGGCTTTGCTACTGAAACTCTACATCACAGATTAATGTGTAACCAAGAGTACCAACACTTGCTAAAGTAACTTATTTTCATTAATGTTTACAGTTTTACAGTCTTTTCCTCATCTGCTATTTTTTTTTAAATTTTGTGCAGAGTCAGTCAGTCACGTGAGTTAAAAGTTATTTTCATCACAGGGAGGGTGTGTGTTAAACCCTGTTTAAACACCAATCATAAAGCAAAGAAAACACGACCACCTACCGGAGTGGTAACTATTACATAACCTATGAAAACATCTGACCGGTGCATTGTTCATTGGAAAAAGAAAGTACATGCATGCAGCGAGGCCTTTGATCAGTGACAAAATTAGAAAATAATTCTCGGAAATTCATGCCAAGAGTCCTTGAAACAGACTGTTCAATAAAAAAATAACAAATACCTGTTAGATCTTGAAGCACAATCATAATTTTAAAGAAACTCTTTAAAAAGTTGAGTCTAGCTGAATGTGAATGTGATTATTTGGCATATGAATATTAGATCATCAAAAAAAAAAAAAGAAAACAGCTTAAAACATCAACATATTCTGATTAACAGCTCTGATAATACATAAAAATAACATATTTTCCCCAGTAAAACAAACAAACAAAAAAAAAGCATTAAACATTATTTAAAGGAAATAGATGACCGTTTGCATCCCTGCAGATACTCACATGCTGTTTCGTGGAGAGTTTGAACTTTTCTGCAGAGAGAAAGAAACCAAAGTCCTCTGAGGTAAACTGTTTCTGTGGGAAGGGATTAAACCCTCCTTGGGGGCGAGTGGGTGTGAAAGCACCAGTAGCCAACCATGACACATGTTTAGCTAGCTGATCATTGTCTCAAACCTTAAACATCCTCGCTGTCAAGACGATCAATAAACATCACGTCTTGTGATGTGGAATCCCATCACCCTTATTTCTTAGCCTTGAAGCAGTTTTTTTTTTTAATGAGTGAGACGCATTCAAGACTCAGCAGAATTCATTAATTCTGCTTAAGGGGATCATGGGAACAGAGGTGAAAACGAGTGTTTACTTACATAACTGCACATTTCATTGGTTGATCTTGGGTGGATACGGTATTACAAACCCAAGTGCACTTAGTAATCAAGTGATCACATGAGGCATCATACCTTCAAATATTAAAAGGAGCAGTTTAACATTTCGGGAAATATATTAATACATTTTGTTGACGGGGGTTAGATGAGAAGATTGATACCACTCTCCAAAAAGGTCCATTAAAAATAAGGCACAAAGAGCCACTGGTATTTATGCTAAGCTAAGCTAATGAGCTAATGGCTGCTTGCTCTAGCTTCATATTCAGTGTACAGTTGCAACCTCTGTGGTTGTGAAGTGTAGTCAATGTAGAAGTGTCAAAAACTGCAGTTCCTTAAATGTCCATGGGACTGGCTCCAGAAGTGAGTCAGTCTAAGTCCTCATGTTAAAATGTCCAACTTCACAGCAGAAATAAACATGTTTTCTGTCCTTATTCTCCAAATTAATAAACACTTGCCTGAGATTCTTCAGTCATTTTTAATTAGAGATTTTTCATTTGATGTAAAATGAATTTAGAAAACATAAAACTCAACACATTGAATGTCATGACTTCATCAGATATTGTTTTTGCTGCTTCTTGTTCACATTCCTGCTCTCTAATTCATGTTATTTAATTAGTTAACAGTTAATTTGTTTATGCTGATCAAGGATGCATGAAGCAGAAATGTTCTTATGTATCCTAAATACTGCTACCTTCATAAAGAAAGCCAATGAATTAAGCAGTCAGTGAAAAAAAAATACTATAAAGTAATATCTATTGTTATAGTTCAGAGTTTATACTGTGCTGTATCTTAAATATGTTTTGCTGTAACTGAAACATCAAATATCTCCAGCATGAATGTTTTAGACCAAAAAAAAAAAAAAAAAAACCTTGAGGGCATTTTCAACAAATCTTTATTGTTCACCAGTCATTTCACAACAACACTCACCAGTCACTTGATGTCACATGTTTTGTGCATGAACTAAAAACACGGTTATGAAAAAAGGACAGAAGCACCATCAATCATTTAACAGTTGATGACATGAATCAGTCCATTTAAAATCAGCACAGAATTGAACAGCTTATTGATGAATCCGGATTGACACCATAAAGTTAAGGCAGTTTAGTTATTATTCCTTTGTAAACCTCTTTAGAGTTTAATATAGCTTTAATCTGATGTCACTGTAGCAGCATGGTTAATAAAATTAGACCAGAAGGTATTAGTGCACATCAAAGATGAGATGACATTATTGTTATTTCAAAGACTGAGATGACATGATCCCTTGTTTACCGAAGCTATCCACCCATCAAGGTCAGATATTGTTTCCTTAAGGTGGCATAACATTACTGTATATTTGGAATTAATCCAATTTACATAAAACATCATGAGAAATCTCAAATCAAAGCTGTGTTTTGTTGAGCATTTTTCAGGCACATAAATATTATTTGTCACTCCATGGTCAAAATTACTGCATTACAAATGATGAAGGTTCAAAACACTGACTTCAGCACATCATAACTCTGATGAAACAGTGAATATAATCATGTTTTATTCTCATCTGAAGTCAAAGGGAAGAGGTAGCCAAACATTTAAAAAAAGGTAACCAAAAAATTTAATAAAAACACTACCTGTAGGAATGGGACTGTGTGAATATTTGTCAGGAGTTAGGGTACATTCAGACATGATTTGGCGCAGGTTTTACCATTTATTTGAATGGGGGTTGTGCGTTTTGGCTGCGGCTTTGCCAGAAAATGCAGCGACCTGCAGCAGAGGAGTTGAGCCAAACTGCGGCCGCCAATCAGACAATCAGAGCGGTCAAACCTCCACAGTCAGCCTGAAATGTCTCTGAAACTGAGACTATCCAGGTGGATTCACGGACTAAACTCTGATACTCTACCTGTTGTGTGTGTTCTGGATTTGTTTGTTTCATGTACCCAGCTTCTAAATATGAATCTGGCTCGCAATTTACGCTGCAAAATAGTGACACGAAGAGGTTTAATTTGGTTTGTGTCCGATGGTTAGAGAGAGCATTAGTCAAGAGACACAGTGAATGGGAGTGAGGGAGCGACGGCATCGATAAAGCCGGTAATCAGTGAAATAAAAAGTTATTTTCTGATTGTTTCACAGCGATTACTGTCTGAATGTACCCTTACCCCTAAAATATACTGCATGCGGAACGACTCCGGAACGGCTCCGCCACGGCGACGGAGCCGATACGTTTCAATTTTAGTCAATGTGTCAGCTCACACAGTCTCCGGTCCCACTGCGTCACGGCTCCGGAACGACTGCGGCGACCGGCAGCCCTCCGCAACACATATGCAGAGCTTCTATTTTTCACGGACGCTGGAGCGCGGCGCATAAATTCAGCACAGAGCAGATTGTGCGGGGAAGGAAATCGGCTACAAAATACAAAATAAAACCCTGGTTGATTTTCAAAATAAAAATCGAGTTTCATTACAAGAACACGTCATAATGGGCGGGGCCGACCTGAAGTCAACAGGTTTTCAGGCGTCTTTTCACCCCGTCGACACCATGGATGAGGAGAAGTTGATTCTGGAGGTCCAAAATCAACCTATAATTTATGACACCTCACATCCTTTTTATAAGGACACCAACAAAAAAAAAAAAGATGCAGCATGGAATGCCATTGCAGGAACCAAAGAGACTACAGCCGGCAATATTGCGCGATTATGCGTGAACGCGCGAGATCTCGTGCGTTCTCGCAACGCTCGGTGGCCGGCGGAGCGCACCAGTGCGCATCACAAACGGATTATGTGTGAGTTGGCGGACGGTGGAGTACGCTGTCGTTCCGGAGCCGTTCCGCATGCAGTGTATTTTCGGCGTTAGACTCAGGAGGAACAAATGTTGATGAATAAGTTCGTACTCATGTCCCTGAGTAAATAAGATTTCACGTGGTTTGTTGTAGTGGGGGAAAAATTCATCAGCTGCTGCTTTTGCTTCTGTAAACAACTCCAGAGATTCAAAGCACTTATGGTACTACAGCAGCAGCACAATGCTCCCGTTATCTGGGAATGTTTTTGCTTTCACAAGATCAGAGGCCTCTGAATCAGGTGAGGATGCCTCATTGCAAAAACAGATGAGGCCAAGACTGAACAGGAACCCCAAAAACAGGGTTAAAAACAGACATTCCCTGTGACAAACACAGGAAGAAAAGAAAAAAAAAAAAACAGAATTTAGGGAAAGTTTACATCTTTGACTCCTGCTAGCTGCAGTTATCCACACATTCTTGACCCCGGGCAAACACGTGATAGACGTTGACCAGAGGGAACATGGTGAGGGCTCCGATAAGGGAGCCGGCCTGGATAGAGATGCCGCACCACAGGAGGGCAGCGTGACCTGCTTCATGAAGCAAAGTCCCAATCACCACCTTCACGTAGGAGAAGAGTCCGGTGAAAATAATCCAGGAGATGACCTGCACGTGGAGGAAAAAAAACAAAAAAACAAAATAGACTTCAGCTTCTGTGATTCTAAACATGAATCCTGATGAGTGCAAGAAAACATGTGATCACCTCTTTCACAAACACACATAAAGAGATCTCTCAAGCGAAATAATAAGAACTTTTTGTGTTTGCTAAAAGAACATTAGGTTTTCAGGGTCTTTAATACTTTTTCACACAGACTAATGTATCTCTCACAAAGAGATAGAAATGGCATCAAACGTCTGGTCAGATTCATTTTGTTTTCTACTTCTTTGATCACAGAGGTCTTGATTTTTAGACAATCTTTTTCCAGACAGAGTTCTGACACGACTGCTTGTGTTTAGAAAAGATTGGAAAAGTTTGACTCATATTTCCTGAGAAAAATAAGTACATGTAAGTAAAAAAATCAAGGTTTCGTATCAGGACTAAATCCAGAGTACAGTATCGACACCTCGCTCTAAATACACTGGGGATGTGCGTGATTACTCACCTAGTTCACCAAATGCTGTCGACATCAGTTAGTTAAGAAAATTGGTGATATTTTTTATAAATGTTGCGTCTAAGATGTTATGCAGCTGCCCCACTAGCCTGGCTGTAGCTGCAGAAAGTGGTAGCTCCCCCACCCCCCATCCCATAGCTGCTTGTATGAGATGTCATCTTTGCCCCACTTTAGACAACAGCGTCTTCATTGTCTTTATAATCATTCGTGGTGTTGTCTGGCAGGAAGATACTGTCCATGTGTTTCCCAACATGTTGACTGACCTTTAATGCGAATGCGTGTAACAGGATATCACAATGTTTCTAACAGAGGAAGCTTGGATGTGTGTGTCCGGTTAGTCAATTTAAACTTAAATTTCTTCAGAAAATCCAGTATGACTCACCACTAAAGCCATGCCAGCAGGGTTTCCCAGAAGTGGTGGACAGGGGCTGAGTGCTGCTAACGCCATGAGATATGCAGCAAATACTCCCCCTCCTATACACAAGAAGCCCAGACCAGCGGAGGACCTGGAGAACAAACATGGGTCCAATGTCAAATGTAGAAATAACTCAAATATTTAAAAGGTTGTTGGGAGAATGAATGTATGTGTTTCTCACCTCAGGATAACAAACATAGCTAGAAAGCAGGCCAGAGGGTTCGCTATGTTTCCAAGCACCACAGAGAGGTGATAGGTCATGGAGCTGTACGGCAAACAGGAGAAACTCTGCACGGACGGCAGGACTCCGTTGGTGAGTGCGTTGGAGACGGCGAGCAGCGACAGCAGGTAGATGTTCCTCTGAGTCCAAAACGTCTGAGCAGGCGGCTGTTCCTCCACCGGCGTCTGCTCCTCCGACACCGGTGTCCCTCCGATGTGCAGCGGGTGCGTCTCCTCTCCGTTTTTTTCCGCTCCTGCTTTGTCAGACTCCTGCGGCGGTGCGGCTTCCTGTGACTCTGTCGGTCTTCGTGTTAAAGCCCAGAAACTCAGGCACGAGATTGACAGCATGACACACAAGAACCAGAAGAAGTTCTGTGCAGGAAAGTTCTCCTTTAAATTACTCGGCTTCACTGTGCCATTCACAGTTTTACACTCCAGCTTGCCGACGCCTTGCCCTAAAGCCACAATACAGGGGAACAAGGCGCTGAAGCCCTGGCCGATAAAGAAAGTGCGAACATACTGAGGCGGGTAACGAAACATGAAAGGCAGGAAGGTGACGTTGGATGTACAGCAAACCAAAGACAACACAAAGGTGAAGAGCAGGAACATTAGTGACCTCTCTGTTCCAGCTATCGTGACTTTGTGCGACCAGAAGACGGCCAGAAGAGCGGAGGCCACGACTGCCAGCATCTGGATGCCGTGGATGACGAGGCGTTCGTTTAAGCGTCCCGGAGCACAGTGATGTGTGATCGTCACTGCTATTGGACCGAGGTTCCCAAACGCTATCAGTACTGAGAGATAGGCGGGCAGGTTCCATCCTGAAAACAAGATAAAAACACAATATTCACTTTATTTTTACATCTTGAAATAAAAAATATGAAAACATTTTGAGAGTGACAACCAGTCCTTTCAGAAAATTACAGTTTTCAATCGATCTTGAGATGCATTGCTGGTCTTATTTTGTGTATTTTGATCAGTTATTGACAAGATAGTTGCTTTACAGAGTTCACAAAGTTAAATTTAAGACTGAAGATGGTTTTTTTTTAATATCACATACAATAAAAATGTAACACCTTAGATTTTCTTGGTGATGATTGTTCACACTCCTGTTCATATTGTGAGTTTACTGCCTGAAAACTATGACATGAACCATCAATATACATATCCATGCATGCTGCTCGGATAGAGACAGTCAGCAGGTGTTTTGCATATTTCACCTTCTCTCTTACTCTTTCTCTGCGGATCTCTGGATTCGGATGTTACTAAAACTAAATAGGCTGTGTGAGCCTGTAAATATTTAAATACTGTCCCCGTACTGAGTTTGTGAATATTTGGCTAAATAATGTCTAAAAATATCCAGTCTAGTCTAGTCTAGTGTCTCTCTGTAAACCTCCAATCGCATCTGCAGCAATGCCTTTGTTGATCAAACTGAAACAGAACACCTAAAGCGTGATTTCAATTTTATATTCAGATATAAATGCAGGAAACAACTATGATATAATATGTTACTGTAACAAAGTTATTAAACTAGATAGATAGATAGATAGATAGATAGATAGATGTATTGATCCTGGTGGAAATTAAAGCATCCAGTAGCAGCATGAGACACAGTAAACATACATTAAAATTAGACCTATAAGATAAATCTGGATTTATATAGAATTAATTGTTATTATATTTTGAATTTGGAACACTGGGATGAAAAAGTAATTACATGCTTTGTATATAAAACCTGAATGTGTATTATTATTATTATAAATAATAATAATAATAATAATAATAATAATAATAAACCTTTATTTAACCAGGAAGATTGAGATTAAAAATCTCTTTTTCAAGGGAGTCCTGGCCAGAACAAACTAAGAACAGAACTACATAGTAGTCTAAAAAAAAGCTAAAAGTACAAGCCATGAAATCAACAACATCAGCTAAACAAGGCCATCCTACCCGAGCATAAAGCTGATGGTGAGTCAGGGCTTTACAGTTAGTGATGCATGATAAGCTGTGTCTATCATATGCAACACCTGAACCACATTTTTAGTGTGGTCTAATAAATGTACTGCAGTAATAAGTAATGTTTCCCTCTGAAATGTAGTGAAGTACAGTGTCATGAGGATGAAACACTTACAGGTACATACAGTACATGAGTAGTGTTATTTAAATGTGATTAACTTCAGTTATTTCACCACTGAAAATAAATTATTTTGTGTATTATTATTTTAATACACACCTATACGTGTAACTACAATTATTTCGTATATTGACATGTAATATTTCGTCACTCTGAGTAGATAAACCATCATTAAACTCACCTGTACTATTCAAAACAAACCTGTTATTCAGCTAGTTAGCATCATTTGGCACACGCTGACGTGGTCAGATGTGAGCTAATGTCCTGCTGGAGCTGAACAAACTGATCAAAATGTTGTTTTTTTATGTTCTAATAAAGGTTTTAATCCAACAGTCCAAAGGTCGGAGAAGGCGAACATGTTATCTGTTACGAAGTTGGACCACTGACCTTCGGGAAGCACATTGACAACCACCGGGAGCTCGACCCACAGACTGTTGACGGAAATCCACGAACCCATGGCGAACATGGCTATCAGCCCGTGGGTGACCGCCGCGCTGCTCCACCAGCTACCGCACATGGTTCCCCTCACGCCGGCCAAGATTATCTAGAAAATGCCGGTAAACCGAGTGACTCTGTCGGGTAAAACACCGACAATGTGTCCCTCTTCTTCTTCCACACGTTTAACCTGAATGGAGGACACTAAAAGTTCCCGCCCCTTCAGTTGCCTTCACTTACCCCTCGTAAATCCCAGCGTCACAGAAACAATTCGTGCACTTAAAGGTCCAGTGTGTCAGATTTGGGGACTTTATTTTCAGAATAAGGCAGACATGCAATATAATATTCATAACTAGGTTTAATCACCTGAAATCATGATTTTTTTTGTTTTGTTTTTGTGATTTTAAATCTTTTTATATCTACAATGGGAGCGGGTCCTCTTTCATAGAGGCCGCCATTTTGAAACACTGTGTTTCTACAGTAGCCCAGAACAGACAAACTAAAGACTCTCCTCAAAGTGTTGTTTCTCCTTTACACTAAGAAGGTGCAGGTGATGCGAGGAGATTGCAATGCAGCGATTAGAACACTAGATGCAACTAAATTCTACACACTGGACCTTTAAGTACCTCATGTGTAGATTATTTATGAATAATACAAAATGTTTACAAGCTGAGTGGTCATATTGCGTTGATACATTGTTAGGCCTTTAATCCAAACAACAGTCTTCTGCATTCTTAGCCACATTTGAGCTATTCCCGCTCTGATTTGCATACTGATTAATGTACACAAACTAGTCCCTAAGCTTAACTGTTAAGTAATAACCTAAACTTAACTTAAAAGTAATTTAAAAAACAGTTATCTTGCATAAAATTACCCAATTCACTGTGTGTGAGCGGCTTCAGCAGTTGTGAATCCATGGCAACCGCTTGGTCTATTAGATAGCGTAGTTTCCTGAGAACAATGAAGCCATCATCACAACAGACCACACAGGTGTGTTTGTTTTACCTCCTGCAAACAACTGATGTGAGGCTTAACGACTAAAGGTAGACTTAGGGACCTGTTATTTATTTATTTATTTAAATTATTTTCTGGATATCATTCATGCACTGAGTAGCTGTAAGTATGTTGTAACTGTTCCATTCACCTCATAAGTTTTAATGTACTTGTAACATTTTATTGGTTTTATTGTTGTAGTTTATGTTTTGTTGAATTGGTCCTTGATTTTTATGTAATTGTTGTTAAACTTATTTTTTCCTTTTTTCTTATTGGCTTTTATTTATTATAACATTTTTCTAATTTTATGACCTTTATTTATTTACGTGTTATCTATTTTGCTAGATTCAATTCATTCATGTTGTATTTCTGTTTTTATTTGCTTTGGGTTGCATGAAAGGTTCTCTATAAATAAATAAGGTTTTTTACAACCAGTTAATCTTCTGAATTATTCTTGAGGACTCCATTGTCTTCTCTAGGAGTCGTAGTGGGTTTGGTTCCTTTCTTTTCCTATATATTTGAAAACATAAATCCATTAAGACTTTTGGCACAGTGACCCCGTTAAGCCCCGTTCTCTCTCTCATTACTGCCTCCATACTTTCCCGAGCTCCTCCCAGTCAACGCTTTTATAAGAATGAACTCAGTGACATTACAGAAGCCTGTGAACACAAATGCCCTTCTAATCTGGAAAAAAACCCATCAAAATCCTGACTGATGGCCATGAACTAAAGCACCAGACCTTTTGTCTAATGACATTAGTTTTACCTTTTCTAGTACTAGCAGACTCAAAGTCAAAGTAAATAACAAAATAAAATCTGAACAAATTCGATTAGTTGATGTTTATTCTGTTTGTCTGAGTACTTATAACATCTTTTAAGTCAGCTATGATCACAATCGGTACAATCTCATATAAAAAAATAGGTTTCATTCTTAGCAACAAAAAGTTTTCTAGAAAAGCATTGTTACAATACAGCACTATGAAAATAAGGATTTATGTTATATCACAAGTATAAGAGCTATAAAATCAAACCACATTTCAATTACTGGCATTGAAAATAGAGTATGTAACAGCTATGATGGCTCCATCTGTTATATACAGATTCATACATGATAGAGTATTTCTGCTTAGTCTGTAAACAAAGAAACATATGAGGAAGTCACATGATCAGTCACATAATTTCATTTCACTGTCCTCTTTCTCTTGATATCACGCTTTTTATATGACACAGCTCTCATGATTGGCTGCTTTCACTCTGATGAACTGCTGCTTCCACTTCCCGTTTGGGCGCTGGCTTTATTTTTGTCTTTCTAGGCGCCCAAACAAGAGAGTACCCGGGTTTAATACGAGGAAGTGAGAGCTTTAGCCTCAACACCATTTGTGACCTGTTGTTGAAAGCAATATCCAAGTTTGGGTCCGTGTTGTTCAGGATCATTTTCTGGTACAGGACCTCACAGCGGATCGCTTCCCGTCTCTCAGCTCGGGGTTTTCCGTCAAACTGCAAAAGCATTTTGTCAACATCCTGCTGGGTCTTGCATGGCCCTCCGTTTCTGGTCACTGTAGCTGTTATGTAGTCTAAATCCATGATCTCTTCAGGGTCTTCTTTAGGTACCCTTTCCACCTTTTCTCTTACTTTCTTACCTTTGTAAGCTTTCTTTGATTGCGGAGTGTAGTCATCTTTCTGGTCGGCATTCTTTTTATCATGCCAACCGGAAGATTCATTGGAGCTGCGGTCAGATGAACCAGATCGGTCGTCGTCTTCCTGAGAGCTATCCGATGATGCATTCTTGTGTGAGAAGCGTCGTTTGACGGACTTGTCGGGTCTTTTCGTTTTGTAAGGGTATGTATGGCCGAACGGATAATCCGCCATCAAGACGGAGAATGTGCAGCTGACCAGTTGTAAGCTCAGATCTGGTGACGGGACTTGAGAAAACATTCCTCCTGGAAGGAAATCCTTCAGGTGTTCCTCAGTGACGGCAGCAATCACCTTTATCATCCTCTTCAAGCAAGCTCTGATTAGGTCCCTATTTGTGTGCCACTGACCGCAGTAATGGAACACTCCATTGAAGGATTTCTCCTGCAACGGGAACTGCAGGAAAACATTTGTGCCCTCTTCAGGTTCCAGCAGCGTTGAAGGATCTTTGGACCAATTAAGGAACTTTTGGTAGAGACAGAGCATGTACTTGCTGTAGAGCGAGTACTCTCCTCCACTTTTCAGGAGCTGCCAGTAAGGACCGAGGATTTTGCAGTAGATGATGGCGAGAACACAAAGGAGGTTCTGGATCACAGAATCATTAGCATCAGCGGCGACGCTCTCCAGAATAATGTTTGGGCATTCATCGCTGATAAGTGAGAGTAAATCAGAGAAGAAGGGTGCGATCTCTTTGTGATGGTGGATAAGGCCAGCTGCAGCTTCGAAGTAGTTGTTGAATCGGTTTGACTCGTTTACTGCGAGTCTGGAGGGATTTTTCTTTTCCTCGCAGAATGCTACCCAGTGTTTTCTGTAATTGTGCGAACCGGGCGTGCGAGGGCTTAAGATATCGCAAGCCATGTGAATGTAGCGTGAAGTGGCGCTTTCTGACAAATTCACAAAGTTCCTGAACTTTGGAAGATTGTCGCGGCCGAGTTTCTGCCCCGTCGAGAGAACGATCTCTTTTTCAAAGGACATAATCTGCTGCTCGACGGCGTCGTGCATGTCAACGAGGAAGTTGGCGTTGTAGTTTAGAAACACCACGGGAGAGGCAAGTGTCACGTCTTCACAGAGTAAGTCAAGTTTTTTCTCAAACTCCTCCATGGCTGGATGCTCCTTGCATGTTAAAGTGTATTGATTTCTGAGGAGATCTAAGCATACTTGCTTGCATGTCGTGGTTTTCCCACCATACACACTTGACAGCTTTTGGACGGACAGCATTGCAATATCCAGCAGGGTCAGAGACTCTCCTATTTCATCTGAGCTTTCTTCTCCACTGTTGGATGTATCCAAATCCTTATCTCTTCCACCACACGCATTCATCTCAGAGCCTTCACCTTGTGAGATCTCACAGCTCTCGTATTCCTCCTTGATTGTAACTTTTTCATAATTTATGGCGTCCTCTCTTCTCATGCGTTTCTTCACAATTAGTCTCGGCATTTTTTTCCGCACCAGTTCAAATGGACTTTGAAGCAGATTTTCCATCGCTGCGTTTCTCCTGTGACTTCTTGTTTCATAGTTGCGATAATGAAGTTTTAATTTCTTTATCTTGGCTTTGAGGACTCTATACGCCTTTTGAACATTCCCATTCTTGCAAAACTCAGGGTTGAAATTTCGAAGCCAAGTAACTAAAATAACTGGTGCAATTTTCTCCCTGGCGACAAAGTTGCTCAACTCTAAAATCAATCCATTTGTGACTTCAATCGACTGTGCTCTCTCTGAAAAATCCCTCATTTCCAATAGATGCTGTCGTTCAACTCCGATGCTATCACATATCGGGCCAACAAAGTTAAAGTTGGCGTCTGATTCCAGGAAGGTCAGCCTCGCATCGCTTCCCAGACTCAACGTTGTTGCGATGCCTCTTTCAATCAAACGACGAAAGTCAGCTGAGCGATGACTGGGGAAGATTTTCTTGAGCCATTCTACAATTGCGATCCACGGAAAGTTATTGTCTTCTTTCAGAAGACCGACTTGAATCAAAAGTCTGTTCCTGCATGGTGCCACCTCAAGATCTAATCCTTCACCCGACTGAGGACCAATGAAGTCTGCAACAAGCTTCCAGTAGTACTCGTCTCCTGAAAAACAGAAAAGTAATGCTTGAGGTGAGATTACAAAAATCATAATAAAACGATTGGTGAAGGTGGGGACTGTTAATAAAATCTGACTGTACTGGGTTAAATGTATTTATTCATGCTTTCTGATAAATAACATGATGATTACGCTAAAAATAATCAACATAGAGAATTAGCTTATGTAGTCATCTTAATAACAGCTTTATTATACGACCATTTTACTCTCTATGTTTTTGACGTTGGTGGCTTCCCTGTACTCTTCTCCAGCTATGTCATGAGCCTTGGTGTCACTCACGATAACACTCTTTCCTTTGCATAAAAAACATGATCTAGACTGCTTTCTTTCACCGCCACATCATTTCCAAACTCCATCCAATACGTGTCGCAATCCAGCACTGAATTTCTTTTCAGATTTTGGGCATTTTGAGCATTATTAGACAGGTGTAGCTGAAGAGTAACGGGAAGGTGGGGAGAGAGGAGAGACATGCAGCAAAAGGGCCTCGGGTCGGATTCATGCATTCATCACATCCCAGATTGACTACTATAATGCTGTTTTCTCTGGCCTTCCCTTCTCAACAGGTTGTCCTGGTTTTACCCCCCCATCTGTGCCATGTCTTGCTTTGTTTATGTTGTTGTCTTTGCAATGTTTCCACTGTTTTTATGCATCCTTGAGTGTCCTAAAAGGCACGCTCAAACAAAATGCATTAGTATCATTTTTACTTACTCAGATTAGCTTCAGTTACAGCCGCTTTACCACAAAGGGAGAAATCTTGAGACTCCTCCATGGTGTGCTGTTTTAAAGAGAGACACATTCTATACTAGCTTTACACATATGCATGCAAGTACATGTAATTTTCAATGGGTGAGATATACATCACAACATATGTATCTGTGACAACCCAAGATAAACTCTGGTGTTTAGTGTCGTAACTATGAGTAGAAACACAATAAATGAGTGCTAGTGCTGCACGAGCTACCTCTGCAGGCTAATGTTAGCCTTTTGAGCAACCTGCTAGCTGTTAGCAGCAACTTTGCAACAACCTAAACTACAGCTCGTTAGTAATAGAATAGCACAAGAGCTGTAGCAACTACAAAGCATTTCAAATACACACGCTTGTGCCAAAGTAGCCTTTAGAAACACAACTTCTTACCTGAAAGCTAGCGTGTGAGCCTCATGCTCGCTCCTGAAAATCACAACATACACAGTTAGAGGGGGGGCAAAACAGAGGGCTGGTCGGTGATTGGATAGTTCTACGAAAGGCGGGCTCTTGATGTGATCTCCACCAATCACAAGGGGGAGTGTGAAATGCATTTTGGGTATATTATGCTGGCAGTTGCTAGCCGTTTGTCGTGAACTAGCAGCAGGTAATGTAAAAAAACAGTAGAAATATTAATTTTTTCATTTTAATATAAGTCAATTTAGGATTTACTCAACTATTCCTATTAATAGAGTTTGTTGTCCACGTAGCAACAGTTGCTACGCCGTCATTCTGCCACGTTATCGGCTCGTTGAGTAGTTAACAGCTAATGTGGTTAATTTAGCAAGCTAACAAAATAACGTTGATGCTAGGATGGGTGAATGTTTGTTTATATTAAACTCCACAGAAAAGGTTGATTGTATTATGTATGTAAGTTATTGTATAGTCTTTTTTATCTCACTCATACATACAAAGAAACCTGCAACAATGAATGGATGTGAGTGAGAGGTCTTCCGTCTAGAAACAATAGATGAAATGAATGTGTTAGAAGTATCTGATAATGGTCCATGTGGTCCTGAGGTGTCCTATAACTCAGTCCTGGGAGCAGTCAGGGGTTTGGTACTTTGCAAACCTCGGCAGTGCTCAGTAGGTCCAGCTACCAGTCCACACTCCACACTTTGGTCCGTGCTGGACTTGAACCGGCCACCCTCAGGTTCTCCCAGGTCAAATCCCTGCAGACTGAGCTACTGCCGTCCCATCAACAGCTGCATCAACATTGTATCACACATAAAGCTTCACTCATAAACAACAAACAAACTGACTGTAAAGCACTGACTACCCTTTCTAACCAAAACCTTTTGTCCTCCACCTCCTAATCCACCACCTAATGTAGGAAGGGATATTTTCCATCTCGACATTTTGAACATTGTCCACACGTTATTTTATTCTTTTGTGAAGTTAATCACATACCAGCTCTTCATCACTTTCCAGTGTGCAAAAGTCCGATAGATTACATAAGACTGTACAGATGCTGGTGATATTGTACTGTCCCCTGTAGTTCTCACTTTCCTAAGAATCTCAGCTACGATACACTTACAAAAACTTACAAAGACTGTTTTAGTCATAATGTGACATCAATATGAGATTGAGTTAAGAATGATGTAGGATTTTCTGCTGATGTACTGTAGGTGCTAGATATGACTACACTCTAATGAGTTACTCAATTTTATTTACTTTTTCCTCATCCGCACTGCTGCATTTCTCCCTTTTTACTTATGTACATGACATTTCTATCCATACTGCAGAGAGCAGCCCAGATACAGACTGATCTTATTGTGTTTCTGTTTTCAGATGCTGACACGTCACATGTCTGGTTTCCTTGGAATGAAGCTCACGGTAAAGATTAGTTAGCAGCGCACGATGGATTCCTCTGAAGCGGAGGCTTTAAGAAAAGAAGACAACACGGCAAGTACATCAAATACATCAGCTCAAGGAGAAGATGGACCGAAGCCAAAGAAGGCAAAGAACGAGAAAAAGGTGAAAAAGGTGAAAAGGGCAGAGTCTCCCGGCCTGCCAAGCTCGGCTACACCGTCCATCAAGGGGAAGATATGCTTTTTGTCATATCAAGTTCTTCCCAGTATGATGGTTCAGCTTGGACTCCCCCAAAGAAGGGAAGCAAAAAGAGGAAGCGCACTAAAGGAAAAGTGAAAACTGTTCAGATTAAGAAGAAAAAGACAGTCCGTGCTAAACCTAAACCGGCGGATAATCCAGTTCCCAGTTTCCAGGAAAAAGAGGACACTAATCTGTTTGTGCCACAGAAAACAGCTGACCACAGATGGGGCGAAAGTCTCCCTGAAGAGGTGCTAATCAATATTTTTCAGATGGTGGTTGTCCAAGACGGTGCTGTACCATTTCTATGCAGGTAATAAACACATATTTGAGTGAACACTTAAAAATCAAATCTAGACTTTCCTGTGCTATACTGTACTTCATACAGAATATACAGCTAAATATGGCCTATATCATTATTGGATGATCAAATTGTTGTATATACCAAAAGTAAGTAAATAGAAGCAGAATAAATGTACACATGGGAAGAGTTTTGTCAGTTTAACACATTCCATTTTTACATATTATTCAGGATACATTTGCAAAATCATGATTCATTATTTAACCTGCTGATTATTTTATCATTTGGTCTATAACAATTCTATGGACCAAATAATAAAATATAATTTTAATTTCAGATCTCAAAGTGACCATAACAAACAAACAAACAAACAGTTTTGTCCAGAACTTAAATTTATTCAATTTACTACCAAAGAAGACAAAGAAAATTAGAAAAATCGAAATTGATTAGCCTCCTGTTGGTTGATTTATCTATTAACTGAGCATTATAACGAGATAACACATATTATTATATATGTAAATTACACACTGAGTTAAATCCCTATTTTTTTCTCTGTGTTTGTGATGAAGGGTGGGCAGTGTGTGTCGTCTCTGGAATGCTGCTGCCTCCAGTCCAGCCCTGTGGCGTAAGGTGACTATAGGTTACTGCTGGATCGCACCGGGGAAAAACCAGCTACCAAAAACTGAGAAGAAGATTAAGGACACTTTCAACTGGCTGGCACAGAACAGGTCTATGATAGTTAATTGTTTTAGGTTTGACATGGGCTGTGATTTAGGATTACGCCGTCCAGTGTCTTATACTTTAAATAACAATGAACTGCATTTCTTGTTTTTCAGATTCTCTCAGCTACGAGACTTCTCTCTGTATCACTGGACAAAGAATGTTACCTATGCAGTTGAGGTAAGCAATCAAGACTAAATATCTGTCCTTTACAACTAATATTTTATAAGCCCCTGAACTGAAAACATCAGCCAATTAACCAAACGGATTGGAAATTTAATCAGGCTTTAATTGTTTAATTTTTTTCTCTTTATCTTGTAATAAAATTCAGGTCGTGTCGCAGTTCTGCCCTCACCTTCGCTCCCTCACGCTCTCCTACTGCACAGGCCTGACAGCGAGTGCTTTCCACAGCCTTGGTCTGCACAGCCGAGCTCTGCAGAGCATAAATCTCCAGTATTCAGAGGTACACAGCTGAGTAGATATTTTTGTCTGTTGCAGTGTTACTTTTACAATATAACATGTTTTGTTGGTGGTGAATGCATCCTAAAGTTAATCAGCTACAGCTTTGGGTTAAGTTCATTAATACAGCCAACCTTTCTTTATACAGGGTGATGCAGCTCTCTTTTATTTGCATGAACACCCTGTGTACACAGACAAACATAAAACTTCAAAGGCTGCAAATGAAGGATTAAATAGAACAGGATCTCTTACTTATGGATATTTATTGTCTAATTTGATCCTCTAGTCACGGGTGTTGCTGCTTGGCTACATGTCCTGGAATTGAATTTTTGTTTGTTGTAGTTTCAGGTTGAGGGACCCCTAGAGTACCTCGAAAATCATGGGAGCCAGATCAAGCAAATTTGGTTCACTCATGGACTTAAGAGTGACAGACTTTTAACTGCCATCTCAGTAAGTCACCCTCCTTTTTTTTCCTCCACATGTTTACAATGTACAGCACATTACACACATCCCAAGCCATGGATCACAGATTAACCTGGTACACGCAACGTTGTTGATGTTTTGTTGCATCTGTTTCTTCAGAAGGGATGCTGTCCTGATTTGGAGTTGTTGGAGATCAACACAAAGCTCGACAGTAAATATTGTGAACTTCCTGTTCGCATCCAGGCACTGCAGACGGCATGTCCGAAACTCAAGGTAATAAAATATAAACTTAAAACACTGAAGTTCTCTACGCCAAAGTGTTTCTTGTGGCCATATGAAGTGTGACTGAACTGCAAATGTAATTGGTATGAGACTGTTTTATGCATTTGGTGATTTTATTTGACATTTTATGGTTTTCTTTGTCATATCACTGTAAACTGAATATATGAACTAAATATATTTGAGTTTTGGACTCTTAATTGGACAAAACGAGACATTTGAAAATGCATCTTGGAGCTCTGACAAAATATAATGCACATTTTTCAGTATTTTCTGAAATGTTACAGTTTTGAGGAAAAAATTAGCAGATTAATCAGCAAGAAATACAATAATTAGTTGCAGGCTGATATTATTTCTTGTCTCCTCTCACTGTGTGATACAATTTGCACTTTTCATGCACCCTGTTCACCCATGAAACTTCTACTGTACTTCCCATCAGACCTTCCGGATGCTGAATGTCAGACCTCTTCAAAAGACAATGCGTAACTTTGCCAATTCAACATTAGGCTTCCCGTTACTGGAGGAGCTCTGTATCGCAACCACGTCGTACTCCTACTTGACCGACAAAGATTTGTGGGACATTCTCTTTGGATCCACCAGACTGCGAGTGCTGGACCTGCGAGGCTCTTCGCGAATCACACCCGCTGGTCTCGAAGCACTACCCTGCCTCGGTAGGGCTACGTCATGAGATTTATACTTAAGTTAAGATTCATACATTATTATTAAGTGACTTAAGTATGGTTAAAATAAACCCTTATTTGGGTACCATACTTAAAAGCTTAGTGTGTTCTTTCCAGATTTAATCCACAAAGACCTGAAAATGTATTGGTGGACTGTTACCTGCATTTTTAGATAGTACTTAATGTCTTTGAGCATGTACACAACGTTATAGTAAGTATTGTGAATTTACTAATGAAATATCCAGCTCCATATCAGTGGTTTGAATTTGCATTTTAATCACTGCTATGTTCTTCTCTGTGTGATTTGACAGAACTTGAGTGTCTGTTCTGGGGACAGTATTTCAGCAGCAGTGTTGGGTTGTCAGCACCCAAGGCGG
This sequence comes from Miichthys miiuy, assembly GCA_036365135.1. NCBI lineage: Eukaryota > Metazoa > Chordata > Actinopteri > Sciaenidae > Miichthys > Miichthys miiuy. The sequence continues at coordinate 22,174,155 of CM071614.1, read as the reverse complement.
GGCTTCACATGGTGACCCAGAAATGGAGTCAAACACTACAGCAGCTTGACATTGCAAATCAGCTCTTCTCTGAGGATGACTTGGAGATGGCTATGAGTCATCTTGCTCAGGCAACCGAGGCAGATACCCTGCGTTCACTCAACCTGAGCGGGACCAGGATCACACCACCCGCCCTCAGGTATGAGTTTCTTAACTTAAATAATCCATTTAACTATGAATGAACCATTTTAAGTCAATCTGTAGGCATAAATTCTGAATACTGAAGGTTTATCTTTCAAAGGGTTTAACAATATTTTTTTTCCATACTTTTATTTTGCAGGCCTGTCATTGGTCAAATGACTGCTCTTAACTACCTCAATCTTTCATCCTGCCGTTATCTTCCAAGAGGATTGAAGAGAATTTACCGTGGCCAAGAAGACATTCGCCAACTGCTGGACAAATTAGACTAGTCCTCATATTCTGAGCAAATAACTGAGTTCACAAGACATATGTCAGTGTCTTGTGAACTCAGTGCTTATGTTGAGGTTTGAGAGGTTGAGTTTATGCAGAACCACTCCTTACTGTTGCTAGAGAGCACAAACCAAGGGTTTGTAAGATTCTGTAAATAATTATTGTTCTGTTTTTGGATTTGAATACATTTATAACCTCATTTGTAAACCTACAGGGACATTCTGTTGTGTATATCAGACTCTGTTTTTTGTACCACACAATAATTCCAGACAAACATTTGTCATAAAATATTTGAAGATAAAAATAAATGTTCAACATGTCACTATAATGTTGGTTATTTGGTTTCATTCCACTAGAGAGTGCTGTAGTATCAAGTTAAATGTACAGAATGAACAAATGGGGTCTTACAATTGTATTCACCCTCACAGATGTATTTCACCCTCTTTTTTTGAAACTTTAAAGGAATTAATTTCCTTTATTGTTGTTTAATTTGAAGTGGTATGAGTGCTTCAGAGGCTAAATGTTTTGCAACCCATGTGAGAAATCTTCAACTGAGAAATTCTTTCACAATATGTGTTATACTGAGTTCATGCACATTAAGAACAGTATGATGCTTCCAAAATGTCAAGATGTGTTGTGCAAAATTGCTGGAGAAAAAAAAGCCAAGAAATATGATTTATTCCTTGCTTATTTATTTATTGAGCAACACAATGAAACTCTTTGAGCAAGAAATGTTTTACAATAGTACAAAAAACCAATAAGTCTGTAGCTGGCTTCCAAGTGAGATCAAAGCAGACCAAGCAAAACTATATTCTCTTTATTCATATTTGACTTACTTAGGTAACTTTAGTAAGAAAAGCTGAAAAGCATTATATGTAAAACAAAACTGTAAATCTACTTTATGTTAAAGGCAGGTTATATCTGGTATAATCAGTTAAAGCCACTGATTCCCACAAAACAATATAAAAAAATCACCCAATTCATTATGTTTGGAACCGCCTTGTGTTTTCAAAGAAGACCAGAATTAAGTAATAATAAAGAGATTTACAACAAAAAAAAGACCAAGCCAACAGATATATACTTTACTTTTAAATGTTAAACTCGTATAGAATCAGTAGACTTTTTTTTCACAGCAGACATTTGATATATCTAACACAGGTAACTAACACTATTAGAGTCTATACGCATAGAATCTTTTGTCATCCTTAGGTTATAGACGAAAGATTTCTGAAATCTATGGGGGGTTTTAAGTGCATTCATTCTTAATTATCCCAGGTTGGATTAATTTTAGGATTTCTGTAATGGCTGAATTCCAATTTGGTTTGTCAGTGCCATGGTAGAACTGTATTTTTTCCCATATTTCTTTAACGACAGCCTTAAATGCATTTTTAAAAACATTTAAAACTGTAAAAACACAGTAAAAACTTGGCAATACAACTAAGTTTGCTTAAGGAAAGGTTTTCTGCCTTCACCCGTGCAAGGGGAGTAAGCTAAGACCTGTAATGGGATCTGTAATGCACCTCTCAATAAGCTGGAGATAGGTGAGGTTCTCTTTTGTGTTAGGGTCAAAGAAGCCCTTGGTGTCATCACCAGCGTCAGACAGAATCTGGTTCATTTCCTCATCAAAGTAGCCTCTTGTGTATGCTACCTGTACAGGTACTCTGTGACTGTACACTGGGTCAATGATGCCTCCTGTGGCAATTTGCGCTTCAAGGAGACGAATTCCATGATCTTTGACAATGAGATCCTTTTTCAGGGCCTGGAACAAAGAAATCATGTTTCCAGTGTAGGGATCTTTGTACCCAGTAACTGCCCTTTCTGCTGAGAGTAGTTTGTTTTTCCACTCACTGCCAACTACTTGTTGTGCTACAGCTTCCTCTACAGAAAGTTTCTTATTGTTCACTGGGTCAATGACGAAACCAGTGGCAGCTTGGGCCTCTAGTAGAACAAGAGAAGTACCAGGAGTCAGGAGGCTTTTTCTTTTGGCGTCATAGATACTCATTGTCTCTTCAGTGGACTGCAGATACACCCCTGCAATGCTGTTTGTCCCCTCTAAGTACTTACGTACTGAATCCATTTTACTCACGTCTGTCACTGTGACTTTTCCAGCACTAAGATCTTTGTAGAGATCCTTGTCAATGATTTTTGAATTAAGCAACTCACTAGCAGTGACATCCTTTCTGATTCCATGGAACGTCTCTGTGATTGTAGTGGTGATTGTTGTTGTGCTGCTGCTGTCTTCTTTTATTTTTGCTGCTTGGCATGTGGTGATTGATGGCAACAAGATTGTTGCGGTCTGCTGCTGAATGATTGTCAGGATGATTTCCATAAACCGTTCAATTGTGATTGATCCAGACTTGAACTGTTTCACAAGTTCTCTCCTCTTTTCCTCAATGATGTATTTGGAGTAGAGCAGATCCCACAGAGAAACAGTTGTTCCTTGGTATTGCCCTCCTGCTTTTGTTGTCATTTTGGATTTCAGACTGAGTTTTGTCGCCTCATCAACAAAGAAATAAAACTCGCCTTTCTTTGCAATGACTAGTAGGCTAAGACCTGTAATGGGATCTGTAATGCACCTCTCAATGAGCTGGAGATAGGTGAGGTTCTCTTGAGTGTTGGGATCAAAGAAGCCCTTGGTGTCATCATCAGGGTCAGACAGAATCTGGTTCATTTCCTCATCAAAGTAGCCTCTTTCATATGCTACCTGTACAGGTACTCTGTGACTGTACACTGGGTCAATGATGCCTCCTGTGGCAATTTGCGCTTCAAGGAGACGAATTCCATGATCTTTGACAATGAGATCCTTTTTCAAGGCCTGGAACAAAGAAATCATGTTTCCAGTGTAGGGATCTTTGTATCCAGTAACTGCCCTTTCTGCTGAAAGTAGTTTGTTTTTCCACTCACTGCCAACTACTTGTTGTGCTACAGCTTCCTCTACAGAAAGTTTCTTATTGTTCACTGGGTCGATGACAAAACCAGTGGCAGCTTGGGCCTCCAGCAGAACAAGAGAAGTTCCAGGAGTCAGTAGGCATTTGCCTTTGGCTTCATAGATACTCATTGTCTCTTCAGTGGACTGCAGATACACCCCTGCAATGCTGTTTGTCCCCTCTAAGTACTTACGTACTGAGTACATTTCACTTACATCTGTCACTGTGACTTTTCCAGCACTAAGATCTTTGTAGAGATCCTCGTCAATGATTTTTGATTCAAGCAACTCACTAGCAGTGACATCCTTTCTGATTCCATGGAACGTCTCTGTGATTGTAGTGGTGATTGTTGTTGTGCTGCTGCTGTCTTTTTTTATTTTTGCTGCTTGGCATGTGGTGATTGATGGCAACAAGATTGTTGGGGTCTGCTGCTGAATGATTGTCAGGATGATTTCCATAAACTGTTCAATTGTGATTGATCCAGACTTGAACTGTTTCACAAGTTCTCTCCTCTTTTCCTCAATGATGTATTTGGAGTAGAGCAGATCCCACAGAGAAACAGTTGTTCCTTGGTATTGCCCTCCTGCTTTTGTTGTCATTTTGGATTTCAGACTGAGTTTTGTCGCCTCATCAACAAAGAAATAAAACTCGCCTTTCTTTGCAATGACTAGTAGGCTAAGACCTGTAATGGGATCTGTAATGCACCTCAATGAGCTGGAGATAGGTGAGGTTCTCTTGAGTGTTGGGATCAAAGAAGCCCTTGGTGTCATCATCAGGGTCAGACAGAATCTGGTTCATTTCCTCATCAAAGTAGCCTCTTTCATATGCTACCTGTACAGGTACTCTGTGACTGTACACTGGGTCAATGATGCCTCCTGTGGCAATTTGCGCTTCAAGGAGACGAATTCCATGATCTTTGACAATGAGATCCTTTTTCAAGGCCTGGAACAAAGAAATCATGTTTCCAGTATAGGGATCTTTGTATCCAGTAACTGCCCTTTCTGCTGAAAGTAGTTTGTTTTTCCACTCACTGCCAACTACTTGTTGTGCTACAGCTTCCTCTACAGAAAGTTTCTTATTGTTCACTGGGTCGATGACAAAACCAGTGGCAGCTTGGGCCTCCAGCAGAACAAGAGAAGTTCCAGGAGTCAGTAGGCATTTGCCTTTGGCTTCATAGATACTCATTGTCTCTTCAGTGGACTGCAGATACACCCCTGCAATGCTGTTTGTCCCCTCTAAGTACTTACGACTGAGTACATTTCACTTACATCTGTCACTGTGACTTTTCCAGCACTAAGATCTTTGTAGAGATCCTCGTCAATGATTTTTGATTCAAGCAACTCACTAGCAGTGACATCCTTTCTGATTCCATGGAACGTCTCTGTGGTTGTAGTGGTGATTGTTGTTGTGCTGCTGCTGCTGCTGTCTACTTTTGTCTGTGGTAATTGGCATGTGACAATTGATAACGATGAGGTTGTTGGGGTCTGCTGCTGAATGATTGTCAGGATGATTTCCATAAACTGTTCAATTGTGATTGATCCAGACTTGAACTGTTTCACAAGTTCTCTCCTCTTTTCCTCAATGATGTATTTGGAGTAGAGCAGATCCCACAGAGAAACAGTTGTTCCTTGGTATTGCCCTCCTGCTTTTGTTGTCATTTTGGATTTCAGACTGAGTTTTGTCGCCTCATCAACAAAGAAATAAAACTCGCCTTTCTTTGCAATGACTAGTAGGCTAAGACCTGTAATGGGATCTGTAATGCACCTCTCAATGAGCTGGAGATAGGTGAGGTTCTCTTGAGTGTTGGGATCAAAGAAGCCCTTGGTGTCATCATCAGGGTCAGACAGAATCTGGTTCATTTCCTCATCAAAGTAGCCTCTTTCATATGCTACCTGTACAGGTACTCTGTGACTGTACACTGGGTCAATGATGCCTCCTGTGGCAATTTGCGCTTCAAGGAGACGAATTCCATGATCTTTGACAATGAGATCCTTTTTCAAGGCCTGGAACAAAGAAATCATGTTTCCAGTGTAGGGATCTTTGTATCCAGTAACTGCCCTTTCTGCTGAAAGTAGTTTGTTTTTCCACTCACTGCCAACTACTCGTTGTGCTACAGCTTCCTCTACAGAAAGTTTCTTATTGTTCACTGGGTCGATGACAAAACCAGTGGCAGCTTGGGCCTCCAGCAGAACAAGAGAAGTTCCAGGACTCAGTAGGCATTTGCCTTTGGCTTCATAGATACTCATTGTCTCTTCAGTGGACTGCAGATACACCCCTGCAATGCTGTTTGTCCCCTCTAAGTACTTACGAACTGAGTACATTTCACTTACATCTGTCACTGTGACTTTTCCAGCACTAAGATCTTTGTAGAGATCCTCGTCAATGATTTTTGATTCAAGCAACTCACTAGCAGTGACATCCTTTCTGATTCCATGGAACGTCTCTGTGGTTGTAGTGGTGATTGTTGTTGTGCTGCTGCTGCTGCTGTCTACTTTTGTTTGCGGTAATTGGCATGTGACAATTGATGACGATGAGGTTGTTGGGGTCTGCTGCTGAATGATTGTCAGGATGATTTCCATAAACCGTTCAATTGTGATTGATCCAGACTTGAACTGTTTCACAAGTTCTCTCCTCTTTTCCTCAATGATGTATTTGGAGTAGAGCAGATCCCACAGAGAAACAGTTGTTCCTTGGTATTGCCCTCCTGCTTTTGTTGTCACTTTGGATTTCAGACTGAGTTTTGTCGCCTCATCAACAAAGAAATAAAACTCGCCTTTCTTTGCAATGACTAGTAGGCTAAGACCTGTAATGGGATCTGTAATGCACCTCTCAATGAGCTGGAGATAGGTGAGGTTCTCTTGAGTGTTGGGATCAAAGAAGCCCTTGGTGTCATCATCAGGGTCAGACAGAATCTGGTTCATTTCCTCATCAAAGTAGCCTCTTTCATATGCTACCTGTACAGGTACTCTGTGACTGTACACTGGGTCAATGATGCCTCCTGTGGCAATTTGCGCTTCAAGGAGACGAATTCCATGATCTTTGACAATGAGATCCTTTTTCAAGGCCTGGAACAAAGAAATCATGTTTCCAGTGTAGGGATCTTTGTATCCAGTAACTGCCCTTTCTGCTGAAAGTAGTTTGTTTTTCCACTCACTGCCAACTACTTGTTGTGCTACAGCTTCCTCTACAGAAAGTTTCTTATTGTTCACTGGGTCGATGACAAAACCAGTGGCAGCTTGGGCCTCCAGCAGAACAAGAGAAGTTCCAGGAGTCAGTAGGCATTTGCCTTTGGCTTCATAGATACTCATTGTCTCTTCAGTGGACTGCAGATACACCCCTGCAATGCTGTTTGTCCCCTCTAAGTACTTACGAACTGAGTACATTTCACTTACATCTGTCACTGTGACTTTTCCAGCACTAAGATCTTTGTAGAGATCCTCGTCAATGATTTTTGATTCAAGCAACTCACTAGCAGTGACATCCTTTCTGATTCCATGGAACGTCTCTGTGGTTGTAGTGGTGATTGTTGTTGTGCTGCTGCTGCTGCTGCTGTCTACTTTTGTTTGTGGTAATTTGCATGTGACAATTGATGACGATGAGGTTGTTGGGGTCTGCTGCTGAATGATTGTCAGGATGATTTCCATAAACCGTTCAATTGTGATTGATCCAGACTTGAACTGTTTCACAAGTTCTCTCCTCTTTTCCTCAATAACGTATTTGGAGTAGAGCAGATCCCACAGAGAAACAGTTGTTCCTTGGTATTGCCCTCCTGCTTTTGTTGTCATTTTGGATTTCAGACTGAGTTTTGTCGCCTCATCAACAAAGAAATAAAACTCGCCTTTCTTTGCAATGACTAGTAGGCTAAGACCTGTAATGGGATCTGTAATGCACCTCTCAATGAGCTGGAGATAGGTGAGGTTCTCTTGAGTGTTGGGATCAAAGAAGCCCTTGGTGTCATCATCAGGGTCAGACAGAATCTGGTTCATTTCCTCATCAAAGTAGCCTCTTTCATATGCTACCTGTACAGGTACTCTGTGACTGTACACTGGGTCAATGATGCCTCCTGTGGCAATTTGCGCTTCAAGGAGACGAATTCCATGATCTTTGACAATGAGATCCTTTTTCAAGGCCTGGAACAAAGAAATCATGTTTCCAGTGTAGGGATCTTTGTATCCAGTAACTGCCCTTTCTGCTGAAAGTAGTTTGTTTTTCCACTCACTGCCAACTACTTGTTGTGCTACAGCTTCCTCTACAGAAAGTTTCTTATTGTTCACCGGGTCGATGACAAAACCAGTGGCAGCTTGGGCCTCCAGCAGAACAAGAGAAGTTCCAGGAGTCAGTAGGCATTTGCCTTTGGCTTCATAGATGCTCATTGTCTCTTCAGTGGACTGCAGATACACCCCTGCAATGCTGTTTGTCCCCTCTAAGTACTTACGAACTGAGTACATTTCACTTACATCTGTCACTGTGACTTTTCCAGCACTAAGATCTTTGTAGAGATCCTCGTCAATGATTTTTGATTCAAGCAACTCACTAGCAGTGACATCCTTTCTGATTCCATGGAACGTCTCTGTGGTTGTAGTGGTGATTGTTGTTGTGCTGCTGCTGCTGCTCTACTTTTGTTTGGTAATTGGCATGACAATTGATGACGATGAGGTTGTTGGGGTCTGCTGCTGAATGATTGTCAGGATGATTTCCATAAACCGTTCAATTGTGATTGATCCAGACTTGAACTGTTTCACAAGTTCTCTCCTCTTTTCCTCAATGATGTATTTGGAGTAGAGCAGATCCACAGAGAAACAGTTGTTCCTTGGTATTGCCCTCCTGCTTTTGTTGTCATTTTGGATTTCAGACTGAGTTTTGTCGCCTCATCAACAAAGAAATAAAACTCGCCTTTCTTTGCAATGACTAGTAGGCTAAGACCTGTAATGGGATCTGTAATGCACCTCTCAATGAGCTGGAGATAGGTGAGGTTCTCTTGAGTGTTGGGATCAAAGAAGCCCTTGGTGTCATCATCAGGGTCAGACAGAATCTGGTTCATTTCCTCATCAAAGTAGCCTCTTTCATATGCTACCTGTACAGGTACTCTGTGACTGTACACTGGGTCAATGATGCCTCCTGTGGCAATTTGCGCTTCAAGGAGACGAATTCCATGATCTTTGACAATGAGATCCTTTTTCAAGGCCTGGAACAAAGAAATCATGTTTCCAGTGTAGGGATCTTTGTATCCAGTAACTGCCCTTTCTGCTGAAAGTAGTTTGTTTTTCCACTCACTGCCAACTACTTGTTGTGCTACAGCTTCCTCTACAGAAAGTTTCTTATTGTTCACTGGGTCGATGACAAAACCAGTGGCAGCTTGGGCCTCCAGCAGAACAAGAGAAGTTCCAGGAGTCAGTAGGCATTTGCCTTTGGCTTCATAGATACTCATTGTCTCTTCAGTGGACTGCAGATACACCCCTGCAATGCTGTTTGTCCCCTCTAAGTACTTACGAACTGAGTACATTTCACTTACATCTGTCACTGTGACTTTTCCAGCACTAAGATCTTTGTAGAGATCCTCGTCAATGATTTTTGATTCAAGCAACTCACTAGCAGTGACATCCTTTCTGATTCCATGGAACGTGTTTGTGATTGTAGTGGTGATTGTTGTTGTGCTGCTGCTGCTGCTGCTGTCTACTTTTGTTTGCGGTAATTGGCATGTGACAATTGATAACGATGAGGTTGTTGGGGTCTGCTGCTGAATGATTGTCAGGATGATTTCCATAAACTGTTCAATTGTGATTGATCCAGACTTGAACTGTTTCACAAGTTCTCTCCTCTTTTCCTCAATGATGTATTTGGAGTAGAGCAGATCCCACAGAGAAACAGTTGTTCCTTGGTATTGCCCTCCTGCTTTTGTTGTCATTTTGGATTTCAGACTGAGTTTTGTCGCCTCATCAACAAAGAAATAAAACTCGCCTTTCTTTGCAATGACTAGTAGGCTAAGACCTGTAATGGGATCTGTAATGCACCTCTCAATGAGCTGGAGATAGGTGAGGTTCTCTTGAGTGTTGGGATCAAAGAAGCCCTTGGTGTCATCATCAGGGTCAGACAGAATCTGGTTCATTTCCTCATCAAAGTAGCCTCTTTCATATGCTACCTGTACAGGTACTCTGTGACTGTACACTGGGTCAATGATGCCTCCTGTGGCAATTTGCGCTTCAAGGAGACGAATTCCATGATCTTTGACAATGAGATCCTTTTTCAAGGCCTGGAACAAAGAAATCATGTTTCCAGTATAGGATCTTTGTATCCAGTAACTGCCCTTTCTGCTGAAAGTAGTTTGTTTTTCCACTCACTGCCAACTACTTGTTGTGCTACAGCTTCCTCTACAGAAAGTTTCTTATTGTTCACTGGGTCGATGACAAAACCAGTGGCAGCTTGGGCCTCCAGCAGAACAAGAGAAGTTCCAGGAGTCAGTAGGCATTTGCCTTTGGCTTCATAGATACTCATTGTCTCTTCAGTGGACTGCAGATACACCCCTGCAATGCTGTTTGTCCCCTCTAAGTACTTACGAACTGAGTACATTTCACTTACATCTGTCACTGTGACTTTTCCAGCACTAAGATCTTTGTAGAGATCCTCGTCAATGATTTTTGATTCAAGCAACTCACTAGCAGTGACATCCTTTCTGATTCCATGGAATGTCTCTGTGGTTGTAGTGGTGATTGTTGTTGTGCTGCTGCTGCTGCTGTCTACTTTTGTTTGTGGTAATTTGCATGTGACAATTGATGACGATGAGGTTGTTGGGGTCTGCTGCTGAATGATTGTCAGGATGATTTCCATAAACCGTTCAATTGTGATTGATCCAGACTTGAACTGTTTCACAAGTTCTCTCTCTTTCCTCAATGATGTATTTGGAGTAGAGCAGATCCCACAGAGAAACAGTTGTTCCTTGGTATTGCCCTCCTGCTTTTGTTGTCATTTTGGATTTCAGACTGAGTTTTGTCGCCTCATCAACAAAGAAATAAAACTCGCCTTTCTTTGCAATGACTAGTAGGCTAAGACCTGTAATGGGATCTGTAATGCACCTCTCAATGAGCTGGAGATAGGTGAGGTTCTCTTGAGTGTTGGGATCAAAGAAGCCCTTGGTGTCATCATCAGGGTCAGACAGAATCTGGTTCATTTCCTCATCAAAGTAGCCTCTTTCATATGCTACCTGTACAGGTACTCTGTGACTGTACACTGGGTCAATGATGCCTCCTGTGGCAATTTGCGCTTCAAGGAGACGAATTCCATGATCTTTGACAATGAGATCCTTTTTCAAGGCCTGGAACAAAGAAATCATGTTTCCAGTGTAGGGATCTTTGTATCCAGTAACTGCCCTTTCTGCTGAAAGTAGTTTGTTTTTCCACTCACTGCCAACTACTCGTTGTGCTACTGCTTCCTCTACAGAAAGTTTCTTATTGTTCACTGGGTCGATGACAAAACCAGTGGCAGCTTGGGCCTCCAGCAGAACAAGAGAAGTTCCAGGAGTCAGTAGGCATTTGCCTTTGGCTTCATAGATACTCATTGTCTCTTCAGTGGACTGCAGATACACCCCTGCAATGCTGTTTGTCCTCTAAGTACTTACGAACTGAGTACATTTCACTTACATCTGTCACTGTGACTGTTCCAGCACTAAGATCTTTGTAGAGATCCTCGTCAATGATTTTTGATTCAAGCAACTCACTAGCAGTGACATCCTTTCTGATTCCTTGGAACGTGTTTGTGATTGTAGTGGTGATTGTTGTTGTGCTGCTGCTGCTGCTGCTGTCTACTTTTGTTTGCGGTAATTGGCATGTGACAATTGATGACGATGAGGTTGTTGCGGTCTGCTGCTGAATGATTGTCAGGATGATTTCCATAAACCGTTCAATTGTGATTGATCCAGACTTGAGTTGTTTCACAAGTTCTCTCCTCTTTTCCTCAGTGATGTATTTGGAGTAGAGGAGGTCCCACAGAGAAACAGTTGTTCCTTGGTATTGCCCTCCTGCTTTTGTTGTCATTTTGGATTTCAGACTGAGTTTTGTCGCCTCATCAACAAAGAAATAAAACTCGCCTTTCTTTACAATGGACAGTAAGACAAGGCCTGTAATGGGATCTGTAACACACCTCTCAATGAGCTGGAGATAGGTGAGGTTCTCTTGAGTGTTAGGGTCAAAGAAGCCCTTGGTGTCATCATCAGGGTCAGACAGAATCTGGTTCATTTCCTCATCAAAGTAACCTCTTGTGTATGCTACCTGTACGGGTACTCTGTGACTGTACACTGGGTCAATGATGCCTCCTGTGGCAATTTGCGCTTCAAGGAGACGAATTCCATGATCTTTGACAATGAGATCCTTTTTCAGGGCCTGGAACAAAGAAATCATGTTTCCAGTGTAGGGATCTTTGTATCCAGTAACTGCCCTTTCTGCTGAAAGTAGTTTTTTTTTCCACTCACTGCCAACTAGGCTTTGAGCCACAGCTTCCTCTACAGAAAGTTTCTTATTTTTGACTGGGTCAATGACAAAACCAGTGGCAGCTTGGGCCTCAAGCAGAATCAGAGATGTACCAGGGGTCAGCAGGCCTTTGCTTTTGGCTTCGTAGATGCTCATAACTTTCTTTGTAGATTCATCTCTGACCCCTGCTATACAGTTTGTAGCTCCAAGGTACTTTTGAATTGATTCCATTTTGTCAACTTTCTCTTCAGTTACTTCCCCTTGTATAATCTGGTTAAAAAGCTCCTTTGAAATAATCTTTGACTCATACAACTCACTGGCTGAGACCTGCTTTCTCAGTCCCTTGAACTTTCTTTCTTTTGATGATACTTCCGTAATGATCACAGTGAGGATTTCAACTATCTCCTCTATTTTCATGGCTTTTGTCTTGTATTGTTGTATGAGCTGCGCCCTTTTTTGTTCTGAAATGTATTCAGAGACCAATACTTCCCACAAGGTCACCTTCTTGTTTTTAAATTTTCCTGCATCCATGGCAATAGTTTTGTTTTTGAAGGCAAGCTCTATTTCCTCATTTGTGTGAAATTCATAGGATTCCTCTTCATGCAGGGGTAGAAGAAGTAGCCCAGTGTCTAGATCTTTCTCACATCGCTTTAGGAGCTGAAGGTAAGAGAGGTTTTCTTTGGTATTTGGGTCAAAGAAACCCTTTGCATCATCAGTGGGGTTTGACAGGATTTTGCTGATTTCACCATCCAGGCAGCCCCTTTTGATAGCAACATGAACAGGCAGTCTGTGACTTTGATTTGGGTCAATTATTCCTCCAGTTGCCGTCTGTACCTCAAGAAGACGAATGCCATCACTTCTTTGAATCAGCTGTTCATTCATGGCTTCAAACAGTGAAATTGTAATATCTGTGTATGGATCTTTATAGCCTGTAACAGCTCGTTCAGCTGCTAGAAGGTGCTCATGTACATCTGGTCCAATTATTTTCTCTCTTGCTGCCTCATCAACTGTATAGAACTTGTTTTTGACAGGATCAATGATCCATCCTGTTGCAGCCTGTGCTTCAAGTAGTTCAAGTGCAATGCCAGGTGTCAACCGATCTTGTTTCTTTGCTTCATAGATGCTCATTACTTTCTGGGACGGATAATGCTTAATTCCAGCGATGCTTCCGGTTCCCTTCAGGTATCCTCTCACAGGTTCACGTTGGGTTACTGCTTCAAAAGCCACTTTTCCTTCTTTCACCTGTTTGAATGCATCTCCATCAATGATATCAGAATCCAATAGTTGTTGTGCAGAGACGGGCTTTCGCAGGCCCATTGTCATTTTGGGAGTTTCACTCTTCTCCAGTTTTTCAATGGTGGAAATCACTAATGTGATTATGGTTTCTATGCTAACTGTCCTTGATCTGTATTTTTCGGTGAATTCAAGCTGCTGGTCCTCAGTGAAGTACCTAGAGTGAATCAAGTCCCACAGAGAAACTGATTTCCCTGAGTAGCGTCCCACTGATATGCTCACAGATGTCTTTTCAAACTCTTGCTTTATCTCTGTGTCAGTATAAATTTTTGCCTTTGTTCCTGTAGCTTTTGGTGAGGCATTCAGTGGCAGGAGAAGGAGTCCTGTTTCCTTGTCTTTGACACATCTACCCAACATTTCCATGTAGGTGAGATTCTCTTGTGTCTTTGGGTCAAAAAAGCCCTTTGTGTCATCAGTTGGGTCTGTCAGGATTTGATTAAGTTCTGCATCAAAATATCCTTTCCTGTATGCAACCTCAAGGGGTAAGTGAAGGCACTTCAAAGGATCAATGATACCACCTGTGGCAATCTGGGCTTCAAGTAAACGGATGCCATGCTGCTTGACGATGAGATCCTTTTTCAAGGCTTGGAAGAGTGAGATCTTGTGACCAGTGTATGGATCTGTGTAACCAGTGACAGCCCTCTCTGCAGACAAAAGCTTTTCATACATCTGTGGAGGAATTACCTTTTCTTTGAGAGCTTGTTCCACTGTAAGTTTTTTGTTTTTTAGGGGATCAACAATGAATCCTGTGGCTGCTTGTGCTTCAAGGAGGCAAAGGGCAGTGCCACGTGTGAGAATGCCATTACTTTGTGCTTCATAGATGCTTAGCTTCTGATTGGAGGGTTGCAGAATCACTCCAGCCACACAACTTTGCCCTTGTAGGTAGGCACGTACGCTGTCCATTTTTATCAGCTCAGTGCTTGTCATATTTCCATTGATCAAATTGTTGTATGTATTTTTATCCACAATTTGAAGCTCCAAAAGATCGACAACAGAGATTTCTCCTCTGAGACCTTTGAAGTTCAGCCCTGCTTGCTGTTTTATCTCCTTGCTCTCAATGATCTCTAAAATGGTGACAATGAGTTGCTCAATTGTGATTTTCCTTGACTTGAAGAGCTTGAAAAACTCCTGTCTTTTTTCCTCAGACAGATACTCTGAATTAAAGATATCCCACAGTGTTGTGTGCTTGCCCTTGAACCTTCCATACTTAACAGTAACTGTTGTTGTTTTGAATTTTTCCCACATATTATCATTTATGTTAATTTTGTGACCTTTGCCTTTGAGTGGCAACAGGCACAGACCTGTACTCGGATCAGTAACGCATCTGGCCATGAGCTGCAAGTAAGTCAGGTTCTCGTGGTTGTTGGGGTCAAAGAATCCTTTGGTATCATCACTTGGATCATCCAGAATCGTATTCATTTCCTCATTAAAGTATCCCCTCTGGTAGGCCACATGGACAGGAATGCGATGGCTGTTCACTGGATCAATGATCCCACCAGTAGCAATTTGTGCTTCCAGGAGCCGAATTCCATGATCTTTTAGGATGAGATCTTTTTGCATCGCTTGGAACAGAGAGATTATTTTGTCATCATATGGATCTTTGTACCCAGTGACTGCTTTCTCTGCTGAGCGCAGCTTTTGACAGACATCAGGCCCCACAATCTTTGCTTTGACAGCATCATCCACTGAAAACTTCCTGTTGCCAATAGGGTCAATTATGAACCCTGTTGCTGCCTGTGCCTCCAATAGAATCAGAGCAGTTCCTGGCATCAGCTTTCCTTTTTGTCTAGCCTGGTAGATGGTCATGATTTGAGAATCAGGAAGCAGAATACCCGCAATGCTTTCTTTCCCCTGTAGGTACACATTTACATTTTCATCTTCAATCACATCCTTTGCTGTTATTTTTCCCTTTTGTAGATCTTCCATCACTTCCTTGCTAATGATATCTGCCTCCACAAGCTGTTTGGCTGTGACAGTGTCTCTGATGCCTTCAAAAACAACTTTAGTTGTTTTCACAGACTTTTCTATGACTTCCAGAACTGTTGTGATGATTATCTTGATATTGGTTTTCCCTTCTCTGAATTTTTGAATGATGTCCCTCCTCTGATGTTCATCAAAGTATTCTGACATCAGGAGTTCCCACAGAGACACTGTCATTCCCATGTACTTTCCACATGTCACGTTCACCTTCTCTTCTTTGAAGGACATTTTAGTTTGGTAGTCAATGAAGTTGAAATTCAGTTTGTCTGACTTATCAGTGAGAGGAAGGAGGCAGAGTCCAGTGATGGGATCAATGACGCACCTTTCCATCAGCTGAAGATAAGTTAGGTTGGCTTCTGTGTTTGGATCGAAAAACCCTTTGGTATCATCCCCTGAATCCTCTAGTATTTTGTTCATTTCTTCATTAAAATAACCTCTCTTGAAGGCTACTTCTGTGGGAAGTCTGTGACTGTTGATTGGGTCTATTATTCCACCTGTAGCAATTTGTGCCTCAAGCAGGCGAATCCCATGTTCTTTAACAATGAGATCTTTTGACAGTGCTTGAAAGAGGGATATAGTTTCACCTGTGTATGGATCTTTGTATCCAGTTACTGCCCGCTCAGCAGAACGCAGTTTTGCATGATATTCTGGCCCAAAAAGTTGTTTTTTGATGGCCTCATCCACAGTGAACTTTTTATTTTCTACAGGATCTATCATGAATCCAGTTGCAGCTTGTGCCTCCAGAAGAACTAGTGCTGTTCCAGGCATCAGTATGCCTTGCTTCATGGCTTGATAAATGCTCATTCTCTGGTTTGTTGAGAGTACAGCAATGCCTGCAATACTGCCTTTGCCCTCCAGGTATTCTTTCACTGTTTCCATCAACATCACATCTTGTGTTGTGGTCTTTCCCTTCTGTAGGTCATCGTATAGCTCTTTGTCAATGATGTTTGACTGAAGGAGTTCAGCAGAGGAAATACCTCTTCGCAGACCTTTGAAGGTGACGCAAACAGGAAGGAGCATCAGGCCTGTGTCAGGCTCCACAGTGCATTTCTCTAGGAGGTTTTTGTAGTTAAGATTTTCTTGTGAGCTTGGATTGTAGAACACTTTGAGCTCTGACATCTCGTTGTTGAGCAAATCTTTTTCATAGTGGCCCTTCTGGATCGCTGATTCAACTGAAAGAGTTTTCTTCTCAGCAGGATCAAACAGGCCTTGTGTGGCTATCTGTGCTTCTAGCAGCCTCAATCCATAATCTTTTGGGACTACATCTTTTTGCATAGCTTGGAATACAGATATTATTTGCTTGGTGTAGGGGTCTACATAGCCTTTGACAGCTTTCTCTGCTGAGAGGAGTTTCTCTTTCATCTCTGGTCCAACTATTCCCTCTTTAATAGCATCTTCTACGGGAAGTATTTGATTGTTTATCGGGTCGATGATGCCCACTGTGGCTGCCTGTGCTTCAAGCAGGGCTAATGCTGTTCCTGGCTTAAGAAGACGTTTTTTCATGGCTTGGTATATGGTTACCTTCTCCTTTGTCTTTTCGAGAAAGATTCCAGCCACAGGTCTGTAGACCTCTGTGTGGCCATTTTCCTTCACCCCGCTAGAGTCCATCTTGGTCTAAAGAGCTGTGTGATACAAAAACATTATCTTAAATTTCGGTTTCGATATTGCATGAACTGTCTGTAAGAAATATTAAAGATATTTTTGTCTCAACCACATTGTATACACATCGATTCTTATTAGAAAATAGTGTGTTAAAATTATATGCAATACTTTATGAAAACGTTTAACTTTAACTAGCTGCACATAATGTTAAGATCCAGATAGTCCATCAAAGTAATACAAAAATTTGGCATACTCTCAGTGTGCAAGGCGCCACTCTCCTCAACTAATTCAGTCTAACACAAGTCAACACAGTTCATGAAGTTCATAACATTCAGTTTTTGTTAAAACAGTTTTAGAGAGGTGCTGATTCAACTGTCTGGCCATCTTGTAGACTTCATGGTTGTGGTACTGTTGAACTGTGTTTTATTATACTCAGAGGTGCTTCTGATTTGTATAAATAAAGGTAGACTATATTTTTATAATGCAGTCAAATTCAACAGCTCCTCGATCAGTCGTTCAGGTCATCTTTCTTAAAGAAGGGTTGCCCCAGATTTATCCTTGACACTTCTCTCGGCCAGATAAATAAAAATACACATTATAATGACAGATGGTAATAATTTTTTTTTTCTTTCCCTTAAAGTTGGAGAACTGAACTTATGTGGCACCCATAGCAGGTATTTGCGTTGGCATACTTCGAAACTGGAACATCCAGATGCCCATTGTTATAATTAATGGCATGGAAACACTTGATACACAAACACTGTGCCATTCTTAGTCCTTTAAACCTCATCATTACATTCCTCAACATTCACACTTCTTTTAACTTTGTTAAAAGGAAATATCCGACTCTTTAGATGCTTTTTTCTTTCCTTTAAAGTCAGATAACTGAACTTGAATGACACCCGTGAGATTTTGAGGTTTTACAATATGATCTCTCTTTCATCTTTAAATCAAATCTTTTAGTTTACTTATGAATCTGTGGCCAACCTTTGATCCTTGGATGCTCCTTCCTGTTCCAAAATCCAAGATAAGAGTTACCCAGGCTTTTAGCAGGGTTGGAAACTCTGTCCCTGTAGAGATAAGACAAGCAGAATACAGTTTGTTTATCTTCCTCACAAGTATGTTTATGATGTAACAATGTGATTATTTTATGACTTTTATTATCGTGTAGTAATATCTATTGCATCTATGTATTTACCTCACAGCTATGCCATAAAATTCAACTGATACACACACACACCAGATAAGTTATCAAATAAACAAGATAAAGAATACAATAAGCAAGTAAGATAGCAAGTTTATAACAACACTCATAAAACTCTCTTGTTGTATATGCTCTGTCCAATGCAAATGTTTTTTAGCCATTAAAGTAAAAATACCCAACTAACAAAATGTTTTCGTGATGTGAATAGTATATTCTAATTTGACAGTACAGATTTTCTTGCTTCCTTTTTAGTAGATATAAAAGGTAATAGAAGATTTTAAGGTCCTCCTGTCATATGCAAAGTTCTTAATAGCAAGGACTACATTGCAAACCGTCTTGTTAACTACTTGATTGTAAGAATTATAGCTTTTAACTACACATGCTTTTCCTGTTGCAGGCTGCAAACCTTTTTATGCACACCAGTTTGCATGTATGCACTGCTGCACCGCTTTAAAATGTTGTATTTCACGTATGTTGGCCTATCAGCAATCTGTGAAGTGCACAGAAGTGGTCAAAACTTCAGAAAAGTTAACATACACCTGATCTGCTGCGATTGTATCAAGTGAAGAAGAAGTGAGGAGAGCAAACCTTGAGCAAGAGCAAACAATAATTATTACACCTCATACCAATCCTAAACAATGTGGAAACACCACAAGAAAAGTGAAGACTACATATTTGAAGTTGTCTTATTCTGCCACGTCAACAACAGCACTAATGTTTATACTTTTTATCTGATGAATATTACTAATGTTGATTTTTTTTTTTAACTCTTCTGTGGCAGCCTGTTGATTTGCAAAAGTAGCCCCATTTCATATCCATGTTTTAGAGAATTTAAGCACCTTAATGCGAATATTTTTGAATCCATAATCCAGGTTACGATAGTGTTTCTTCATACATAGATGAAAATATTGTTAGAATTGAGGTCATCTTTTCTTTTTCGTCATGTACCTGTTCAGATTAGAAATGAACTCTCTGCCAGTTCATGAAATGTTTTACAAACATTACATATTTAATTTGGCATGCTTCAAAAGTGGAACAACCAGACGCCCAGTGTTGCAACAAACGGCATTGAAATACTTACACAACACTACCTTGTCATCACACTTCTACCTTTGTTTCTGATCACCACAAACACCTGAAGGACATATCTGTCGTGACTCCTTCACTCTCCAGGTCTTGCAATATGAACTTCAAGCATTCAAAGAAATCAGATCATAGAATTTTATAACTTTCCACTATGTTCACTAGCTCGTCACTAACCTCTTCTTCTTGTCTGACTGCTGTTTAGTGCTGATATTGTAAGTAGATGTTTTGGAGTGAATCAAAAAATGAGCAATGCAAAAATCCTCAATACAATGAGGAACTGCAGAGTTGGGATCTTGTTTCCTGTACCAGAAGTCATATGATCCAGTGTTAAAATGTTCCCATCCAGTAAATCAGAAAATAAACCAGCCAAGGTTAATCTAACTGTGAAATAAATATAATTAAGTAGTGGCATTATCTTTTAGTTTTTTCTTTAAGAAAGTTTTGGATCCTGTGAAAAGGTTGAAATCAAAAGAAAATGACCTGACATTCAAGTTTGAACAATTCCAGTAGTGTTACATGAGGAGAATGTGTTTTATGTAATAAATGATGTCATGCCTGCCCAGTAGGAGTGAACAGAAAAAGGGGTGTGTAAGGTTCAGGAACATAGACAAGGCTCTGTTCTGTACATTATTATTTCCATGTGTTGCTTACTGTGGGAGTTTTGTCACAAAAATCAGCTTAATTAGCTTCACTGCTTGTGAAGGAATTCACTCGCTGTCATTCAAACATTTCCTTCACAAAAGCCTGCGTGGATAAAAATAGTCCTCTCCTGTCATTTATAATCTCTGTGGACTGAAGGTGTGCATTGCTTTCTAGTACATGCGATGCAAAATGGTGCTTGTTGCACTTACGACATCATAGCTGTGAGAACTTACAAACTCCTGCTCGTATAAAAATCGAATGAAGCCTGAAGTCAGCAGTTATGTGGTGCTACATTACATTATCTCTGCCTGCAATTGCACAGTTTGCTGTTTGAGACTGGCACCCACTTTGTAAATGTGAAATTTATTGCAGCGCGCAAGTTCTCTTATCATGTCGTAAATGCAAATACATTAGTCACATGAAGCTGAAGAGTTACCACCCAGTGAACATACTGTAGCTTCACTGTTCAGGCTACATTTAAAACTTGGACAAATTTCATGCACCTGCCCAAAGAACAGTCAAGAGGTAGCTTTTATATCTAAGTAAACACTTGCAGCAACTCCAAGCGCCTACAGTAATTGTACGTTTGGTTAACTTAAACATAATTAGGTACACCCATGCAATATAACGCAGTCCAATAAAACAACCCTGCCATAACATGTCTTTAAGAAGGTCATGTTCCAGTTTTGCAGGGGGCAGGACATCAGAAACTCCTCTGAATACAATGCAGTCCAATATAGCACCTTAACTATAACCTCAATGCTAAAACATAAATTAATTACCACCTCTGTGACAGTGTAAAGAAAAAAAAACCTGGCAGGCATATACAGGCATCATAAAAATAAACTTTAGATTGGACTGATATACCTAATACAGTGGTTAATTATAGTATTATAAACTAATACCTTATCATGTGCTAATAAATCTCAAATAAGAGCTACCCAATTAATGTGCCCTATAAAACACCAGAAAAACGTCATCATTTCTTAGAGCCCAAGGTGAAGGCTGACCAACCGTCCAAAGATGCCCAAATATAATTAATATCCTAGAATGTGCAACAAGGATAAGCAGCAAAAACAGGTCTGTCCACTGATACCTCAGCCAATGCACATGATGATTTTTCCCAAAGGCAAATTAATGTTACGCCTACTTGTCTGGATGAGTAATAGAGCTTCAAACTGTAGCTTCAACTCAGCCAAAAAACTGTCTGAAAGACAGGATTTTATCATAGACAACCCACTGAACCTACTAGCTTTATGTCTTGGATGGACTGATTGACAACCAATCTTCATCGTATCTATCATTTCATATCTATCACCTTATCTTTGCGGTGCATCCTTGGCACAATTTCAGGAATAGAAAAACCAGAAGGTATACACGAGTATCATGTAGATACGACCATTGATTACATAACATTGCAGTAATTACACACTACCCTGCAATCTAATGCAGTCCGATACAACAACCTTTGTCTTTAAGAAGATCGTTGTTTTGGTGACATTATCAGAAATGTGTCAATTGAGTTAAATGTTTACTATTGAGGTCATAGTTAAAGGTGGTGTATATCCGGAGGTCTTTCTCATTTGCATACACATGTATGGAAACATACATATAGAAACCACCTTAACTATAACCTCAGTGCTAAAACATAATTCAATTATCACCTCTGTGACAGTGTATCGTTAAAGATAGACTTTGTACAGATGTACTTAATGATGACTTTGACTTGTCTCTAAAGTGTGATTTACTGTTACACCTACATGTCTGAATGAGTTATAGAAAAATCTGTCAGACAAGCATGTGAACCTACCACCTTTATGCCTTCCCATCTTAAGATTCATCACTTCATCACACTTTTTTATCCTTGGGGCGCATTTTTGACGTAATCACAGGTTAGAAAAACTGGCAATGAATGAACAAAGTATCACGTAGACACACACATGGATTGCACAATATTTTCTGTGTCTGGCGTTAGGATTGTCATGAGGATTGTGTGAGCAGTCACAGATGATCAACAAGGAATGTTTGCTTTCTCTTCTTATCAGAAGGGTGTGGGCTGACAGTGCAGGAGAGTTTTCTCTCAACTTTCGGCTTTTACAAGACTATTGCGGTACAGCTTGTCCCACATCAAACAAAAAGTGGTTTCACTTTAGATTAAGGACTTTCATTTTTCAACTTTTCATTGAAATCTCTCTCTTTTTTTTCCTTTTAGACCTTTAGAGAAGTTAAACAAATTATTGAATTTACACCAATGTTACAAATAAAATCCTCTTACCTGATATTTCTGGATTGAAGTTCTGCTTTTGTCAGCGCCGGTAAGCAGTTAGGGAGATCTTGAGGTGCTCCTCACATCTCAGAGTAATCCTCAGTGCTCACTGGTCAGATATACAGTAGATCCAGCTGTAAAGTCCCTCCCCTCCTGAGGCACAACCCTCTTTTTGCTCAGGCTGTGAGGGAGTAGCGGCCGGGGATCACTGAGCTCAAGCCAGGAATTCCTGTGAACTTCCTCAGTGCATGTCCATTGTGCTGTTAAACAATAACAGCAAGCAAATCGAGCGTTTTTATCTCTTCTCTAGGTGAGCAGGTTTAATCAAGTGACAATGTAATCTTCTGCACGCGTGCATTCAAGTCTTATAGATGATTCTGGTCAAACACAGGGGTCTTAAACTCTTTTTGTGTTTTATCGATGGTACAGTAAATGATTTGTCTTTTACACAATGTATCGAAAGTGAGCAGCGAGACAGGCGCTTATCTTCCTTATCTAACCAGCCAGGTTTTGACAAGCAGAGCGGATGTCCTGGGATTACTGGGCGCTTTGTCTTTATGTGTGAACTTCCCTCAGGTTTGGCAGGTTTTCAACTCTGAATAGCAGAGACTCAACAGGTCTTGGCTTGGTAGGGTGGGTGGGAGGAGGAGGATTGCATTCATTTACAATAAAAAAAAAATCAATTGCATCACAAAACAAACTTCACGTACAGAAAACAGGTGGTAAACCAGATGCAAAGACATTAATCACATGGTAATGTCTCGCATTGTTCTGTGACTAATTTGGGGGAGGAAAGTTTTTGCTTTGGGGGGTGAAAGCTGCAACAGGTTCTACATGTGAGAACACATATAATGGCTTAAAAGAACAGACGTGATTTGAATAAAAATTCAGATTTTTTGTGCTCCAAAATTATTAAAATAAAATAACTTATTACGTGATTTAGCCTATATGAGTCAAGTTTTAATGAAATAACATCAAAATTAATTAGGGTTGCTATCAAAAAAATGAAGATCTCATTGGAAACTTTATTTTCTCACTGAAGATGAAGCTAAATAACCTCTACAAAAAATTGCAGATAATCTGTACATTTCTTACAACAAAAATATATAAGTGACAGAATTTATTATTATTATTTTTTATCTTCGTCTTTGTGAACTGGTACGGGTCTTTGAATGACCTAGACAGTCTGTATGAGACGCTGCGTTATTACCTTCAGGCTGCAAATACAGGACAAACATATAAAGGCTCCTTGTTCCTGCTGCCATGTGAAATTATTTTGTGGGATGTATTTATTGTTCATTTACTGGTTGTTTCTTACTTACCTTTGTGTTATTTATGTTATGTTTATTTATGTTTGTGTTATTCTGCTGCTGCACCACAAACTGGCCCTTGAGCGTAATAAAGATACCTTGAACCTTGAACAATCGGACATAGTTTACATAGTTTTGCATGTCATTATCATCATGACTGTCGTGTACTTCGAAAAAGCTTTAGAAAATGTTCATTCATAATTAACGTGGCATGACTATTACGTCTATTACGTTACGAAACAGACGCTACATATACAGCTGTTATTGTTTGCATAAACTAGATGTAAGACGTCAATCACGCAGTAATGTCTCGCATTGGTTTGTGACTAAACTGCCTAAAAGAAAGCTGCAACAGATTCCACATGTGAGAACACGTATAATGGCTTAAAAGAACAGATGTAAATTTAAATAAATCTTATCTTGTGCTCCAAAATTGTTCTTTAAAATAACTTATTACGTGATTCAGCCTTTATGCATCACGTTAAGAGGAGATCTAAGAGGACTAAAGAGGATCTCTCTCTCTAAGATCTCACTAAAAAAGGCTAGAATAAAGATCTGTCTCGGTTGTGCAATAATTGCAAATTCAGGCTTTGTACATCTTTGTACATGTCATCATGAAAACAAGAGTCGGGTTGAGTGCGTCTCTCGACTAATAAAAAAATGAATTGCACGTCATGTACAGGAGACACCTGTTAGGACATGACATATGTCAATACTGAAGATAAAACTTGTGTGTCTCTGTTGTTTAAAATAAAAATGCAAATATAGGTTTTTCTAACAAGTCACAGGAAAGTGGCAGCATTATTCACTAGTCACTTTTTTATGATCATTGCCCTCCCTGGGGACATTAACCCAACACCAACACCAAATCAAGCCAACACATTATTGGCCACCGAGTGAAGTCTTCACCTGTGCCAAAGTCTTTATTAGATGTTGGAACATACCTTGTGTGGCTTGGAACCAGATTAAAACACTGTTCTTTTACTTAGAAGAATTAAGATCAGTGAAATAAACCAGCTTTGCCTTGTCAGTTAAAAGTTGGCAAATGCTAACAGAGATAAGAATAAACTTGTTTTCCAAACTGGGCTGGTTTAATGATTCATTACCTCCAGGTTTATGGTTCATTTAAGAAATGTCAACTTCAGAATGTCACTTTAAACAACACCAGCGCACGCTCTAAATACTGAGGGTCGCTGTGGATGGGGTACCTGAGAAAAAGCCACACTGTGGAAATGTTGGAGCAAAGCTCATCAAGTCATATCGAAGTGTAGGATGTAGGAAGGATGGCTGGTGTTTCTGACATTGCTGACTTTGATGCTCAGTCACCACCAACAGGTCAAAGTACAGCGTGTACTGGATGGGTTGGAATGCAATTTTGGACACACATCACCGCCCAGATTATAATCTCTTGATGTTTCCTTGAGGTTTGACATTTGGGCTTTTAAGTGACCTGTCTCAACAACTATTGGATGGATTGCCATGACATTTGGTTCTGGTCAAACACTTTGCTTTATGACCAAATACCTGCAAAACACATTATGTTTTGTGCTAATTAGCAAATATTAGCATGCTAACATTGCTCAGCATTGTACTATTGGCAATCACAGTGTGATAGCATGCTGATGTTGGTATTTAGGTCAAGGCAGCACTGTGTACAAGCACAGCCTCATGAAGCCACTTGCACTGCTGCAGACTCTTGTGCTTGTTCAGATTTTGTTCAGTTCTAATGAATAAATTCAGACCAGGTCAGATTATTTGGCACAGTTAGTGCCCTGCAGAACATTTGAGGACAAGTAAAAGCATGGGGACAGCTTCTTTCATGCAACTTTCATGGTCTCTTGTTGTTCAAGCAACACAAATATCAAACTACAAGTAAATGTTCTGTAATGTAAACAATGTGAATTAATTCAAATACAGAAATGTTGGCAAAATATATTTAAAGTACAGCTAAAATCTATTTTTATATATTAATATTAGGTCAAATGACTTTGTGTAATGTGAAATCAGTCAACTCTGCAGTTACCGTCAGCTCTATGGAGCCTTTAACTGTCTTTCAGCTTATTGTTTTGGTTTTGAGCTTTGCAACTTGGCCTGCAGTTTTATTTACTCTCTCTCACCAATAAAAAAACAACTGTACACTTCCTCCTCAGGTCCATGACACCAAATGAGTGCTGATGTTGTTTTGTGTCTATTGGCTGGCGTTGTAAATATCCAACTACTTATTAACTAAGTTTGCTGTATCAGCTTTAGAAGTGGTCAAAAAACAGTTATTGCAGGTTTAAAGTAGCGACGCTTCTTATACAGAAAAGCCCCTTTCAGAGTGTAATAGTGTTTTATATTTTACATTAAGCAGCAGTTGTCATGTGAGGCCAGCAGTTTGTTAGCAGACTGAAGTTTTGCTGCTTCATTTGTCAAATTAGATTTAAACATTTAGAACATGCATGCATGATTTCCACACCTACCCTTATATTTTGGGCCTTTTGTGTAATATTACATGACATTTTTCTTTGGCATTTTATCTTCAGATGAACTCATCATGTTTCCACTACTCCCTCTGACCTGACACATTCCAGAACGAGGACAGGCCTGTGTGTCTCAAAGTCTGAGGAGAAGTTGAAGTTTTTCATGTTTTTAGCTCTTAATCTTATTCTCCTACCGCCTGCTGAACACTTACACACATTAAGCACAACGCTTTGCCACTCATTACATGTTTAAACAACCTTTGACAACACAGCCTGCTGTTTTACATGGTGCAGTCTTAACTCAAGTAATTTCCTCTAATAAATCTTCAGGGAATAAAACTTTAAATTGCTGAGTTTTATATAAAACAATTATACGACCTTCTTCATTGAACCTGCATAAGCCCGGGGTAATGCTGTGACACATTCCACTGACTTTTTTGCATCTTGTGCTATTGCTTGCCAACATCCTGGATGTTTTCACTGAACTTAATAGGTTCAGACAAGCGTCAAAAAGATTATTAATCTCCCAGGTACCTAACACTGAAGTTACAATCAACGTGGCCAAACGTAGATCCTCCAATCTTTCTATCCAATTAACACCCTCAAGCCAAAAAACACCCACGCTGAAATTTGAGCAGACGCAACACACCCAAACACATAGATTCACATAGATAGTGCAACAAAAACAAAAAATAAGTATAAAAGTAAAGAATGGGCATACAAGTGTGCAAAATGGATGCAATGATAAGTTTGAAAGTTAAAAAGATTAAATTAAGTTTTATTTATATAGCGCCAAATCATGACAGAAGTTATTTCATGGAACTTTCTATACAGAACAAGTATAGACCGTAATCTGTATAATATTATTTACAGAGACCCAACAATATGAGCAAGCACTTGGCGACGGTGGCAAGGAAAAGCTTCCTTTAAGACGCAGAAACTTCAAGCAGAAACAGCTAATGGTGGTTGGCCAACTGCCACAACTGGTTGAGTTTCGAGAGGAGAGAGATAACAAAGATACAGTGCAGCAGTATGACTGATTGTAGCAGTAAAAAATAATGGTATTTGTAGTGGACGTCAAGCTGGACCTCAGCAGCAGGTGCAACCACAATCCCCGATATAGGCGTAGCCACGATCGAAGAGAACCAGCACGTCGAGAAAGCAGAAAAACTCTGGGAAGGAAGCAAAGTTCGTAACAGTGGGACACGAATGTGTTCAGATGGAGCAGGGAGAGAAGAACAGAAGAGCTTAGTGCATTATGGGAAGTCCTACAGCTAAGGGAACTAAGGGATGGTTGAGAATTTATTGCACTGTCCTAATTTGATTATAAAATACAATTGGCAGGTCCAGTAAGAACCTCAGCAGCCTCCCAGTCCCCTGATGTCCACATTGGGATAGAGTTGAACAGTTTGATGACCACTGGAACATCTTGAAGGAAGAAAGCTTCAGCTGAAGACGCTTCTCGTATGTCGGGAAGGAGGTGGGAGACAGCATGCTCTTTTCCGTCACCAGCTCAACTCCTCCTCCTCCTCCAGGCACTAAATCAGCCTAACTAACTTGTAACTTATGTACCATCTCCTGACTGTCCTTGTGGTTGCATGTTGCAAAGGCAAATAGTAAACCAGGTTGTGATCAGACCTGCCAAGTGGGGCAAGAAATGTGAAGCTATACATAACTTAATTGACAGTACAATAAATCCAGTGTTTTATTGTCTCTGGTGGGACATTTCACAAACTGTGTGAAGCTTGTAAGGGTAAGTGAGTCCACCATTGGCACTGGGGCGTTGTATCTGGCACTGGGGTGTTGTGGCGGCTATTGCTGGATCAGCGACAGCAATAGTCTGTTAAATTAAAGATCTGATGTCCTGCTTTGTGCACACTTCTTTGTGGACACTAACATGTTAGCAGACATTTCCTATTTACATATCCAGCAGATATGAAGCACACACTATCGGGAGTTGAGTTTCTGGCAATCTCATGAATGTAAATCCAATATTTGCCGTCATTTTTTTTTTTGGTCTCCCGCAATTTCTGCTTTTGATGTATTCATATTTAATTCAAGTCACAGAGCTGAGCACCAGTTTGACTTTAAAATAAATAAACAGGTCGTTTAACAACACTTAATCTTCTGCATGTACTTTCATAATCCTCAAAGGCTCTTCTGTCTGGATGAAAAAAATTCATTCCACTAGTTGATAAGAAACATTTTTTTCAACTGTTTGTCTGTGTGCCATTCAATGCTTGGTATCATACAGTGAGAATATCAAGTCTGGGAAACCAAAACAATGAGCTAAAAGAGGCTAAAAATCTCCGTAGAGCTTATAGGAACTGCAGGTGTTGGGTGATGATTCTTTGTGGATAACTGAAATTTACATAATATGGAGCGTTGCAGTGTATATTGTTTGCTTTGCAGTGACTGAATCTGCTTCATGGTCCTTTCGGGAGCTCTTTTCAAGTGGTCCTTGGCTCTTGACCTACTCTTCTGACTCTTTGATTTTTCCTGTTGGAAATCTTGCAAGGATTTCCTTTGTGTGGTCTGTTAATGATGGAGTGATTTTCCTTCTGATTGTGGATAATGGCCCCAAGGGTTCTTATAGAAACATGTCGGTTGGGAAATAATGCCCCATTACTCACCAGTGTTGTTTCAGAAGTTCTTGCAAAGCTCTTTACCTCTAGCCATCATCATTTACTGGCATTCAGAGGTGGGAACCCCCTTTTTAACCCTTTATCGGATGAGGAACCGTGTACAGTAACTTCCATGGGATTTAAAAATGGTGCCCCACCCCACATCTCAATGAAGGAGCAGAATCACGTAACTTTCTCCAGCCAATCAGCATTGCTATGGCCTCTAATGGATCCCACTCTGCCCCTAAACCTAACATTTTTTGCACGATATTTTTGAAATAAGTGTTCTGTAAGACATATGTCTGATTGTTAATTTGGATATAAATATTCCACATATTTTCTGGAACTTTTTTTTTTACCCTAGGTGGGCGAGTGACCGAAAAAAAAGTCTTCTTATATCCACCAATAATACTCCAAGGTTGAAATTTTCAAGTATTTCAGTGAGTGCCCTA
This sequence comes from Miichthys miiuy, assembly GCA_036365135.1. NCBI lineage: Eukaryota > Metazoa > Chordata > Actinopteri > Sciaenidae > Miichthys > Miichthys miiuy. Next base: position 22,145,398 of record CM071614.1, on the reverse strand, counting down.
TAAAGGGTTAAAGAGTAGTAGTACTAATCTTCCAACATGCACAAACTAATTCGTGGAAATCAACTGGTTTAGTGCTTTTTCTTAGTGTTCTACACATTTCCTCTGTCATTTCACCTAATTGCATATAACTTTGCATTGGAAATGTTTATTTCCCTCACTGCTCTGTAGAATAACTGTTGTGTAACTCATGCACAGTGTTTGTGATGATTCGTAGGTAGCGGGAGGTTCCTGTCATTGCTCTTTAAATTAAGTAAGGTTTTTGGCGTTCAGCTAGTCTGCGTTGGCCAATTTTTGTGACTAACCGAAACCAACAATAAAGAGTCCCTTCAGCAGTTCTGGAGATGTGAAAACGGGCAGAGCTCTCTCTCAGTTTCATAATGACAGAAACCACTTGCATTTGTATTCTTCTTGGCTCCAGGGCAGGAGAGTGTTTTCAAAGCTACTTCTTTTATTTCAGTGCCTTCACCATAACCCTGGTCATGTGTTTTTCATCACCCACTTATCAGCAAGAGATTTCTTCCTTTGGCTGCCCACATAGCTGAAGGTCATGCAGGATATTGCTCAGTGTTCCCAGTCTGCCTCAAACGAATGCACCGGCCCAGGAATGTTTTTTTAAGACTTTTTCTATTGTCTGTTGTTGTCAACACCACGCCCAGCTCGCTGTACTCAGAGAGCCCCTGACTGCCTCAACTCATTAATATCCGTCTACATTTCTTTAGAGGCATCTAAATATAAATTGCTAAGATTATGTGTTTTTGTTCTGATTATTTAAAATCACAAAGGGTCTATTTACGACGTACTTTTCTTACCAATCTTTCTCCTGCTTGTATGAAAAACCCAAGCCTCTTACCTAATCCTTGTCCTAACTGTCACTTTGATTACCAATCCCCAATCTGAACAAGTGACAACCAGTCGAGATCTGCATGAAAATTTGCACATTAGGCACATTAACGCACGTATATTAATGTGTGTCTGTGTCAGCTCCGTATCTACTGAAATCACTCAACCCTTTAGTCAAGACAAGGTTGTTTGTTCTGCATTCCAGGACACTGGACAGGTTTTATCAGCTGGTGTTATCTCAGGCACACCCACCCTCTTTCCATGCATCTATGGTGAACTAAAGTCTTGACAGCTTTCCTACTGATGGGGCACCCTGATGGAGAGCTGTTTGCTCACCGCTTTATTGTATATGTCAATAGTGCTCAACAGAAGGAGAATGGATTTAAAAGTAATGATTAACATAAACATTTAATCCTCATCTTTATTCTTGATATCTTGTTATCATCGAGGTGTCAAAGGCACGGTCGTGAAGGCGTTCACACCCCTGAAGCTCTTTTATCAACATGTTGTGTCTTGTTTGTTTGTACAAATGACACTTTGTGGTGCAACTTTGTCAAGTGCATCATGCAAAGCAAGGGAAAGAAACCATCAGTTTATTATGAAATAAAGTTGGGATATTAATGATATAAATTATGTTCAGTGGTGGGAAAGGCATTAAAATGCTTTATTTAAAGGAATAATTCAACATTTTGGGACAACACCGTGTGAAAAGGGGGAACTACACTGTTGACACATTCATCTTTTTATTCCAGTTTATGCACATCAGGTTAGCTGTGGTTTAATTTTCACTGTGAAAGAGATTGATCAATAAAGTTTGGAGAAGGTACACTTCACGATCGTTCCATGAGAAGAGGTAAACATATTTTATTCTTACTTTATGGCCAACAGTGTATTTGTTTTAACTTAAAATTTTAAGTTGACTGAATTTGAGAAAACAAGTTGAGGTGATTTTGTATTGATTCAAAACAAATGAACTTTTCACTTCAGGTGTACTTAAATCCTTTAAGTTTACGTAACGGGTTAACTCCAGAGTGTTACTGCCCCGAGGCAACAAATAGTCCAGCAATGTCATATGAGAGGGAGATTTATTTTCTGTAACTGCTTATCCTCATCAGGTTTGTAGGGTGGTGCTGGAGCCTCTGCCAGCTGACTTAGGGCGAGAAGCAGCGAACACCTTGGACAAGTCGCCAGTTCATCACAGGGCTGGACGGGGAGACTCCGCACAGAAAGGCCCCAGGCGAGGTTTGAACCAGTAACCTTCTTTCTTGCCATGATACAATAATAAGTGACAACATACAATGCTTTGTTTATTTAGTCATTAACACACCTGGAGGTTTGCTTCTCTCCGTACCTTCGTCCTCTTCTGACGACCATTCAAAGTTTAAGTTAAAAGTTAAACTTAAGAAGTTTGTTATAATTTAAGATTCTTAACGGCCATTAATGAAACAAATTTAACCCCTCTATATCAGCACTCATGGAACAACTCTTGTCCAATCAAGTGATTTGATTAGACCTAATTGTTGCATAACCCCCAAAGTAAATACCAAGCAGACGTGTGAGCTTCAGAGGTGTTGGTTCATGGGATTTACCTCAGGAAGCAGCCAGAATAGCTGTTTCTTCCTGTTTACAGTCTTTGTGCTTGTGACTGTGGCCTCACATTTGATAAGTTGAATGTGATCATTCGAATCAAGGCACTAATACAGAAGCAATGAGGCGTGTCTTCTTTGGGAAATTATCTGGCACATCATCTTATCTCTGCTTCTGTGGAAGATGCTGAAAGATTATATGATTGTTACCTTGCCTAATGACAGAAGCAATACAAAAATGTTGCTTAGTAAGCATTCAAAATGTGAGTATTAGCAGCATAGTGTTAAAAAAAGGATTAAAAGCAAAATTCTTCAGAGCTTCATGTTGCCAAATCTTGCCATATCACCCAAATTTGCCTCTTATCTTGTCTCATATGTAGCCAGAAGTAGAGATTGATTTCAAATGTTTAATTTTAGTTCAGATAACAGATACAGATTCTGGCAATCCAGCATGTTTTATGTTGCAGGTCAAATCTTCTGCAAAATACAGTAAATAGGGATGCACCGATGCATCGGCTGAACATCGGTATCGGCCGATATTCGCCTCCTCCTCCGGCAAATAAAGATGACATTCACCGATGGCAGTGGCCGATGATTATATGGCGGGTTTTGTAGCCAAAACACGGGCGCTTAAGATCCTTCTTCCTGCGACCCTCTGTTCAGCAGGCAGCAGTCTCACTCACTCACTCACACACCCATTACAGCTCCCGCCCTTAGCCTACAAAATAAAGTCTGAGAAATGTCTGCATGGAGCACACCTGCTTACAGGTGTGCAGCTGACAGATGTGCAGCTTACAGTGACAGTTTCCTCATCGCTACCTGAGCCACCATCGGATCCTCCCTCACTCACGTCCTGAGTGTCCTGGACATATCCTGTATTCTGTGATTTTCCTCTTTTCATTTCTAACCGCTCGCTCCCAATTCACATATACCGCTAAAAATAAATGTTATAAAAGCTTTAGAAGCCATCAAACACATATATTTAGGAAAAGTCACGGACTGAGAGACATGTAGTTTTAATGTAAACCTTCTCATTGAGTAAGCTTCAAGGATAGTATGATGAAGAGCTGAAAGACTTTTAAGACAGTTCAGTAATGTTTCCGTGGCACAGAGGGAATAAATAACAAAAAGATAAAACATCGGCCAAGTTGTTATTTTTAAACATCGGTATCGGCCCAGAATTTCACAATCGGTGCATCCCTAACAGTAAATAAAGAGAATAAGCACCACCAAAGAGCATCACCTCAATGCCTCCCATCCATCCATCCATCCATCCATTATCTGGAACTGCTTACCCTCGTCAGGGTCAGGCTGGAGCCTATCCCAGCTCATTGTATTACTGCATTGGGCTCTACTAGGTGAGCTACCGGGGAGCAGAATGCAGTTTATCTAAATATTAATCGAGAAATACATACAAAAGGAATTACTAAAATAAAATCTATTCCTAACTTTTAACCATCGAAAGGAAGTTATGACTAGAGGAGAAGTTAACATATAATTAAGGTATAAAAAGTCCTGAGAAGTAAGAATGAATGCAATGAGGCGTGTCTCCTTCGGGAAATTACCTGGCACATCGTCTCTGCTTCTCTGGAAGACGCTGAAAAATCAGAATAATACCTTGCCTAATGAGCCATGACGTCTTGAACCACTCATAAATCACCCACTCGTCATAAATCCGGTTGAAAAGCGGTTAAAGCCGATAATTTCGCCAAACCTTCCTTTGCGTCTTCGTTTATGTAATTATTCAGCTCAAGCGAAGCCAAAGTGGGTGAAATGGTAGTTTCCAGCAATCTAATGGAATTAACCTGGAAGGATGGGATCCAATAATGCTGATTCTTGGAAGAAATTAACATAAAATCTTCAGTATATAGAGCAAATCTTCCTTCACAACTGTTTCATATCCTCAGCAAATGAAGAAACACTCGTCTTTAGTGGATTTCACAAGAAATTATGCATGCAAAAGAGTCGTTTGCACTGATTAAGAGAGACCACACGGTAGTTTTCTGTTATCTTTGGTCATATACGTAACCTTTGCACATACAGTATAGCTTCAAAACTCTTCTCCGAGGACGGTGTTCGTGACACTTATTGTGCGCTTGTCTTGTGCTTGTTATCACCACATCAGCTGTCACCACTTCCTCTGCAGATGATAAGTCATAGGGGTGGAGTATTTTAAAGACAAATAACCCTTTTTCTCACTCACGCTTCTTTTTCGCTTGTATTGACATGCTTCTTTTGGGTGTGTATCCAAAAGGTCATTTTTAAGTGTTTTGGTAAGCCATATCTTGCATGTTTCTAAATATTTTAGTGCAGTCATGGAGTTGCTGTCAGCACAAATAAAAGGATGGTGTAATCAGACATCAGAGCACACAGATTTCTGTGTGAAGTGAAGCCAAAAACTGCAGTTCTTCAAACGCCCACTTGTGGCTGGCTCCAGAAGTGAGTCAGTCTCCATAAGTCCCCATGTTAAAATGTCCAACTTCACAGCAGAAATAAACATGTTTATTACATATTTATAACAATTGTTATATTTATTGCTGATTAGAAAACTGTTTGCAGGACAGCATCAGCATTGAGCTTCAGATCAATGGTTTTGATCACGATAGCAAACATGGTTGCAATAGGAATTTGTAATATTATTTATACCACTACTACGAAGTCAAAAAAACTGGTTAGAGCCAGCTGACGGCAGAGAGAGAGAGAGAGTGTGTGTTCGACAGGCAGAGACGCAACACGAGTCACATTCTACCAAGCACCACGTCTGAACGAACCCACGTTTACCAGAACTCTACTGGTTAATAAGTAAAAACAAACCTGAAGCTGAAGAAACCCTAAACGTTAACGGAAAACACCCGCAAACCTGCAAAAACTGCTTTATCCGTACCGGATACTCGTTTCAGCCGAGTATCCGGCTCAACTCTGTACCCAGGCATCATTCAACCAACCTCAGCTCAACCCAAGATCCACGTCTTTGGCTCTGTTAGCTATCCACACTCAGGGCTGAGAAATGTCTTTGACACATGAACGAACAGTTACACTGCGTCCTTAAGATTTTGAATTCAAAACATACAGTCAGCATATATCATATATGATGTATTAGAAAGTAATAAATGTAGTTAGAAAGACTGAACTACTCAGCTCAGCAGTACACCTCTTAAAACACAAGATACCTTATTGAATATCAAACATAGCAATGCACCAGCTGCTACATGCACCATGTTAATACTTTCACTTTTAAAGCAGTAATATGAGAACAGTGACAGGCAGCATTTTTCTGCACAATGAGTTCTTTTACTGTTCATACTTTAAGAGTCAGTGACACCAAAAGGGAAAGTAAAAGATCTGGAGAGAGACTTGAGAGGTCAGGATGTCGTGAGATTGTGGATTGCTCGACCTCTGCAGAAACAAATCAGTGAAGACTGTTTTTGGGCGTTACAGCTGCTTCAGCCATCTGTAAAAATCAAAAACAGATCTTCTAAGCTGCTTATGCGTTCACTGTTGCAGAGTTTACGAAGGAAAGCACTCAATGAATTTCTTCAGAATTTCCTGCTCACACTTGAGCCACAGAAGAATGCAGTGTCGTTAAACAAAACACAAACCCACGCAGGCCTCTATTGTCATGTCATGTTAAATATAAACACTGATTTTAGCTCTGATTTGGCCAGCATGATTTTTAAGGTTATTAAATATATAAAAAGCAGCGGACCCAACCAAAGATCAGTACAATGAAATAGAAACAGAACAATGCAAAGAAAAAAAAAGAAAAATCTGTGATGTGATAGGAGCCAAAACCAAACAGCAACCAAGGGTGTTGGGCAATGAAGTCAATGCGGAAGAGCTAAAATCTGTAATTGCTAAAGTGGCTGCTTGAGGCTGGCTGCAAAACATGTTAATCTCCATAAGTCCCCATGTTAAAATGTCCAACTTCACAGCAGAAATAAACATGTTTACAGCCTGGTACAAAAAACAGTTTTGGTCTCTATAGCTAATTTCCCCGTTCATGACAACTGTACTGAGTCTGAATTTCTATAGAACTCACCTGTTCAGATTATATTAAGGCTTAAAGTTATGCAGCATTAAGAGCGTTGCTGCTTTGATTGACAGGTGGGTGCGGTTACAGATGGCTTATAAGAGCACCCAGGCGTCATTGAGCCTGCCTCAGGGCCACCGATGATTGACATCTTTGCAGATATTTAGATTAGCCAGAAGAAGCTTCACATCCAACATGCCGGCAGCCAGTGCCGCATATTTTCATCTTATTATTATACTGTCATTGGCGAAACTCCGACAGGCTTTAAAAGTCATCAGTAAAATCTTAAAATCAACCCTAACACACACCAGAAGTCAATGAAGTGAAGCTAAAATTAAAAAATCTAGACGCTGTGTTCTGGACTAGTTGGAGGCGTAAGAGTGATTTTTTTGTTGATGCTGGAGAGGATTCAATTGTAAAGTTTTGAAAATATTAAGGTGTGGATTATTTTTTCATGGTTGGACTGTGGGAGCTTGGATTTGATTCTGGAGATTGGAGAAAGCATGACTGGACAAGTTTACCGAGACGTGGTTGGAGGGTGTGATTATTCTAAATAGTAAAAGCAGACCACAATAGACAGCACGTACTCTGCAGTGTTTTAGGGCTGAAATCTCTCGTCTCCAGAGCAACCAGACCTGATCTGGTATTTTTATATTAAACATGTGTTTTTCACCTGGAATCTGGGCAGAACTGAAGCTGCATGCTAGAGGCGGTGTAAATCCATACAAAGTCGTTGGTGAAAGGTATTTACTGTTGCAAGCCTAATCCAGATCCCTCCCTCTTGTCTGTCTGCAGGTCAAGGCTCAGGCAGGCCAAAGGAGTATCTAGTGTTGACCTTTGAAACTTGTTCTGCAGACATACACTCATGCAAATACCAGTGCTGACTTGCTGTTTGCTGTAGTCTGCGCTGACTGTCATGTGTCTTTGTCTTTGTCTTTACATCTTGAGTTGAGGAGCAGTGCTCTCGGAGACTGTGTGACCAGTGAATCACCTCAGATCTGATACCTAATTTTGTATTAAAAGGTATAAATCGGCATCAAAGCTGCACATGCTCTCAGGACACACGTCCATTAAGCTACAGATTTATATTTCATGCATTCCTCCTGATGGTCTGAAGAACTTACTGCTGCTCTGTCTCGTCTGTGTGCGTGGCTAATTTCTTCCCGTCCTGCTGCTCAGAGTCATCTAACGTCATCGCCCTTCCTTTGCTGGGCAAGCAGGCAGTGTAACCAGGCTCAGCAGCTTCTGTGGACATAATGGCAGAGGAGGAAAAAACTGAAGAGGATGTTGACGGAGGAAGCTTAGAGTGGTCGAAGAAGAAGCCACGAGTCAAGAGTAAATCTAGGACTGACTTTTAGTCTCTTGGGCGAGAGCTCGTTGAAATAAAAGGCTGAAAGACAGACAACTACACAGCACAGTTTCAGGACTGCATTTTACACGATTGTGACACTCTTGCAATGAGAAAATGAAATTTATATTCTGTGCGTGCTGACACATTTCACAAGTCTGAGAGTCTCATGACAAGTGTGGCGTGCGGATCCTTGAAATCCCAGCTGTACAAAAGATGTCAGATAATACGGCGGATGTGAGACCCAGTTAGTCAGTTTCCTGTCTTTTCTCGTGTGTTATGGTGTTTGTGTTGGAGTGAATGAATTATACCGGTTACTTTACAGATAAGATGCAGGACAGCAGCAAAGAGGTTCAAACTTTAAACTTTCTAAGAAATGGTTAATTTTTTTATAATAAACTGCAAGTTTGTCCAAATTTTCACCAGCACCATACATTAAGTTATTAAGAATAATAAATAATAAATAATAATAAATATATATCTTCTTTGGCTTGTTCTCATGAGCACAGACATGTAGTTCTTTGCTTATCTAACTTGTCAGCATGTTTCATATCAGAGAATTGCAATGGATGGATGACACCGTTTGGTTCCCTCTGTTGGGCTTTAGGTTAAACTGCACTGTCATGTTGCTAAATAATATTATAGTTTCTATTCCACTATAAGTCTATTATTATAAACTACACACTCAGTTCTGGTAATTATTTATGGAGAAGTAAAAAAAAAAAAAAGGAAGTGTCTCTTTTAGCCTGGAGACCAGATGCACGTTGTTGCTGCACAACTGCGACTCAAATATAAAGAAACTTCAAAATAACATGACAGAATGGTGAAAATACAGACATCTTATGTGTTGAAAATGTTTATTAAAACCACCATGAGATTAAAACATATTATACACATTAATATTTCCTGTCAGTAAATGTTAAAAACAAAGCCTCAAAACAACCTCTCAATCCCGATGTTACAATCCTGGACTTCCACAGCCTCTGACACATTTAACTTCCCGTTCTAACGCAGAATAATACTGCAGATAAGACGTTTAATCAGTAACCTTTAAATAGCTCGGCTAGTCTGTGGATCACACAGTAGCTGATTGTTTGATGTTTGATGAAAAAACTGAAGCCATGACACATAAAGTGACTTCATGTCTGCTGGAGATAAGAAGTCTGAGTCTGGGCCAGATTGTAAACCTGGACACGTTTTCCAACACATGACTACAGAAAAGGTGTAATCTTCTGAGGAAAAGTGGCTCACCCATCCCGATACTCCACATCTAGAAATTATGTTGTCAGCACTTTTCACTCTGGTTTTGGTTCATAGATTTTCATGGAAAGCCCCCCGGCACATCCTGCTGCTGGGAGCTTTCCATATTCCTCTGTGTGATTATCAGCACCATGCGGCCTGATTCAGGACTTCTCATGAGCCTGCAACACTTCAAGGCCTGGATTCAAGGCCCTTTCCTTTCTGAGAGTTTCCAGATTACGTTTCCTAAGTTACATGCTATAGTAAATGTTTTTTCACAGCAGATAATGACCATATGTCATATTATATATTAATGTTTTTAGATGTTATGATATATACAACATGACACACAGCTCTTTTGTTTATGACCTTTATTTTAACAGACCTGACTTATACACACACACACACACACACACACACACACACACACATAAATCCATCAACTCAATCAAAAATAAATTAATCAAACAACGACAAACCTAAAGAACTAGAGAGAACAATGTACATATATATATATATATATATATATATAAACTTAACTTAAAAAATATTTGTAAAACTCAAAAGTTTTTGATTTCATTGAGATCTAAAATATTCACAAGAACAGAGGTCTGTTTTTAAAAAAGGACCATTACTTCATCTTGCCATAGATGAGTTGGAAACATTTTTAAAAAGACGCTCTGAAGTTAAGTTGTGTTTTTCCTTCGTGCCTTCATGTGAAACCATCTCTGTCACAGATATTTTCTTACAGCTACAACTACAAAAAGAATTGTGAGATATTCCCGAAGGTGTTTTCTTTTTAGCATTTCACAACTTCTTCAGCTTTTTTTGAAATGTGTTGCTGCCACCATCAAATTCAAAATGACATTATTTACCAAAAACAATTTAAAAAAAATCTCGGTTTTAACATTTCGTAAGTTGTCTTTGTGCTATTTTCAATGAAATATGGGTTTCGGTGTTTTGCACGTCATCATATTTTATAAATGTGATAATGACCAGAGTTGTGAACACTTCACGTCGCAGCATTTACTGTTTTGTTGTCCCACGTGAGATCACTGTGCGTGGAGGTTTCTGTCTCTGTTTCTGAATCCAGAGTTGTTCCAGGAGCTGTAAGAAAAACAAAAAAAAAACAGTTAGCCTTACTCCTCCTGCACTGATCTGCCTTCAACAAACAGCTGCTACAACCACAGGAAGGTGTTCAGTGTGAGCCGCCTCTGCCATCAATGACATTTGTGCCACGTAGCGATGTAACCTGTCCTGTAATCTCTGACTTTGTTATTCATATTTAGTGTCAATAATCTGCAGTGACACATCCTGATGCGAGTGCATGTCGGATAAAAGAGAATGAAACGAGTTCTACTCACGACGTGGAGGACACCGAGCTGAAACAAGAAGAGAAGACAAAATAAACAGACAATAATTTCATCTGTCACAGTTATAAATGCCACCCTGCCACATTTCTGTTTGTGTTTGATCTCTTACTGTAAACAAAGAATCCAGCAGCAGCCATGAGGCTGACAACAAGAAAAACGGCTGCAGCAATGATGAAAACGGTGGAAGTCTTCTGTTCAACAACTGATGAAAAAACAAACCACATAGACAAAGCTAAGGTTAGAACAGAAGTGCTTTCATCCACCGATTAAATAAAACCTTATGCACACGCATCTGTCTAAGTATGTCATGTGATTGGTTGCTTGCATTAGTTTGAAAACAAAGCGGCTAAATTTGCAGCTGTTGATTGAGTTGTTAACTATAATTGTAGTGCAGGTTAACAGGGATCAGGGTTGGACCTAAATGCAGACAGCAGGATGCAGAGCTGATGCATTTCAGTGATTTAATCCAAAACTCAAATGACTTCCAGGATCATGAGGAGGAAAACAAATATACATGAAGCAGGAACAGTTAAAAAGGGGCAAAAACATATAAACATGTTTAATTATAGATCATTTTTGTCATTTGTATGTAATTTAAGAAAGAAAAGAAACACAGTAGAAACAATATAGTAATTTATTTGTACAAAATTAATGAGAAAAATCTGTAATTGTTGTTGATTCACTGATAATGTTCATAATAAATCATAATAATAAAAACAACAACAGAAAATTACTGTAGAAATTTTGATTTATTTTCCATAAATTTAAGTTTGTAGTTAGTAAGTAACAGTTGAACATGGTACAAAGATGAACTGGCAGTGAAACAAAGGAACAGACAGACTAATCAGAGCAGGAAGTTAAAGACACGAGGAGATTAGAGAATACAGAAAAAAAGGGAAACTCTAAAAACATGACACCGACCTTCAAGAAAACAGAACAAGACAGTCCAAAATGGAGGAACCTATAATATTATCTGCACACCTCTCTATAAAAAAGCCATAATGCAAATTTCATCTTTCTAAGATCTGTCACTTCTGGTCCCAGTCTTACCCCAGTTGGTCCTGATCACGTCTTCATCCAGTCTGGTGACGATGTCGCCCTCTACACCGGAGAGATGAAACACACAGTCGTACCTCCTCCAGTCTTCAGGCGCGACTGATGAAAGTTTCAGGTCAACGCTCATCTGGAAGGTTCCATCGTGATTGGGGAGGATCTCGCCGTGGTCCACGTCCTCGTGGTGCTCCTCTCCATCTTTCCTCCAGAACATCATGGCTCTGTCAGGGTAGAAACCCGTAGCGTGGCAGCTGACGGGAGAGGAGGGAGTCTTCTGGAGGAGAGACACTGAGGGAAGCTCTGGAGAAAGAGAGAGAAGAGGAGGGGAGAGGAAATAAATAAGATGAAGAGAAGTAAGAGAAAATGGGGAAACAGGCTAAATTATGTTGCCCAGGTGGAGAGATCAATACTTTAAAGACATGACAAAAGCACTAATAAACTACTAAAATGGTGCATGCCCCTTTGAATTCAATATGTGAGCTGAAATAACATGTGATTGTGATTCTACCTGTTCTCAGCAGAGAGCTCCTCCCATACTTCAAATGCTTCTGCAGACAATCGATGCAAACGCGGGTAAGGGTATTCTTCCAAAAGTCGTTGTTCGGCGTGTCTCTGTCCCACAGGTGTTTAGTGACCACAGACTGAGGTTTTGGGCGATCCATGTTTGAGTTTCCAGATCAAATACTAGGAAGTCTTCTCCGTTATACCCATATTGATGAAAACCTTTGATTTCTCCGGTGTCCTCGTCCCACTCGCAGCCGGACAATCTCTGTAAAATGTGGACGCCTAGAAGAAGAGAGACCACAGTAGTGAACCACCATTTATCGTCGTGCCAAAGATCATTTTATGCAGGCGTGGTTCAGTGAGGGTGTAAAAGTACGCATTGCATGCCATGTCTGCCATAAAATAACAGGTTTAAAGTCATTTTGATGATACACTGACATGTAATCTGCACCCCATATGCCTGTTCTTGCACTATGTAACTTTGTGCACCCACAACAAATATGTAACGCTTTACGGCTCTGCGCATCAACTCTCTGTGATTTACAGAGTTTTCCTGAGGGACAGTGAAGTAAACTGCTGCCAGCTGTAGCTGCTGTTAGCTCAGTTTGCTAGCCGGGCTGTCCAGGCTGTGAGTTCAGAGCACCGGTGGAGTGTTTGTGCCACAGGTTAAGGGGAGGTTTTCAAAGGATGGTGTCGTGCCAGAACCGGGCGGAGCTGGGCAAGCTGGCAACCAGGCTCAGTGGCTGCTATGTCTTGTGTTGTTGCGCTTGCTTGATGTTTGGCTGTTAGCTAAAGTTTTTGACTCCCTAATTTTAGATCATAAGTAATACAAGTGTGTGTGTTTATGATGTAAACTGCACGTGTGTAAAACATACCGTCCGTTTTGTTTAACCGCTTCATCAAATTGTGGAATTCGCCTTTGAAGCGCTGCTGGTGCACCGTACACTCCTGCGTGTGCAACTTCCAGTACTTCGGATCTCCGTCTCTTAATTTCTCCATCCAGTCCTGTTTGGCTAATCCTATCTTGATGTTGCTGTCACAGTAGCCCACCTCAATGTCATTGAGCAGAGCAAGACCCACGACCTCTGGGAAGTTTGGGACTCCAGAAGACGCAGTGAAGAAGAACTCCATCGTGTGTTTCACTGTAATAAAAACATTTTTTTTTTAAAATGTGTGTTTGTTTAAATTAGTAAACCCCGTCCTCTGTTTAGTAATGACTGTAAACCGAACTGTTAGTGTCATGCAGTGAGTTAATAACTCTATAAAAAGCTTGCAATTAGAGACACACCTCGTTTTGGTATTCCTGAAGCTGCTCACTTGGAACAAAACATATGTACTGAATTTGATTTGAAACATATTGTGTTTGTAAGTTTAAGTGAATCATACTAGAATATATATATTTAAGAGCTGAAGTGGTCTATGTAAAGAATTTGATACATTTCTTTTGGTGCTGATGTTACTGTAAGTCGTCACTTATCCTGCTCTACACGGCAGCTCGTAGGTCAAATGAAACAGCAAAGAGCTTAAAGCTTTTTAAATATTTAATATTATATATATATATATTTAATATAAATTTTCTTACCTGGAGATGAAAAATGGCAGAAGAAGAGCAACAAGAAGACCTTCATGTTGGTTTAGAAAAGAAGTACAAATGAAGCTCAGCCTTTCTGTAATTAAAACCTGCTGAACCCGATTATGTTTCCTTTTACTTTTACTTTTGCTCTGCAGTTTAGAGGAGTCGTCGTAACGCTGACTATCACCGACTCATCTTATCTGCATTATCACACAGAAAGGACGTTAGTCATGTAGAGTATAACAACATTTAACAAGTTTTCCAGTCTGTTCTCATTGCCAGGGCATCAAATATCAACATTTTTTCACACACCTCTCAGTGTCTCAAACGTATTAAGAGTCTGTATGAGATGCACCAGGCTATCATCTAATTCCAATGTAACCCATCCACATCCAAAATCTAATGTAAGAAAGAAGGTGGATGGGTCAACCGATGGACTTTTACACAGGAGACCAGGGTTTGTTTCTCATGTGAAAAAAAAGTCAGTGTTGACTTACTTAATATTTAATTTACAGTTTAAATTCAAAATTATTTCCAAAAAAGTTGCGATACTGTAAGAAAAGTTGTGAAATGCTCAAAGAAAACGTTTCGGACGTGGAAAGTTGGGAATTTTATTGAAAAAAGTAAAAAAAATAATACATTTGATTCTGACATCCATTTATCTTCATCTAAACACAGTAAAATCACGGTATTCACTTTCAGTGTTGATCTATCATTAGCAATGTACCTGTATGTAATGTACCTTTAAAAGAAAGGTAGATCTCCTAAAAACAGTTTATAGACTCAAAAACTTCTCAATGGTCACATATGACCCACTAGAAGCGTGCAGAATCAGACACCCTGCCTTCAGACGTTTCCAGGCATTCATCTTCGAGCAGTGGGTGTGTAACAACATGTGACCAGGACTTGTGAAACCTAGTAACCACAGCGTATTGCAATTTCAGAGTGTGATACCAGTGTCGCAAGTATAGACAGTTGTACATGTGTATTTAGCAGCCAGCTAATATTACTTAGTAGTCCAACAGCAAGAAGCTCAGCTCGGCGTCTGTCTTTCAACCCTTTATTTCACCAAGCTCTCGCCAACGACTAAAAGTCAGCCCCAGATTTACTCGTTCAGCGGCTTCTTGCTCGTTCACTCACCTTCTTCTCCTCCTCCTACCTCTGACATTATGTACAGAGAGGCTGCTGATGTACATGACCTTTTACCTACACTGGGTCGCTGCTGATTGGGCAACAACCCTAACTTTCAAACGAGAGAAAAAGCACCTTAAGGCCTGTTGCACGCTGTTGCACAGGGAAACATGTAATTGGACCTGTTTTCAGACTGAATGTACACGCCAATTCTGCCTTTAAGCTGCCATTAAGTTCTTCACTTGCTGAACCGGATATACTGCAGTATGATCCAGCCTTACATGTACAACGCTCAGGGTTAACTACATTGGCTGAAACTTGGATAGAAAACACATTATTGCATTAATATAAAATAATAAGATAACACAAGGATTCATTTAAAAAAAAATCAGGAATGGATTTAAAATATAATTTATAAATGAAAGAATAAAACTAATAAAACACATCATCACAAAGTAAAACTTGCTTGGTCATAGTTTGTGGCAGCAGTTTGTGTGTTGTCCATCTTCGTATGAACCCACTTCAGTGTTGTCGCAGCTGTATTTGTAAAACTATAATGGTCCACGAGGTATCTTGTTGAGCGTGTTTGTCATTCAGGTCTCAGTTTGGATTCAGTTTGTCAGAGAGCTCAGAGTCTCTGTCGGGAGCTGTAATGTCAGAAACACACCGTGTGAAACAGCATGAACCGTGTGAGTCAGATCAGCTGATATAGAAGAAAATAAGGTTTACTTACAAGGTGGAGGACATTTAGCTGAAATAAAAAGACAAATACATTCTGTCACAGCTGTAAATCAACTTAAATACTAAAATCAAGCTACTGAAAAAGTCATTTTAGCAGATAATCTTTCTTTTTTTCTCTCTCTCTCACCTTTCTTCTTCTTATAAATGATCGATCCAGCGACAGCAATGAGGATGAGAGCAAGAACAAACACTGCAGCAGTGATGGAGACGGTTTTATCACTGGGCTTCTCTGGTGAACAAAAACAAAACAAGCAGTTCTCTGTAACATGTACGTCCGAGTGATTAAGACTGATTTGGAGTTATAACAGCATAATCCATTCCCACTCAGCACCTTCTGGTCCCGGTCTTACCCCGATTGCTCATGATCACGTCTTCATCCAGTCTGGTGACGATGTCGTCCTCTACACCGGAGAGATGAAACACACAGTCGTACCTCCTCCAGTCTTCAGGCGCCACTGATGAGACGTTCAGGTAAACGCTCATCTGGAAGGTTCCATCGTGGTTGGGGAGGATCTCGCCGTGGTTCACGTCCTCGTGGTGCTCCTCTCCATCTTTCCTCCAGTACATCATGGCTCTGTCAGGGTAGAAACCCGTAGCGTGGCAGCTGACGGGAGAGGAGGGAGTCTTCTGGAGGAGAGACACTGAGGGAAGCTCTGCAGACAGAGGGAGGAGAGAAATGTGAGGGCTGTCTTAAGTCGGCCTTTTTCTCGTCTTGACGTTCTAATAAAATCAAACATGTTTGATATTATCGGCTCGTGCAAATAGTGACGTTCAATTACGCGAACGGTATGTAGTAGTAAACATGGAGGGGGCTCCAGGGTGCTGCAAGAACATGAAGGACGTGTGGAAAAAGATGGAGGAGCTCAAATAAAGACTGCTGTGGCCAAAAGCTGCTTCTGTTTTTACTCACAGTTTTTCTGCATGTATGTAGGTGCATGATGGGAAATTAAAATCAAAATAAATCTAGTTGTAGTCTAGTTGTAAAGCGACCCTGCAAGATCCTCAGTCTTAGCAGAATCTTTTACACCTGATATTAACATGCGTCTTGGGTGATCGGACACAAATGGACAGCTCTAAACGCAGATCACTCAGCAGTTGACCACATATCTTTTCTGTAGCGTAAACACTAATGTCACAAGGACAGCGTACTCATCCGATGTCCTTTGAGTATCATAGACTGGGTCTGAAGAGCTGTTATGAAGCTCGTCTTGGTTGCACCTACCTGATTGACAGGTACCTACCTGTCAATCAAACCACTACCTGCAATATCCCCACACTACCTGTGAGGAGAAACTTAACATCTGTCAAATAATTAATAAATGATTTTACCTCTTCTCAGCATAAACCTCTTGCCAAAGGCCACGTAGTCCTTCAGCCACTCGGGGCAAACCTGAGTGAGGTAATTCTCGTTGAATTTCATTGCAGCTTTCTCAGTATCCCATCTCAGTTTGGTGATGAAAGCCTGCGGTTTGGGAGCGATCCATGTCATCGTCTTCAGGTCCAATGATATGAAGTCTTCTCCGTTGTACCCATACTGCATTATACCATTCACCTCTCCAGTCCTGTCGTCTAATTCACATCCGTACATCCTTTGTAAAACGTGAATACCTACGAGAGACAGAGAGGGGAAAAAATGCAGCTGTGTTTTTTCTTCTGCAGTAAATAGTGAAGTATAACATACAGAAATACTTTACCTCCAGTTTTATTGAAGCGCTCTTTCAAGCTATGAAGCGTGGTTTTGAAGAGGTTAGGCAGAAACTCAAAACACTCCTCATAGTACCGCTCCATGTGCTGAGGATTGTTTTCCAAGAACTCTTTTGACCAGTCCTGTTTTGGTTCGGCTATCTTTCTGTTGCTGTCGCAGTAACCCATCAGAATGCCGTCAACCAGTGCAGTTCCCATAAACTCGGGGATATTTGGGACACCGGTGGATGCAGTTACGAAAAACTTCAAGGAGTGTTTCACTGTGGGACAAACAAGGTTTATACATTTAGTATGAATACCAGGGATGCCCATATCGATCAATATTCAGTAAAAAAAAAAAATGCATGATATGGCGACTGCACAGATGCAAAGCGGCAACAAAATGGTGGAGAAATCAGTGATTCGTTCAACTCATATCATGTCTAACTTTAGTGGATCGTAACATATCAGGTATGCAATTAATCTGCAGATGTCGGGACCAAATGTTTCTAATGGATGTCAGTTTTTGAGCCACAACAAAGACCAAAACAGACCAGGTAAGACTTGTTTTTAGTCGTGCAGATGGGGAAAACTTGTTTTACAGTGTTGTAACCAAATAAACACTGCTTATATTAACAGTAATGTGCAGTGTTCATACATGAATTATGTCACGGAGACGTATTATTATAAACACAATATGCTATGATGTATATATGAACAAGATGAAGGCTAAAATAGGTTGTTTCAGAAGTTTAATTTAGGAACTATTTTTGCATTTTACTTGAGAAAAAAAACATTCTTCATCTACACATTAGTCCTGTTAACGTTATTTTTTAGCACCCGTCCATTCATCCATTGGATGATTAATAACTGGTTATCACGTGACTGCTACATTACAATACGCATGATCCATGAAGGAAGTCTTGAGATGAGGTCAAACACTCAGTGGCAACTAAAAGTGATACTCAACAAACTGAAACATAAAAAATATAATCACATGACTAGAACATAATAAGAAGCTTTAGAATAATTTATAATAATTTCCATATTAAAAGTAAGTCTAAGGCTCAAATTAAGAGTCGACTGCACTCTGTCTGTAATCCAGCATCTTATTACTAATTATATTATTGTAAACTCAACATGGCTTTCCGTATTTTAACTGTATTCCAGTAGAAACGATGATCGGTATCAGCTGATATGTCTCACAGACGATCAATCAGCAGCAAATAAATAATTATTAAAATAAATCGGGGCATCTCTGATAATTATACACACACCACCATCATCACGCTCTTTATATAACGGATGTATTTCAAGCAGCATGATTCAGTTAAAATATATAAACTGTTCTTAGCAAGTTAAATTAGTGTGTCCAAAATCGAAACTAAAGAGTTCAGTAAAGATTCAAAATGTGATCTTACCTGCTGATGAAACGTGACAAAAGAGAAGCAACAACAATAATATCTGTTTCATCTTGTTTTAATAAAAAAATAATAATAAAAACACCGAGCTGGTTCACCTGTCTGACGCTCACACAGGAAGGTGTGTCTTCTGTTCAGAGCCAAGCAGTCAACACAGGAAGTGGCCTAACACTACTGCAGTTCCTCAAACGGCCACTTGAGGCTGCCTGAGTCACGCTCCATCCATAAGTCCCCATGTTAAAATGTCCAACTTCACACCAGGACATGTTTACAGCCTGGTACAAAAAACTGTTTTGGTCTGATCTAGGCTTCATTCAGCTCTCAGTCTTTGCCCTGTTTTAGATAAGCGGTGAACATAGACTGTATAAAACATGGACATAATGTCTCCCATGGGACTTGACCCTCCAGAAAGCGGAGATAACATCAGAGGAAGCTGTTTTTTTTCTCATCATATTTTATATTTTTAGTCATCACTGACTGACTGATCACTTTATATATATATATTCATACCATAATATGGTTTAAAAAGTAACTAAGTGGAAAACTGGAAGGTATTTTTAAATCATTTTTGATAAAATTGATGACAAATCAACTGAATTGTTTATTTAAGTAACAATTATTAAGTGAAAATAATCTTCAGATCCAATCGAGCATCTCACAGGACTTAAAGGATCTGCTACCAGATACCACAGCACACCTTGGAGTCCATGCCATGACGAGTCAGGGCTGTTTTGGTGGCAAAAGTTGGGATGACTAACTCACTGACTGCCTGTAGGGCGCAGGTGGCACAAAAAAAATGTCATATTTGGCGAACACGCTGATTAGACTTCTGTTTAATAGCTATAAAAGCGATAAAATCCTTAACCTCAGTGTCCTTGATGGTAGTTAGATCCCTGATTGTGGACCTGCCACTGTAATGGCATGTTAAATGTACAATAAAGCACCTCAGTGGTAATCTTTGTGTGTTCACCGGAGTTTATTGACAATTACAGAAAGTACTGGATGAAGTCTGACTCAGGAAGGAGAGCACTGAAGACCGCTGAAGAGGAAAAACACTTGAAGAGTAATTTACATGTTCCACCACAAACTAAACAAACAACTGATCCTGGCTTCCATCGCCTCAGATAAGACTTCGTTTGTAGCTTTTAAAATGATAAAACATTCACAGCTATACGACCCCAAATGTTCCCAATACGTGACAATAACGTCCCAAAACAAACCATCAGCTGTGCTGCACAGGGCTGTAACATCATTTGCAAACTTGTAACACAAATTACAACTCAATACGCTAACAGAGGTTGTAAGTGCTTCATTTTATACACTTGATTATTTGTTTAGATTTTTTTTTTTTTAAAGGAGAATGATGATTTAATGGTTTGTTGACCTTATTTTCTACTTATATCTGCATAAAGCAAGTTGTATGCACACGTACTGACCACAGTGTCCTCCAATGAAGCTAAGGCCCTCGTTCCAAATGAATGCAGTGAAGTTTGCAAGTCATGTTATACCATTAAAAATCTCATAAAACACCTCGAGTTGAGCATGGTTTATGTCACAGTAACATGTCATTGGCTCCATTTTTTTTTTTTTAATCTTTACAAGCATAACTTACGTTAAAACCACAGTAGAGATATAATGATCACATGAATCTGGAACCTTCATGTTGAAACATACTTCAATGAGGTGCTGCTGACTGCTGAAACGAACACCCGCACCCACAAATCACATCTGTGAAGTACTAAACTTTAAAAAGTACAGGCATTACAAGGTTATGTCGATGAGACGGACTTCACCTTACACTGCACGTGACACATGAAGGGTGTGAAACTCAAGGTCCAGACATTAATGTAGCTCCACAACAACTGAGCGTACAACTCCTTTTACTGACCGTATGATGCATGTCTAACGAGTTCAGCGTACCTGAAGTTCCCGAAGATGATTTTTAAAAAAAGAAGACGGTGCACACAAGTTAATATCAACAAGTTATTATCTAGTGTAAACAAGATATTCAGATATTGTGCACACAATGTTTCATCTTGATTCAAACAATTATTATTATTATGCACAACTTGCCATCTTGTTCCCAGACACACAAGTCCTGTTCACAGAAGTTACCTTGATCTATTACCGTCACAAAGTTACATAGATCAAGATTTTTAGAAATCTTCGAGAAGCAAGCATGATCAGAGTACAGTTGTTCTTATATACTAAATTAACAACAGTTTAAAACTCATTCAATCACTGATCCGATGGCTTGTAAAACCCGTCACGTGAGATAATGTTCGCAGGAATGATCTTAAACACATCATCCAAAACTAACACGGCACAGCTCGTATGTGAAATCATACACAGGACAAAGAAAGTACGGTGACCAAAAATATAGAATACATCATAAATTAACGTCAGAGAAAGGTTTTAAAGCCCAGTCGGATCTTTAATGATTATATTAAAAGGTTCGCGTTAACTGTTTGTAACCAGGTCAGTGGTCCAAAAGGGTTTTTTTTGGAAGCGATTGGAGCAACAGAAACTCCAAATATCTGTGAGGAGGCAGGAAACTGAATGAACAGAAGCACGGTAGAAGCCGAAGCTGTTTTTGTGGTGCTTCTATAACATTTTATGACTGCTATAACACAAAATTCAATGATTTATCAGGTAATATAGACATCAAATTGTGGTCATAGCAGTGACATTATGCGTAAACCTTCCTTTCACCTCTTCTGGGACACTTCTTTCTTTCACAAATGAGAGGAATGATCAATGACAGACCATGAAGTCAGTTAACTCAACATAACGAGGCATTGAAGTCCCGATATAACCACAGAAACTAAAGTCTAATGTCGTCAGAGGACGTCAGAATTAAAGCCACAATGTGCAGAATTGGAAATGTTCAAACTCTGGCTCTTGTCCCAGTTGTAATATCAAAAAAAAAAAAAAAAAAAGACACTGTATGACTGTATGCATGTTGACAGGGATCAACCCAGAGACGCTGAGAGGAACAGGCTTTAAGGCTACACAGACAATTCCAGTCTAAACTGGCCCAGTCGTGTCAAATTAGCCAGACCTCTGAATAACAGCTCGCATCTCTGATTTGTTCTGATTTTCAAATGTGTCTGGTGTTGTGCTCCCGTGGTAAAGAAACAAACATCTACCGAGTTTTGTGAGTGGAATTAAGAACATAACTATCTAGCCAAGTACTCAGCTACATCCATGAAAAGTAGTTGGGTTAAGATGTTGTAAGTCGACTCATAAACTGATATTTCTTTGATTCTCGTGGAAAAACGTGCAGGTAACTGCTTCCAGCCATTACTGCAGCTCCTGAGTTGACTGAAAACGACGCAGACGAGATGGAGATATCACTTCCTACTGAGTGACAATCACAAGATCATCACAACACAACGCTATATATTAACTGGAGATAGAAAGAGGTGCTGCAAAACATTTCCAGGTCATGTAAAGACTTTGTTTCAAGGTTCAAGGAGCATTTAACCTTTTTCCATGAAGTCAGCGAGGCGACTTACAGACATAACATACAGAGGCTGTATTGATCTCATGAAGCTGTGTCAACTTTTCTGTTGCCATTTTTCATGGATGAAGCTAAACAGCTACATAGAGATGTAGACGGCTGTCTTCTTCTCTCTTAATCCTGTCTACAAAGCACTAAATCGGCTAAATGAGCACGATATCAGACTTATTTGAATCACCGAACAAGATGAAGACGTGTGCTGAGACGCAGAGGTCTGGACCCGGGCTAGAAAACAACACGGTTCTCCAAAGTGCAAAATGACCAGATACTCTCCCAAGTTAGCCTAAAAGGAAGACATGTCGTTCACTCCAGCTACATACAGATTCACCAGATATTTATATTTCATCGTATGAAAGTTTGTAAGGCTTGTTACATTCAAAACTCAACACGTACATTCTGTATATTCATCAATCAGTTGCATCTTTGAGTGCGGCAGTTTAGGGTTAATTGATATTATCTAGTATCTAATCAACATTTCTATATTAATAATGACTCAAATTACTACGTTTGACAACCCCACAGAGATTTATCACCAACTCTGAGGCACTGCAGAGCTTTTTTTTTTTTTTATCTTCCTTCAGCTCTGATAACCTCGTGTACACCAGCTGCCCAACCCTGAACGTTTGCGAACACGTTTCAACTTGACAACATGTCAGATATCGTGTTTGTTGGAAGCCATTGTCAACCCACACGGCTGTTTCAGTCCTTCTCGGGACTGTGTACACGTAGAAACTACACTTTACATCACCCTCACGCTTGTGTTGGTTTCTGCTTGGGTGGGGTTACTTCTACTGGTATGTAGACTTTGACCTGACTGGTCTAATCAGCCTCGGCGCTTGTGTCTTTAACTAAAAAGGTGCATGAATGAAGTAAAAATTTTAAGAATGGGAAGCGATAAGAAAATGCGTAGTAGTGTTTATATATGTTTTTACTACAGACCACTAAACCGGTTGACAAGTGTCGCCACAGATCCTCTCCGACGACATAACACCAACAAAAACCAACCTAAAGATACAGTATGAGTGATGTAGGAGATGGAATGTAAACCATGAAGTGAAGGAGTGTGTGCAGTACAACAGAAGAAGGTAAAACAAGTCGCAGACAGACAAACAAACGGTGTTTAACAGGCGAGTACAGAGGCAGCAGATCAGTATTAGAGTCCAGACCTGGGGAGGAAGTCTGTGAAAATGACGAGGTATATGAGCCTGCTGGGCTCAGCTACTCCTCAGTTTTATTTTCCTTACACACACACACACACACACACGCACTCACACACTCATACCCACACACACTCAGTCCATCTTCTCCTTGTGAACCAGTTTGGGGGAGTCCACAAAGTCTTGGCCGTTAAACAGGATGATAGTGGCTGTGATCGCGCTAGCGGCCCCCCAGAACATCACGTAAGCCAGGGTCTCTGTCCATGTGTCGCCTGCAACACAAACGGAAGTCATTTACGGCGGTTTACAGAACAATAATAAGAACCTGACACCTGAAGATCTTCAGCTAGAGGCCTGTCTACACAGGAAGTGTTTTTTCTGACGGAGCAGATGCTTTTTAAGAGGATCAAAATATTGGATCAGGCCACCAGGGGGAGTTTGGGGATAGTTGGAGCCTTCCAGGTCCATAAACAGCATCACGTTGCTAACCAGGTAAATTACCTGTCCAAGCATTTGATCTGAAGGTTTTGCGCCTAGAGTCGATGATGTCGGCCCAATAAACTGTCTGTAAAACCAGTTTTTATTGAACAATAGCGACACTGACAACACTAAAATAACTCTGTGACAAACATATTCTATTTTATGCAACCACAGAGATTCAGTTGGAAGCTACCGAGAGACTTTTAGATACAAACATGTCTCTCCAACCACATTTGCATTATATTATATTTGTATCAGACACAGCTTGAGAAAGAAGACCATCAAGCAGGACGATGTGTGAGGCTACACTGGAAACACCTAAACTTGGCTACACATTTACTTCAGACACGGTACTTGTCATCCTCCTGCTCCCTTGCACCTTTCCGCTGTTTCTAATGGGTAAAGACTCTCTCACCACAGATGATATGAGTGTACTTACCAGCCATGAGAAGACAGACGATGCACATGGAGAATGCCACCAGCATGATGATGGGAAGCTGCATAAAAAACAGGATTTAAAGAGTCAGACTGACAGTCACACTTACTATAACTGCTGCTGATAACAGACAAAACATCAGGTGTACTGACTGTGAGGAACTTCCAGTCCTTCTGCACACGGAGAGGAGTCGGTCCGTCTGACTCGTCGACAGCAAAGTTACCCAGAAACAGATCGATGGAATCCTGAAAGCAGCAAAACCGAACTGATACATTGACCGGACATTTTTCATCGTACACACCTTTTCCAGACACTGTGCTTATATCTACAACAAATCACACCTGTCTGAATCCATCAGAGAAGTTGTTTTTGTAGTAGCGAATCATGGAGTTCCAGCCATCCATCAGCAGCCCCCACCTGGTCCTCTTCCCCGTCCTGACGGAGAAGTGAACTTTGATTATGAACAACACATTACAGTCAGCTGATGTGTGGTAAAGGATGTTACAGCACTCTACCTTGTGAAGTCTGTTTTCAAGGCTCCGGTTCCTGCATACTGTACAGCGCATGCATTGGCATTGTCAGCCCATGCTGGTTAGAGATCACATACAGAAAACAGTGAGTGCTACAAGTTTCTACGAATGACACCACGCATGCTAACAGTCGAGTGTGCAGAGACAAAGTACCGTTCTTGTAGATCTTCTCGAACTCGGCCTGCTCCTCGATCCTCTGACCCACATTAAGAACGCCCATCCTCTGCGGACACACAGGCACAGCAAGATGTGAAACTCCATAACCTGTTTGTGTCTTTTCAAAATGATCAAATCCATCACAAACATGCGATTTGTTCACCAGTTAGCTGAAAAACACACATTTAAAAATGGAAGTATGGAAGTATCAAGTTAAGTTTGAAGTTTTTACTCCATCCTCTGATGAAGAAATCCTCTCAAAGTAGCAGTGTGGATTGCAACCCTTTTGTTTCACCCTCTCCTAAGATGGCCACGAAATAGGCGAAGAACCCAAAGTTTCAATCCAATTTCTATTTATACAGCACAAAGTCGTTGCCGTATTCTTTGTGATATTATTTACAGACACTCAACGCACAAAAAACTGCCTTTAAGAGGCAGGAACCTCGAACAGAACCAAAACAGAAAGGTTGGCGGCCATCCGCTGTGAATGGTTGCATTTAGCAGGGGAGAGAGGGCGAGAGCTCCTGTGGAAAGCCAGTGTTTAGTTTGTCTTTTCTGGGCTACTGTAACTGAAACATGGTGGTGCAACATGGCAGACTCCGTGGAAGAGAACCTGAGACATCTGTAGATATAAAAGGCTCTTAAAAATACTTATTTGCAAGTGATTAAACACAAATAAAACACATAGTTATGAGGTTAAAGTTTATTTTTGCCATATTCCGTGAATAGAGCCACTCCTGGGTTTATATTGTTTTGTAAAAACTTTCGTCCTTTAAATTTAAGCCAGCAGATGAGTGAGCTCACAAAACAAATCCATATCCACTAACACTTTACTGTGTGACACATACTGTACACACATAGTGTGAAATACATCCTCCCATATTGCCCTGAAGTGAATTATTCAAAGTCTTCTCTCATTATTGTCGAGTTTCTGCTGACCTTCCTAGAAATGGATCAAACATCCCAACATCTAAATTCCACTATCTAAATTTCAGCATGTTAATGAAATTCAATAACCAGCATCAACCCTGAATGTTAGACAAACAATAACAAGACTAGAAGACGCACAACAGCGTCACCTAGTGGCTGTAAAGATACCTGAAGCTGAGACTGTAGGGAGCGTCGGGCCAGCAGGCTCTGGATGACGTTGGTCCTGTCCAGGCAGTCCATGCAGTTACTGCGGAAGACTCCTCTCTGCTGGGCCACCGTCTTGTCCTCCGAGTTCACCATGAAGTAACTGCACACAGAGAAAAGTCTGAATACGTCTCCACAGTACGGAGCTAGATGTCAGCACAGCTGATAGAACAGCTGCCGGGTTAAGTTACCTGTACTCGTCTTGTGTCTCGGCGACGGCGTCCACCAGGATCTGGAGACGGTCCCATCTCATGTGGCTGCACTCTTTGTGGAAGTCGAAGGCTATGTAACTGAGGACAGAGGAGACAGTGTTACGCTGAGAACGTCGAGGGTTAGGGGATAAGAGAAACCTGATTTTCCCAGGTACATTTCACCTGAATAGTGCTGAAAAGCAACTTTGTTACAGTAACTCATTACTTTGACCACTGAAGTGCACCTGAATGACACCACAGCCGCTCGTACTCATTGGAGAAGGCATTGAGGGGCACTTACTTGAGCATACCGTTGTTCATGCCAGATACCATCTTGGCAAAGGCCTGTTCTAGAGGCTTCTCTGAGCCTTTTTGATTCACCTGAAAAAAAAAAAAAAAAACACAAATTAACCTTCAGTCTGCTTGTATAAGTTTTTAAACTGAGCTTGAAAGAGGAGTCCTCACCAGGTTCAGAATAGTTTGCTTCCCGTAAATGAGGAGCTGAGAGTCGAAATGCCGCTGGAAACCATCCATCTTTAAAAAAAAAAAAAAAGGTTTCAAGTGGTTAGAATCAGACTTTTATACCCTTTACTGCTTTAAAAAGTACACAGAGACGTGAAAAAGGCTCTTACGTGATTGGTTTTGCTGATTATAGGCCTGGGTTTGTATTTGAGGTTGGGTCTCTGACTCCAGTAAAAGGGCATGGAGCCTCGTGTCTGAGGAAGAACAGCGAGTCGATTGTGAACATCATTCCTGACATTAACGTCCGTGTAAAGTAAGAATAATCGGGTAAAAATGAGCATTCTCAGCTCCAGGACTGTGGGGGTGTGTCCGCTGAATGCGCTGAAGCCACGCCCGCTCATGGGAGCAATTTTGAAGCGACTGAAACGTGTCAAGATGAGTTCAGAAAATGACATGACTAACTTTGAAACACTTTGAGCGAGATTAATTCATCTCTCTCTCTCTCTCTCTGCTCAGGGTGGCCTCAGCGTGTCATCGAGCCACTCTTTAAGGACCGCCCACAAAATCCTGAGACTGAAAACTGGTGAAAAACTGTTTGAAATTACCTTTACACAGACTTTAAGGACTATCTGAAAGTCTTTAATAGGATGACTGGCTCTCTCATACTTGCCTGTACAAATGAAGCCTTCGCTCCCTCGTACAAAACTAACTGCTCGGTCTCCACAAAGTTAGCAGCATGGCCTTCAGAGTCAATGCCTGTGGAGACAGCAGTCAACAGAAGACATCCATGAAGGTAGATAACCTCAGAGTGAGAGAGGCTGATCTTGGCTTGGAGATCAAACTATAACTCTTAAAGTTGTAACTCCAGACTGCTTCGAGCGACACTTCAGGGTCAGATTTCAGGTGTTTTTACCTCTAACGTAGTATCTGACGCCGCCCGAAGCAGCTTCTTCTGGATATGAGGATCCACTCAAAGATCTTCCCGTTTATACGACACGGCTTCATGACGATGACTAGACCAGCAGGGTTAAGGAAAGGCTTCACTCAGGAACTAACTAATCTCATTTTATCGACAGTGTGTTGTAGATTAAATTAAACTCTGCATGCGCCATTAGAAGTTATTGAAAAAGGATACATCCATGGACAACAGGAAGTGCAAACCTATGAAGCTATGTGGAAAGAGAAAGAAGAAATTTAATAAAAACAAACAGAAGCATGACTGGAAAAACAAAATGTGCCGTGAGTTATCGGTCGTATGTGTTACCTCTGGCTGTGCAGCCAGTTCTCTCAGGAGGTTCCCGTTCCACACAAACCGCTGATCTGCCTGAAAACCACAACAAAGCAACAAGATTCACTGAGGAAGACGTCAAAATTATTCATGAATTACTGGAGACACATCTTTAAAAACAGCTTACACTCAGTTGCACATAATTAAAACCACTACAGACGGTTATATATAACCTTCATGAAGGAAGCATCTGTTGGAGGACTAAGAGGTCAAACCAAAGTTGGAAAAGTGCATTTGTCTGAGACTATTTTCAGCGGAGGATTAATTCACATTAGGTCCTCCAAGGACAAGGGCAGACCTCAGCGTGTCATTCGCCCTGCTGAGAAGATGATTGGCTGCAATCCTCCGTCTCTCCAGGACTCTGAGGTGTGCAGGAAAGATTGTGGCTGAGCTCCTCTCACAACCCCGGACACAAACTCTTTGAATCGCTCCCCTCTGTCAGGACGCCGCGGTCTCACGGCACAACAACAGTCTTTTCCCCGTCTGCCACTGGCCTCATCAACGAGGACACTGACTTTCTCCATCCACATACCCAGGATACACAAGTTAGATTAGCGCAAACCTTTTATTCAACTTTTTATCTGTTGGACTTCCTCGTTTTGATTAATATCTTGCACATTTATCTACCGTATATTTTGACTAGTGTTTGCCATGCACCAATAACACCAAGACATTTGTCTTCTCCTTTCTGGTATGTGGAAATTTACTTGGCAAATAAACCTGATTCTGATTCTCTAGTGAGTTTTTTGGGGCAGCAGGTCGATGTATGTGGGATTGAGTCATAATAAACAGTGCGTGTGTTCATGATCCTGAAGGAACACGTCACCCAGTGCAACAGTGTGGCTAACTGATGTGTTTTTGGACAATGGAGCTCTGTGGCACAGAGGAAGAAGACATATCGGACTTTGATACACACAGTATTTACTCAACATCACCCTGTATTGTTGATATATCATTCTCTACCAGGTGATGTGATACAGGTAACCATCATAACTTCTCTTTCGGGCTCTATTTTGGCATTTCTGAGCAAAAACATTTGAAAGCACAAGTCTCGATGACTTATTTATGATTTTAAGCACATGAATAAATGAACAGATATCTCACCCTCTCCAGCAGGCTCATCTCCTGGAAGTCGGGGCTGGTGTTGGCCAATCGCTGCAGAGTGTGCGTCAGGTCAAAGTCGGTGCAGAAGTAGAAGCCGTCTGTAGTCAGCACATTGTTGAGCATGGACAGGAAAGTCTTATTCTCCTGAGACTAGAAGAGGAAAGAGAAGAGGAAAAAACAAACTTTTAGTTTTTTTGGAAACATGACGATGCACTTTGCAGAGTACAGAGAACTGCATACTCATAAGTCGGTACTGTATATGTCCAACTTTTCCTTTTCTTAACACCCCAACTATATCTTGTATCTGCTGAAATTAAGTGACCATCTGATACCAGCTCTCTCTTTTAGCCGCGTTTACCATCTTTGCAAGTTAACATGACGCCTAGAATCGATACGAAACAAAAAACTGACACTTACTGGATAAAATCTAAAGTTAAGAGTTGGACTGGCAATGAAGCGACCACTACCAGGTCTTAAATTTAAAATAAAAGTGTCCTGTGGATGCGGCTTAATCCAAATCAGCAACATGTGGGTAAGGAAAGGTGCCAGGCATAAAAATGAAATGCAAATGATGATTGTTTGGCCCCATGAAGTGCTGCTTGCACCATTGTCGAGGACCACGGTTTGGCTGCTTGTAACGTTCTCGAGAACGTTGAACGAAGTTCATAAACATCCAAAAACAACAGACACGATCGTGTAAAGGATATTACAGAACAGATAGTTCCTGTCCTTGATCACAATTGGCTACGGCGCAGCTGTTGCCGAAGCTGTCGTGGTGAATTTTACTCATCAATAGCTCAGTGAGTGGAGTGGAAGTGCACAGGAGTCCAAGATGTCTTGTGCTGAAAGGTTTATTGAAGCTCAGCCAAGGAGAAAGGAGGATTTATCAGCACGCTTGTCAGGATATCGTTTCTGAAGAAGCCGTCCTCTCTGGCTTGTCTATGCGCCCTCAGAATAGTGCTACGTTATTTACTCTGACCACAGTAATGATCCGGATGGCGCCTGCTTTCCTTAAACAGAAACACACACAGCTGCTCTGTATCTCAAAGAGAAGAAGTCAGTGTGACACCTGTCCCTGCAGTCACCTCAAGACATACGGTATGCTTGTTCCTGTGTAAACCTGTGAAATATGTGACATGCTAGAAGCCGTTTGGAGTGAAGCTTTGCAGAAACAAGGTAGAAAATAACAAAAAAAAACATTGAGTGAAAAGTTTGGAAACACCTTCTTCTTCATACTGTCTGTGGTTTTGATGTAGCAACACGATGGGAACTTTATCCTGGTGTTCAGTGCGCTAGAGAGCCCGTGGGCGTGAACTTCCTCGGCTTCATGTTGCCACCGATTTGAATTAACATTGAATTATCAGCGGCTGCTGACATGTCTGCTGAGAAAACTTAACTTCTGTCTCAAATCAAGGTCCCATTGTTTAAAAAAAAAAAGATAAGTTCTGCCGTTATCGCTGTAAGCCGCATGCGTGCCATGCTAGAGTTCAAAGTTCGACACGCGTGTCAACAGTAAGTAAGGGGCTTAGCGAGAGGCCAGTTTACGCCTGTTGTTGCTGAAGCTTAGCTTACCCTTCTACCGTTGCATTCATCCTTATGAGGAGGAAGACAACGCGGATGTGTTTCATGCTTTTCGAGCTTTGTGCATCTCTGCGGAGCTAAGAGGATCTCGTTGCAAAGCCAGTTAGCACCCGAGAGTGAAGCCTGACGTTACGCCTCCGTTTACTCACTGCTGCTTTCTGACATTCCTCTCACCAGATCAGCCGCACACTCTAATCTACGACGACCAACAGTCCATAATTGTTTCCCCGTTGCTATTTTGGTACATCTACAGTGTTTTACGCCATGAACCACATAGGCTGCCTATTCAATTAGGATACTAGAAATAGAAGCAGCGTCAGATTAATAATGCACTGCCTGCTTAACTGAAATTAGATAGCTCAGTGTGATTCCAAAGAATGACCTGAATGAGGACATGAGGTCTCGCTGAGAGATCGGACGCCTGTCAGGCGCCCGGAGAAGTTGTCTGAATTTCCAAACCACTCAACAGAATACAGCGTGATGGTCTGCTGGACTATTAATCAAGAACAGACGACAGTAGTCGCATAAACTTTTTCTGCTTTTGTTTAAAAAAATCAGACAATCAACTGGTCAAACTGCACTCCTGTCGACCCAACTATCACCCCGTGCTTTACCGAGTGTGGGTGGTCACTTCAACATCTGCCAGGTAACAACTCATCCGAGATATCGTGTAAAACAAAGGTTGGTTCAGATGTCACATTTTTAAGGAAACATCCTCACTTGGAGACTGTTTTCTTAGACTCTAAGTTCACCGTGGAAGCTCTCATTTATTCTGTGTTTACATTACATCTGTATTAGTGAGCCTAAACACCAGATAATTAACACACACAAGCATCCAGACTCTTCACTCGTTGTTCTTGGGAACTTTAACAGAGCAAACCAGGGATAAGAACACACTGGTCCATTGCTATACCATAATAAAGGACGCCTATCACTCTCTTGGGACTCACATCATAAAATTGACTAGGCCTGTGGTCGAGACTGTGAGGAGATGGACCAACAAGGCAAAGCTGGAATTACAGGTGTGACCTGGACGAACTCAGCGACACTGTGATATCTTATCGGTTTCTGTGAGGATGTGTTTATGCCGAAAAACCTGAGAACACATAACAATAAACCATGAGGTAACATCGTCAGGTTGGAAGTCCTTGGGGGTCTTTCCTGCTGCACTTTTGGCCACGCTTTGCGTTGCTTTGCGTATCCGTTACAGTTTAAACATGCCAAATCATGCCCGTGATGGGCCATCTTCAGAGTCAGGTCAAAGAGTGCCCAACAGTCTCCAAGCCGGAAGAGGAGAGCAGGGTCGACTGATCGCGGAGGGCGTTGTTCTGATAGTAGATTTGTTTTTTTTATAATACTAGTACTATCAGATGTGTAAATAATATTAGAGTGATCTTGCTGACCTGGATCTCTGAGAGATGCAGCACCGTCTTCTTATACGAGATCACGTCAAAGTCCACGGCCTTCCACACCGCGTGGCCCATGAGGCTGCCCACGTTCCTCTTCCTGGTGATGACGATCAGGTACATCCCTGCGTGGTGTGAGCGGTCACAGCTGTTTTAACGTACAGGCTTTCAAAACAGAGCACGGACAACGTGACGCTGTCTCACCATCGTACCTACCTGCTACCAGGCGAATGGTTCCCATGATGCCACATATAGGCCTGGTGACTGCCGAGGGAGGGACATCTTTTTTACCTGTGAAGCAAAGTTACAAAGTCAGATGTGTTTCAACTATTAAATATAAGACAGCAGATCTGTTGTATCCCATTACGCTTATTCGTTTACTCTGATAATGATTACCTTGTGTTAAACATATAATTACTGAGCAGCGCTCATCATGTGGTACAAAGAAAAGGTGAGGTGGGAAGCACATGACTGTACAGTGACAGGGTGTTGTAAAGTTTAACCTCTTCCACTCCACCCCTCTGTATAATGAACAGATGTTTGGCTTTATTGGGGGTCTTTAGGGGGGGGACAGCAAGTCAACAGTTGTGAAGCTGAAGACACAATAAGTTAGTTCAGTGATAAATAAGTAATAAGTATTCTGTTTTGTTTGGAGAGTATAAGGTCTTAGTGGATTATGACTCAAGTATATGGTGGCCATTGTCATGCTCTATTGTTTCTCGGTTTATCATAAGACGTTGCAGTAGTTTTTGGGGTTGATATGACTTTTTTTTTGACACAAATGTAACCATTTTTGACCATTTGAAACTTAATAAAAATGGTTTTAAAATCCTACAAAATACTACATTAAAAGACACCAAGATCTTGAGGAACACCATTAAAAAAAGTCACACTGTAATTTGGTGTCACAAAGTTTGGACGTATCTCTAAGAAATCCATCTTCAAGCTCTTCTCTTCTGTAAATTGCTCACAAACCCCTCTGTATGGTGAATATTCTTAATAAAGCCATCCACCCTCTGGATGCCCTCGGTCTCTAGTTTGTGGTGGTACAGTTTCAGCTGGCTGTTATTATCCCAGAGGTTAAAATAGGTAATTTTATACAGTGAGGTCAGGTTTCAAAAAAATGGTCTCGCTGCAATGACTGGAAAGTCTCAGCTTTCTAGTCAGACACAATTTATGCAATCCCAGTGCTGTTTAGGGACACCAGTATGCAGAAATATT
Source organism: Miichthys miiuy (assembly GCA_036365135.1). Lineage (NCBI taxonomy): Eukaryota > Metazoa > Chordata > Actinopteri > Sciaenidae > Miichthys > Miichthys miiuy. The sequence goes on along the minus strand of CM071614.1, from coordinate 22,112,207 downwards.
CAAATATATTAGGACAAAATAACATTTATACTGAAAGCAAGCAAGATGCATGGGAAGAAGTGAGAGGTTCAGCCACTGGAGCTTTATTTTGCCTCCTTCCTGACAAGTTAGCATGATATAGTTGGTACCAATGACTGTCTGAGGTCTTCTAGTTTCATATGATACTAGTCTCTTCACTAGCTCTGAAACCAAGCCTTGGAAAGCCGAGGATGTTGACATCCATACAGGGTGCAAGAGGTTAATGAGCACATCTCCTAAGCTTAAGATGGACAGTAGTCCTGTGGTACCACTCATGTCATTGATTGGCACGCCTCGCTAATACATGCAGAGCCTGAAATTAAAGCTCAATAGTCTGTCCGAGTTCAAAGGTGGTGAAAGCTGAGACATGCCTCTGTACATGCGTTTCAACCAACCGTCGGTGATGCACGGCCATTCATCTTTCAAAGACTTTTACCTGTTAGGGTCATCTCATTCGAGACGCGGTCGATTGCCAGCACAGCATCAGCCCCCTCATCGCAGGCCTCGATGAAGAACTTCTCCGGGGTTGTGTGCCTGGAAGAAAACAGGGGGAGACGTTACAGAGTGCTTCAATCCAGGGGTAAATTTACAGCTTGGAAATGTTTAGCCAGGTTCACCAAACTCTGAAAATGAGCCTTAAATATCTACAGACACCGCAAACACTTCCACCACCACCTTCATGTTTGGAACGGGAGGGCAAGTTGAAGGGGGGGATGTGATCCGCAAGTACAGCCACTAAATCCTATTCCGAGTTATAGACACAGCCTTTTTTCGTACAGTGCGTCAGCCCAGCATGGCAGTGCTTTGTACCCTCCATTGTATGAAGGTGCATGAAGGTGTGTCTTGCTGAGAGAACGAGAGCACAAGTGTTGGAAAGAGTGTGAATGAAGAGGGAGCGGTGTAGGTGTGAAACAAAGCAGTGACTGTACAGTTACTTTCCAAAGCACAAACACCGACACACCTCAGCACAACCTTGCAAAAGGTACCACTTTGCCACATTGTGTGTGAATGCAGCCTCTTTGTTCTCTGCTCTGCATGCACGTGTGTGCGCGCAGCTCAGCCCAGCTGACATCACCGCAACCTGCTCGGAGGCGGTCGGACACACACTTTGACCTTAGTCGGACAGGCGGTCATCTCAGGTGTGACTCAGCACGGCTCGGCATGTTTAAACTGGTAATGAAAATGCAAATCAGCGTGGCATTCGACGCAGCGTGGACGAATGAAAACGCCCTCATGTCGTGGTTGTCCTTGCAGATCTACATATTATAGCCTACTAGTGGAGGTCTGCGCTCTCTGGGTGCCCTTCTAGCTGGTCTAGTTGGAGTATGGATAACTCCACCTCTCCTAATGGTTTCTGGTCCTATTACAGGCACCTACAAATTTGACAACCAGTGTACAGACAGACAGCAAAATATGGTGAGAAATGTTCACGCCAGCAGCTCTCCTATAAAACCTCTTGAGTAACAAGACAGCTTTAAACGCCTGCAGAAAGAAAAATGCGACCTCCCGTTTAGCCTCAGTGACGTTTGGAGCTCACGGTGATGTAGTGAGAAACTCAGCTGCTGCAGTGACACAACCGCACAAACGCTCTATTGTTGACCCTTCATAATCTAGATCGCACCAAGCATGCCTGCGCTACCCCAACAATACAGAGCAGCTTCATGTTACCGAGATGCAGACGGTTTAAGGACAAGACTTAACTTTTTGCAACCTGAACTGTGTCCAGACAGTGTTAGTCGATGAGGATAAGGTGTTCCTTACCCACTCTGGATGTTCACGGCACTGTTTATATGTCTCAGAGTTATATAAGGCTCATTTCTAAGCCCCAGTATGATTTTAAAATCATAGGATTATGTTCTACATCCTGGCGTTTTGGAGCAGTATTTGAAACCATGCGTTCTTTACATTAGAGCTGCAAAGCATGCCTGAGATTTCTGGACTGGTTCCTCCTGTTTCAAGATCATGATTTACAAGCGGTGTTCGGTCAGGGTACTCAACAAAGGTTCAGAACATTCACTGCAATGAATTTAAGACTTCATGAACCATAATGTGCTGTGAAAAACGAACCCAAAAGTCAAAAATAATAGTGGAGAAGTCATTTTAATGGCTCCAAATCTGCTCTAAAAAGGGTTATGAGATGACTATTTTATTTTATTCTGACAGTTTTATCTCAAATGAAGCACGTAAAAGAATGAGAAATCAATTTTAGGTTGAACATGTTGCAACTCTTACGCCTCGCGACACTGTGAGCACACATTTCCCTTTCTTATCTCAGAGTTTTATATCTCAGTTTAACTATAAAATGTAGTTTCCTGTTCATTTTATCTCCACAACGCTGAGTACGTACGTGTGGGAAAAAAACTAAAATCCTACTATTTAAAATGATGTTAGGGCTCAGAAATGAGGCTTAAAAAGACACACTCATTTTAGATTAAACATGTCGCAACTCTTATGCTTTATGATATTGTGTGTGCATGACTATCTATCTATCTATCTCATTTCACGTGCAAAAAACAGAGCTATGATCTTTTAAATTCACAGAGTGGCCGTGGGACACTTCTCCTATCCTCACCCATTTAAACTGCACACAGTACATGAGTATGACAGACTGGTAGGACTGGACAGGTGACAGTTGAGTGATGAGTTTGAACAAGGGTGTGTCTGGAGAAGTAGAAAGATCTCTGTCAACTTTCATAGTAGTTAAAAGTGTTTACTTCACAATGAGCCCAATAAAACAACGCACAGTTCAAACAGATGTGCCACATATGAATGAAACAGACCGTGAATCATGACAGAAAAATGACAAAATAACCCCTCTGCTGCTATAGCTAGGTTCACTAACTTATAACACCATCCGTCTGTCCGTCCGTCAGGCCGTCTGGCGGTTGGAGACGTGGAGCATTTGACGGCTGTACACCGGCTAAGTCTGCGCAATGGTGCCAAGATATAACGTTATTCTTCATAATGAATGAGTGTGGAGAGAAACTTGGCTGGTTCCTGTAGCACAGCCGAGCCTGTCAGCGAACTTCAGCCGCTGTGTCATCTGAAAAAACTCAACCCTCCTTCCTCCTCTGCTCCATCTCCCCCCGGGTTTAACTCGACCTTCGCCCCCCGCCTTTCGTTCGCCTTCTAGCGGACTTGTAAAAACGAGATAAAGCGGTGCGGACAACGCTTCATTATATTCTGTGTACTTACAAATTGTATCTCTCGTAGGCGGTCGCCATCTTCGCTCCGTCTACCTGACCTCAATGACGACAGCAGTGAGAGTGGGTTGACTAGTGATGTGGCGTTCGTGAACGAGCCGGTTCAAAGAGCCGCCTCTTTAGTGTTGGGAAGTTCGAGTCTTTTAACTGACTCGGATCACTTACTCTCGGACGGTAAAATGAACAAAGCGGTTTTTTTTGAGTCATTTCGTTCATTCACTAGTGTAGCCCCGAAGTAAATGAACGAAAGACCGATCCGTGCGAACGAACTGCTGCGCGTACTGCTCCTCACACAGCCTGAGCGGATCGTTCATTTATCACGTGATAAATGAAAGATCCGTATGAACAAACTATTTGTTTACTGCTCATTACTGACTAGACTACTCATTACTCCTGAGTCATGAGCCTAAAAGATTAGTTCATATTGAACGATACGTTCACGACTGACACACAACTAGAATTTTGCAAAGCCAAGCTGTCATATCGAGCAGGGTCCACAAACAACCTTCACAGACACATGAGAACTGTGCATCCAACAGCCAATAGCTGTCCTTTTTTAAAAAAAAACAAAAAACAAAAAAACAAAACAAAAACAAAAACAGTTTTTATAGGTGTTTCTATCTGCTTTGTGTAGCAGAGTGGTTCTACAAGCAGGTTAGTGCATTCATTGGGCGGTTTCAGAGAGTTACAAGGGTCTGTAAATGCAATGAAAACAATTGGCTACAGTAATTTATTGATATTAGAAAATGTAATTTTTACTTTTGAATACTTACAGTACAAAGGATGTATTGACTACATACATGATATATGTGTACACATACAAATCATAAGTCAAAACAGCGCTAAATTTGGCTGAATTATGAAAGGTATAAGTGGAAAAATGAAGAGCCGTTTGGGAGCCGAAAAAAACAGCTCTTCTTGGTGAGCTGAGTCAAATGATCTGACTCTAAAAGAATCTAACTTCCCATCACTAGGTAACGTGTGCAGGTTGCCAGATATGGTTCGTAGAATACGTAGCCTTTTCCCTTCTCCCCACACGACAGAACCTGGCAACCATGAGATTGGATCGTAACTACGATACATAGTTCAAATATTGGAGTTTAAAGCAGTTATTTCTTAATTAGAATTGAAAACTGCTTCAGTTTTTACTCATTTTTACTAAAATCCATATGCATATGTGTACATTAATACGCATTAAATATTAAAGATATTCCTGATTTCCCCTTTTCTTCAAATGCGCATTTAATTAATTATATTATCTCTCTGTCATTGTCATTTCTGACTACCTCTGCTATATGCTGTGACTGACTTTCATTGATCTGTTTACAGCCTAATTTAATTGTACACAGTCCTTTATCCCCATTTGTAGTTCTTTCACATATTCTTATAAAACATTTTTATTTCTACAGTCACTTTCTATATTTTATATAGTTTTCTATTTGTATAAAACATTTCTGCACATATTTAAATTTAGATCTATCTATCTATCTATCTATCTATCTATCTATCTATCTATCTATCTATCTATCTATCTATCTATCTATCTATCTATCTATCTATCTATCTATCTATCTATCTACTTTAATTGGACGTTTTAAACAGGCAGTGTTTCAGGACACCTAAAGTACGCCCTCTATATAAAGTACGTGCTGCGCTCTCTTCAGTCTCTGGCTAACGGCTCTCTCAGCGGATGGCTGACAAAAATAACTTGTCTGGCTTCTTCACGATTTCTAACGTCAAACACGAAACGACGGAAGGTAAATTTAATAGATTTAAAGTCTTTCTAAGCTGTTTTTAATAACTTACATAGAAATTAGGCGGGAAAATGGAGACGGCGTTAGCTGCGTTAGCTGCGTTAGCTCCGTCATGATCAGCACGTGGCATGGCGGTTTGACCAAACTGACTTCAACCTCTGAACTATTTTCTCTCCATAGACGGTAAAATGAGCTTCTTTAAGTGTCCAAGGAGCTCCAGGAGAAAGTCTGCAAATGGATGATAAAGTAAGTCATTTTGGGCGAGGAGATGTTAAAGTTTTTGGGGAAAATGCACATTTTCATTGGTTTTAGATGTTGGGATAAGCAATGCTGGCGTTTTAACAGGATACATTAATAAGCAATCAAAGTGAAAATTCAGCTTTTACACGGTATATTTAATCCTAAAACATTTGTGGCTGTTAGGCTGCAGCACCCTCTGCAGGCCTTAATCCAGGATTTTAGAAATGTTTGAATTGAAGCAGGTGCAGGTGTATAATTTCACATGTGCTCATGACAGTAATTCATGCACTAAATACTTTACAGGATGCAACAACCTGACAACGTCATGGGAATGACCCACTGTGCTGTCTCAGCACCACACTACAGCTGGCTGCAGCAGCTAACTAAAGCCCTGAGCTAATGGTGAGTGTCAGTATGTTGTGGCACAGAATATGCTGAGTAAACCAGTATGCTACAATGATGATTCACTAGACTAGAGTCTCTGATTATCCATGAAGCTCTTTCACAGTGCACTGAACATGCATATTACAGATTATCAAGACAAACTGCAACAATTAGACCGGTCTAATGATCTCTGTACTTGCAGGTGAACTTTGGGACTCTAGATGGACACGCTCCTGTGTCTCGGTGCACTGAAGGAACACTTCAATTCAGTACTTTGGACAACTTTATGGTGAGTGTCGGTATGGGATAGCACAGAATATGCTGAGTAAACCAGTATGCCACAATGATGATTCACTAGACTAGAGTCTCTGATTACCCATGAAGCTCTTTCACAGTGCACTGAACATACATATCACTGACTGTACAGACAAACTGCAACAATTAGACCCAGTCTAATGATCTCTGTACTTGCAGGTGAAGTTTAAACTTTGCTCTGCTGTTTCCGGATCAAACTAAAGATGGGTGCAGCGGCTACCTCCATGCTCCTCGGAGCAGTGAAGGAACACTTCAATTGTGTACTGCGGTCCTACCTTGATGGAGCAGATCAGTCCGAAGCCCTGAGCTAATGGTGAGTGTCAGTATGGTGTGGCACAGACTATGCTGAGTAAACCAGTATGCTACAATGATGATTCACTAGACTAGAGTCTCTGATTATCCATGAAGCTCTTTCACAGTGCACTGAGCGTACATATTACAGATTATCAAGACAAACTGCAACTTTAAGACATGGTCTAATATTATTCTCTGTACTTGCAGGTGAAGGTTGAACTTGGGCCTCTAGATGGAGACTTCAGACGTGAGGTAAGTTTGAGATCTGAAGGCCTTCTGTTGTGTGCTGATATGTGGAATGATGATTTCATAGACTAGAGTCTCTGAGTTAAGCATGAAGATGTTTTCACAGTGCACTGACCACATTACCACAGCAATGATACGGCAGGTTTTAACCCATTTACTGCATCTACTATACTTCAGTTTTTACTAGCACAATGCAGCCGCTGTTTGAATAAAATCTAGATGGAATCTGACACTGATTTTTACATCCTGTGTGCTTTTATGCAAGCTTTATCACTGCTGTGATTTACACATAGACAAGCAGACGTTCACTGAATTATCCAAAATCTAAATTTGTTTTTCAAAGCTTGAAGTGACTGCAGTAAATGGGCTGAAACATCTGAACACACTGTGGTCCCTGACCTTTATGTATGAGGTGGTATTCATGGAAATGTTTTTGTTGTAGGTCGTCCACACTGAAAGGAGATGGCAGTGACTGTCTCTCAGCTGGTAAGTGCAAACCTTTCTGAAGGCAAAGCCCCATTAGGATGGCATTAATTTTTCATGGACGAGTGGTTAATGGTGCAGCATGCCGACCCAGCAGTGAGGTCTAGGACTTAAATTGTGTGAATTGGCATTACAGATGCACTCTTGAAGTGAGTCTATCTGCACTTATGACCCTTGATGAATCAAAACCATCCAAATGGGGCTCAGCTCTCTAGTTGTCTGAGTTTGGTCAATGATGATTCACTGATTCGGTTCTACTGATGTCAACTGAAGTTTTACTCGCAGCGCACTGAGACCACTCAGGCTGTGTTTTTAGATGAATATCTTGATGGCAAACGCTCGTGATAACACTTTGTATCTTGTCAGGTAAGGCTGTGGTGGCCCAAGATGGATGACATTTGGACACGATGTGTGGCTCGACCTCAGAGGCACTGCGACTCGAGTTTGGACAAGCTTCAAAGATCAATACATGGAAGCAGTGACTGTCAGGATGCATTCAGTCATCTTTAATGAGCTGTTCAAGAGCTGCTTGTCTTTACACGTCAAATAAAAGCTTGGCAACACAGACTCCTCCTGGCTTTTCTCCTTTTTTCTGGTGAGGGAGGTTGAATGAGTACACTAACTGGAGTACTGTACTATTTTTGGTGTAGTTGAGGATCTGTTTAGTTTGTAGTCCACGCTGCAGAATGATTTTCACATACAAACATGGTAACCTGTACTGACTTCAAACCAGAGTCAGGAACATTACCTGTGCAATAACCTGTCGATTATAAATCTTTGCATTTAGTTTTTGCTCTAATGTATCAGTCTACTCAAACTTGTGCACAATACAACCTGCTGTATAAACCATATTTCAACATCCTCTGCAGTATCACCAGATCTTATTCTGTCAACAAATATCTGTACATAGTTTTTGTTTACCTGTCAAGCTCCTTGTTCTTTAGCTGTACTATGTTCATACCTATATTTAAGCTTTTAACATGAGTCAAATTCCTCATATTAAACACACCGGGCCAATAAAAGTGATTCTGATCTGATTAATACATTGCCATGGATGAAATGAACCAACCAATATAAGTTGGATTCATCACCACTTCATCCAGCTGCACAACACATTAATCCATGTTGGCCCTTTAAATTCTTCCTCAGTTTGCACAAGTGTGAAGCACCTTGTTATATATTTTGCGTGAAAAGTGCCATACAAATAAAATTTGATGGACACATGCACATGTGCTACTTTTTTTTATCATGATGTATATGAACTTATATACTTATCTGACTGAATTAAAAGACAGTATAGTTATGTAAGAAGGCCTGATTTGATAGTCAAAACCATAAAAAAAGTTACACGTGGCCTGCAAACATCTGGACAGTTTGAGGCCACACCCGTGCCACATATAGATACATGCTATATTTTATAACAGTTTTAACTGTCACGGTGCTGCGGAGGTGAAATAAAGTAGCTAAGACTATAGTATGATAAGTGTTAGTTGTGTTAGTGTGTAGTATTGTTTATTCGGAGGTTGATAAGAGGAGCTTTAACCTGCAGATGCTGGTTTTATTTTGAAGGTTGAAACCGGACCGGTAGTCCGTCCGTGCTCTCTTTGTTCTCGTAATTAAACGTTTCAGTCGACTTGGCAGGCGGACCTCTCTCCCCCTCTCTCTTCTTGTTTGCTTGCTCCCGGTTAATATCAACGCTACCTGTCGCCCGTTACCTCCACCTTGAAGCTCGCTCTTTTGTTTTTATTGTTTACAACACGAGAAGTTTACGAACTTTTATCCGCGTGTCGAGATATTTGATGCTAACGACGCGGGCTAGCTGTTTATGGTACTTGGACTGACAAACTCAGAGCTAACGACGCTAAAGGTGAGCATGTAGCTGATTTATTGTGACATTAACGTTATCTGCGGTGCTTTAGAGACACATAAAAGTCTAAGTGACCTCTCTAAATGTGTTAGTTAACCTTAACTTAGTCGCTTAGTGAGCTAACTAGTAGTAGTTGCCTGGTTAACGTCAGCTAAGATAACTGAAGATTGGCTAACTCGCCTTGATGTTGGATGAGGAATAAATGCTTTAACCAGCTCTGAATGTCTTTTCTTTTGTTTGCAGGCATGGAGAGTGAAGCTGTGTGTTTCTGGGGATGCTAAAAAAAAAGTTTGGAGCATTAACATCAACCCTAGTTAGCTGTGGTTATCCAACTAAACTAGTTATTTCAGGCTACCAGGTGCTAACTTGAGATTTAGCACACCTGCTGAGTTATTGAGACTAACCTTGGCAGCTCCCAAAGGTTGCCACGTTAAAGACAGAGACATGTAGACGAGGAGGCCAACTTACAAATGTGGTAAAGTCATTCGAGGGAGTGATGTAAGGAGGGGTCGCCCTGGTATTTTTTTTTATGATTAACCGGTTAAAAACACACCCACAGGTGTGTCTTTGTCACCTGAAGACGACTCAGTTTACGCAGGTCGGAGGAGTCCTCGTGAACGAGTAGTACGACTTCACGTCTGAACTGGCGGAGCTGCCTGGACGACTTGATCAAGAAGAAGCTGGGAACTCGAGTGTCTTGCCGATTTTAAAGCTCTAGTGAGGAAAGCATGACAGCTGTGGTGGGCAGAGCGTGGGGGTGGGCTCGCTCCTGGGGCAGCGGTGCATCGTCAGGGAAAACCACATCAGTGGTAGTTGAAGGCCAGAAGCAAGGCAGCAGCAGTGGCGGTGGAGGCCTAAGGGGGTGGACCACATGGATCTGGGGAGGGTGGGGACGACAAGGTGACCAAAGTAGCACAGTAGAAGAGTTCTGGGAGGCGCAGGAGAAGCTTCAACCCATGGAGATTGAAGATCTCGGTGCGGGGAAACAGGAGACGGAGGCAAATTCGGAACAAGCTTCAAGATTGTGGAAATATCTCCCAACTTCTTACCTCTGGTGGCCGAGAAAGACGGACACAAGCGGATTAAGACGGAGGAAAGGTCGGAGCGGAGATGTCTGGGACCGGGATGTCGATGGGGACTTTTCCGACTACGGCACACCTCCTCCATCTCCTACACCTCCTTCCTCTCAGCTGACGTCCCCATTTCGACTCTTTGCCAACAGCTGGAAGATGGAAATCCTACCGGAGCACCACGAGATCTGCTTCAACTTCCTCCGCCACTTGTTTGACCTGTTTGTCGTCGGCTTCCTGTGGACTGTGTCCCCTCCTGCCAAGCTGATCTTGGAGGTGTTGGGGGTCCAGGGACCGCTGAGGCTGTGGTTTCACGGGATGGCCATGTTTTTTGTCTCCACAGTCGGGATGGCGGGATTACTCTGGTTGGTCCAGGAGTATCTCCCTCAGTTTGCTCTGATCTACGGCATCATACAAGCGTTGGTGATCTCTGTCAGCGTTCGACAGAGCGTGATGTTCAACGTAGAGGAAGAAAAAGAAGAAAAGGACGAGGAGGGCAAAGAGACCGAGGAAACAAAAGACAGTAGAGAGCATACAGAAAAGCTTGTGTCTGTCAAGGACAAGATGAAGACAAGCTAAACTCCAGGTAAGCCCGTTCATTCCTCTGATATAAGTTTGGTAAAAGTTGCCTTTTCTCTGACATCTTGAACTGAAAATGTTGAATTGGGGATCCAAGACACTGAAGAACAGCTGAACAAACAGGAGTGGGTGACCAGACAGACAGCTACAGCTGTAGTTTTGCCGCTGCAAGTAGTTTAGCTCAGGTCAGTTAGAGTTTAACCAACCCTCACGGGCTGCTGGCTGCTTATCATGGACGTAGTGAGAGAAAGATGATGAGGGATGATGGGTACTGTTAAGATTTTACTACCATTCTTACAGATACTGATTATCAATCTGGTTCTTTTTGTTAGATTTTTCTTTCAAGAGAAATAAAACAGAATAAATTCAGGGAACAAGTCCACAGTAGGTCGGTAAATTAGCTACATTCTTTGCTTAAATAGCAACTACGATGCCTAAGTGTAGATTCAGACACGATCAGGTACTGTGGCGAATCGCTGCAGGGTGATGTGGAGGTGTGTCTGTTTGTGAAACAATCAGGAAATATCTTTTTATTTCTTATTAACCGGCTTTATCGATGCCGTCACTCCCTCACTCTCATTCACTTTCTGTTTCTCGACCAATGCTCTCTCTTTCAAATCAAAAGAAGCTTCTTTGTGTCACTATTTGTGACCCAGACTTAGATTTAGAAGCTGGGTACATAAGTATGAGAGAGTATCAGAATTTACTCCATGAATCCACCTGGATCGTCTCAGTTTCCGAGACATTTCAGGTCTGAATGTGGAGGTCTGTGGGCGGCTGCAGCGTGACGTCAGGCTGCCTCTTTCCCAAAAGTTGGATCAGGCTCAACTTCTCTTTGGCGGACATCCATGCGATCCGCAAGGGATCCTGTCTGAATGAACCCTAGATGTTATTGGTAGGGTTAGGGAACAATCTGATGTGACCTCTATCAGTCCAGATTGACTGTCAGAGGAGACTGAGCACCCTGGAACTGAATTTTTTTGAACACTTCAGACTGAATTTATGAAAGCACCCATATTTATACATGAACAAGCAGCTGCTGAAATGACCAGTGATGAGCTACGAGCACTTGTATGTGATGTACTGTCACAAGATGTTTGTAAAGATTGTCATTGTTTCCACCCTCTTTATGCAAAAGACTTGTGGCAACGAGCATTGTTGTCATCAACTGAGAGAGAAGAACAGAGCAGAGCGAGTTTTATCTGTGTAGATTTGTTAACTCAAGTACAAATATGAGACATTTCACATTGATAAACTCTGTTTATCCGACAGCTGCTAGATTGATAAATTGTCCAGGCTGATATTAGCCTGAATGAGCTTATTGCAGATATCAGTGTTGGTGTTTATGTCTGCTGATAAGCAACAAGAAATGTCAGTAAATGACCTCAAACTCTGTTAGAGGTAAACTAATCCACTTCCCAATAAACACAGGAATGATGGTTTAACTGGTCAAAGCAGGGATGAAGCTTACAAACAGACGGAGCTACCTGAAGGGAAAAGATACAGAAAGAAAGAGAACTGACGTAGGTTCGAGATACTGTAAGAACAAGTCAAATATGGACTGTTCTCTCAGCTGCAAACAGCGTGCGCACGCGCACATAAATCTGCCATCTTGAATCTGTTTTTTGAACCTGTTGCCATAGAAATAGACGTGTGAAGCTCGGAGTGGTGTGAAACCAGCTGGAAACACTGACCGAGAATAAAAGGATTCCTCTGGGAGACACAGATAATTCAGTTTATCTGCCAGAGGCCTCCGACGTCCCACTGCTTCACAGTTTCTAATCATCTGTGCAGAGAGTGACGTACAATCAGCCCATTGTGCTGAAACATTAATTTGTTATATTATTCATAATTTAATCATGAAAAGAGGTCAGATCTTTAGATGTTTAACATGCTATGTTACATTTTGTGTCGTACTTTTGCCGACAGATAATGCCCTGTGTTGTGAAACCTTTAGTTAAACCATCATTCCTGTGGATCAATGATGGATAACTATTTTCTTCTTTAGTTTTGTGGTTTCACTGCAGTTGTGTTTATACCTCTATACTCTACTCTGCTCCTAAAGCCAAAATCTCACCAGGCATGACTCCGCCACGTTGCAGCAACACGGCTGTTTTGGTCTGTTCTCCACACAACTTTAAACCCAACCAGGAGTGTTTCAGAAGCGTTTCAGAGTGTTTTGCCTGCCAGGCTTGCTCAGATTTGATCCATTTTTCCTGGTTTAAGTGCTTTTGAACATGTAAATATGCTACGTAGTTAAATCATTTCTCTTTTGGCTGTTTTCACGATCGTAAGTTTGTTCGGGGTCTTTTTGTTTACCTTTATTGTCCTGTCAGCTCGAGCTGCTCTGTGCAGATTGATGCAGGTCGCTCATGGCGTCAGTCAAAAATAAAACAGCCGGATATTCTCAGTGGCACCTCTGGTGGTGTTTGAAACGTTGACTAGAACGGCTGCGATTAGCTCCAGCGACCACAGCGCACACGAACATATCACATCCGTGCCTGGTGGGATTTGGCCTTCATACCCAACTCTACTCTGCTCCTAGCTCTGCTTATCTTTGAACTTCTTAGACACACAATGTTTTCAGATTTGAGTAACAAAAATAAATGCATAATGAGTTAATTAGAACACATAAATACAGAGTTAGCAACATTTCTTGTATTTACTTAAACAAGGCAGAGCACTGAATATTTCCTCGTCCTGTGGAAGCAGTGAACAGTTTGGAGTTAAAATCTTAAAAATAAAAATAGTTTGAATCCACAGTGTACGGAGAAAGAGAATATCTGCCCTGGTACAGTTTAGTTTAGTGTTGATGGATTCATGTGACGTATTATGAGCTGTTTATTAAGATAACTGTGTCTCCTCCACAGACGACGAGAAGTTGCTGTCTGTTCAGGAGTCGAGACCTCCACCAAGTGTTTGACATCACAGCAGAGGGACTACAGAGAGACTGTTTCACTGCACCGCTGTGTTCTGCAGTGCGACTTAAAAATTGTGTTGCACACTCATTACAAACTCATAGAAGTTGTACTTTTGTCACTTTATATTTGACACTATTGATCTTGCATTCTACAGAGAGGTTTAGTCTCGCTGGTATTAATGTCTGTTCCTGTCATCAGGGTCTTAAATAGTAGGTTCAAGAAATGCAGAAGAATAATACTCCATTTTATTTTGTATCCATGTTTTGTTGTTGTTCTGTGACCCTTTACTTATGATTTCCCGCGTGACAGTCACCTGCTTTGGGACTAGGTGATTGGTGCGTTCATGACATCCAAATGCACAGCCTGAGTAAGCAGGAAAGAGGAAAGAACTGCAAACCGCTGCATAAAAAAAACTCAGCAAAGGCACCGAAGTTCAGACAAACTTGGCGTGCTAGAGAAATATCTCAGAGCCCCTGAACGTCACGTCAAAGAGGTAAGAGCTCCTGATGTCCGTTCAGACTCGCTGTGGGATAAACTTCAAAAGTAATGTCCAAGTTTGGACCGGTTTGCTCTGACGCTCGCCGTCATCTTTCTCTCTTGAGGTCACGTTACACGTCTTACCCTGCACAAATATTCATCCCATCTTTAATTAACCCGAAGCTCATACAGCAGATGAATTCAAACGTGTTTCCTGTTCTCGTGGATCCAGTAAACACCCTTGAATTAGTCCGTCGTTCTTTGTTGACCACTACAACATTAAGTTATTCCATCAAGATATTACACTGCAATATGGTTCTGTTAGTCTGTGATAGTTCTGCTTAATATTTATTCACGTTACCCATCCCGTTCCTTTGTTTCGAATGTGTACGTGCCTTTTTAGTGGAGCGAGAATCTGAATTTGAAGAGGGAAGAAGCCTGAGAAGGAGGGATGGGCAAGTAGCAACCATCACACCTGACGTAGAGGTCTACACACCTGTAAATTAAGCACACACACACACGAGGAATATGCCATATTAAAGCCATAAAATCTCAGATTTTGAGAGTTATTGAATAAGACTTATTGAAAGTGGCTTCAGCGCTCAGCTGTGATGGTTGCTGCTTGTTTACAACAAATCAAACATTCATCTGAATCGGTTTTGTACTTTATATATTTTCACATGTTGAACTGACGCCCCGTCTCACCGGTGGAAGGAGGCACCTTCATGACATGACACTGAGATTCCTCACAGGAGCATGTTCGCATCATTGTTTCTTGTTGGATGTATCTGTTTAGAGATTGTAAGTACTGACACGATGCCTGCAGCACATTATAACGTGTTCTCTGTACACAGTTGTAGTTTTTTTGCCTTATGTCGCTCTCTGTGCCACGATGTTGCTTGCTTGTTTGACACTTTTACATTTCTTACATTCTCCAGGCGTAAGTTTTTATGAATGCTTAAGATTTACAACAATCATCGCCTGTGTCACCATGAAATGCGATTTTCAAATGAAGCCATTTAATCTAATTTCTGCGCACATGATTCGTGATTTACGACAAAATTAGACTAAAAACGTTCAAATCCAATTTGAAGAAAAATGCATAACTACTGCCAACGTCAAATAAAGTGAGTGACAAAGTACTTTTCAGTGTACTGAACCTAACACTGCTGTAACGACATGAAATTGAATGATCTCATTTCCGAATTGGCTTAAAATGTTCAACCTGAACATTGGATTGGATTTATGAATTAACAGCTAGAAGATCTATTAGTGGATCGAGAGGAAATACATTTAAACGTAATATATTATGTCAGTACGACATAAGAAGTACGTGACGTGCATTTTTCTGAAGCTTATTTCATAGAAAATCTAGAAAACAATCAAATAACTGGCAGATTACTCGATGGGAATAGATAGTCTGAGAGTCTCTTGACATTATGACAATTATTTTTTTACATTTAATTAATCTGGAAACAAGTCCAGAGTCTTTCACTTTCATTGTTATTACAGCAGTGTTATGCTAACTTTGAATTATTTGTCGTTGTTTTCATGTTCAGTTGTCAGTGTTGATGCATTTTCAAACATTGGATTTCGTTGTTTCACGTGTGCACACGAATTAAATTTAAGTTTCAAGGTTTCATTTAAATATGGACATCTACAGCCTTCCAAAGCGAGAATGTTTTTTTGATACGGCACCAAATTTTTATCAACAATTTGAATCCCAAAACACGACGTCTGCAACTCTGTCTTTTATTCATGGTTTGCTTACACGGAGCTTTTTATCGCTGTAGTATAAAAGCTGTAAGAAAGCTATTTTTATATGAGCAGCCAACACACCTAACGAGCGCAGGATCACTGTAGCTAAGAAGAAGTCTGTCCAGCTTCCTTAGATAAGGAGGAAGGACCTCACGATACCCGTGATGTATTTTAACTCGGGAACAAGTAGTCAGAGGAAGTATCTGCTGTGATCTATAACTGTACATCTAATTTATAGCCATGTTGAACCCAGCGCTACACTGGAGTTAAATGCTTCTACCGGCTAAACAAATCTGATGCTCTTCTATTAGATTGTGTCTTGTTTTGATTTCTTACAAAGATTTTAAGTCCTCCGTGAAATTTAATCATACCATCAAGTAAATAAAAAAAGGAGTGCTGCACTGAGCCAACACAATAAAATTGGTGATATCGAGGTGAACAAATCAGGTGCTCTACAGGGAGAGGGCGACTGTACGAGTAAAAAATAAAGAAAATGACCGCCAGCTTAATGTTAATGGACGAACATGGTGTTGGTTGGAAATGTAGAAGAAATCTGAGGCACTCTGATCATCAATAAAATATTTTTTAATTGGATAAACCAATGTGTTCTGACTTCTTCATCAGGGTTTTCTGAATAACGCGGTAATAATATGACCACACTGGTGTTTTGCAACATTACGCTGAATCTATTTAATAGATCGTTCAATCTAGAGCAACTGGACTTGGTTATAGATCTGTGAAGATGATGTTTCACCTACTTCAGTCAGCCAACAGTGGACAAACCAGGTATTTAGCTATGATGGGATTGTTAATCAGGCCACTGTTTGCACAACCAAGCCCAGTTGTCCAGATTTAACTCTTCTCAAAGAAAGGTGACCTGGACGTCTGAGAACCTTCACAGACTTCCAGATGAAACTAGTTTATTCTCTTTATCATTAGCGAGGTCTCATTTGCCCCAGATTGAACTCTTTTCAAAGATAGTTTTGTTAGTTTATTGTGGCAGAAACTATTTTTCAATAAAGAGTGGATGTACCATGTCAAACCTTTCCATTTGTCGTATGTTATTCGGGAGTGGCTCAGGATTTATGAACAAAGACGGCAACCATATGAGACTTATATCTTTAAAGCCAGCGTTGACTACATAGGTATGGTGTCGTACTCGTGTGTAATATACTTCATAACAAACATTTGTAAGTTTAATCACAGTTCAAAACTTTTAATTCACATTAAATCTGCTCTTATTATGCTTCATAATATATACAGAAAGGTGCATTACGGTACAAGAACAATGTACATATGTAACAATGTGTATAGATAGTACATAAAGTGATGGCATAAATGAACTGAGTGTAATCCACACTACTGTCACATTTCAAACATGGTCTGAAACTGGATGATGATGATGATGATGGTGATGATGGTTTAGACTGCGTCAGGTGAGTTTTGGTCATAGCTGAGACATGAGTGACAAACCCCGGGCCAGCAGTCATGCACCGTCACCTCTCCTCTTCCTCTACGCCACATTAGCTGCAGTTACATATGTACAGCCCGGTTCAGGAATGGACCTCCGATCGCAGAGCGCTGCTGCATTTTTATCGAGTTTATCTCGATAAAAACGTCAGTCAGTCTGCAGAGCACAGCAGGAAAAGCACAAATACCCATCGTCTTTAAATAGAGTTGATACAATGTAGATTGTAGATTTTTGTTTTAATAGACAACATGCAGCTGAATTTAACGGGAACCTACGGTGCTTAGTCCAGTTTTTAAGTCCAGTTAAGTGAAGAAGTGCATTAATGGAAATGAGCTTTCTTATTCTGATCCGGTGCTGATGACTCAACCACCCTCACTCATTAAATCATTAAAACTGCAATGAGAAGCGATGATGCAGAAATGGCATAATTTTTTAAGGATTGTCCAGTGGATTTATCTAAAAAAAAAACAATCAAGCAAATGAAAACCAGCAGAGGATTTAGGAGTTAAAAATACCAACACTCTTCTGTTAATGAGGTTTCATCAGATCTAATGCTGTCAGAAAATAAAATACAGTGATCAAACTCTGCAAAAACAATTCAAATTAAAAGCTTTGGTGAGAGCTAACTGGCAGCCTCTGAGCTTAAGTGATTTCAACAAGTCCGTCTTGTTTACCGTCTCTATTCTTCATGTGCGGCTTAACTAATCCAAGCTCACTTTAAATTAGCCAGACTAAAAAGTAATCTCGCTATTCTGATCTGGCTTCAATCGTAGATGAAGTTATCTTAACTATTATTTTGTAAATAAAAGCAACGTGAGTCAATAGTTATATAATGACATGTAGCGACGGTTTATTTCAACGAAGTTTCATGGAGAGAAAGTTGGTGCTAACTGTGGGGAAAGAAGCTCAGTTTAAACCCCAGTATGACGGTCAGCGCCAAAGAAAAGGGCGTACACGTTAAACATTGATTTTTTTTTTAAATATGTTTTTCTGATCACCCTGTCTGCTTCTCCGACCGCCGTCTACTGTCAGTAACACACTTACTTTGGATACTTCAAATTCCTCAAACTTTAAGGGTCTTGTTGCGACGACAGTAGCTTCAGATAAACTTTAAAACAGGTTTGAAGAACTGAAAAAAAAATCCTTGTTGTGTTCAAACAAGTTAATCCACAGATGAAGAACAGATACCAGGGCCGGGCTCTCTTAATACTGATTATTTGGGTCTCACAGATCATACTGATGCTTCTAAAAACGTGCGGTTGTGATGTAATTCGTCTTGCGTTATATAAGTTCTGTCAGCAATCGTCACAAAAGTTGATGTCTAACCTTCTGATTCCACGTCATACACTGCTTTATAATATGTTACTATACAGAGTGTGATTGCTGCGTGTCGAGTGTTAGCAAATTCAGACTTAAGACCTGCAAATAAATAAAAAAAAAAATACCCAAAAACAACAATGTGCTGAATTATGTACAATTAACTTGTCAAAAAAAGGAAAATACACAGCCGGACAGCGTTTCATGGCCTCTCTCTGTGACCTTCTCATAATGTACCGTATGCTGCGTTCCAGAGATGCGTCGCAGTCAGAAAGTTCAATATGCTGCTGCTGCTGGGCGAAAAGTGCGACGCCGTGGCATTTCCTGTCTGAACTCCACGCACGGACAAGACCGGGCAAAACTCAGTTGCAGTGATCTGATCTATGATGACGTAACCAGTGCTTTTTTTTCTTCTTTTTTTTAAAAATATGTTTTAGAGAATTCATGACAAATAACTGCTCATCAACATTACTGCTGAACTTTTTCCCAAAGCGGTTCACTCAGCGGTCCTCGGTTATGTAACGTACATGAGTGTGATGTGTCATAAAAGGGCAGCTGCTCTCATTCCTTATTACTTACATCAGGACGATATTAAACATGTTTTATCTGTTACGTGATGACAGTTTTCACTTCAGTAATCCATGGTTTTGGTTTGGGATTTTTTTCTCCAACTTAGTGACCATACAAGCGTTTAACTGTACTGTTTTTGCATGTTTTAGCTCATTCATGACTAATCACACTTTTACATAACCATTGCTGACTATTTTCCAAAGCACACTGCACTCTTTTAGGTTTTTTAAATATTTTTTTAACCTTCAAATGGTGATGTTTGTAGAGGGCTGTAACTTGTTTGTCTTATGTAATCTATCATCTTTTTTTTGTTTATTATTGTTGTAAAAGTTCTGATCTATTGTGTACATACACCGACCGGCCACTTTATTAGGCACGCTTGTGCAATCCAGTGTGATCCAACACAACAACTCTGTCATAAATTCAACATTTACGAAGCTCATAATGTTTCAGTTAATTCTACTTTGTGTTTATTATTGAGGTCTTAGTGGGTGCTGTTGCTGTACAGTCTCTCTCTCATGTATGTAAAGAGGGTGGCCAAAATATTAGAAACACCTCTCAATGCGATGCAGTTCAGTTTACCTCAGTAGTAAACATTATAGTTAAATCAACACCTCTCTTGACAGTGTCAACAAAAACTGAAACATTATCGGCTTCATAAAAGTTGAATTGATGGCAGAGTCGTTGTATTGGATCACGCTGTGACCGGTCAGTGTGTGTACGTGAGTGTAAAGTGAACATCTTTGGGCTTTTGGACAAGAGGAAATGGTCAGCAGATGAATCGATGATGACAATAATACTCCCTGATCGCATTTCCACACAACAACTCTGATTAAAAAAATAAAAGCCAACATGATGTTCGCTGTGACGGATTCACAAACCTCAAAGTTTATTTTCCTAGTGGAATAAATCGAGTGGAAACCAGTGGGTGCCATCCGCCAACACGCTTTGGAAAATGCTCAGCGGTAATGTGTGTGATTTGTAGCGAAAGGCTAAAAACATGCAACAACTGGCGATGCTCTTTGAGCACGTGTCTTTGTGGCAATATCGCTGCAGCAGCTGGACTTTCTGACTCCTGCCTGGAACGCAGCATCAGTCCTGCCTGTACCTCATTGATGGAGCTAACCTAAAAACAAAGAGTGCAGTTTTGTCGTGGTGAGAAACCCCCTCAGACCCCCCACAACCAGCCTGCAGCGCTCGCTAGTGGGCGTGTGACCCTCCAGAGTTTGGGGGCGCTGTGGTGCCCCCACCCCCCGTCTGTCCATGGTCTCTCCTGCCGTGGCCCAGGATACAGTGAGCACTGCCGCACCCTTCGTCGTCGTCGTCTCCCTCGCTTTCGGACGACGACTCTCCGAACTGTCGAGGCTTCTCATAGATACAGCAGCCTGGAACACAACGTACGGGATTAGGATTGATCGCTGACACGTTGTAAGCTCCACGCTCTCCGTTTGAACACCATGATCAAACATTTATAGTCAGAAACAGTGACTAAAGGGAGAGTGTGGTAAAAATAGATTTTCAGCTGCTGTTTGATAAATCAAGTACTGCAGCAGGAGGAAGAAGAGGCAGCGTGGATGAAGATTAAGCCAAATTACGATCAATTAAAAGTCAGAATTATGCAATAAAAGAATGTGATCCTGATCCACCGTACAACACAGCTGTCATTGCATGTCTTAGTGACTTTATGCATGTCATATATTGTTATTTTCATGATCAGTTAGGTTACTTATAATCAACTGACACAATTCTGGTGTTTGAAACTTCACTTCCCATCATTCTTTGGGTGATACAAACTTAAAAAAGTATAATGTTGTGTGTCTGTGCCATATTTTAGCCGACTAGATAGATTATTGATCAGTAAACACACATTAAAATTCGACCTATAAGAGTTTAAATTAATCTGTGCTAAGAATACTACTATTTACTCACATTTTGAAGACCTTCTTCCCAGGTGCTCATTGTCGACGGTGTCACTGGACCACTCCACCTTCTTCTCGGTCTTCCTCTTCCTCAGCTTGATTGTCAGGCTTCGTCCCTCCTGTAACATAGTGCATCATCACACCCAGTCCGAACCCAGTAACAGCTGTCTCTGTGTGGTTCTCCAGGTGCAACTTGTAAAATATCTGACAGTGGGTTTGGATTTCATTCAACATGCCTCCACTCTTGTAGTTTTCTTCAGATTTTGGAGCCCGGATGCAGAGATACTTTTACTTGTAACCCCACAATACAACCACACACATACAAAAAGGGACATGCAAATGTGGAGAGAGATGGTGGAGTCATGGGCAGCACCTTGCGAGCAGTTGGGGGGGATTCGGTGCCTTGCTCAAGGGCACCTCTCCAGCTACCAGTCCACCTTCCATGCAGCCGAGTCTTTATGGACTGAGCTACTGCCGCCCCGTTTAGCCACAAGAGAAGAGGTGAGGGCCCAGCACTGATGTTGGCTGATGGGGGGCCTGGCTTGCACCTCTAGAGACACCTATCTGGGATGGATATTTATTTTTGCACCTGGCAGCTTGCTCATCATGTCAGCACCAACAACTAAAAACTAGGTCCAGTATCTGTGTGTGTGTGTGTGTGTGTGTGGATCCAGAACCATAATACATAATGTCACATGAGAACACACCTAGACACACAGCTGCTTTATTATCAGTAGCTTCAGGCCTCCTGATGGGGCAGGGCTGTAAAGCCATGTTACATGATGACATGCAAGGCTGTCTACACTTAGCGCGGCCTTTAAAACGCGTTTATGCTCTCCCAACAACGTTAACACAACGTTAGCACAACGCCCTCATAACGTTAGCCAGTCCTCGTTTTACCTGCTGGGGCGGCGGCGGCGTGCTGGTCTGGACAGTCTCCGTGATCGTCTCACTCGATGTCCCGGGAACCTCCGCCATACCTGGAGCTTGCTTGCTTGCTTTGCTAACGCTAACGTTAGCTTAGCCTTTAAAACGTTAAGAAAGAACCGGAGCTAACCGACCGTTAGTGTTTGTGATGTCACGTTAACGGTAGCTGCAGTGACCGGTGTCTGCTCTTTAAATCTCAAACTGAATTAAAGATTGAAGGTTGTTAATCCGATGATTGTAAGGCGTTGGACACTTGGTGGGATGTGACACACACAAAGTCAAGCTGCTGAATGAGTTAGCCGAACTCAAAACGGAAGTTCAAACTAACGGTTTCACATTAAAACCGTTAGAAGTTACGTTAAATATGGTGACACAAACAAATCAGAAAATAACTATTCAAACCACCGTGCTGTAGCATAATATTACCCACACAATAAAAGACATTTTTTAGTGATACATTATTTTATTTTGAAAGGTTTGCAGGAAGCTTAGCTTCTTTAGCGGCTGAGTTTGACAACGGTAGTGTTGTGTAGTGATGGGAAGTTAGGTTCTTTTTAGGGAATCGATCATTTGACTCAAATCAGTGTTAGTTCAAAGTGATCCGAGTCAGTTAAAAGACTCAGATCAGTGTTGGGAAGTTCGAGTCTTTTAACTGACTCGGATCACTTTGAACTAATCTTTTTTCCCCCCAGATTTCGTTCATTCACTAATGCACTAGCGCTGTAGCCCTCTTGTGGCCAATGTAAACATGACAAATAAACGAAAGACCGATTCGTATGAATGAACCGCTGTGCGTACTGCTCATCACTGTGGCCGAGCTGCCTGTCATGTGACAAATGTACGAGAGACTCAATCTTGAGGACACGTCGTTGAGTCGTGAACTAAATCATTTCTGTTTCCTGTCCTGATTGAGCTTATACAGCTGCCATGTGGCGAGGGAACGTACTGCATGAAAATGAACGAATCACTCACTAAGACTACTCATTACTCCCGAGTCATATAAAAGATTAGTCCGTATTGAACGATACGATCACGAACGACACACCACTAGTGTTGTGGGGAAGATATTTCCAGACGGACAGCCTCTCATAGGAAAACATCCAACGGACCTCTGCGATATATGTGTAATACATGTGTTAACCTATGCTTTGAGGGTGAACTAACTGTTTAGAATAATTATTTATGATTTTTAAGAATTACCGGAGTGAAAAGATGGCTTTAAAATGAATAAAAACCGAGGGAGAACAAATCCTGAAGGTGGCAGTAATGTTGCCGTTAAACCCCGAAGAAGAAGAAGATTATTTCCGGTTGTCCGTGAAGTTTTAAACCTCCCGTCAACAAATGGGTTCCTCATGCTGAGATTAAAAGAAAAATAATATCAGAATAATATAAAATGATGCAATTATAATATGAGGATATACAGTGATTTAATGTTTACATATAGCGTTAAGTAGGACCCATACAGAAATGCACTTTCCCGGGTTTACAACGAGGAAGCAGCTGAGTTAAAAGGTCGTGTCTGGCATGCCTGCTCCCTCAGAGCGACTATTAGAGAGCACAGTGAGTAAACTTAGTTTCACATGGTGTCATTTATAAGCTATCTTCTCTGAGTCAGCAGTACGTGACATGACTGTGCTTCTGTGTGTTTGTCAGTGTTACTGAGGATGTGGCGGGCGGGTCAGCTCCTGAGGCTGACAGGCAGAGGAGCAGCAGCCAGACTCTGCTCAGCTTCCTCCTCCTCCTCTTCATCTTCATCTCAGTCAAAGCCCTCTCTACGGCCCCAGAAAGAGAAACAGAGGCGAAGACGAGAGCGAGAAGAGGCCATACTGTCAAGGCAACCCAGTGTAAGTAGGAAGGAAGAAGCAGGAAAAGATTACATGGAGGGTAAAGTTGTGAATGACATCTAAGAGGTTCACAAGGAAAGCAAAATACCGTGGCCTACACATCCCATAATGCAACTCTTAGTCTCCAACCTCACACTGAGACGTCATCTTGGTTATTTTCTGCCTCATGTCCAGTCAGTGGAGAGAAAACGCACAGGAGTGTTGAAAGGTTTATTGGAGCTTGGCCAAGGAGAGTGGAGGATTTATCAATACACCTGTCATGATTTGATACAAGGAAACAATGAAATATGTTTACATTTAGTCATTTAGCTGACGCTTTTATCCAAAGCGACTCACAGGGAGAAATTTGGGGTTCAGTATCTTGCCCAAGGACACTTCGACATGCAGACTGGAGGAGCCGGGGGGGACCGATCATCTGATTAGTGGACGACCCGCTCAGCTCCTGAGCCACAGCCGCCCCCTTTTGTATCAAGGGAGTCACCTTGGTTACCATAGTAATGACCAGAATAGAGCCTGCTTTCCTAAACACCAGAGAAGATTAGATAGACTTTAATAACCTCACACTGGGGAAATTCACTTGTCACAGCTCATAAATAAGAAATATGTAGAAAACTTGTCATTGTCATAAGTCATGCTGGTGGTAGCGCTCCTTCTCACACGGTGGGAGTAATAGTCTGTTGCTGAAGGAGCCGTTTAAGGCCTCCACAGTCTCACAGTTGTTCATGATGGATGTCAGCTTCACTTCCTCTATGGAGTCTAGGGGGCAGCAACAACTAACAAACTGTCAGCGAGAACGAACAGTGCTGCGTTCTGTTTGACTTTGGCACGAAACAGTTGATTAAAATTGAGTTGTAACGTTGTCCACACTGTCCTAACACACCCATAGATAGATATTAAAGAGGTGGTTACTCTGACGGTTAACGGTTCCTGATTGAATGATGATATTTTTTGTCTCCAGGCTGCTGAAGATGACGCAGTGAAATGGAGCGAGAAGCAGAAGATCGTGTACACCGCTCAGACACCCGCTGGGACAAAGAAAGGTGACTGACTTCCTGTCGCTGGTTTTATTACCAGCTTCTCTACCTGCCGTGTCTTTTTGCAGGCTTAACAAAGTTTTTCTGTGCAGACACCAGTTTGCCGTTCCCATCCGAGTACAGTCCAGATTATGTGGAGCCCAGCTGGTATCAGTGGTGGGAGAAAGAGGGATTCTTCAGACCAGAGCGACACGTGAGTAGAAGCAGTGCTTGCACCTGAGTTAGCTGTGTCTCTCTCTCTGCCTTTAAACTTTAAATTTCATGTCGTCATGTCCACCAGGAGACGTTACCTCACTCTGTGGATCAGACCTTCTCCCTGTGTATTCCTCCACCAAACGTGACGGGTACTCTGCACATAGGCCACGCTCTGACCGTCGCTGTAGAAGACGCTCTGGTTCGATGGTAACTACCAAAAATATTGAGTCCGATTCAGAATTTGTTGACGTAACAGTAAATATATTAATTTGTAATCCACCAGGAGGAGGATGCAAGGCCACAGAGTGCTGTGGGTCCCTGGATGTGACCATGCAGGTATTGCAACACAGGTATGATAACTTTCTCTCTTCTTCTTCTTCTTTCATGACAGTTTGGGTTTTAAAAGTCAAGAAAACCCACCACCTGTTTGGTGAGCAGCACTCTAGAGTGTGGTCTCCCATCTCATTTAGTCATTCCTGTGAATGTTGAACAGACTGTGGTGGAGAGGAAGCTCCTGAGAGAACAAGGGAAGCGCAGACATGACTTCACCAGACAAGAGTTTCTGCAGGAGGTGTGGAAATGGAAGAATGAGTGAGTCTTCGCGTTTACAGCATCGTTTTTTTTATCTACTGTTTAGTCTGCATGATGTTTGCTGCATCGAGTGTGTGTGTGTCCCAGGAAAGGAGAAGAGATCTACCACCAGCTGAGGAGGCTTGGGGCGTCTCTGGATTGGAGCAGAGCGTGTTTCACAATGGATCCAGTAAGACTCCATCCCTCACAGTGATCATACGTTAGACAGAATATTGACATAGAAATCTGAGGAATTGATTAATAAACTGTCAGGGTATGAAATATTATATCTACAATCCACTAAGGGGCGATGAAGAGGGTTTATAATAATGTTAAGCAAGTGTCAAAAGTACGACGTTGGAACTGTTTTTGCTGAGTTACTCCGTTCTTCTTTCAGGATTTCAGCCGGGCTGTGACTGAGGCCTTCGTCAGGCTGTGTGACTCCGGTCTGATTTATCGCTCAGAGGGTTTGGTCAACTGGAGCTGTGCTCTGGAGTCTGCCATCTCTGACATAGAGGTGAAACAGCTTCACACATATTTACAGTAAATACCGCAGGTGGACAAAATAATGGTTACCGCATAGAGAGGGCGTAAAACTAAGCTTCCCTTTACTCAGCAGCCAAAAGCTACCATAACTTACTAATATGGCACACATGTCAGATGATTGGGGAAGGAAGTCAAATGTTTGAGGCCTTTAGGGTACTAAACTACTATTTCTAAGGACAAGAGTGAAGTTTTGCACTTAAGCAATGTCCTTTTATTTTGAAAGGAAGACCTTTTCTCATTGCTGAGTCGGTGCAGGAACTATTTTCTACCTTTGGCCTTCCATCTGAGGGGTTGATGTTTGGGAAAATCACCAGAAACCTTCAACCCGTATTGTGTCTTGCCAACTGGTTAATGTGTTCAATCTCCTAATGCCACAGACAGTGACGCCTCGGTAAACATGGGTGGTTCAGTCAGCAGGATGAGATGCTGACCGTTTCCTAGCACCCCTGATAAAACAAATATGATATTCACACGCTGACACAGCTCTTAGCGTTCTGTTTATTTTGTCCACTTATTGTAAAGATCATTATTGTGACTTTCCTCTCAGGTGGATTCAAAGGAGCTCTCTGGACAGACAGCGTTGTCTGTTCCTGGTTATGAAACCAAAGTGGAGTTTGGAACAATGCTCACCTTTGCGTACCCGATAGATGGACAGGGTGAGTATCTGTGACTGACTCTAAATATGATACGTGTTTGCAGTTTGTTCTAGTTATAATGTTTATAGTATGATCTCTCTTTTCTCTGTGTTTTAGATGGAGAGGTGGCGGTGTCCACCACCCGTCCCGAGACTATGCTGGGAGACGTGGCTATAGCCGTTCACCCTGACGATCCTCGATATCAGGCAAGTCAGATGTACAGCTTAGGGGACATAAATATTGATAAATCAGATAAATGTAAAGTTAATTTGACCCATTTTTTAGCCTTGAATGGTTGAAATAAGAGAATTTCTTCATGGGGGAAGTGCTAACAACTGCTAGACATCTGAAACACAACAAGGAAACAAGGAGACACACCTAGGCACATTTTTTTAATAGGTCACAAGTCAACAAGGTTGTACCTGTTTGTTCAGTCTTTAACAATGATTTTAAGAGCTCATCGTGCTCATTAATGTGAAATCTTCCAGAAAAGTAAGAAGCTACCACAGCTGTCAGAGAAACACAGCTGTAAAGTACAATATTTCCATTAGTATGTAAATAGTACAAGAGCCCAACAAAGGGACTTAAACACAGCCTTTGAGTAAACGTTGCACTACAGCTACATTAATCACAGTGGCATCAGTTTTACCATAAATCAGCTGTGCTCACTGATTTGCTCACAAGGAAACCTGCCGCCTGCAGCTCGTTGTCCTCTCTCCGGAGGCTCCCTGTGGCTTTGACAAAGAATTTTATGCAAATGAATACTGATTTTTTTTTGGTTTTAACATTCATCATTGTTGTAGGCCTAAAGTGATTATTACGCTAGTGGCATGAGGACAGATTTTCTTTCACCACCAACGCTGCTGGCTTACTGCCGGCTTGATCTGCAGAGAGCTAGAAATTAGGAGTTTGAGGTGAGAGGTGTCAATCTGCACCTTTTTAAGGGACACCTACCACATTATAAATGGAAGCAGTTGATACATTTCTACATCGTTACATCACCCAGCATGACATTAACTGTGCTCACGTCTGTCCGCCTTGTCCCAGGCTGTTCACGGGAGGCAGTGCAGACACCCCTTCACCCACAGGCTCCTGCCCATCGTCACCGATTCACTGGTGGACATGGAGCTAGGAACAGGTAACAGCAGCGTTTATGTTGTGTGCATTCAGACACGCTGAACGAATCCTGACACCTGAGCTGCTCGTGTCGATCGGTTCTCTGTGTTTGTGGCGTGCAGGTGCAGTGAAGGTGACTCCCGCTCACGACCACACCGACTTCCTGCTGTCGCAGAGACACTCACTGCCGCGCCTCACTGTGATTGGAGGAGATGGCACCATGACGCACTCCTGCGGACAATGGCTGGAGGTGCATGCACACCGCTGTCATTATCTGTAAACCTTGTATCAGCATGTGAGGTGTTGAAAAGATTTGATTCATCGTGATACGTCAGCTGTCTCAAGGTTTTCAGCCCAGCTTGTGTCTCTTCTGAAGGGAGTGAAGCGTTTTGATGCCCGGCAGCTTGTTGTGGACGCTCTGGTTGAGAAGAAGCTGTTCAGAGGAAAGAAGAGTCACGCAATGACTTTACCCATCTGCAGGTAGAGGAACACACACACACACACACGTGTTAACTGTACACCAAGGACCCCTTGGATGAGAGACAAACAGAACAGGGACCCCCACATGTAATTATTCTCTTAAGCCTGGCCTATAATAACTTTTATATTTACTTTATTCAACTTTTATTTCACCTTATTAACCCATTTATATGCTGGGTTATTAGCCTATATGTGTTTATGATTGATATAAAGTTCATGCATAATTATTATTGGTGGTTAAATGCCAAGAGCTCTGCGTTTTTGGACATGTCCGCTGATTCATCACCATTACTTTGGTGAAAATTGGCAATTATTATGACAAAAATTGGCGGACCCCCTTTGCAGTACCTCTGCGGACCCTCCTAGGGGTCGTGGACCCCTGGTTGAAGACCCCTGCTGTACACAACCCAGCTCATTCAGTTTTGTCCTATAAGTAGCACTTCTTCAGCGTGTTTGTGGGCTGACGTGTATGTGTGTGTGTGTGATTAATATTCCACCTGTCTGCTGCAGTAACACCTGTATCAGACAGGTGACAAATCTGTTAGAGCCTTCGGCCTTCTCTGTGATATTACACTAATATCATTTGACAAAAATATCCAACTTACTGCTGCGTAGCTACAAAAGAACACGTGTTAGCAATATATGTGATATGATTTATTTATGAATATTAATTATATATGAATTATAATTATATTTAAGAATATGGCTGAACAGCATCTCAGCGACACGATACACGATACATTGCATTCCAGTTATGTTTCCACAGCTGTTCCAGTGTTAACCAGCCAGTTTTTCTGGTTGTTTGTGGTTTGAAAGTAGTGAAAGTTAAGAATCACAACTGTCTGTTTGTTTAGTTTAGAATAAAATATTTTAGTTTTTGTTGTTTATTCCCCCCTGGGATGGAAATTAGTCTCTTTAGCTCACCAAACAGAGAATACAAGATCATAAACACAGGTCACAAACATGCAGCCCTAATGTTATTTCTAGCACAAGCTTCTCGCTGCTTTCCTTCATCTTTGTGATGTCTGTGGTCTCTCTCTTCCCTGTCTCAGTCGCTCAGGAGATATCATCGAACCTCTTCTAAAGAAGCAGTGGTTCGTCCGCTGTGATGAAATGGCTAAAAAAGCTGTACAGGTAAGCTGTTGGCTGTGAGATCTCAGCATTTCGGTTCGTGGTTGTTGTGATTGGAAACATAGTGAAGAACGGAGTGTCTCATCCTTTTTCTAAACATTTAAATCTTCCCTGTCAGGCTGTGGAGGACGGACAGCTGGAAATCATCCCTCACTTCTACACCAAGACATGGAAGAACTGGTTGTCCAACATCAGGTAAACTGTCCCGACCTTTGACTTGGAAAAAAAAAAGAAGAATATATCCGAGCGGCGGTGTTGAGGAGGAACAATGGTTATGTGTGTCGTTGTTTCTGGCGTGACATGCTTGAAATGACACCACGCTGATGATGAATAAACTCTTGTTTTCAAAGTATGGCGTGTCAACAATGTTACCTCTGTTTGCTTCACAGCGATTGGTGCATTTCCAGGCAGCTTTGGTGGGGTCATCAGGTCCCTGCTTACCAAGTGGAGCTTCCTAATTCTACTGACACACAAGAGGTCTGTGAACATGTTCAGGCCCTTCAGCCAATGTAACCCTAAACATAAGTTATGAGTGGATGAGTGGGTAAACTAGCTGATGTACTCCCAACCAGTGTCAGTCGTCTCTAGGTTGTGCATGCAAGTTTCAGTGTGTGTGTTGTTTGTCGTAGGAGCATTGGGTTTGGGGACGGAGCGACGACGAGGCCCGACAGAGAGCTGCTGTCAAATATGGAGTGAAGCCGGAAGACATCACTTTGACTCGGGGTGAATCATTTTATTGGTCGTTTAAGCCAATATCAGTATAATACCAATATATATCCGCCATTACAGTAGCAAAGGATGTTTACCAAAGAGGAGAGGCTTGTTGTGGATGCAGTGCTGGCTCTGCAGTGTGAACATGAGCAGGCTGAGCACACAGCACACTGCTGTTGACTCAAGTAAAGGAGGCGTGACCGCCAATTCAAACTGTCTGAACGCTGAAGCTGAAATCAACAAACATTTTCACATAGGTAGTGTTCTTTTCAAATGACGTGGTTCTTTAGGTTCTGAATGCAAACTGGTGAAGGTCCAGGCCGGCTGGGATGTCAAAGCGCTTCATCAGTTTGGGGGCGATGGATGGACGGGGTGAAGTCGTATGGATTAGACTTTGCAGACGGGTGTATAGACGATGGTGGTCTTGAAGCAAGTGAAAAGACTCTCCTGTGACGGTGACGAATATCAGTGTTATAGGAAACTCTGCTTAAGTACAAGTTGCCGTAGTAACTGAGCTTGAATTTGTGCCAGACAGAAAATGAGTCAGAGCAGCTGAAATAACGCCGGCTTACTTAGGAAAACATTTATAGAACAGGCCTCAGGCCTCTCGGTAAAGGTGAGGGCATAACAGGATGCCCTGGTGACTCACCTGGTAGAGTGCGCGCCCTGTGTACAAAGGTTCAGTCCTTGCTGCAGCGGCCTGGAGTTTGACTCAATCCTGTGGCCCTTTGCTTGCATGTCATCCCTCTCCTCCCTCTCTCTTCAGTCAAAAAAATAATCTAGAGACTGTTAGACCGTTGCTGAGTTAGCTTTAAGTCTTATTTTGTCCGTTTACTCTCGCTGTGATTGGACGTTTGTCTGGAGTAGGCTGGGGGAGTAGAGCAGCCTTTTCTTTAAAGGGAGCTAGCGGCTGCCGTATTTGCCTGCACCACCATCACCATGGCGTTATGAATATTAAGAATACGCCCTCTTCAGTGCACAGTTGTAGCTTGAACATTGTAATATTGTCAGCCACAGATTTCCATGCAAGTATCAGATGCCCTGTGCAGTGCGTATGTTTTGAATACCAGTATCAGTCAGAGTCAGGCGACTTCTATTTCTGCTCTCATGACAGTTGTTCATACTAACAGTAGTAGTTCACATTAGGTCATCTGTCATTTTAGAGTCAATAGATACTAAAATCTTTAATAGTTTTCCTATGTAATCTGGTTTATGTAAACATTACATGTATTTCTTGTTTGCTTACTTTTGCATACTTCCTGTGTCAGACCCTGACGTCCTGGATACGTGGTTCTCCTCTGGGTTGTTTCCCTTCGCCATGCTCGGCTGGCCTGAGCAGGTACCGCACTTCCTCCGCCAGAACACATGCCTGTATAAACATCCCTTTGTATTATAACCGCAACCGCACTTCCCACAGACCGCCGACCTCCAGCGCTTCTACCCCAACTCCATCCTGGAGACGGGCAGCGACCTGATATTCTTCTGGGTTGCAAGGATGGTGATGCTCGGTACAGAGCTGACAGGACAGCTGCCTTTTAGACAGGTATATAAATAATGAGAAACCTGAAACAAAACAGTAGTTTTACAAACACTCCTGATGGATCACAGTGCTGATTCTTTACTCTCTCTCTCTCTCTTTTGTATTCTTGCCGTACCTCTCAGGTTCTACTCCACTCTCTGGTGAGAGACAAACACGGCAGGAAAATGAGCAAATCTCTGGGAAATGTCATCGACCCATTAGATTTTATACACGGAGTCTCTCTGGAGGTAGGTAGCAGCATGGGCTCGGTCCAGGAGGCGTATTACCGTTAATGACTTTCTAATATCTATCACACTGAATGAACGGGCAGAACTCTGATGCTTTTTAAAGAGGGGTCAGAAATAATATAATCTCCACACACTTCAAGCTGTCAGTCAGTAAATGTCCTGTATCCTTCCTAATTTCACCATTAGGTATTTAGTTGCTCATAAAATAAATATTAATTAAAGCAACATCGCATCAATTTTCTACCATAATGTAACACGTCTTAAATCATTTTATGCTGGCATGTAATCAGGTGAATGATGTCTCTGTCTGTTCTTACACTATGTAACTTTGTGCAACAAAAAGTTCGTAGCGCTTTACGGTACCAAGTCACAAACCGCAGGGAGCTCAGAGCACCGGGGGAGAGTTAGTGTTTGTACCACAAGTGATTTGGACCACCAAAGGAGGTTTTCAGGCCCAGGGAGTGGAGCAGTGTAGTGCCAGAACAGGAGCTGGCCAATGTAACCGGGCTCAACAGCCACTTTAGATATGATAACAAAGACATAAAGACTGAAGGTGAAGGTGACGTTAAACGGAAGAGGCTGAGAAGAGAAAAAGACAAAGTGACCGAAAAAGAAGCCAAGAGTAAGTCTGGGACTGACTTTTAGTCGTTGGTGAGAGCTTGGTGAAATAAAAGGCTGAAAGACAGACGCACCTGGACTAGTAGGTAATATTATCTAATAATAATAATAAATAAAGAACTCCTAGTACGATTATTTAATTGTATTTAGCATAAAAACATTACTTCTGCGCCTGACTTCCATTCTTAGAAGCAGGAGTTTATAAAGAGTGAAGGCGTTGTAGCTTCTCTGGAATGTGAGTCACCGAGCTGAAGAGTTTTTTTTCTGCCGTGAGGTGACAGCTGATAGTAGAAAGTAGTTAACAGCACACTGACACAGCCGTCTGATCGAATTCCCACAAAAGACTTTTTTTGTCGTCAAACTCTTTCTCCGCTTGTTTCTCTTTCTCCTCTCAGAGACTTCAAGACAAAGTGAAGGAGGGGAACCTTGACCCCAGGGAGCAACTGGTTGCCATGGAAGCACAGGTTAGCTCCCTTCTCTCCTATCTGTTTCTTTCTGGCTGACAGAGCACGCTCATTACTTCCTCTCTTATCTGTCTGCTCCATCTGCTTCCCCCCCACCACCACCACCACCACCACCACAGAGGAAAGACTTCCCCAATGGGATCCCTCAGTGCGGGACTGACGCTCTGAGATTCGCCCTTTGCTCTCACAAGATGCAGGGTGAGTGACTCTCGCCGCTGCTCGCTTCAGCTGACGAGGAAGGCCGTTTGTCAGGAGTGCACGAGTGTCAGTGGGAGACATAGTGTTGCAGGAAACTGTAGCTAGATGGAGAGAGAGATGAGTTGTGACAGGAGCACAGAAAGGGGAACTCCACTCCATTTTTCATAGTTAGGAGTAAAACTCTCTGGAGCCACAGAGTATTAGCGGATATTCAGACCAAAGCCCAACCGAGCCTTACATTAAAACAACACAGGGAGGGCTGAGTTGTTCGTATACGTTCATGCTGTGAGTCTGACTCTCTTTTTTTGCTGCCTTCGACAGGTGAAGACATCAGTTTGTCCGTCTCTCAGGTCCTGAGCTGCAGAAACTTCTGTAATAAAATGTGGCAGACACTGAGATTCACACTGGGAGTGCTCGGCGACAACACGACACCAGTGAGAACACTGGAAGAGGTACCCGCCCGTCTGACTGCATAGATTTCAATGGATGTAGTTGTATTGTTGTTGGGGAAAAGGCCAGGCTTGTCTTTACGTTGATAAGATATCAGAACAATAATAAAACCATCACTGACAAACCTCAGCTGTGGGTCACTGAAGCTGACACCACATAACACACGACTTTATGGTGCAAAACAGGAAACAGGACAGGTCAGAGCCGCTCATCTTACACAAATCAACAGCTTTAAGTGTCTGGTTACAACAGATGGTGGAGAGGAGGATTTACATGAATGAAATCTGTCATATGATACACAGAAACTACAGATTCCAACTTGTAAAGGTTAATGTCAACATCCAAGTATGAATTACAACTTGTTTGTTATTTTTTAGAGCTCCAGTATTGTTTCAGGTAGATTATCCCAAATGTAATGGATATGCTGTCACTGTACACAGACGACCATCTTGAGTCGTCACAATCTGTTATGCAGCAATGCATATGTACAGATCTGGAGTCAGGACATGGTTAGCCTGGCCTTTAAGCAAATAACTCAATATATAGACAAGATAAAGTGAGTTGAATAGTTAGAACAAATACCTACAGTTAGGAAAAAAGCCATATCTTTAGACTCATGGAGATTCAAAGGAGGATACAGAGTTTCCTGCCTTCAGCCTCCAGGCAGGGTGTTCCACAGTTCTAGTACTATGACCCTGACAGAGGATCTCAAGAAGTTATCACGCTCACAGGGTGTTAACAGATCACAGATATAGGCAGGAGCCTCTTAGTGCGTGTTAAAGGGATAGTTTGGGTATTTGTGCTACGTAATGCTGTACTTATACATAGTCAGTGTGTTACCGACAGTGTTGATGGTCAGCACGCTCTCAGTTCAGGAGAAGCCAGACATGGATCCCGGCACAGAAGCAGAGCGATGCACTGCTGTAGGCAGGGTCAGCAGAAAAAAAAAACACAACAAGAATATTGGCACTGACCGTAGGGCACCAACCACATCGCACACTGTATTATGTTTCCGATTCAGGTTGTTTGGGTCAGACACTTGCGAGATCAGACTTGAGACGTTTATAAAGATGTCAAAGATGCTTGTGTGTTTTTGGCTGTGCGGCTGATCCGAACAGTTGATCTGCAGAGAAGTGCAGTTGGTGGTACAGTGCAGTGGAAGTCTACGATTTCTTTGTAGGAATCTGTGACGTAGCTTTAACCTGAAGTGTGTTACAAATATCTGAATATACAATATAAATGTTTTTCATCTTTTTCCAATTTTCAGACAGCTCCTCTGAGCAGCATGGACCAGTGGATCTGCTCCAGACTCTACAGCACAGTAGCGCAGTGTGAGGAAGCTTTTGAAGCCTACGAGCTGCACACTGTCACATCTGCCCTGTACTCATTCTGGGTCCACAGCCTGTGTGACGTCTACATGGTGAGGAGCCTCACATACCTTCACATACAGAAAGAAGTCATTACTTTTGTATTAGCAGTAATCTACTTAACGCTCTGCCTTAAAATTGATCAGATCAATCTAAATAAAATCACAGCGTTTGAGCTGACGGTAGTTACCTCATCGTGGAGGTGTGTTTGTCATCTCCTTCTCTCTGCGTCCTATAGGAGTACATGAAGCCTGTGCTGCTCCAGCAGGATGACAGTGGCAGATCGAGGCAGGTGGCCAGCAGTGTCCTCTATCACTGTGTGTCCACGTCTCTGGCCCTGCTCTCCCCTTTCATGCCCTTCGTCACTGAGGAGCTGTGGCAGAGACTCCGACCGTTCAGACCCGGACCTGCTGCCCAGACCAACAGCCTGTGTTTACAGCCGTATCCCTCCTCCTCTCAGCTGGTAGGATGACAACCATCAAACCTCGCGATGAACAGATATTCTGCAGCAGTGATTTGCCTATAAAATAACATTTTGTCGTCACTAGTAAAACAAACCAATGCAGATGTTTTTGATTTGTTCAGGTTTTCAGCTAAAAGAAATGACAAAAAACAAATAAAAACCACAGAATGAGGTGTGTCCTTCACTATATACAGTGTGTGTGTGTTTGTTTAAACTGATGTCTGTTCTCTTGTGACCTCTCCATCCTGCAGGCACACTGGAATTTCCCTGAAACAGAGAGAGATTTCTTGCTGGTCCAGGAAGTGATCCGAGTCGCCCGCTCACTACGAGCCCAATGCGGCATGACCAAAGAAAAACCTGCCAGTAAGTAACTGCTCAAAGACTGCAGGATATAAATCCAGTCATGTCTGGATGCAGGAAATAAAATTCATCCGGCGTATTGATGGGTTCATAAATGCAATGTGTGTTTCAGTGTGGGCAGTGTGTTCACCCAGCCAGGCTCAAGTCCTCCTTCAGTTTGGGTCAGCTGTTTGGACTTTAAGCCGGATCTCCAACCTCCACCTCTACTGTCCTCACGGAGCAGACGACCTCCTCTCCACACACTCCACTCCTCCTCCACCTGAAGGAAGCCTCGTCGGTGTGGTGGATCACACCTGTCAGTTACACCTTCATGTTCAGGTGTGTAGCCACAGAATGAAGAGGGATTAGCAGGGCTGAGTCACAGCTAATCTGTTAACATGCTAAAAATCTATTTTCATATTTTTAATAATCAGTTAATCTCTCAAAATCATTCTCTGGCTTCTTAAATTTGAAGATTTTCTGCTTTTCTTTGTATCATATTGTGATAAATAAAACATTTAGGGGCTTGGACCGACTGATAAAAATAATAACTGACTCATTAAATAAGTAATTTGAGGATGTCAACTCTGAGAAATTCTGAAAATTTTCACCAATAGACATTTTGAACTTGAAGATTTCGAGTGCTTGTTGTCTTCTCCTCTTTCCTTTTTCTTCTTCGACCACTCTCGTCCTTCTCTCTGCAATAAAACGCCACTGACCACATCGTGCAGAAGTAACAGCAGCCGTCATGTGTTTGTCCTTGTAGTGAAGTTTTCTTGTCCCATAAATAAGGGCAAACCTATAGCCTTGTGCTGTTACTGTAGCTGAGTCAAACAGAAACATTTCAAGTTACAGTAACCGAAAACAGTTTGTATTACAAACATACGGTGAAGCAGCATGTAGCTGCATAACATGCTGATGTGTCTGTGATTTGCCCAGGTGAAGCACAAATAGCCCAAAACTTGACCTGAATCATGAGGGTGTCATATTTCTCACTCAAAACAGTCAATTTCATCAAAAGACGACAAATTAAAACTAATAAAAACTAATTACTTGACCAAATTGAAGAGGTATTTGATGTATAACAGTAAAAAAATCAAGACATTAAGATGAAAACCACAATTATTAGATATTAAATGTGAAGCTCATCAGTATACTGGTGTATTCCACGGTTTTCATTGTGGTGATGAGGATGTTGATCGTGTCGAACATACATTATTTCATCATTTTCTCTGTCAGAGTGGGATAAACGTCGACAAACAGATCCTGCAGCTCTCTCGGCGCAGAGACAAGCTCGTCCCAAAGCTGGAGAAAATCCTCTGCAGAGTCCGATCTCCAGACTATCTGACCAAAGCTCCCGCTCATGTCAGAGAGCAGATGGACAGTAAGGTGAGCACCGGGCGGTACGATGCTTAGAAACAAAAATTAGACAACCACGTGTAAAAACGTTGAAGTGATTCATTATCTAACTCTTCACTGTGTTCCTCCTCTTCCTCTGTGTTCAGATGTCAGCCCTGCAGCAGGAACTGAAGACCGTTGAGGACCAGCTGAGAGTCCTTCAAGAGACCCAAAACGGACAAACTTGAAGAATTATTTATGTTACCTGAGCTGGAGATCTGAACACTACTTGAATGAAGGAGAAAGAGGTTGCGTTATATCATGAATATGTTGTTTATATAATGCGGTATCGCTCCGTGAAGGTGTGATACTGCAGGACTGCAATGAGGAGTACTGCAGTAAATGGATTTTTAACCAGCTGCAGGTATTCAGACGGCATGATGGAAGTTTTCTGCACTTCATTAGTCTCTCCTGATCAGTAAATGTGTGTCCTGTCATGATGTTTTACTTGTTGTGATCACAAAATGGCTTTTCTATGACGAATCCTTCATGTTGATCATTGTTTTTAAGCTGATAAAGGTGTTTTCTCATTGGGTATGTCAGAATTTTGATCCCCTGGTCCAACATATCAGGCTGGTTATGTAGAAAACGTCAGTCAGGTGGGGATTACATGTTATGTTGCATACTGGACAGCAAATGTGGCATCAGTGCTGGTCATCTAAGACAATGCTTCTCAATCATAGATAGACAGATCAGGATAAGCCTTGCGTTATAAACAATGACATGCAAGACGACTCTTGCACATGAACTCACTCAAAAATGGGACAGTGGTATCACTTAATAATTTCTGCTGGCTGACTACAGGAAGTCAGTATAATTATGAAATCAACAGCAGCCACAGAAGAGGTGCAGATTTTGGCATGAATACTGAGCCAAAGACGAGTGAGACAACTCATTTATTTGGAATTTGGAGTATTCCTAAAAACTTCACCCACTCATAAAAATTGGACAACTGTGTTATGCCTTCGCCGTCCTAGGAAGAGATTTAGAAGTGGGCATACCAAATGAGTACGTATACTCCATATACCTCCATATACCCTGAACTAGTAGTACTTATAAACCGTAGAGGAGGTTCTAATGAAAGCTGGGATACATTATGCAAAGTGTATTTTTATCCATCTGTGTGCCATCCATCTTTTTATCTGTCTCCAACAAGTCCCTCACTTCAATGAAGTGCAATACTTACAGAGAGAACTGGCTTTGGATGCGAGTGTTACAGAGATTATATGGTGATTAATATGAATGTATGATCATTGGTGTGAATGCTGGAAGCAACAAAGAAAATCTTTATTATTATTCTGTGCTTTTCTTTTTTTTGTCATCTGATTACTTCCACTTTTTTGAACATCACAATATTCAACATTAACACTCCTGCAGCGCTCTGAGCTCACAGTCTGGGCAGCCCACCTTACAAATTAAAGCCAGCTGTGCAGTTTACCATCAGACTGTAAAATATTCAGTAGTTACAATATTCCACATATTATTGTTAGTATTTAAGCTTTTAAAGCCAGCAATGCAGTTTAATGTTCAAGCATTCGCATTTTAGTTAACGTATTTATACTGTACATATCTGACCTATAGTGTATTCATATTTAGCTGTTTATTCTGTATATAAATCTACCAATTGCATTACTCGTTTTTACCCCTGCACTGTATAACTTATACCTGCAACTGCCTTCTGCAAATGCTGTATAGCTCATATTTATTGTTATTATAGATAGATAGAGAGATAGATATAAAATAAATAAACATAGAAAATATATAACCGTGTTAAGAGGATAACCCGTGCTAAACATCTATACAAAAACTATATAAAAAATATAAAGGGACCGTAGAAATAAAAATGTTTTATAAGAATATGAGAAAGAACTATAAATGTGGATAAAGGACTGTGTACTATTAAATTAGGCTGTAAACAGATGAATGAAAGTCAGTCACAGCATGTAGCAGAGGGTTATTATTAGCAGTAATAGTAATAACTGCTGACTATATATATATGTGTGTGTGTGTGTGTATAGTATAGTATAGTATATATAATTATTATATTATACTATTATAGATAAGGCTTTGGATGGTGTCACTGATCCGGAAGTGTAGTTTATTGTAGTTAAATGAAAAATGCCGTCGTCATACATTAGCTGCGGTCTCCCGGTGTACCGTTACACCCAGCTGGAGCTGCCGTGAGCCCGGGCAGAGGAGAGGAGAGTCCTCCCCGCTGCAGAGTGTCATTGTGGAGACATAAAGCCGGTGGCAGTCTACAGACACTGTAACATTAACGGCTACTGGTGTGTTTGGATAAAAGAGCACAGCCCGTAGTAGGAGGAGGAGGAGGTGGAGGAGAGGAGAGGAGAGGAGGGTGGTGTAATAATGGAAACCATAGGTGGAGGTGCATGCTACACTGGATCACAGAGATGAGCTGTGAATGTGACACCGAGAGGAAACACCAACGGCTGCGAGCGACCGTTAGCTAGCGAGCGAGGCTAGCCTAGCCTAGCTTAGCCTAGCCTAGCCTAGCCAGCCGGGTCAGTAGTGCTGCAGCTTTTGATGAGGGAGCCTCGCTGCTTTTGTAGCCGGCACAGACTCCTTCAGAACGGGCATGTGAGGAGGTGAGTGTGACCGCTAACCACCACCAGCTGCTGCTGCTGCTGCTACAACAACAACCGTGTCTCCTGTCAGGACGGTTCATGAATGAAAACACTTCTTGTGCTCGGCGTTTAGCCTGCGAGCTAACAGCAGCATGTCAGCTGTTTAGCTTTTTTTGCATTAGCTCGCTTTGCTTGGCTTGTTAAGACAGTCCTCCATGTGCCAGAGGTGCTGCTGCTGCTGCTTCTGCATCAAACATCCATTATGTGTGCTTAACATAGCAAGCTTGGAAGTGTATCTGAAGTGTAACAGCTGGATTTCATCTCTGCACACACAGTTGCACCGCTGGGGGACCCTGCTGTTTGCAGTGTTGTGCACCAGCAAATAGGATTTTGAGTGTTTGCAAACTTTAAAGAGGCCTGTCACTGCTCACAGTTTTCCCCCCATTGTGTGCATGCATGTGCAACCATTAGCTGACTGGTTGGTGATATGTCCCAGTTGGTCCTACCAGTCAGCTCCACGTTGTCTGACTGCAGGGAGGAGGAGGAGGGGGGGGAGGGAGGTAGGAGGGGGTTAAAAAAAAAAAAAAAAGAAGAATAGAGTTTCAGCTGGTACACTTTGTGAGAGGAGCAACAGTTCCCTCCCTTCTCTCTAAACTCCTTCCTCCCTTTCCTTCCTCCCTCCTGTTCACTATCATCTCATCTTGTCTGCAAAAGCTTAACTTGCAACAGTATTGAAAGAGACAGAGAGAGGGGAGAGGGCATGACAGATCTGTAGGCTGCTCCGAGTTCAGGTAAGGTTCAATCTACATGTTTTATAACTTAACTCACATGTTGTCGGGCACAGACTTGCTTTTTTTTAGACCCTCTGCTCTTGACTCTTCTTCTCTCCCTCAGACTTTTCAGTCTTTTTCTACTTAAATTGTTACCCAACCTTACCGTGTGTCTGCACGTTGGGTTTTTCATGTGTTTTCAGTGTGTTCAAGGTTGCCTCTTTTCTGAGTCGAGATGATTATTTGAGTCCGTCAAGCTCAAATGTTCAGTAGATATTTGATTATGTTGCATTAATTTCAATTAATAATCACAAGTTCTCCATTGAGTTTCTTCTTCTTCTTCCTACCGTTTTTTAACTTGACATTTTATGACATTAAATGTGGAAAGTTCAACTTTCATAACGAAGCAAGAAAAAATCTCAAAGATTTGGGGGTATTTGCCCGAAACAAAAGCTGCAACAGTCGCTGGATTTATTGATGTTTTAATCGACAAAATGAATCAGCCACAACTTTAATAATCGAGTCATTTATCAAACAAAATCATCACTTGTTCCAGCTTCTGTATATAGCTGTATATCTTTGACTTTTAGACTGCTGACAGGACAAAACAACAGAGACGTCGGGCTCTGAGAAATTGTGATTGAAATTCACAATTTTCTGACTTTTTATAGACAAAATTAAAAAATAATTGGTTGCTTAATATGCAAAAAATCGCAGCCTTACCGACCTTAGATACATTTAAAAAAAAAAAAGTCTTTATTACGGTGACTGCTGAGATACTTGCACACACGTTTAAACCAGTTTCTTCGTCTTTATTTGTAACTGATCTATAAACAGGAATTCATGCACAAAGCTGCAAACAGTCCTGTTGTATCCCAAGGCTCTAAAAGCCATCCTCAGACATCTGATACGTGTCAGTGGGTGGGACGAATGTCCAATATTTTCTTTGTAAGGTGACAGTAATATGGAGATAAACAGGCCTGACATGTTAAAAGCTTTCCAGGGTCAGCTTTGTCTTTTTTTTCTCAGAGCGAGCGCGGCGCAGCCAGAGACCGATTACTAATCAGCGCGTTTTTGTCTCTTGTAGTCAAACATCCATCCTTACAAGATTACAGCGGGCCTATATTTATCAGCACTAATTGGTTTAGGCTTTTCTAATGCCGTGGAGTTCCTGTGGAGGAATCAGTGTGACCTTCTTCACCCCCCCCATCAACAACAAAGACCTTTACTATCACACACACAGTGTTGACACGGTAGTTCTGTTTGACTGGAGATCACTGTGCAAGCATTTCAGCATTTGGACTGTTTGTTCATGGAAGTTGGACTTTCGACCGTGCAGGAAAATCAGCTATTGACAGATGCTAAATAGAGGGCTAATTTAACTGACATTTCAGCCTGATTACAGTTACAGTTACCTCTTTTGGTATGTAGTCTTTCAGGTAGTTCACTCTTCGTCCCCCTACAGCCATTCGGTCTATATGGATATTATCTCTGCAACAACCAGTTAGGACAGTCAGTAGAGATCGTGGGCATGTTGTAAACTGGTGCAATGTGCTTTGAGAAAGAGAGTAGTGAGTATTTCAAAATCTGCTTTAAGTGTAGAGCCACAGGTCACCTTAAATCCAGCTCATCCAGCTCTCTGAAGAGTTTACAGTCCAGCTGTCATGTCTCCATCTACCACTTCATCCAAATGTAACATTATTTGTAACATTATTGCCTGTATTGCAGTGCAAGAAAAGTTTCTGTTTCGGTCCATGAACACCACTGACAGTATAAAGAATGGACGACTTATGTGTGATTGAAGCTCATAATCAGTGGCTCTAGTTGCCGCCATGTGTTGGCAGTCCTGCTTTGGCAAAGATGTAGATCATCTGTTGGACCTGAGGTGGGTTGAATGACACCTGGTTGCTCAAACGGGCCACCTGTAACGGCACCTACCTGCCAATCAAAGTTATACTGATAATTATGCATAACTTTAAGCCTTAAAGGGTGTAGGATTGAGTGGCATCTAGAGGTGAAGTTGCAGATCTCTCCCACGCCTCACCTTCTCCTTCCAAGCTTGTAAGAAAAACTCTGGCTGCCTAATTCACATTAAAAGCAAAAATCTAGATCAGTGTTTGGTTTATCTGCTCTGGGCTACTGTAGAAAAATGGCGGTTCAACATGGCGGACTCCATAGAAGAGGACCCGCTCTCACTAAAGATCTAAACATACTAATAAATATTGTATTCCATTCCTGACAATAAATACTGCTAGATCTGACACACTGGACCTTTTAATATAATTTGAACAGCACCTACCTGTCAATCAATTCACCTTCAGTACAGTTGTCATGAACAGGGAAATTAGCTATAGAGTAAACATGTTTATTTCTGCTGTGAAGTTGGACATTTTAATATGGGGACTTATGGAGACTGACTCACTTCTGGAGCCAGTCTAACTTGGACGTTTGAGTAACTGCCATGGAGGTTGCAGCTTGAAAAACACTTGAGAGAGAGAGGGAGAGGGATAAACAACCCATTACCCAAAGATATTGAGTTCATAGTGATCTAAACCAGCTGCTTGACTTGACCAT
Organism: Miichthys miiuy; assembly: GCA_036365135.1. NCBI lineage: Eukaryota > Metazoa > Chordata > Actinopteri > Sciaenidae > Miichthys > Miichthys miiuy. The sequence continues at coordinate 22,069,139 of CM071614.1, read as the reverse complement.
TTACTGACTTTAATTATAGTTATGATATAATTCATCTGTGAGTGTTTGTTCCCCAATTATTCTTCTAACTTCAAAGTCTAAAAAGTTACTTTTACAGCCACATCTGTCAGTACCTAATTTGGTCATCTGAGTTTTTAGACATCCCTCATGTTTGTTAGTGCTAGTTTCAACACTGATCTCATCGTTTCCTGAGAATAATAATAACTATAATCAGTATCAGAATATTTTCAGTGACGTCTGGTGATTTCTGGTCCTGCCGCGTTGAATCACCTTTTCCATCCGTGTGCTTGTCAGATAGCAGTAATCTCCCATTCCTGGATTCAGCAGAGAACAATGAATTATGTTCTCTCTTGCCGCATTCCCCTTTTTATTACGAGAAACCACATGATCATCGAGGATGGATGAGGCGGTTTGGTGCACAGCAGGAAGGCATCTTTGTTTACACGAGTTGCTAAGTAAAACACTGAAATTCATACGGAGGTGAGCAGGATGTCCTGTCAGTCCCTCTGAATATCTCAGATAAGGTGTCTGCTCCGGGTAGCGAGCCTCCATCACGTTTATCCTCATCCCTCAAGAGGAATGTCACACTGCTGACTCTGTCTGTCTGATAACATAATGGGGGTTTTGGATTTGGGCTCTGCAATGGAAAAAACTTCATGTTGATTCTGCTCAAACCTGACAGTGCCATTAACGGATAGAGCTGCAGTGTCCATCTAATATTAAACATGCTGTTGCAACATGCTGTTACACTGTCACATATACAGGACTGAGTATTGGTTGCGGATGTTATGATACCCGATGGAAAGGTACAGCTTGCTTTGTGAAATAGAAACATCTATTTTTATGTAGCAAAGTTCTCAAATAAAGAGAGGAAATAGGAAAATAGCAACATTTTAATTGAAATCGTTACAGACGGCTTGCTTGAGCACCCCGGCCTCAGGTCCACTGATCATTCACGCCTTTTTAGCTACACACTCTGAGCTTCAAAACTTCAGAAACCTGTGGGTGACGTCACGCATACGCCGTCCATTCTTTATACCGTCAGTGTTTAATACCCAGCTCTGTTCTGTTCTATGTTATTCAGCCCTTTGTATAGAGGGAAAGGAACTCCCCAATACGTCATCAGTCCCATTTTGGACTGAAAATGACAATTATTTTCATTATCAGCTGAGCTTTATCTGTCATCACACCACAAACACTATTCCCCAAATGACACTGGTGAATCTAATCACTTGTGTTGTCCAACAAACAATCCAAAGATATTCAGTTTACAAAGAGCTGAGCGAAGCAGGGATTAGCAAATGATTGATACATGTAATCAAACATTATACTTGAGTATTATTGGGTAATGTTAATATCACTATGTCATATTTTGGCTGGAGTAGCTCAGTTCGTAGGGACTTGGTTTGGGAACCGGAGGGTGGCCGGTTTTTAGCGTTGACTGGTAGCTGGTAGCCTTAACTGCTCCCGGGACGCTCAGTCACTCCACCATCATGCCACATTTGCATGTCTATAAGCCCTTTGTGGGTGTGTGGTTGTATTTCAGGATATATATATGTAAAACTTATGTAAAAAAGTATTTCCCCATTGAGTTTACCTAGAAGTTGACTTTTCTCCGCCCTGCTGGTTTATACCCTGAAAGGACCTCAACAACAATCAACTACAACTTATTTTATCTGATTTTATTCATGTAAAAACAAGTTTAATAAGGTACAAATGTGTCTTGCCTGTAGTTTAATTTATAGAATAATTCAGCCTTAGTTTCTAGTTTGCACATGCTACACAAATATGTCCTACATAAGAGCGTGATAATCTTGTGGTAGCTTCTCCTGACAGACACACTGCTTTTTATTCACGTGTACAGACGTACAGTGCATGTCTGAAAGAGGCTTTTGTTTAAATGAGCTGCATTGATTCTGCTGATTGTTTGTTTTCTTGCTCTGTTTTCAGGATAATGGATGAAGGATAATATACAAGGAGTCACATCCCCTGGACCCGACGTGACCCTGCCTTTCCCCTTATTCCACTTACATCTGCACTTTTGCAATCTCCTCCTTTTGCTGAACCTCTGCGAGTCCTGACTCAGCTCCTCACGCCGTCTCTATGGGATTTCATGGACTGCACGTATTCCACCGTAGGATCATGTAAATTCATTTAAAATCAGACAATCCTCCTCCTGACCAAAAGACAGGATGACTCTTGAATTTGAAACAATTACCATGTGACCAGATATCGGATTCCTACCCATCGTTGTTGCCACTTTGGTCTGTAGGATTCTCACTCTGGTCCCATCACTTGTTCCCTGCCTGTAGCCTTTTCCACTACTCCATCCCTTATCTAGTGTCATTGGGCCATGGTTCGCAAGAAAGGTTCTCTTATACTATGCGGTGCTTTCCTGTTTGTCGCCTGGAACGCTTTGCTTCTACTTTATCTTTGGGGTCGCCCTCCCATCGGCCGCCTCGGAGAAGGTGGTGGCGCCGAACCCGGAGGAAAGGAGGAATGGGGCGTGGGCAAAGGGAAAGGTGGTCGCGTCAACCTTGCCGGGGAGGTGATCCGGCTGGCGGAGGAGGTCGAAGTTCAACTCGAGACACAGAAGAAGCTACTGAAGCAGATTGAAAGTCACAGGGCGGTGTGGGCTCGGCAGAAAGACATCGGAAAAAGAGAAACAGATGATACAAAAGATGTCAAAGAAGAGGGCGTCCACCAGCCACAGAAACCTCCACTTCCTCTCAAAGTGGAGGGGAATGACAGGGACCAAACTGAACTAAAACAAACAGAGAAACCTGTTCCTACAGTAGCTTCAGACTCCAAGTTAGAACAGCAACAGGCCGTCGAAAAGAACGAAGAGATCGTCGAGAACAATGAAGTGGCGACTTCGGTCTCCAGCCCAGAAGTCGTCATCCCCATTCTCGTTATCGCTTGCGACAGAGTGACGGTAAAACGGAGCCTCGACAAACTGATACAGTACCGCCCTTCCCCAGAACTGTATCCAATCATCGTCAGTCAGGACTGCGGCCACGGCGAGACAGCTCGTATGATTGGCTCATACGGAGATCAAGTGACGCATATAAAGCAACCGGACCTCGGGGACATCAGAGTCCGACCAGAGCACAGGAAATTCCAGGGCTACTACAAAATCGCCCGACATTACCGCTGGGCGCTCAACCAAGTGTTCAACACGTTCTCGCACTCTACTGTGGTCATAGTGGAGGATGACCTGGAGGTGAGTGCTGTCAGATTTCTGCCTTTATCGGACAGTTTGACAGTAGAGACACAAAGAAGAGGTCTGTTCAGAGGTTGTTATGTCTGTAAATGATGCTACAGAATGTCGGTAGTGGAGTTTCACTGCCAGACGTCCTCAAGTGTAGCAGAGAGAAGTCGAGGAAGAGGTGAGGGAGATGGCTAAGCAGCGGTAACGAGCATGTGAAATCTCTGCATACCGAGAGACAGAAAAGATTCTTAAGGCTGCAACTATATATTCCCATCGGGATACATCAGTTTTTTCATCCCGCTTTAGTTTGCAGACCTGAATGTAATCGGAGAAGTCAGTATGCATACTAAATTGATCCACAACTATAATGTTGACAGACACTACTGTCCCTGTACAATGAAAAATGGAGAAATGGAGAAATCGGCTGGAAAAAAAATGAAACCAATTCCCAACAGAGGCGAGACAGCGGTAGAGCATCTTCCTCTGACGTTAAGTTTCCATATTTAAAGTTGGCAGCAGCTCGCTAAAGCCATATTTTTGAAAGATGTGTGTTGGTGTACAGCGAGTGTTGATTTCTCTTTGTGTACAGAAGTAGACGGGAAATGGACTAAAATGGACACTGCTGGCTGCAAAGAAAGAGCCACTCGCCTCATCCTGGGCATGAGTCCTTTTTATGTATGAGCCTTAAGCCAAGAAAGCTGCTGACAGTGTTAGCTTTCTTGTTGTAAACCGACACGCATATCCACAGCTTCTATAGCTTAAAAAGGTTCTTCAGATTGGTATTGATGCACAGACATGAGCTCAGTCTAGACAAGACAATTAACAAAACATTTTAGATCAGTGTTTCCCAGATGCTTAGGGTTGGGTATCATTTGAATTTTATCCATTCTGATTCGGCTTATCAATTACAAGTTTTGATTCCAAAATGTTGAGAAAACTTCCTTTTAACAGGCATCTGCTGCCCACCAATTGGCAGCAAGATGACTAAAGGTAGTAATAAGGATAATAATATAAATAGTATTTGTGGTGGACATGATCAGGACCACAGCAGCAGGCTCTGCCAATCACTAATCTCGGTGTAGCCACGATCCATGAGAATCTGCGAGACGAGAAAACTCTGGGGTAAGAAGCTACGTTAGTAACATGCATCAGTCTTTAGCAGCATCACTCAGGGATGGATTAGGACTCAGCTGAGCCAGTCCTAACTATAAGCTCTATAAAAAAAGAAACATCTTAAGCCTAAACTTTAATGTGGAGACAGTGTCTGGCCTCTGCCTGCTATACTCTTTGAAAAATACAAGCATAATCTTGTAAATCAATATTTGGAACAATCCCAATATCATATTTTTTGGTTGTCTCACACCAGAAACAGAGGAGATAACAATAGACTGAATAAACATTAGATTAAAAGGTTAGTTGGTGACTTTAGGTGTGAACGTGAATGATCATACCCCACCTCTTACCCAGTATCAGCCGCGATCGGCTCCAGCCCCCCCCCTCCAGTGACCCAGCAAAGGATAAGCCGTTATGGAAAAATGGATAAATGAATGTTTCTCCCTCTAAAGCCACAAATTGCCATATATTTGTGTTTGTGTACAGATGAGACACACTGGAAACATTCATTGCAGCTCTATGATGCTAAACGCTGAGACAAACAACCCACGTTTTTTACGGCTGCAGCATTTCAAATGGAAATATTACTAATTTCACTCGCATTCATTTGTGCACATTTCCACTGAATCCAGCCACATTTGGTAACTTTGGAATCCCCAGTAGATTTGAAACGATAAAGTAAAGGTCTGAGGGTTTAAACCGTACCTGTAGACACAGCATGAGCTCATAATTATGCTCCCACTGGTGCGTTTGAAGACATTGGAAAGCCTTTCCATGGTAAAAGTATAATTACATGTGGGTTAATAATGACTGGGGGTGGTCCGACTGGTTTGTCTCAAGTATTCATCACTAAAGACAGTTTCCCCAAAATGTGCAGCAGCAGCTTATTCAGATAACTTTGCACACTATGCAGTACCCGTTTTAGTGTGCTGTCACAAAGCCCAGACTGGTTTCCACTGAGAGCCTCTCTACAGCATATACATCTTATTTAAGTATGTAGGACTGTGTGTGTTTTGGATCACAGCAGACAGAAGAGAATATCAGATATTCTGAACCGACAGCTGGATGTTGAGATTCGTGCTTCTAACCGGTTGCACTATATGTGCTGGCACTGAACAGAGAATAAATATGTCAATAAATTATAAAAACTCCTCCTTACAGCTGCTAGAAATGAATAAAAAAACATCAGAAGTGTCACAGCGGCAGAAAATAAGTAACTTTGACTTCGAACAGCAGCACGGGGGAGAAACTGTGCCCTGTAAATCAGCAATTATTTTGCCAGTGAGCAAGGAAAATCTGGGTTTACTTATGTAACTGTTCTCCACTGGCTTCCTCTTTTTATTACTAGAGACCAACTCTCCCTGTTTGCTTTGGCTAATCTGTCTTTAGGTTGACAGATCCACCAGTGGACCCAACATACAGATTTTTAGATTAGATTCAAATGCACAAAATTCATTTTTTTGATAGTCGGGAGTTGAGAGATGACAGAAAATGAGGGGATGACATGATGTATACGAGCTGCTGTGACAAGGGAATTTTTCGTGCGGGATCATTAAAGTCTACTTTATCTTATCTTAATAAATGTCCTTGGGTAAAACACACCCCTGTTCCACTAGGACCATAAAAATGGGCAAAGATGTGGCTCATAGTCTGTAACCAATAACCGGATGAAAGCGTACAAGAGAAGAAGCATTACACTGAGTGTAAATAACATCAATATTTCATTATTCCATACTACGGTTATCATCAATATTGGTATACCATGACACCTCTATGTAAATATTTCCATTTTATTCTACTTTCTACATGTAGATCACACTTTTACTCCACTACATTTATTTGACAGCTGTAATCAACAGTTACTTTTCATCAGTGGTGTAAAGAGTACTCAAGTAGAGGTACTGTTATGTTACTGAAACATAACTACAAGTAAAACTACTTAAATGTACCAAATATCGAAAACTACTTCGAGCATAAGTTACTTTTTGACTGTTGATGTCTAATGGGTAATCAACAGCAGGCATTTAATCAGAAGAGGAGATCTATGGAGAAGATATCTACTTTAAAGCACATTTCTCTGTTAAATAATAAAAGGTATGAATGGATCAACAAATATCCAGATAAAACATGAGTTTTCTGTTTTAAAAGCTACTAAAAATCTGCGTAGGACACATGTAATGCACTGCAAACAGCCTGGCCAGTGACTAATCTGTTTCCATTTGGCGTCTTCTGTACCTCCTGTTGTTGTGCACATTGCTGCGTTCCCAGATCTCAGCTATTAACTTGGTTATTATTATTACTAATGGAACTGATGGACAAAGTAAGGAGGGGAGATTATTCTTCAAAGGCTGGATAATATGGTTTTAAAATGAGCCCAAGATCCCTTTCAATGATTCTTTTGATCTGTTTGAAAGCAGTAACATCTCACTCCTGACATCTCCCTCCTCTAGGTTGCACCCGACTTCTTCGAGTATTTCCGAGCCTTGTACCCGATCTTGAGCTCCGACCCCACCCTGTGGTGCGTCTCCGCCTGGAACGACAACGGCAGAGACGCCTTGGTGGATCCATCCAAAGCCGAGCTCCTCTACAGAACAGACTTCTTCCCCGGTCTGGGCTGGATGCTGCTGAAGGACATGTGGGACGAACTGGAACCCAAATGGCCCTCTGCCTTCTGGGACGACTGGATGCGTCAACCGGAGCAGCGCAAGGGCCGTTCCTGCATTCGTCCGGAAATCTCCCGGACTATCACCTTTGGCCGGAAAGGCGTCAGTTTAGGTCAATTCTTTGACCAGTACCTTCGCTATATTAAGCTAAACACTGAATTTGTGCCTTTTACCAAACAGGATTTGTCTTATTTGCTTAAAGAGAAGTATGAAGAAAAGTTTATCAAAGAGGTTTACAGCGCCCAACTGGTGAAGATCGAGGACCTCCAACAAGGGGGCAGCTTAAAAGGCCCTGGACCTTTCAGGGTTCAGTACTCAAGTCGGGACAGTTTTAAAGTCTTCGCTCGAAATCTGGGGGTGATGGATGACTTGAAATCTGGAGTTCCTCGTACAGGTTACCGAGGAGTTGTCAGCTTCTTGTATCGAGGTCGAAGGGTGTTCTTGGCTCCACCAGAGGGCTGGACGCAGTACGACATCAGCTGGAGCTGAGCGACTGATCCAGACTGTACAATGTGAACGGTGTTGAAGAGGGGAGGAGCACCCTCTCAGACCAAAGAATATCTGCAAGACGCAGTGGTTCATGAAGGAATTAAAGCGGCACAGATCGGGCTGCAAATCAGCGGAGCTGGGAGATCAAGGCCTGTTTGTTTAGGGATGCTTCTAGGGTATAGGGTGCTCATTCAGGATCAGCAAGTTCGACGGCCACACAGACTTCACAGAGTCAAAACTTTTAGGAAAGGGAAATTCCACCCTTAAAACACTGTTTCAAAACAGCTATTGGCAACGTGCCTTGCTTTCTGGGCCCATTTTTGTTTGGTGTATTTTTTTTTATTCTTGTGAATAACTGGCCAAATGTAGACTTAACATCACATTCAGATGTTTGCAGCAGCTGTAAATGGAGTTTGGTAGCAGAAAATAATACAGGAAGAACATGTTTCAGTGTTGCTGATGATACACTGGAGGCATTACGCAAAGCAGAGTGACATACGTGTGTGTTATGTGTAAAGATCTCGGGCCATCTTTTTTTTAAGTTTAACAAACATTTTTGAAAGAAGCTGTTGAAATTGACCCAACTTATAAGTTCATGTTACTGTTTAAATCTGTAAAACTAATCAGAAGCAGAGTTGTGTGCGAAGGGAAATGAAAAGCTTCAATGTTTTAGGTGGTGAACAAAACAAAGGACATATCCAGTGCTGAACAAAGTCCTTTTTATGAAGTCATAGCCCTGATGGGTAAAATTAAAGATGAAGGGCTTCTTCAGCAATGGTACAAAGATGAAGGAAATGCAGTGGAAGCAGAGACGACTCCCAAACTACAGTAGCCCTGACCCAGGACCAATAAACTACGAATCCCCCGGACAGTCCAGTCACTTGAACGGCTCATAAAAATGTGTCATTAGTTTAGATTAGTCTGAAGTTGCCAAAAAAGAAGAGTACCAAGAATTTAATGATGCTCCATAACAAAAGGTTTTGTACAGGGCAAGTGGTAGATGTATAACGGTGTGGGAGGAGTAAGGGTGGAGGGTTTTTTTTTTTTTTTTTTTGTGTGTGTGTAATTATCAGCACTGCTGCCCTGAGATCGGTTTATGAACACGGCTTTGAAAGCAGTGTGATGACAGTGCACAACACTAAATCAAAGCAGAGAGATCTCTGTGTGCTTCAGATGATGTAGACCACATTTAAAGGCGACGGTGTTGATGCCTGTTCTGAATGGCCACACTGGAAGACGTGCAGAAAACCTGCCTCGTCTTTATAGTTTGAACTAGGGATGAGCGAGTACACCATTACCTGCATGTGTACCAACTAAATACCAACTAAATTATCTGTAGCTGTACTCTGAATGGTCCGGCTCAAACAGGATGTAGACGGACGTAGTTAGTCAGAAGTAGTTAATTTAAGACTGAGGTTGATCAGAAGTTGCTATATTTATTAGAAAACTATTTACAGAAGGTTTTTTAAAGCAACATCACATAGAAATTGGTATTTTTGTGATTAAGCGCCCCCAGTTTCAGAGTGCAATATCACTGTGGTAAATATGGACAGCTGTACACGTGTTTTTGTTATGATTTCATTATTTATGATCAAAAATTAGCAAGTCAGCAACTTGCCAAAGATCAAGCAAGGTCAACAACACAAGACATAGCAGCCAGCTAATATTACTTAACTCTCTCCTTTTCCCTCACGGCTTCCTCCATTAATATCCCCTTTGGGGTTTTTAACCTCTGACATTATGCCCATAGAGGCTGCTGAGCCTGCTTGCCCAGCTCCTGTTCTAGCACGACACCGGCTCCCTGTCAGGCCTAAAAACCTCCTCTTCTTCTTCTTCCCGGTGGTCCAAAACACCTGTCGTACAAACACTAACACTGCCTCGTTGCTCTGACCTCACGGTCCGGTCAGCGCGGCTAACAAACTGAGTTGACATTAGCTAACAGCAGCTACAGATGGCAGCAGTTTACTTCACTGTCCATCAGGAAACTCTGTAAATCACAGAGAGTTGAGGCGGAGCAGCCGGAGGACTTCAGAGGGGAAAACCAGAAAACGTTTTCTCCATAAAATATGATCCAGTTTCACCAAAATCAGTGAAATAGTTGGTGGTGTGTGACTTAGACTTATAATAATAATAATATTTATTGTTTATTAGACACATTTTACTCATAAAAACTACATTATCCGTACCGGATAAGAAGTATTCGCTCAACCCTGGTCTTGATACGATGAATTGGGAATAATGGCGCACACTTTCAGACCGTCTCTCCTCAAAATCTTTCTTTGGCGTTGCACTTGGCGTTTATATGAAGTGACACAGAGAGCAGCAGCAGAACCCCGCACACTTTCACACCTCCATACCACACCGTCCAATCACTGAGTAAAGTCGGTGTGATTGACGGCTCGGACCCGGCTCCCTAAATTCCACCGTCAAAGGTGTTCAGACACCTTTAGCACTTTAGAACTGAAGAGAACTGACTGAAGGAAATTAATTGTGCGACTCCCTTCTGCTTTCAGAGGTTTACAGAATCTGAATTTATGCCACAACACTCTACATGTGGGTGAACTTAGTGTCTAAATGTCTAAATGTGTAGGATGAAATTTAATTGTTTATGATATGAAGGATGAAATGATAACTGTATGGCTATTTTAAAAATGATTTTAACTGTCTCGGACTTGAAGTTCTAACAAGTTTTCCAAGCTGCAAATGAGATTCAAGCATCACTGAGTCTTGACATTTTACTGATGAATCACCCTGAAGCCCTGATACAGGGCACGTTGTAATTACAATGACATCCAAACCATGGTTTGGTCAGCTTAGGTTTGTTGAAAAACCACCGATTGTTTGATAGTTTTTATTTGTTTCTGCGACAAGAAGACTTGGGAGATGGGGGAGTGGTGAGAGAAATGATTATCACTGTACTGTAATTAGCTTTGGGAGATAATCCACAAGATTGATTGATTCCCATGTCTTTATGGTGATGTGTAAAACCACTGCCTGATGTGTGTTTATAACTTTAATACAGTATAAATAAAATCAACTATTTTGATATTTGTCCACATGCTGAAGGAGTCACTCTTTCATTGACACGAGTGTTTGTCCACTTTGAACAGCCATCAAGGCGTCTTCGCAGGCTAATGGTTTCGTTTGTAGGTGGCTAATGAGGCTCGCTTTGGCACAAACATCAATGCGCCGCTGGCATCCTTGAAGATGTTTGAGAAAGCTTTGATCAAAGTGAAGAAGATCTGCACATGGCCGGGTTTCAGTCATAGGTAAGATGGCCATAAATGCCTCATGTCTAGCTCATTACCCAGCTTGGACTGACGGGGGGCCATCTGTTTCTAATCGCTGCCAAAGGAAGACACCAGAGCTGAAATAAAAACTGACATACGTATGGTTTTAATTGATTTGAACACAACCTGTGTAGCCTACTAAAATATGCTGAAGAATTCAGTGACACACCAGTATCAAAAGGTAACATTTCGAGTATTAATACCATGTCAAATATAAGAAAACACAAAAAGGAAACAAAGAAAGAACATACACAAAAACAAGAAAAAAGCAACACAAATTGGTCACCCACTACTGAATAAAAGTCAAGCATGAAATCCACTTGAACAGAAGTAGATAGAGAAGTAACACTCCCTACATATTATAAATTCACACTAAGAAAGACTTGACGATCAGGGTGGCTGAACAGTAAAAATCAAGTTTTATTAAACATTGCAAGTGAACCGTGTATTGTGCAGCTAACTTTCTCCATCTTGACAAACTGAAGAATGTCGGAGGAGGGAGCAAGAGACCTCCACCTCAGAAAAATCCAACGTTTAGCCAATAAGGAGACAAATGCTACAAAGTCCACTTTATATTTATGTAGCTACAGAGTTGGAGGTAAAACCCCAAAACGCAGCCGTAAATGCTGTTGGTTCAAATTGACTATCGGTGTCCAATCAGTGAGTAGTGAAGGGAAAGACCAAAACATGTGGACATGAGAGGAGACACTACTTCTGTAGCTGGCAGAGATACTAACCACACAGGGTGCACCGACAGCAGAAAGTTCACACTGGGCTGTGAAAGTTTAGCCATGAGTTGACAAAAAAAAAAAAGACATGCTCGCGTCCTGTAAAGTGAACTGTGATCAGCAGTTATCTCTCTGCTTCCTGCCTTGTCGTCCTGTTGGACTCCTGCTCTACTTCCTGTTTCACAAACATGTTAAAGGTAGCTGACTGTTCTGACCCCCGCGGATGATGGGAAATCATCCACATATTAAAGGTCCAGTGTGTCAGATTTAAGAATATGGCAGAAATTTAATAAAATATGCATAATTATGTTTTTATTGGTGTTTAATCACCTGAAAATAAGAATTTAAAAATGTTTTTGTTACCTTAGAATGAGACTTTTATATCTACAGACTCCTCTTCCACAGCCATCAACACGCTGGGAAGGAGAGGATGAGGCTAAGGGGTTGCAATCAGCAACTACACTGGTTACAAGCAATGTTTTAAAGCCTGAAACCAACAAGTAGGGGGTGTCGTACAGAAGGACACGGCCTTTACAGCACGTCCACAGGATAAAGCAGCTGGTTTTGCGTGTACTCGGTCCTGCGGTGAGAAATACTCACCAGATTCCCAAATGTGTATTAATCCACTGCTGAAAATAGTCCCCCAACAATGCACAATTTCCTCTTTCCTGTTTAAGTAGAATTTGATAAAAGCTTTAGTGTTCAGGAAATGACTGAGACGTCAAAGATTACAATAGAAAAGATCGTATTGTTGGTTTCGTTTGTTTCTTTGTGGGATTTGTTGGATGAAGAATGAATGAGAGACTTTACCAGGCAAAAAAAACAGATTTATTACCTCACACAGCAGTGAACAGTGTTCAGAACGACCTCTGTTAACAACTTATCACATCTAGAAAATCAGCAATCCTCCATAAAACAACTCAATATCAAAATTAAATATCCATTAACAAATACTGACGTTAGAAATTTAAATAAAACAAACATTATTAAACAAATTCTGTCCTGCGTTCTCCCTGCAGAGGGAGCTGTACTACGGTACATGTATTGCTTTCATTCTTTCAAAGAGCAAACGTCACAGGGTTATATCTGCTGTCTGACATGCCAGGGTTTATATAAAGACAGTCTGCATCTACCATCAGAGTGAAACTTCAAATACAAAGTGACTGCGAGCCCCCGAGGGGAGCGTCCGGCTCGTCTATCGCGCTGGTTCAACTGCAGGGACAACAAGAAGGGGGGGAAGTGTTAGCGAAGGCGAACTTTGAATAAACTTTTAATGAATCCACAGAGTGGACGTGAACTTACTGTAAGAGGAGATGTCGATCTCGTCGGGCAGCTCGCTGATGTTCACCTCGAAGCGGTCCTGGACGTCATTGAGCGTGCGGGCGTCGCTTTCGTCGGACACGAACGTGATAGCCAGACCTTTCGTGCCAAACCTGCCCGCCCGGGCAACCTGCAACAACACACACCTTAGTTACACTTCCTGCTTCCATTACAGCAGAGCGTTGTATATTTGTCTTGTAGTTAACATCTCCCATGTGCAATGAATGCATCCTACTAACAAGTATTTTTTTTATTTTTGTCCAAAAACGTATCATTCATCTTACTGAATAAAACTGAGCTCGACACATTTAATGAACCTTTCTAATCCTGTTTCAGAGATCCAAATAATGTCGAGATCTGAAATATGGTAAGATCGAGCACTTATGAGCGATTTTTTTATAACCCACGGTCAGTTCAAATATTTACGACCACCTCTCGTTACTTTCTCTTTTATATAACCGTGGTACGACCTCCCTCTGATGGTATGAAGAGGAATCTCTGAGGGTTTCTTAAATGTTAAAAATTAATATAAAACATAATATCAAATACTAAATTTCAAATGAGATCACTGAAGTAATATTTTGCTCTGTGGTCACATTAATGCACATCCATGAGTTAGTTGCGAGTTATAATGTGAAGGGCAGATAGCAAAGAGGTAAAATAACTCTGTGATCATGGCTCCAAACGGGAAACATTAAGAAGGAAGTGTTGATCAGGAGTAAATTAGCTCTGGTTCTTGAACGCTGAACAGTCCACAGTAGATAATCTTCTTCTGAATAATCTTCTTTCTCTAAGAATAAACCTGCCTCCTGTTTGAACTGTCCACAGCTGAATAGGGTTGCTGTACACTGTTGTATTATAGCATCCGTCATAATGGCGGTACTTGGAGAGCCTGATGCTTTCTGAGGTGGTACATGGTGTAAAAAGTTTGAGAAACACAAAAATCCTCGAGCACATTCGTATTCGTCTGCAGGTGAAAATAGACTTTTAAAATTCAAGTCTTCAGCATGAACGAATAGGCTTGGGGCTGAGAGCCACAGACAATAAGAAAAAATGCACAATAACTCCTTTAAAGACTGAGCTGATGTTTGTGTGTGCAGATGTTTACTCAGGCTCACGTTGGCATAGGTTTGAATTTGTGCAGCCTCACAGACATGTCTGTATCCAGATCAGACAGTCCGGTGCACACTGCACAAGGTGTAAAACATTGGGTTAGTGTAGGGTTCAGCTGTGTTTGTGTGTGTGTGTGACAGCCTCACCCTGTGTAGGTAAGTGTCGGAGTCTTCGGGCATGTCGTAATTAAAGGCGATGTTGACTCTCTCGATGTCCATCCCTCGTCCGAACAGATTGGTGGCCACCAGGATTCTCCTCTGGAAGTCTTTGAACTGCTGGTAGCGAGACAAACTACGAACACAGCAATGAGCGAAGTTCAGTATGCTGCGTCACAACTCGACAAGAAAGACTTCTCTAGATGAGACACGGGCGTGTTGGTGTGGAGTTGGATTTTCACAGCTCGGTTACCGTTCCTCCTGAGGCATTCCTCGATGGATGGCGATCGCTGGGAAGTTTTGCTCCACGAGCAGCTGAGCCAGAGCTACGCACCGCTGGACAGACTTGACAAAGATCACCACCTGAACAACACAACAACACACTCAGCTACTGTTGAACAACTCTCTATTCAATCTGTGCATCCATCTTAAGAATGAAGGCCTTTAAATGCTTCAGATGAAGTGCAGTTGGATCATCTAACCACGACTGAAAATACATAAGATTGTGGGGGTGATTAAACAGGATGGTTCAGAAGTTTTCTCACTGATGGTGCAGAACCATGAAAGCCTTTCAGGACAGACTATGACTATAACTTTGCTGTCCAAAGCATCTTCAAGCTCCACTGGAACAAGGGTAATCTCTCACAAACAACTTGAAGCGTGTTGCTACAGTCCAACTGCTTAGTTTCGTTTTGTTTTTTAAAAAGTAAAATCTAGCATGAGGTGGACGTGTAGTCTGAAAGACTGAGTTTGTTGAGCAGTTACTCTGCTGTCCTGACTTCTGACTCCAGCGAGGAGTCAATTTAACCAAGACGAGGGACCACGGGGTCCTCAGAGTGAACAGGAGGCCAATCGTCCAGAAGGAGTGTAGGGTTTTAACGTGGCTTGAAGGCAGGAAGGAGCAGCTGGGGCTTAGAGGTAAAGCGGGTGGTCCACTAATTGGATCAGCAGTTTGATCCCACAGGTCAAAGCGCCCTGGACAAGATACTGAACCCCGAATTGCTTACGAAGGCTGTACCATTGGTGCGTGTCAATGAGCATTACTCTTACTGATGGGCAGTTTGACACCTTGCATGGCTTCACTATACTGAATATGTGCATGAATGGATGAATGTTGACTTGTAGTGTCAAGTGCGAGTAAGTCCATCAACCATTCATTCAGTCCTCCATTCTGGACCAGCTACAGAGGAACTGAGTATTTACGTACACACACTTTAACTTTCAGTCGTGGTCCCGTGACACATCGTACAACCTACTTCATTTGAAGCATGACCCTTTAAGAGTTCATAAGTCTATCCCATATAAACATGCTGGTAACGAACACACATCCAGTGCTTCAATAGAGCACACAATAGAGACATGACGAAGACTTTTCTGCCCCAGCAGGCTGAACATAATAGAACGTACTGTAGTACCTGATTGAACTCTAGTGCGTCCAAGAGGTCAAAGAGCTTTCTGTTTTTCTCATTGTCCTTCAGCTTGACGTAGTACTGCTGCAGCCCATGCAGAGTCAGCTTGGTCTCGTCGTCCACAAAGATTTCCATCGGCTGGAGCAGGCAGGAGTTGTAAAGGGTTAGGAGGTGTTGAGAAGGTTGAAGGAAGGACATGGGTGTGGGGGGGGGAAAGGGGGGAACGTGGAAGTGGAATTTATTAAAGCAGGTTAGAGGGTGGGGAGGTGAGGATGGGATGCAGGGAAACGTGTCAATAATGGGTATGAGGAAGGAATGGAGGACAGGTGGAAGAGAAGGGAGGTGTCGGGGAAGTTAACACCCAAAACACTCATGACACACACACACACACACACACACACACACACACACACACACACACACACACACACACACACACACACACACACACACACACACACAAAGTTTTTCAATCTATGCACTAATCCCTATCTGCCTCCTGAAGGTGAGACAAAGCGTCACATCAATACGACAAATAATATGCTAATGATATATGCAAATAAGGTTACAATGATTCCAGCTGTAATTAATTAGATTACAGCACCAATGAACCGTTATTTTCACCGCTGATTAATCTACGTTCTCGATTCATTGGTCTATGCAACGGCAGGAAATAGCCAAAATGTCAAGTACGATGACTAAAGCCCAAAAATATGGAGACGCTGTAACTATTTAATCGATTTTAATCCACTAATCAATTAATCGTAGGAGCTCTGAATTTGGATTTCACACCAAATTCACATTCATTAGTCCACTCCAGTCATTCTTTGGTTAGTTCCTATTCGAAATCTATCAGCAAGGGGTCCAAACACTCAACACAACTCAAAACCGACACACAGCACACACACAGAGCAACATTAGCGTTCCTCATCTGTCCATTCACACTCTTTTTTTTGCTCGTTTGGTTAAAATCTCTCTGGAAAAAAATGTCTCTTTGGCTGCTAAAAGTTAATCAGCTAGTCTGTAACTGTGTCTGTCTGTTGTTTGGTGCTGGGCAGGTCGTGTACAGAGAGTTAGCTGTAAACAGCTGCCTACAGCTGCAAGTGTTGAAACTGAACCAAAGCAGTTAAAGTTGCAGGCCGTAAAAAAGCGGAACAGTGCGAGCATTTTTCTCACAAATACGTGCGCAGATGTGAAAAATTATGCGGCTGCACCGAATGTTCCGAATCATTCATAGCGTGAATATTTCAAAGGCTGGTTCTTTCATCTGTTTTTGAAGAAATCAGAAAATATAGTTTTGGTAATTGTAATTTCTCTTCTGTCTCTCCTCTGTGTCGGAGCATGAGGGCTTAGATCCTGCAAAGACTGAACGCTGATGAAGAGACTAATGCTCGTCACTGATTGAGCATTAAACTCTTTAAAAGCCAATAAAAGTAATTTATCTTGATTTATAGAAAACGCCACTTCAACAAGGAGAAACCTGCAAAAAAGCTGCAGGCCACTAAAGCCGTACTCCACTCCTGTTGTTCCTGATGTAATTAATCTAACTCCTTGGCCTTAATTTAAGTTTAGCACATCCTTCAGCCCTCACTCCCAAACCAGCTTCACATCCCTCCACCAGCAGTCCCTGCCCAGCCTTGAACCCGCGGCATCATGCGACTCTTTTTTTTGGTTTTGTGGTTTTGCTATTGTGCAGCTTTAAGTTGGTGCTGGTTCCTTACTTACAACCTGACAACAGTAAGGTGATACACTGGATATGCTTCCACTCTAAATATCTCGCTTCCAGCTCTACAATCTACCAGCAAGCGAAGCCTCTATGATCTATGCACTCCGCTCTATTGGCTGGTTGCACAGCAGACATTTTGACTTGTCAAAAGGAGGAAAAACAGTAACGATGGCTCAGTTCCTGCTATCGAATGTCAAAACGTCTGCCCTGCAGTCAGTCTACCAGCTGGGATTGGCTGGTTTCTCTCCACCAAAACAAGCAGTGCTAAAAAGCTCAGTGGCCTAGAAGTAGGAAGTGTTGATGAGACACAGTGGTCACTGAATCCACGTCATCAGCTGAGTATGACTATCAGACAGTATCTGACGCCTGTTTTGTTAGCTAATCTTTAATTCCTGTCTAATATATATATGTGACTGAGTGGGTGTAACGAGAGACGTGAGCGACAGCTGTTTTTTTGCAGGTATGTTGGGTCCATTTAGAAATTTTTAAAATTTAGAATAGTGTTTTTGTAAGCTGTTAACTGCAAACATACGTTTGATTCGATGCTATGAGGAAGAGGTTGCTCTGATTTTTTTGTTTCCTCTGACTCCTCTCTGCTACGCGACATTTCTGATGATTCAAAAAATAAAAATAAAAATCACTGAGAAAATAAAAGAAATGTAAAGATTTCTGTGACTCTGCGACGTAAGTTAAATCCTTGAGTCTGAACATACACGTGACTTGAAAGCTGCTCTCAAAGATTACTTACTATAGTTAGCAGAGAGTCACTATAAATGTGTCTTTTACAGCTTGTAGTGATGAATTTTTAATCACTCACTAATTCGTCTTTTTAGAGCTTTCTTAAGTGTAAGAAGTTTGATACATGCTGCCACTGGGCTTATATGTGAATCTTGTCAGGTGGGTAAATATACAGCCCTTTAAAGTTAGCTTAAAGCCAGACAGGTGAAGTGATGCCAATTCAGACAATTTTGGAAATTTGGTCTCAAAGCTACAGTATGCAACACGACACTTTCTTATCAGCTGTTTTAAGGTTTGTAAACTACCTGCTACGAGCATGCGGCTGTGTGGCTAACTTAAGATAAAGCCAGTGGCGACCACAGCCATCGAGAAACCTGACGATACGCTCCTTTCCTCGAGACAGAAAGTTGCATATTGTAGCTTTAAGTCAGGCTGAACTAGAGTAATACAGCATGTTTACAGGCTGCATCAGAGGCACAGCGTCGGCCAGTCACAGCAGTAAAGGGCTATGACACGACAGCAGAGTGGGTGCAGACGTTTCCCCACATCCCCCCCGCGCACTGAAGGGGCTGCTTGGAGTAAAACTTCTTTCTTGCTTGTAACTTGGATTCACGGAGGTCGCAGGGCAACATGGACTCTGTTACCAGCTGTTCCAGCGGGTGTGGCACAGCAGGGGGAGGAGTAGTGGTGGAGGTGTGGAGGGAGCGTATTTACATCTTGCATGAACTTTCTGCAGACCGGTCGGATCTCTTTGCTCAGGGTGGCGCTGAACATCATGACCTGCTTCTCGTGAGGAGTCATACGGAATATCTCCTGGACGTCTCTGCGCATGTCTGAAGAACAGGACAGTGAGTCAGATCAGTGTTCGCGCAGTCATACGTACTTCATCCTGTAAATATATGAAGGGATGCGGGAGGGCATATTTACTGACCGAGCTGCTCGAGCATCTTGTCGCACTCGTCGAGGATGAAATGTTTGATGTGACGCAGGTTGAGTGTCTTGTTGCGGGTCAGCGCCAGGATCCTTCCCGGTGTTCCAACCACAATGTGAGGACAGTCCTTCTTCAGCACCTCCTCGTCTTTCTTTATAGACAGCCCTCCAAAGAACACTGCCACCTGCAGGCAGACAAACACGTAGCATAAGCGCTGAGAGAGTCACAGCTTTGGTAAAGGGAAGAATCAGGTTAAATCAGCGGTTTACCTTGACAGTGGGCATGTATTTTGAGAATCTCTCATACTCCTTGCTGATTTGAAAAGCCAGCTCTCTGGTGTGACACATGACCAGGACAGAAACCTGGAGAAACACAACGACAACAAACGACAAACTTTTATGATCAGAATGGGTCAGTTAGCTTCCTCTACTGTCTCCTCAATAGTGTAGTTTTCTGGTAAGATCAGACAAAATCTAAATATACAGACTTCACCACCTCACCTCTATTCATCAGGAAAATAAAAAATGTTGTGTTATCTCCTAATTCTTCATTTTTAGTTCCAGAACAGCTGGAGATGCTGATAATCTGTTGTTTCGAGGACAGGAGTAAATCTGGACATATAACAATGTTTCTTCTTTGACAGAGATCAGAGGTTGGTACTGCGTAATCTAACATCAGGTTTGTAAAGCACCCTGCCACCACTCCCTGCTGCGCCTGCATCTTATTGTTGTGAGCGCACGACAACAATCAACAATCCTCTCTTCTCTAATCTGAATGTTGGCAGCTGAATAGTCAGAGCAAGCTGAGCAAGCTCACAGAGTTTGTAAATCTAACTGGAAAAGTGGGTGAGACAAAAATAGATCTTTTGACGGGGATTCCTGTCAAAAGATCTATTACACCCTCGATGACAGGACTATTATCTTGGTAAGATGAACCGTGGATCACCTGTCCAGTGACGGGCTCCAGCTGCTGCAGGGTTGCCAGAACAAACACTGCAGTCTTCCCCATCCCGGACTTGGCCTGACAGAGCACATCCATACCGAGGATCGCCTGAGGGATGCATTCATGCTGAACTGTGAGAAACACACACATGAAAATGAGTTGCACCACTATAGAATCAAACAAACTTATATCGGTCTACGTCTTTGAGTTTATTGGAACTTTTCACCAGCTACTCACCCTCAGACGGATGCTCAAACCCACAGTCCACTATGGCTCTGAGCAGTTCAGGTTTCAGCAGGAAGTCTCTGAATCCAGAGGAGTGAATGGACACGTATGAACCCTTCACTCCCTCCTTCCTTATCGACATGCCGCCTGCACCTCCAACATCTCCGACCCCCGCGGCCTCCACCTCATCCTCCTCATAGTCCAACAGCTCGTTGTCCACGTCGTTCTCGGTCATCCTGACGCGGCTGCAAAACACATGTTGTTGTGTCAAACGCCTCAGAGGTATGAAAGCCTTTTAAAAAGGGGAATTTATGACGGGACTGCTGTCGTAAAACAGGATTACGTTTCAAAGGGAATTCTCGGACATTGCAGAGCATCTCTAGAAAAATACTGATTACATTCATCAGCCGGCAAAAATGTACAAACGCCTGCTGGTTCCAGCTTCTCAAACTTAAAGAACTGCTGCTATTCTCTGTTTTTACACAGTAAGTATCTTTTTTAGACTGTCAGACAAAACAAGCAACCTTCACACATCAGCGTGGGCTCTGAATTTTCACCATTTAATATCAATATAGTCTGAAGAATTTCATTGATTAATCACAAAAATAACGTCTCCATAATGGAAATCATTCTTTAGCTGCAGCAGTTCGCTGTCAAACAAAAATGATGTCGCTTTAATCAAAACTTTTTGATTGTTTTCAACTTTAACTTCATTTCTAAATAATACCTGAAGTTTCAACATATATTTTGGATGCATGTTCATTAATAGTATATTCATTTTTATCATCTATTAGACTATCATTTTATATTGGTAGTTTTGCTGTGAATAACAATACAATACTACAATACTAGCAGATTTTACACACCCATAACACAGATACACTGGCAACAGTCTCAATCTGTATTGTTTTTACCCAGCTGCACTTAGGTGCAAGAAATTTCAACCTAGTGTTAACTGTCTGACATTAGACATCAGTCAAGTCTGTTGACGATTCCCTTAGACATTAACATGATATCACAAAGATTGTAAAGACGGGACAGAGGTGATTTATGCAGTGGTGTTTGTCCCACAGGCACATATGTATTTCAACTACAAATCATGCCTTTGTACAACAGAGTGTCAGAAAATGTGTTCAGAACTCACCCCGTGGACTGACCACCAATATAAAAACAATTATGCAAATCCTGTGCTTTTATTTTGTAGGAATAATCCGGAAGTTTTGTGTTGTTAGCATGGTAGTAATCGAGGAATCAGTGCTATTAAGACACGCACAAATTGGTTTTGTGGTATTTCAAACATTAATATGCAATACATTTTGAATAATAATAATAATAATAATAATAATAATAATAATAATAATAATTTTTTTTATTTAAGTGAAAATGACAAACAATATTAACCTTCCTATTAACGGGAATTTAGTATGTTGTGACATCTCCGACCCCGAATTAACTACCTACCTAACTATGACAGAGAGACTCGGAAAAATGTGTGATAGTTTTATCAGAGGGAATTTAATGGACGACATACAGTAACAACATCAACCTGCTGTAAGCCAGGTGTTTTGATAGCTAGCCTGCAGCTCGACGGCTGACAAGAAACTCACAAACTCGCCTGCTAAACCAGCTCACGGCTCAAATTTAAACTTTAAAAATAAAACAAATATATCGCTGCGTGTACTGTTAATGCTGCATGTTTAAAAATATATATACATACCTTAAATACCAAGAGATATAAACGGACCACAACGTCTGCTCAAAGTAAAGCGCTAACGTTGACGTACTAGTGATGTGTCGTTGGTGAACGAGCCGGTTCAAAGAGCCGGCTCTTTTAAGTGAACGATGGGAGCCGGTGTTGTGCCGTGAAATGCAGGGGTGCCCTTAATTTTGTTTCTGTTGATACCAGCAACAAATACTTTTCACAGTATACCGATGGGACTAGTATGTAGTATGTGTAAACAGAGTCAGTTTAGTGCACGTGACAGCTTCACAGTCAGAGTTATGCAGGGGGGTACATATCACAGGAAATGGAAAACAAGGCATGCCATGAAATGGACCCCACCTGCATAATTTTGTTACTTTTTACCCCAGCATAAGGTACCTACAAAAAGAGCCTGTTCGTCTTGGTGAGCTGAGTCAAATGATCTGACTCCCTAAAAAGAACCGGACTTCCCATCACTATAACGTACGCAAATGACGTCACAGACAGTATGAGCCCAAGGACCCGGCAGCGCGTGACCGTGCAGATGCCAGACTTTTACAGGCACGTTAGAGGCACGTTTCAAGTTTTCGCCGTGACAACTGCCTAACATTTGTGGATTTTAACGTTATTTACACGTCAAACAGGTAAGCAACTAAGTTACTGTTTGAAAACCGACGTTTGGTTTGGCTAAAGTTGAATATAACGTTCGGTAACTGTTGCGTATTTGGTTCGTTTATTCTCACGTGCGTTCTCAAGTGGACCTGTGTTTCGGTTAAACGAGCGACCGTGTTAACTGGCGACCGTTAGCCAAATGTTCGGCTATCTGTGGTTTATTTCGAAAACAATACGTAGCTGTCAAAGAAGACAAGAAAGACAAGATAGAGATGTATTTCTGACGTTTTAAAGTGAATTTAAAAAAACATGGCATTAACGAGGACAGCTATGTATCCCCCTGTTTTTAACAGCTGTCGTAACTATGACAACCACAGACGCTCGTTAAACCTGGAAACACAATCCGCAGTGGTTTATATTTTCAAACGAGGACAGCTGAATTTATTATAAAGTCTTAATTATGGCTAATGTACATTATAAAAACATCTAATGTATACCGTGACTGTCATTTAGGGTTTCCATGACAGCATCTTCCTCTGATATTATTACTTTTCTTCAAACAGACATGTCGTGTTTTGGTGGCGATCCCAACTTCTGCCCAGAATGTGGGAATATTCTTCCTCTCCCGGGAATACATGACACAGTGCGCTGTCCCCGCTGCTCCTTCTGCATCCCTGTAGCAGGTACAGACACACTGTCATGTCCTGAATGCTCTATAAACTACCAGTTAACTTAGTGTAAGATGTAGGGCGCTCTGTTTGCAGGATATGTCAGAAATTATATAAAATAGTTATACATTATTAGATTATCCAGAAAACATTATGCAAATTGTTGAGTTATTTTTTGATAACAGCACAGATTTCAATGACATACCGTGCAAATGTTTTATTATCCAGAGTTCTCAGGCCAGGAGATCCGCTCTACAATCATCTTCAACCCTGTGGAGAAGTCATCAGTGGCTCTAGAGGACGAGGAAGACTCCGAACTGAAGGGACCTGTGGTGAGAAGAGACTGTCTGCTGCTCATTATCTGCTGTGTGTGTGTGTGTGTGTGTGTGTGTGTGTGTGTGTGTGTGTGTGTGTGTGTGTGTGTGAAGTAACAACTGAACGCTGATTAACGAGGTTATCCCCTTGTGCTAGATTGACCGACGCTGCTCTCGTTGCAACAAAGAGGGGATGGTGTACCACACCAGACAGATGAGATCTGCAGATGAAGGGCAGACTGTCTTCTTCACCTGTATACACTGCAGGTAATCCATATGAACACGCTGCGTGTCGTGGAGCTTAATTTGAGCATTTTGTGCTGCTCTGTTATCATTTGCTGATCATTTTGATTTTGGTGTTATAGGTATCAAGAGAAGGAGGACTCGTGAGAAGAAATCAAACTCACCTTCTCCATTCCCCTCCATGCATCTGATCTCATGTCTGGTTGGATGCTTCGTCAACACACGGGTTGTAAATATAAGTTTGAAGGTTTCACGTCTCCTCCCAGAGCATCCCAGTGACTCTTCCTGAATTATTAACATTCACACAGACAAAATAATCTTAACTCAGGACACACTTCCTCGCTTTATTTCATGAAAAGAGTGTAGCTCTTGACATTAACGATGTTCTACGGATGGATGAATGAGTGAGGTACAGTTGAGATCAGCAGAAAGGGGAGTTAAGATTTTTTTGTCAAACTAAACAACTTTATTACTGAACAAAATGTATTTACTCAAGATGTGACATGTGTGCAACTGAATCTGTTTATAGTAAACTCCATGAATTTTTATAGAATGCTATAAAAGTATTTGTTTGATGTGGAGTATGTTTACAAAAATAAACTTTGAGTTTCTATGTAATATCCTGTGTATCCATACTCATTCACATGGGATAATACAAGTACATGGGATGAGTGCTCCAACTTGTCACTGGGTGGCGCTGTCGTCTGAACCGGAGGGCAGCTGTTATTTGTTTTGAGTTGTAGAGAATTTCAGTAAATAGTCTGCAGTCTGTCTACAGACATCTGATAGATTAACAAGAATATTCCCTCACACATATATATACAGTTTTGGAAATATCTAAAATAGAGAAGTTGACTTAAATTCTAATAAATTTGGAATAAATGGATTGAATTTATAACCCCAATGCAAGCAGACTTTGTGTAACTCCACTGATGCTAATTTCCTCTTCCTCATATGAATAATAGAATGTGAAATGGACTTATGTGAGAAAGTTAAAGCTGAAAAATACTGGCAGTTTCCTACCTGTCAATCAAAGCGTCCACGCTCTTAATCCTGCATAACTTTAAGCCTTAATATAATCTGAACAGGTGAGTTGTATATAAATTCACCCTCAGTACAGTTGTCATGAACGGGGAAATTAGCTACAGAGACCAAAACTGTTTTTTGTACCAGGCTGTAAACATGTTTATTGCTGCTGTGAAGTTGGACATTTTAACATGGGGACTTATGGAGACTGACTCACTTCTGGAGCCAGCCTCAAGTGGACGTTTGAGGAACTGCAGTTTTTGACACTTTACTGGCCAGGCGTGTGTACACACACACACACACACACGAGGAATTTGACTCCGGTTCACTGTGCTCTCAATTGTACATACAGGAATAGACATACAGTTTAACAAGGAATATATATATATATATATATATATATATATATATATATATATATATATATATATATATATATATATATAGTGCAGGTGATGGAATAAATACAGTTTCTGTACATGAGGTAGGTGGATATGACAGTATATACATATCTATGTACAACAGACTAAATGTAAACAGTGGATAAATAAATACATTTGTGCATGTATGTAAGAAAAATAGAAAAGGGCTCTATGTAAAAATATCAAGAGGGTCTGTACATAATGTAATCTTCCCTTTCCCCAAAAACATTAAAAACTTTATTTTTCTTCAGTCACATAAATCTCCGGTCAGCAGGTGGCGGTAAACTCCCCTTCAACCTGTTCAACGACCGCCATTTCAAACAGCAGAGGAACAAGAAGACCAATAAGAAAGCTCTACTGAGGTCACATGACCCAGAAGCAGCAGAGCTGTTAGGCGACACAGAGCGGTGCGGAATGACAACAATGAGTTATTATTTTGTGACATAAAGTAACTGTACATTCAGGGATTTGTCCAAAGGTTTATATCCAACTTTACGGTAAATGATGCTTTTTATATACGTATGTGAATGCTCTTATTTTGACATCTCTGTAGGTATTCTGCTGTGAGTGAACGTTGCATGTAATTTCAAAATAAGATGCTGCCACATTAAAATAAAGTTACAGGGTGAATATACCGGATTAAAGTGTGCATCTAAAGAATGAATACTCCTCAGTTACTTGTTATTAAATCACTATGACCACAGTAATGATAATTAAAGGGGATATGGTGCGTTCAATGACACTCCTCTCTCTCTCTGTTGGTAGATAATGAAGCTGCGTGTCCAGCTGCAGTGTAAGAACTTACATGAATACCTCAGAGAGCTGAGCCCTGAGATCCTGGACAGGCTGTACAACCATCCTGCGACATGCCTGGCTGTCTACAGGTACGACGGCTTGAACATGTACCGTACAGGTGTGTGGCACAGGAGGACTGTGTTTTATTGTGTGTTTGATTTTCTGCAGGGAGCTCCCCTCTCTGGCCAAGAATTATGTGATGCGAATGCTGTTCCTGGATCAGCCTCTCCCCCTGGCAGCGTTGGCACTGTGGGTGAAAAAAGACAGTCAGAAGTGAGTCGCTTTGTCTTCGTTACACTTCTTCTAGCAGCGTTGTAAATCTTTTTGTAGCCGCTGTGTAACACCTCACACACTGACCAGCTACGTGGGAGTTTTATGTATGCACTGAACTAATGCATGTCTGTTTCATTCAAACTCAAACTTTATTCATGTGTACAGCACCGTTCACGCAAACGTGCAGCCCAAAGTGCTTCACAGAGCAAATAAAAACACAGAAATAGACAAGAATCAATTGAATCTAGCAAAAATAGATAATATATTATAAAATGTTAAATTAAATAAAAGCCAATAGGTAAAAAGAAAAGGACCAATTCAGCAAAACATAAAAACTACCAATAAAATATTAAAACCAAATTAAAACCTATGAGGTGAATAAACACACGGGATAAAAGTAAAAGAAAGAAAGAAGACAAGACTTAAACACTTGGCAGTGAATGATGAGGCACCTTAAATAAAAGCCAGGCTAATTTAAGATATGTCGTGAGATTTTTTTAAGATGTCTACATAGCAGTTTTCTAAAAAACCTCCGTAATGAATCCGTCCTGTGTCAGCTGTCGTCAGCCAGAAAGATTTGTCATTCACTCAGTAACAAGTCCCTGAATTTGGGATGATCCAGCTTTTCCTCGCTGATAGAGATTCTGCTACCTCGACTCAGGCTCAGTGTCTTCTGATACAGACCGATCCGATACCGGTGCTCTCTTTTCTTCCCTAAATTTAAAATCTGTGCGCCTCACTCATTGGTCTCATTTTGTGTTGTTGAAAGTTAATATGAGGCCAGAGATTGCTGCGGGACTAAAGATTAAGTCAGCAGCCTGCCATGACAGCAACAAGGTTTCTGGTTCCCTCCGGGTACTCCGGCTTCCTCCTACAGTCCAAACACATGCACTTAATAGGTTAACTGGTGACTTAATGACATAAATCTCTGATAAAATCCTTCCTTATTTGCTTGTTAAAATGAAATAAAATGATTGTTTTATTACAAGTATATATATAATCTGTACGTATGATACACTAGCATTCAATACATTTCAGAGTTCAGGTGACAAATTCCCATCATCATCACTTTAAAGTCGCTGCTAAAGCCCGACCTCTTCTTGTTGGCGTTCAGTTAAAGTATTTGTTCGTCCCCTTCAACACTTTGGTCAACTGAGGTCATTTTAAACGTGCCGTATGAACACACGTTTAAGTCTTTTATTGAGAAAATTATGTTGATTTTACACCAAGAGATCTTCATAGTTTCTACGTAACTCAAATGTTCTCGTCTAAAATCACAATTATATCGACATATTTCATTTTACATCTAAGGAAACGAGTCATTTCTGTCTGAGAATGACTCGACATGTTGGATTTGTCAGATCAAGCTATGTCACTCATCCAAAACTAACAACAAACCTGCACTAAATTCAGCTTGTATAGGAGGTGTTTCTAATATTTTGTCCATCACATTTATATCAATGAGGGAACACACACACACACACCCTCAGTAAAATGCAATAACAATCAAGAGCACTACAAACTCCGTCCTCTAAATGACCGTTAAGTTGAATCAACAGCTCTCTAAAACAGTTTCAGCTGCCACGGAGGTCGGATTTATTTCAGGGCTGTTGTATTACACTGCAGTAGTTTTAGCTTTAAGTGTACCTAAAGTGGCAACTGAGTGTATAAAGAGATACTGCTCACTAATTTGCAACAGTGCCTCAGTGGCCTGAAACAAACAGAGATATTGAAGGGATGGATACACCTCGTCTGTGTGACTGACTAGATGTTAGTGTGCCTTATAAATCTTATAGGTGATGACGGTGTCAGATGGAATGAGATCTATGCATGTGCGGGATAGTGTTCCCACCAGAACTGTATTCTTGTAAGGTGAGCACACCTCTGAAAAACTCATTAAAGTGAAAGTAACCCGTGGCTAGAACAGCAAACAACCTCTTCGGGGTTAGCAGCTCATTTATCACCTATTCTGCGGGAGAAAAACAAAAACAAACAAAGTTACACATCTCAGAGTAATAACCAGTTCAACTCATTGTGTTTTTTTTTTGTCTTCGGCGTCTACCTGCAGGGATCATGATGAATGTGTCTCAGTGTTGGCAGGACTCCGTCTTTGGCACAGTCAGCAGCTGCAGGGAGGTCTGCAGGGATACATTTTAAATCCAGTGTTCAAAGACAACCTGAGGATAGCTCTGCTCGGCGGGTACGTCTGCTCTCTGGGAACACGCCGTTTAATCACAAGGCTTCTCCCACTCTGTTTTACTAAACTGTTTGTGTGCACGCAACTGCTCGAGACGTTTGTACAGAACCAAACACTGCATCCTGGTTTGTTGTAGAAGATGATCCAAAAACAGAATCAATCAAGTCCTATGAACTCCAAGTTTGATTTCTAATATTTAATTTCTAAGCCAGCTAGGCACATCAGAGATTGAACTGCAGTTATCGCCTGTTGTTTTGAGTTAAAGACCCTTCTGCCGTGTCAACGCACAGGGGCAAAGCATGGGCGGATGAGGGCAGCACTCTGGGTCCGGACCGCCACGCGCGGGACATTGAAAGTCTCGACCGCTACGCTATGGAGCGCTGGGAGGTGATCCTGCATTTCATGGTGGGTTCTCCCAGTGCTGCTGTCAGTCAGGACCTGGCTCAGCTGCTGGTTCAAGCAGGACTCATGAAAAGGTACGCAGTAGTAACAGTACAGAGCACTGACACTCACACAGTGGATGTTTCTGACTTTTTCTAATGTAACTGGTAGCCATTCATAATAAAATAGTTTGCTAGAGACATTCTTAGAAGCAATAAGCTAGTCAGCCAGGCATACTAGCGCTAGAAACTTTAGATTTTAGCAGATAGATGAACTTTTTAATAGATTCCTAACACGTCTGCTCTCTAAAAATCCACCCAAAGACCAGACCAACAAATTATGGGAAAGCCAGACAGACTCAAGTGAGTGCGTGTGAACAGGAAGGAAGGATTGTTGTTTTGTTAGAGACCACAGGTTGTCACACGCTGTCCCGTCTTCTTCTCTCTTGTTTCAGCGAGGCAGGAGAGGCGCCATACATCACCTCAGCTGGTTTCCAGTTCCTCTTACTGGACACGGCTTCTCAGCTGTGGTACTTCACGCTGCAGTACCTCAAAACAGCTCAGGTATCATCTGCTGATTGAGGTTTCAATAAGTTGAGCCATGTACCATTAGGATTGTATCAGAGTTACAAGAATTAACGCTACCCTAACATCTTCAAGCAGACGGCGCTGTAATCAGCAATGTGAGCCGCTGCAGAGATTGGCTGGATTTTAAAGCCTGCAGACTCTTTGGTTACAGTGATCCATTTCTAGGATTTCTGCTTTCTGCCAGACTCTGGTTAATGGCCTGTGTAAGCCTTATCAGAGCCGCATTTGTGGAAAAGAATTTCTATTGCCCGGAGTGAAATGAATACTAAATAAAAGTAAAGGGGGGGACTAACTAACCGTGAAGTGCCATAAAACTGCAGCATGGAAAAACTAATTCTGACTGAAAAAACGTTGATACAGCAGCAGGTAAATTCATCTCCGTCCTTTTTGTTCTGTCAGCTCTGAAGAACCAATAATTGAAAGAGGCCTAATACAGGAACTCTCTTTCCAGCTGACACAATCACACTCGATTCTCGTCCCCTGATGAGAGCCATTTAAATATAGTCACTAATCGCGTCACGTGATCCTCTTCCATCCAAAAGGCGGACATGAACAGAAGGACAAACCCAAAGAGCGCTGAGATACTGAGTCATACGATCAAGTGCAATGACTGTACAGTGGAATACACACCAGTGTGTTATCAGTATTAGTGTTATACGTGTGTGAAGCTTAGCTGTGCTACAGAGGTGTTTATGTGCTGTACATTTTTGTAGACAATTAAACTATAATTTTTAACTATGATTTTGGGTTTTCTCCCACAGTCCAAACACATAACGCAGGTTAATTGGTGACTCTAAATTTCCAGTAGGTTATTGTAATTTGTCATGAATTGTGTGTGACGAAAACTCACACAAGACTGATGGTGATAGGTGCTATCTCAACTCTCTCCTGTTGCTGTTTATGTCAGGATACATGTACATTTCAGTGTTAAACTATTGTCTATGAAATCCAGCGCTTCCTGCAGAGGTGTTTCACATTAAAAGCCTTCTAGAGGCTCAAAGGTAATAACCTCTCCGTTCTGTTGTAAGCTCTAATGTCAGATACATAGTAAATGAAAACAGTATTTCTTCTTATTAGACTGAATTTGAGCAGTTAAAGTGCAAGTAATCCCACCTCCCCTTCAATGTCTTAAGCCCTGAATTATAAGAGATCGACATTTATTTTTTATTATTTGAATAACTGCTTTTAATTGTGAATATCTGCTTATACATATTTCATACTTTGTCTCTTGCAGTCCAGAGGGATGGACCTGGTGGAGATTTTGTCATTCTTATTCCAGCTCAGTTTCTCGACTCTCGGCAGAGTGAGTGCACAACATTTTGATGATGTTTCATCCGGTCTGTGTGTGTGTGTGTGTGTGTGTGTGTGGCGGTGTCAGTGGTCTGAGGTTTTTTTAAAATAAATTCCTGCTTCATCATGTGTTGCCTGTTTCTGGATCAGGATTACTCGGTGGAGGGCATGAGCGAGTCGTTACTCACCTTCTTGCAGCACCTGAGGGAGTTTGGACTGGTCTTCCAGAGGAAGGTGAGGCGCTGAGATGGAGAGGGAAGATCCACTAATGCTTAAAATACAGTCAGCAGCACATTATACACAAAACTGTACGTGCATTGCGTCAGTAAATCAAGAAAAAGATTCATTCAACTGAAATAAAAAGAGAGCAAATGGTTTATAGAATTATATATAAGCAACATTCAGGTTAAAAAAATAAATATATGAAGACAACATGACCATGAAGAGTCATAAACGTGCCATAGCAGGATAAATAAAGGCCAGTTTCATGACAGAGTACAGTACTAAGATTCCTAATGGACAGATACTTCTTGCCAAAGTAGTTAAACCATTAACTGTAGCTGCCGTTAGCTAGTTATGTCAGTAAGCCGTGCAGCTGTCCGTCCATCCCGTTACCTGATCCAGGCCTGGAGCACCAGGAGCCAAATCTGGCAAGAAAACCACCTCTGTGCTGTATTCCCCGTTGTCAAACTGGCCTCTGTTGGTCTCTGAGGTTGTGTTTGGTCCCATCATTGTCCGGGCAAGCCGAGAAGAGGTGCAGAGTTTATTAGCTGAGGTCGGGTCGTAGTGATCAGGAATCAAAGTTTCTTTATATGTGTATGAAACTAAACTAAACAATTAGAAATATGAATTAGTTTACAAATACTGCATATAGTTATGACAGGTATATGTTGGAAACGTGTTAATTTTCTGTAATTCTTGTGTCTTTTATCATCAGAGGAAGTCGAGGCGGTACTACCCCACCAGACTGGCTATCACTCTGGCTGCAGGAGTCACTTCCTCCTCCTCCTCCTTCTCTTCTTCTTCCACCTCTTCCTCCTCTAACTTGGCTTCCTCTGCTGGTGCTGGAGATGCAGGCTTCATTGTGGTAGAAACCAATTATCGTATCTACGCCTACACAAGTATGTCTGAACACCGGAGGCTTTTTGCGCTGCGTTAATACATTTTACACAAAGTCTGAATTCATACGATTATATCTCACATATATTAAAGAGTTAAATCATTAAAACCAGAACTTTGTGTTTGTGCATCCCTCCCAGACTCAGAACTTCAGATCGCCCTGGTGGCTCTCTTCAGTGAAATGCTGTATCGCTTCCCAAACGTAGTGGTGGCTCAAGTTACGAGGGAGTCGGTGCAGCAGGCCATCGCCAACGGCATCACTGCCCAACAGGTACTCCAACCAATGCACACGCTGTACTTCTACAGGGGAACTGCGCTGTTAGACCTCTGACAATGATGCTGTACTTCAGATTTTCTGGACCTAGAGGCAAGAAGTTGAATGCACACAACAGGATGACAAGTTAATCTTCACTTGAAGTGAAGTGGCAGTCAGAGGGAGAGATGCAAACAGCTGTTTCCACGTGTCCCCTTGTTGATCTTAAGTGATTATTGTAAACACTCTGATTAATAAATGTTAATAAATAACGCCTTGTGTGGATAGATGCACTTCACTCGATATGTTACCTCATTATTTTGAGAAAACGAGCTTTGTTAGCTCGAGATAATGGGATAATTAACTTGTGATCTTCAGATAATGGCATTAAAAGAATAATTGCAAGCGCAGCCGGCATCTGTTGTCTTGGTTACTGCTTGTGTAGTCATCAGGTATATGCTTCTTAATTACAGCAATGAGAATATAGTAAGTAAGTAATTACACTAATTAACATATTGACTATTTCTAGTGAATCTTAAACATACCTGAGTTAATCAGCTGTTTCTTATTAATGACCAAAAACGTGTGAATATGTGTAATAAATCTTTTTTTAACCGTCCAGATTATCCACTTCCTGAGGACCAGAGCTCACCCTGTCATGCTCAAACAGGTACATCAATCCGTTCATCTCGCGTTTAATTTTAAATAATAACGATGATTAATGATCGGCCTTTTCCTGGTCTGCACGTCGTCTTCACCCTCCATCCTCCTCCTCTGTGCTTCAGACTCCAGTTCTGCCTCCAACTATAACAGATCAGATCCGACTGTGGGAGCTCGAGAGAGATCGACTACAGTTCACAGAGGGTGAGCGTGCCTATTTTTCATCGTGCGTGTGTGCAAGCTGAGGGGAAAAGCCTTAGATAGGCCTTTTTTTAACTCATCTCCCCCGTTTTATTTTATCATTTTGTCAAATTTAATAACACATCTTCTTGTTTACCATCAGTTTAAGTCAGTTTTAGTCATAGCCTGCTGAGAACACGTCCTCTTTTTAACACCGGTGGCTCGAAGGGCAAAAAATCTTTCGCACCTGGCTTCAAATGCGACACATATGTTGGAAGTGCTGACATTTATTGACAGTAGAAAATAGTAGAAGCCATTTAAAATAATCAGCGATGGGAAATTGAATTAAAAAGCGAAGCAGAACGGACTGCATGTGACAAACAAGAGTCACAAGTCTTGGATCAAATCGATTATGTCACCTCGATTTCTGGTGGATCCTGTTAAACTTAAAAAAATGTCTTTTCCTTCAGTCATTCTTCATTTTTTTTAGGTGTTATGGTCTGACCTAAAAGTCACAGAGTCATTGTAAAATATTCCCAACCATTGAACATCAGGATCGGAAACACAGGATCCTTGTAACTTCTTGGAAAATCATCTTTGAGGAACACAAATATAGAAAAAATGAAGGAATTCATTAATGTTCTATTCTTACTATCATACACTGACGTCTATATTTCCCTGATATCAGACACAATTGTCCACTCGTTACACTTTCCATCAGTCAACTCAGTGGAGTGGAAAGATTCGAAGGTCTGAACCCGGGCAGTGTTTAATTACAGCTGGTCCTGCTTTCCTTTATCGCTGTCACCATCTGTGAAAGTCAACATGCCCCGCACAGATCACATTAAAGGCTTCCAGCGGCTTAAAGGTCATAATCCTCCCCTTTCCTGGTGGACTTTTAATTTGAAACATCTGTAGGATGTAATGATATTTACCGAAGAGCGGTGAGTATGTTGTTGTATTGATTGAATCGGTGCTGTGAAAATGTACACTTACCATTGTGAGCCGTTATAATACGGCTAATTTCACCCACTCAGTATTCGTTAGCCAGCCTTTATCAGAGAAGGACTTTATTAAACTCATAACTTAAGTTTAATTTGAGAATTTACTGGATTTTCAGCACCATTCAAATTATAAAAACATTTATTTATGTTTTAATAAATGTTTCAGGCGCCGTGCTGATAAATTTATCTATTGGAGAAGTTAATCTGTGCGCTGGAGTCTGAGCTCTCTCCGTAGAGCTGATTGATTTCTCGCGCTATTTTTATTTGTCCTTCCTGAACGTATGACTGACAGATGTTGGCTTTTTGATAGAGCATTCGGTCAATACAGCTGAGCTGTAACTCCTGCTGTCTGACCTGCTGTACACTGTAATAGAGAAGATGAGTATCGATGTTGTTCTGGCCTTTAACCCTCATTTATCACCTGCCTTTCTGTGTTTTGTTGACGTCCGTGTCTCCTTCAGGAGTGCTCTATAACCAGTTCCTCTCCCAGGCTGACTTTGAGGTGCTGCGAGACAGAGCTCAGGTTGGATTTTGTTTCCTATCTCCTGTAAATTAGTTTAGATTTATAAATAAATGACATTGTTTTATATCTCTGTACGCTCTGCTGTCACTGCCGCTGCTGTTTTATGCCTCGTTAATGCTCCGGTTGCACATTTTATTCATGAATTTTTAAGGATCGTGGCAGCAACTCTCTGTGTTTTTGCAAATTTCAGCACTAAAATCAAACATACAGTTCACTTTATGGACTTTTGTTCACATATTTTTGTGCACTTTTAATCTTGGGTTGTGTTTGGTGGTTTGTGTTAGACCCTTAGTTCCAGTGAAGGGAAATCTTAAAGGTGAACTATGGTTCTTTACAACTTGGGTCTTATTTTGGTAGTTTTGGCAACATGGCTAACAATAAGTGTGACAGGACAAACCTCGCCATAGCCAAATTAATCAGATAGAGCTTAGTGCTGCTACTTAACCAACCAACCAACCAAATTTATACTTTACAAGGTGGCTGACAGTTATCCACATGCATGCTAAAATGAACCCAAAGATGCTCAGTAATCCTGTTAGTTGGTGTTTTGATCTCTCATTACAACCTGCAGAGGTATCAGGCTATTGTTTCATGAATCTACAGAGCCCCCCCCCCCCCACAGGTGACACCATTCTTTGTGACCTACTCTCTTCTTGCTGTTCAGATTCAGCAGATACTCTGCAGCATGATGTGGCCTTATATCTACATCGTGTCTGCTTAAAGGTCCAGTGTGTCCAGATTTAGCGGGCTCTGTTTCATGACCACGTTTTCATTAATGTAAAATCACCATAAAATAAGAACAATCCTGTTTTTGTTGCCTTAGAATTAGTCTTCTATACCTGCAGATGTTGCAGATCTGTCATGTTGAACCGCTTTGGTTATTTCACGTGGGAGATTTGCATATTTCGTGGGTGTTACTCTCATTAGCTTGAAGTGGATTTTAAAAAAAGATGTTTCATTCTTTGTTGCACAAATCAGGATTTAGCAATATTCAAATCAAAATCTAATGACGGTTTAGGAGTCGCTTCTGTTGCCAGGCCGCTTTAAATCACTGACGGTATAAAGAATGGATGCATGAGCCATGAAAAGATGCTTTGAAGCTCAAAATATGCAGCGCTGGCCGCCACCGTGTTTGAGAGTCTTTCCGACTCCCGACTATTCCACAAAATGTGGATCATCGGCGGACCTGAGGCGGGCCGAATGAAGCCTGGGTGCTCAAACAAGCTACCTGTCAATCAAAGCGTCCACGCTCTTAATTCTGCTAACTTTAAGCCTAAATTTAGTATTAGTATTTAGAGTATTCATTTCCTCTGATATTTTCGATCCCACAACCCTCATTTGCTCTGTTCGTTACTTTCTCTGTGTACATTATAATGATCCCTGCAGGGATTGTTGAAGTCAGCTAATGTAAACCACATGTTGTTTGCCTTCAACCCTAGCTCTATAAAATGATCCATCTCTTTGACCTTTCCATCACTGCTGCTCTATCGCCCTTTAATGACATAATCATCAACTCCTTGCAGTTACAGCAAATCCTGTCAGATGACCTTTGTACCTCTCTAATGAATTCCCCGGCAGCGAAGTGCTGATGCTGTCCGTTGCCCCGGTAGCCTGCCGATGTTTAATGTAGTTGTTGTCGTGCAGGGCCTGGGCTGTCTG
Organism: Miichthys miiuy; assembly: GCA_036365135.1. NCBI lineage: Eukaryota > Metazoa > Chordata > Actinopteri > Sciaenidae > Miichthys > Miichthys miiuy. The sequence continues at coordinate 22,033,178 of CM071614.1, read as the reverse complement.
GTGTGGCAAGACGTGGCTCACAGGGTGATGGTGGTGACACCGCAGGGACACAGCGAGGTCAAGAGGTTCTGGAAACGACAGAAGTCTCACACGTAACCGGAGGGAGAGAGAGACGAGGTGCAAGCGCCATCGCGGCTGAAGAGAGTTATTCCTGTGCTGTCACAGATTCTGTAAGAAAGTGGAGAAGATATAATTATTTTGTATGTTTGATAAAATGTTGACATCCATGTATCTGGATTAAATGGTTATAAGAAGAAAACATACACGTCTGCTCATTTACATTCAGTCATTCAAAGCGACTTAAAGAAAGAAGAGAGGAGAGGAGCACGCAGCTCTTCCGAGCATATCCGAGGCCGTCACGATGATGTATAGCTAACGCTGTCAAGTTGCAGTGGGAGAGACTGGAGCCTTAATCCAGCGCCTTAGACCGCTCGGTCACACTACCTCACTACTCTTTGCTTTTTGAGTATGTTAAAGGTACCCACTAGTAGCATGATAGCACAATGTTTTACTTGTTTTGTTGGTATTCTGTACACGAACAAGGATGGATGTGGACAAAGTAGTCCACGCTGGTTTCACACTGTTCTGCTGCAGTGTAGAAGAAGACAGCGATAAAACGTGGATGTAAACAATGTTGGATTTCAAAAGTCAGCTTCTCAAATGTCTTCCATTGTCTTGTTGGATGGATATGTACAATGGCTTTTGGTGAGATTTAAATGGTACATTTGTTTGATTTACAACAAAACATTACGTTACTTATGAGATATCTGGAATATTGAATCTGTTGCGTAAAGGCCAAGTGGGGCTTTCATTAATTTTCCAGTGAAGTTGGGGAATTATAAAAGGTCGCTTTACAGAAACTCGGCGACATATTTCACATATAGATCGCACTGCATCGGATTAAACTTTTCACCCAGTGCTGTGGCCATCCAGTATCTGACCAATAGACAGATTTTTTTCTGTTTGTCATCTTCAAACCACATTAAAAACACCAGAAAACAAAAGTCTGGATGTCTCTTACAGATTTATTCTTAAAATAAAACCAAAAGTTTATTGAGTTCACAAGGAGCTTCAAATAGATATATTTATTATAATATACATTTGATCTTTCACACATACAGACCATGAACACCACCTACAAAGTGTTCAGGTGACGAGAATATAATACTAGCAGTGTTAAAGTTTAACTGTGCGTATGCCAAAGTTAAAAACCACCAATCAGAGGAAGTGAAAGTTTGGAAATTAAAACAACATTCATCTGCTGAAGGATTTCTCTGAGCTCACCTTAAGTCTCAATCATAGTCCAGCATGCATCCTACAACTCCCTCTGAGCACTTCACTCCAAAAATAATGCAGACGTGTGTGCTCAGATATTGCTAGGAACATGGCCCTATATGCAAACCTGCTCTCTCTGGCACAAGAGAGATGTGAGGCTTGAAACCTCCAGGTCCCTTTCATACACTGGGAAGACTGGATGCTTTTTCAATGAGATGGAGTGTTAATGATTTTAATAATGTATACGTAGTTGATTCAACTTCAGCTCTTCAAAGTATTCTCTGTCTTAAAACATGTCTAGAGGGGATCTTAACATATAGTAAACCTGCTCTCTGTTATGTTTTGCATGTTTTACTCATGGTTGTTGTTGTTTTTTTAAATATTTATATTATATTATATTCAATTTCTGTCATATTCTGTAAATAATAGTTCCCTAAATTGTACACACTGAACCTGGACTTTTGGTTTTTGGTATTAAACATGTCAAAAACATTTTATAACATCCTTCCAGATGTTTTGGGATCTTTGGACATTCCCATAGACAATAAAATACTTTCTACATTAACATTTGGAACAAACATCTGGAACATTAGCAGACATATAATGAAGCCTTGAAGCTTTTAATCTTTGATGTAGGTTTTATTGTGGTCCAGTGTCTCTTCCTTTAAGTGTATTCTGGCTCCTTGTTTGATCCCATTTAATTTACCTAAATCTACTTTTATACTGTTTTAACCTGGTCTGCTGGTCACAGAGTACATTTATTACTCTACAAATTGCAAGTAAGTGCATAAAAACACCAGAACATATTAAAAATAAGCACATATTGAAGGAAGCAGAGCAGGAAGAGTAACGCTTGTAGCGGAGTGGTACGGGTCTGGAGCTGTGCAGCGTGAATGAGCAGCAGCCAGGCTGCGCAGAGGCGACGATGAGCCGGACTGTTTATGTTGGAGGCACACGGTCCCATTTAAATACTTTTAGTATTTACTGTTTTCTAAAAACAACTTTTTTCAGTAGCGTATCCGCTGACGCCGTGTTGTCCCGGAGAGACGAGCGTTAATAATAATAATTAGTTAGCCAAACGACAGGCCGCAAATGGAGCCAGGGACCTCGCGTGGAATTCCGACCGACGCGGGGTGCCCTAAACCGGCCGGCGTTCGGGAGGAGACCCCGGGGGAAGAAGCGAGAGGAGGAGAAGGCAGCACCGGGATGTTGAAGCGGAGAGGAGTGGATGGAAACACCGAGGAGGTGGAGGAAGTGGAGGAGGAGGAGGTGAAAGCTCAGTGTGGGGATGATGCTGAACACCATATTAAAGCCGGAGAGGAAGAAGATGCTGGTAAACACGAGGAGGAACTAGACCCAAGAATACAGGCATGTGGACGTCCTCACTATTAATGAAGTGGACAGATGTAGCTTGTGTTGTGTTTATGCATAAATCACGCAGGTTTATATTAGCAGGCTGCATCAACAAAGCTGTAATAATCATGCACACGATGGCTGCAGGCTGCTCCTTCCACAGACTGGTACCCTGCAGCCTTAAACCTGCATCTGAGGGCTGCATCTGCCCCCTTTAAACAGCTTATTATTGCTTTTATTGCAGCATCTTTCTGATCATATCTTGCTTTTTTTTAACATTGAGTTTCCTCTGTGTTTCCAAGGAGGAGCTGGAGCATCTCAACCAGGCCAGTGATGAGATCAACAAGCTGGAGCTGCAGCTGGATGTGAGGCAGCTTGTTTGTGTCGCAGACGAGTCAAGACTGTTTGTACACACTGATTACAGCCTCAGCTTTCACATCGGGGTGTCGTGTCACTGAATGTTTGTGTGTGTGTGTGTGTGTGTGTGTGTGTGTGTGTGTGTGATTGTTCCCCTGCAGGATGCCAGGTCCAGCTACAGGAGGATTCTTACCGATTCTGCCAGGAAGCTCAACGCACAGGGCTCTCAGCTCGGTGCATGCATTGAGAAAGCAAGGCCCTACTATGAAGCCCGAAGACTTGCCAAAGAGGTACGTGTTGTAGCTGCACATGTATGTGCATAGGTTAGTCTGAGATATATACACTCAGTACAAACTAGTGCAGTCCAAGTAGTCCTGCAACCTCCACAAAGGTTCTGATGTTCAGGTTTTAAGTTAAACTTCTGGTCCTGCTGTAGTTTGTGCTGCTGTTTTAGGGTGTTTGTACACTCACTGATATAAATTGGGTTGACAAAGTATTACATAACCTGACAGGAAGTAATGCAGAGGCTGTCTTTCAAACCTTTAACACCTCATGCAGCCTGACAACCACACGCACACACACACACACACACACACACACACAGGGCTTATAGACATGCAAATGTGGAGAGATGGTGGAGCGATGGGCTGCCACGATGCAGCGCCCCAAAAGCAGTTAGCGGTTCTCCAGCTACCAGTTTACACTCCGTGTCATCAACCGTGCTGTACTTGAACTACCCACACTCTGCTCCCAAAGCCAAGTTCCTATGGACAGAGACACTACTGCTCCTGTTTATGTGTGTTTATGTATTGTATTTTCTACGCCTGTGTATTTGTACACATGCTCATGATGTGTCACATTTCCAGCTTCAAATGTGTCACTATATTAACAAGTTCTGGCTTTTTTTTTTTTTTTGGCTGTACAAGACCCGACGAAAAGTGTAGCCTACACCTTAATCCACTACTGAGTATAACACAATACAATTCAACAGTAACACCAACTACAGGCTTCAAAATGGTCGATATTTTTTGTGAATATGGATCCTGAAGCCGTCTTTAATAGTCTAAAAAATAGTGCACATGATTTCCGTCCAGAGACGATGTAACCGACTGTTATCAGACAGTGTTTAGCAAGGGGCCATGGTGCTACAGACAGGCCTACATTAAAGTGCGCACACTTTAGAACACAAGCTACAAAATGGTTACATAAAGGGCAGCACACTTTGACAAGAGTGTAACAGACTTGGATGTGAATGTACATGTGCTACCATATAATAGACACTGACACCATCTACTGTTGTATGCCTTGTAGGCATCATTGTACACTTATCTATGGAGAGAAATAAGTCATTAAATGTGTTTCATGATGCACAAATTAAAAAGATGTACAAATGTATGTTAGTTGCACTCGTCTTCCTATAAGTGGACACAAACTAACTTGAATAAATGTAAATTAATGTCACATATAAGGAAGGTTGTGTAGACCTTGTAGGAAGACTAGCAGTCACTTAGAGGAAGCTAATGGAGATCCAAATAAAGAAAAGAAGAAAACTTTTAAACTGTCTGATCAGAAGCTGATGAGTTTCTGCATGTTCTGAAGGAAAAGCCTTTTCCACGCGAGTTTTCCAACGGCACCTAAATGCAACATACAATTATGGATCAGAGGATCTGAAGAGTCTCAGAACTCCAATATACAATAAATACAACTTGCAAAAGTAAATGTGCGTGTATTATATGCAAATATATTCATACACATGCAAATTCTGTTAGATTAAAGAAGTCAAAGAAATATATGTGTTAAGTACTCTGGCTGTATTTATGTATATAATATAGAGTTAATGTCAGAACAGTGCACAGCTGTAATGGAATCATTTCACTTACAGGTAACGCTGATGCATATGTAATATCTGTAATGTAAGGATCACTGGCTGAGATTGAACCGTTTGTCTGTAATGAGACTTAATTGATCACGTAAAGCGTTTAACCCTTGAAGGAACGGGGCACGAATGGCAGTCATGTTTAATCAACATGCCGAGGAGTCATCTGGAACTGTAATTGAACTAATGAAGATTAGAGTGGAGAAAGAGCGGAGGTCTAATTGATAGTAATAAAGCAAATAATAGATTATTAATCTGAACTGTTAAACACTGTCATTTGCAGTTATCAAAATGCAAATTGGAAAATGTCATCCGTGTCACATTCGTGTGCAGATCTGCATTCTTTGTCACAACATGTCTGAGTCCATATGATAAAAGCCGTCATCAGAAACAGTGATGCAGTCATTAATCTTTCAGCAGCGACCTTACATTCTTTGTTATCCTTCTCCACCCAGCCGGGCATTCCTGCTGCTTTTTCATGCAGAGATGTCGACCAGACCTTCCCGTGTGATCAAAGTAACCTTGACTTTAACAGCTTTCTCCCAAACTAACACAGATGCACCTTCCTCCGGGTATTTGACGGAGCTCACAGAGCTGCACGTCTGGAATGACTTTGTTCTTTAATCACGATAAACACCAGTGACACTGAGGACTAAAATACTTAAATAAATATGATAACTAACAGCCCAAAAGTGCGATTACGTAACTTTTGAAAGAAGAAAAAACATTTAAAAAGTTGAACTCACTGGCAATAAGACGCATTCTTTCTTTCTTTTCACAGCTGAACATTAATCTGTGAAATAAGAGAAGTCAGACTTAATTGATCCCGCACCGGGGAAATTCACTTGTCACAGCAGCTTGTACACACAAGGTTGATAAGAAATGTCTCATAAATAAGAAATACTTAGACAGAGTCATGCTGGTGTTAAAGAGTCCGACAGCTGTTGGAATGAAGGACCTGCAGTAGCGCTTCTTCCTCTGAGCGCTGTGCTTAGGGTTGCAAAATTTTCAAAGTTGGAAACTTTCATTAATGAGAATTTATGGGAATAAACCGTGGATTTACAAAATTGAAGGTCGGCCTGTAAGCTATAACGAGCATCATTTCATTAACCATTTATGAGGCTGTCTTATTATTATGCTATATTAATTACTAAATTACTCAAATTTCCCATAAATTTCCACAATTCCCATGGAAAGTTTCTGGAAATTCACTGGAAATCTTGCAACCCTGGCTGTGTTCACATGAAAAGTGACAGAGAAGGTTGTATCAAGGGTGAAAAAGAGAGAGCTGAGAGAGAGAAGTCCAAACTCTCGACTCCTTTCTCACCTCTACACAGATGACCAATCATGGCGTAAAGTGTCAACGTGTGAATGTCAGATTGCGAGATTTGAGAAAGTTACGCAAGTGGTTGGACACAGACCTCCTAAACTGACGTCAGATTAGGTTGGAAGGACGGACGGGGCTTCTGAGACTATTCGACGATCTGATCTGCAGGGTACTTGCAGCTTTACAGTGTGATGTGTTCGCAGATAATGATTATCATACTGACTGTTTCAACAGAGACGGGTTTTTTCTGTTGAAACCACAAACCACATACCTGACCCACTCTAATTTAAGACGCTGCATCACTTCCCTTAACCACAGAGTATGACTGAGGGGATGTAAGCTCAATTTCCAGTTCAATAAATGGTGCTTGTGGTGTTACAGCAGTCATATCTATCTAGTATATCAGATATGTATATATCCATATATAGTCCAATTATGTGACTTTTCTCCCACTGAGATACTAAATTTTAGTTAGAGGATCTAAATCCATCAGCTGTCCACAGATGTTTGGAAACAGAGCTCCAAAAACGTAAAAAATTTAGGCGGCAGCAGCATGCGTCCAAAAAGTGGCATTTTTATACGTTTTTGTACATTTCCATGTCTTTAAAGTTTTCTCTGAGGAGTGGCACAATCAATTGCTTTTGCAGACATGGGTGATTGCTCCAGACTCCAGAGGGTTAAGTCAGCAGATGAGCAGTTTGAATAGAAGCTCTAGGTGGCAGCTTATTGCTGAAAGGACCAGCTCCACTCTGCTTGCATTTTCATTATTGTTGCAGTAGATTTTGTGATTGGTTAGAAAGTCTTTTAGCTGCTGCTGTCTGTCCCCCCCCCTCCTCAGGCCCAACAGGAGACCCAGAAGGCTGCTCTGAGATATGAGAGAGCTGTGTCCATGCATACCGCTGCCAGAGAGATGGTGTATGTGGCTGAGCAGGGACTCTTGGCAGACCGGAACACCATGGACCCAACCTGGCAGGAGATGCTCAACCACGCCACTGCCAAGGTACACACCCAGACCTGATCCTGGAATCTGTTTGTTTCTCTGCAGATCATAATAAAAGTTATCTCAGGGACCATTTTCAGTTGTCATACCATACTGGCAAAATTAGTTGTGTATTTCTTCAACTAGTTTGACCCGTTAATTGCAGTACGTGGTGTCTTTAAGCCCAGGCGTTGACGCTTGTTAACAAGGGATGCAGGCTTAAGACCTTAAGGGTCGGATGGTCACCACATAATTGCAAATACAGGCAAGTCTAAGTGAAACTAGACCTTCTAGGTTATGTATAGAAAGATAGTTTAATTCAAAATCATGCTGACATTTGTAGTAATAAAGATTTCTACCACACAACATTGTGTTAATGCAGTCCAGTCAGTTTGTCCAGAAAGGGGATGTGAAACTGCGTAGTAGGTTTTTTTTTTAGCAGCTTTCCACGTACACCATTTCCCATAAGCCAAAGATCCAGGGATTAAAGATTTCCATCTGTACAACGGATTTCCGTCACTTGGAATTCAAAGAGGCCGTGTATGCGACCATCTGTAGCACTGGGAGTTTTCCTGGTGGGCTGCTTGTCAGTTGGGTCCCTTTGCAAGGCGAAATATAGATTTTTCTTTTTTAAATAGTCGCAGTCAATGCTCAAATAACCAACTAGGCTGGCCCAGAGATAATGGGTAATACATCTGACCGCCTCTCTCCCAACCAATTACTTTTGGTTGAGTCCATTCTGACGTTACCTGAGCCCTACTCCTTTCCCATCTCTGTTTGGTAGATCACACAAATATCCACGTATTTGTTAAGTTATATCCTTAAATGGAATTAAAATCATGTCTAAAAGATGCTTTGGGTTACAGTTATGAAGCGTTGTGGACAATGTATGCTCTCTGTCAGAAACAAGCTGTTTAGACAGCCCTTAAGGGGACCACTCATCATCGTCTAAATGTACTGATGATTAACATTCAATATTTATTTAGACTCGGGACGTGACTGGCATGTTTGAAGATCAGAGTACTGGAAAAATCACAAAGTGATGATGTTCACTGCGGCTTGAAAAGATTCTCTCCTGAGTCACTCGCCAGGAAGAAGTACCTCCTGAAATGAATATCCAGTAATCCGTCGTAGCCACAGTGAAAAGTTTGAGTAGTATGGATCAAAGAGATCCAGTCTTCTTTTTCTTTCAGTATTAAACTTTAAAGGTCATTGTGCTGTTGCAATTTTAATGATTGATGGAGACTGGGAAAGGTGCCCGCAGAGTTCAGATGGAGCTGCTGCTGTGGTTCAGTCTGTTCTGCAAGTCAGGCCAGTTATCTTTGAAATTTCTGGAATACCATACCACAATTTAAACAGGTGAAGCGAATATGAAAAAACAATGTACGCTTCCTGGATTTGAGGCCACGGTTCAGTACGTTTTTGGTTCAGGCAAGATATTTTTGTTGATTATTATAAACTTTCTGCTCATTGGGCTTAACTTTCACCGTAAAATTGCGGCACTCAAGTAAAAACAAGTACAAATGCCAACATGTCATTCACAAACTGGGAAATAAAAACAACATAATTATGTAAGAAAACCAACATTTTTTTTTTTTGGAATTACCAGTTTGTATCTCATAATTATGGGTTTGCACTCCATGATTATGATTTTGTATCTTATAATTGACAAATGAAACAGAGAAGAGTAAGAACATTGTGGGAGTAGGCGTAGGAGACTTTCTCTCTATTCAATTCTCGATTGATCCAAATCCATTTTCAGTCTGTCACTCCCACATTTATAGACACATAGATACCTCATTGGCTGCTGCTGTGTGTCACCTGCTGTGAGTCTGCTGTATTGGGGAGGTCAAGATCTGCTAGTACACAATACGAGACATGCAGACTTGACTACAAAATCTCTAAGTTCTGATCTTTGAACAGGCAACATCAAGTGCAAACTATATAGAGGTTTCTACAAAAATGTGTGTCTCTGAATGTGTTATGAAAGCCACATGTCGATTTTGTAGTGAAGTCTGCATCTCTCGTATCGTGTACCAGCGGATCTTGACCTTGCTGATATGGCGACTGCACAGTCGCACGTCAAATCCCGAATACGGCATCGGTGTTTCTACATCTGTGGTCACTCCAGTGCAATTTATGTTCAGACATTCACAGTTTAATACTGCAGTATGAAACACAACTGCAGTTAAGGAATGACTGACCAGCATCACTAATTAAATGTAAAACAGAGGTTGACCTATATGTTCTGGTGAAGGAGGGAAATAAGAAAAAGAGCACTGCACTGTGTTACTGATGTAACGCCCTCAGCAGTGGAGAACAGCCCTCTCTGCGGCGGCTTTAGTACCAGTGTTGTTTAGTGCAGGTCAATTGAAATGAAGTGGAGTGGACCAAATGTCTTCATCAGAGCCGGCTGGAAGTGCTGTGCTGTTTGGTTTCGAGTGTTTCTCCAGCATAAAAGCATGAATCTTTGTGAAGCAACACCGACATGTGCTTTTCCTTTCATGACAAGTCCAAATATCAGGTGTGAAAAAAGGCCTGAGGAATGTGTTTAAATATCAGAGCCGTGGAGAGCCTGTAGGCTGAGGGTAATGTGTGATTTATGAGATCCTGCGGTGTGGCTGCCGTCAGTCAGTCAAGTCAGTCAAGTCAGTCATATTTCCTCTGCCGGGCAGGTGAACGAGGCAGAGGAGGAGCGCCTCCGCAGCGAGCGAGAGCACCAGCGAGTCACACAGCTCTGCCAAGACGCCGAGGCTCGAGTCCAGACCCTCCAGAAAGCCCTGAAGAAGGTCATCCTGAAATCCAAACCTTACTTTGAACTCAAGGCTCAGTTCAATCATATTCTGGAGGTGTGTACCAGCAGGTTTTTTTTATTTTTTATATTATATACAAAATAACCGATGATTTTACGTTTTTAACCAAGACTGAGCAGAAACACAGGTTACACATGCTTTTTTTATTGATGTACCTAGCTAGTAGTAGCTAGTTTCAGCTGCATTGTAAACACAGAGTCTGCAAAATGTGGAAATACCTCACTTGGCCTGCAGCTTTGCAGCACTGCTTTATGTTTCTTTATTATTTTGTGAGAGCCCAGTTGAGAGATGTGAACAAAGTTGACTGAAACGCTGAGAGCAGAGAAGATTTTAGAGAGCTTTAAAATGTTGTTTAGTGCTGATGTTCATGCAGCGTTATGTGTTCTTTCATCTTAGAAGCTATATATGAACACAGTTTTTTGCAATGATCCCTCAAAATGATACAGTTTAACAATATATCAGGGCACAGAAACATTCAACTTAATTGAAAACGTAATTATTAGGAATAAATACACATAAACCCTCCAGAAAAAGTAGATCTAAATTCTAAATCTTAGATCTAAATCTTTTTTTGTTCTCATATCGGACAACATTTACGCCGATACTGGTGTATCGGGCTAGGTCTGGTGCAGGAACAATACCTCTGTCATTTCATGGAGCAACCTTAGCACTTATATTTTGAATATCGATGGATCTCCTGGATTTTGGGTAAAGCTCCGACTTTTTAACGTTGCTGTTCTGCTGGTTCCACAGAGCGGTAAATTCTTAGATTTGTTGTTGTGGTTTTGGACACAAATAGGTATTCAAATGATTGCTAACGTTGCAGTAGTGTGTGCGGATGTGCACATAATCAACTGTTTGCTAACAACTTGTTCTGCTGCCCTCAAGTGGCTACAAAATCCATTATTACAGCTTTAAAGATCACTTTGACAGAACGTTGGACGATTGTGGATTTAGTTGGAAAGCCAGTCACTGATATTAAAGCTAAAAGTTAATGCTAAAATTAAGTGTCAAGTGTCAGGAGACATTTAAATGCCTTGCTAACTTGTTGTTAACTGTTTTCAGGAGCATAAGGCTAAAGTAGTACAGCTGGAGGGGCAGGTGGCGAAAGTAAAAACGTGTTACTCGGTGGCCCTGCGGAACCTGGAACAGATCAGCGAGCAGATCCACGCACAGAGGGGGCGAATCAGGGCCAGCAGGGGGCGTCCTGCGGTCTGCGGCGGCCGGAGCTCCCCTGTAGGCGCCGAGGCTGAGGTCAGAGCTGCCGTCGGGGTTCACGTCAGTAGCTGCGCGGGAGTCGGCGGTATAGAGAGCGACTGGGCAGACGGCGAGAAAACCAGGCTGTGGGTGGAGAGGCACAGAGAGAGCGGCTGGGGTCAGAGGGAGCGGCTGGAGGTGGAGCAGGCCGGCTCAGACTGCATGTCAGTCATCAGCTTGCAGACCATCGCCTCCGATCTGGAAAAGTGTGACTCGGTGGAGCACCTGGGTGACCTGAGCGACGTCGGGAGCATGCTGGGCGAGGAGTGGGACTGCAGGAGGAAGCCCATTGAGAGGCCAGTCAGCATTGTGGTGACCGAGGAGCCCCAGCAGGAGCCGGCCAACCAGGAGAAGGGAGCGGTTAGCAAAGAGAAGCAGGAGAGCTTCGTCAAACAGCACCACAGAAGTGTTAGTCTATGATAGTCGGCGGGAGGAAGCTGATGAGTGATGATGAGAGAGGATCACGGCGAGTGTATGATGAGGGCTCAGAGAGGAAGTACCACGACTGAGAGGAGTTAGCCGAGCTGGCAGGAATATGAGATGGAGAGGCTGACAGTGATTGACACAGCGCCACACTGACAGTGCAGTTAGGGGCGGCAGGGAGGGTTGGCAGGTACATCGGCCGCACGCTAATGAATCTCTACGTGACAGCAATAAACAGAGAGCAGTCCTGCAGGAAGCACTGACCTCCCCTCACATTTGTACTTTGTATGATCCGGTCTGTCGCTCCCACAGCCTGAAAACCTCAACGAAAGTGCATGAAACAGGCTGAGGAATCAAGGCAATTTACCAGCCATGCAAACACGTGCTAGAGTTTAATCCTTTTGTCTTTCTCCGTGCTGACATGATATCGACTTATGTTCTTGCTTCATGGGTTGGACAAATGTGCTTCTTGTTCCAGTTTTGGCTTTATTTCTGTGGTTTTGGACTCCATTTCTATCAGTTATATAATAAGATTGGCTCCACTTAAATGGGGGTTTCTTATCATTTGTGAGCAGTAAAGCACGTCCAAGGAGAAATCATGAAGCACACAGGAAGATCAAGTGAAAATACAAGTTATATTTTAAGCAACATCTCGATTAAACCCTTCAAAGGGACTAAAAAGAAAGGTGTCCTCTAATCTTCAATGTTTTTATTTAAAATAATGTGGCCAAAAAAAAAAAAACGACTTTATCATTGCCTTATGAAGTGAGCATAGCCATACGGCCTCAGCTGTATTTATTAACATGTAAATATGTGCATAAGATCATTAACTAAGTGCAGTTTTAAGGAGGTATTGTGAGATATTAACCGTCAAATGAACTTTACTGACTGGTTGTCGTTGGGCCTTAAAATGTGTACCTTGAGCTTCTTTGTTGGTCTTGATCGATCTGGTTTTGTCAGAGCAAAGCTGCTTAAATAGTTTACTTAGCTGAGGATGTAACTTAATGAACTCTCCAAGAGTCAAGCTGAGTGCATGAAAAATCTGTTACACTAGGACCTCTAGTTTCACGACGATGTGGTGCAGCGGGATGTGTTGGATCACCGCGACGCTGCTGGTTTTGAGGCGTGAAAATAATAAAATAATGAGCTGCGTTCATTGTCCACACGACCAACTATCTCAGCTTGCTGATATCAGAAGTTTATTTGTCAAACGTCAGTTAAACACTGAGATCCATCAGCCTACAGACAAACTAATAGTCCTCATTGTTAGTCTCAGTTCTTTTTAAAGGTCCAGTGTGTAGAATTTGGTGCCATCTAGTGGTGACGTTTCAGATTGTAGCCGACTGAATACCCATCACCTCTCTCTCTCTAGGTTCAAGGAGATACTACAGTGACCGTCAAACTTGTGAAATGTAAGAGCCAGTGTTTGGTTTGTCCCTCCTGGGCTGCTGTAGAAACATGGTGATTTAACATGGCAGAATCCATGGAGGAGGACCCGCTCCCTCGGTAGATAATTATTATTAATTATTCTTATTTTCAGGTGATTATACATAGATAAAAACATGCTTATGAATGTTATATTTGATTTCTGTCAATAGACACATACGTGTTACACACTGGACCTTTAAGTTTGGAGGTGGTTTCTACCCACTGCCTTGCTCAGCAGATGGGATTTGCCCATGGAACTAGACGCCTTGGTGTCTGCTAGTGCACAGATAGCCATATCCCAAGTTATGCCTACAGAAACAGCCAAATGTTTGATGAGTTTATGATTTATTTAAAGTGCCTGTGAGTCCTAACTCTAACACATATTTACAAATACATTGAATTATAATGTAGAATTATTTAAAGCAGCTTAAGTGAAACCAACGTTGGTCAACGGAGAATCTACTTCCACTGGAGAGAGCTAACAGTTTGTTTTTATATTAGGTTATGTTCTATATTATTTATGTTTAAGGTAGATTGAAGCCATACTGTGTTTGAGTATTCATTGTTTTCAGGTTAGGCCCATGTAAAGACAGGAAATCCCAAGAGTTCAGTGTTTCTCCCAGAAGATCTATATCCATTTCTTTAACGTCAGAAATGATTCCAGCCCCATAAAACCAGAATTGTTTTTACATTTATGTTTGTATATAAATTATACAAAAGTGTGTTAATTTTGTGTATTTTTTAACTTTGGCCTGGCTAGCTGTTTCCCTCTGTTTCTAGTCTTTAAGCCCAGTGAGGCAAACCACATCCTGACTCCAGGCATGATTTCTATCCATCTGAACATCGCCTAATGTTGAACTATTTAATATGTACAAATGTACAAATCAGTACATAACTGAATGATACTGACTGCTATCTGATATCAGCCTGATATATTGTGAGAATGATGTCCTAATTTAAGTAATGTGAAATTTAATTTTTAAATGAATCTGCTGTAATCCAACAGGAAGCAAATGGTCGGTTGTTGTTTTGTGTTTTAAAGTTTACATTATTTACTACGTGTACAGCCGGTGAAAACTAAAACAGAAGGACTTGAACTTAAGATCCAAACAGAATTATGTGTATACTTTGTTTTGCAAAGCTGTGCTGTGATTTGATTTTTTTGTGAGTTTGCACTTTGCTGCGTGTTTGCACTTGATCTTTTCGTTACGGTATATTCATTCTAACCTCGGTTTACAACTCTGCTGGAGAAAACATTGTATTAACAGTTTGTTTAGGATTAATGTGCGGTGTCAAGAGAACAACAGATGTATAATCCTGTGCGGCATCAGATAACGTACCTTATTTAACATGCAAATGTTATTTTATGGAACTTCATTATTAAAAAGTTACAGAATTTAACGTGTTTTGTGTTTTAATAGGAGGGTTGTTGAGTTTTTCACTTTGACAATTGAGTGTGTAAGTTCATTCTTGAAGTTAGAAATAAAAAAATACTGTTGTACCAGTCAAAAGTTTGGACACACCTTCTCATTCAATCTTATTTTCTACATGTGGATTGATATTGAAGACATCAAAACTACGAAATAACACAGGGAATTATGTGGTAAACAAACCAGAAGATGTTTTAAATTTTAGATTTTACAAAGTGGCAGCTTTACACACTCTCTTGAAGGAGTTCCCGTATATTCTGAGAACTTTTCGGGCCACTTTTCCTTCACTTTGCAGTCCATATCATCCAAAGCCATTGGGTTTATGTCGGGTTACAGAGCCTGGAGGTGTGTTCTGGATCATTGGCACCTAGCAGTTCACTTCTTCTTGTTCTTTCTCAGTCGTGGTTTCTTTGCAGCAATTCGACCATGAAGGTCCGATTCCCACAGTCTCTGAACAGTTGAGATGTGTCTGCTCTTTAAACTCTGTGAAGCTTTCTGATCTGAGGTGCCGTTAATTGATGATTTCTGAGGCTGGTAACTGTACTGAACTTATCCTCTGCAGCAGAGGTAACTCTTCGTCTTCCTTTCTTGGGGCAGAGCCAGTTTCATCAGTGAGTGTTTGATGGTTTTTGCGACTGCACTTGAAGACACTTTCAAAGTTTTTGAAATTTTCTGGACTGACTGACCTTCGTGTCCTAAACTAACAATGGACTGTCCTTTCTCTTAACTTAGTTGGGCGGTTCTTGCCATAATATGGATTACTAGGGTAGTCAAATAGGGCTATTTACTGCCAACACTACCTCAACACAACTGATGCTCATTAAGCTCACACGTTAACAAATTCCATGCAGTATTTCTTAGTTTCACGGTTTCCTGCATATTCAGTCGGTACATGATTAAAATAACACAAAGTGTATCTAATATGGTGACTTTGCTGCTCTGTATTTAATGAATATAAATGAGAGACAATGCAGTGATGGAGTGATACACCCTATTTCCTGTTAGATAGAAAAGCGGCACAGCAAGGACGACCGTGACACAATTCACGCATTCACTTACACTTAAACTTACCTGACCTGAGGCCCTTGGCCCCGAGAGACCTGATCATTAAATTAATGGGAATTCAATATTCTACAGTGGCCTATGCTGTTAAACCAATTAAAGTTAAGCAGTAGTAAACCGCGATCTACATCAGCAAGACTAAGGGCTCTGATTTGGTGTTGTTTTGTGGTTGTTTCCTGGGTGCACGGAGGTTATATCCTCGACTGCGCCAGTTTAGTATCTTAGTAACCTGCCGTGTGCAGAGGGAAGAGAGTCGCAGTGGAAGGTTTGACAATGCCAATCCAGCCGGGGTCAAGAATAAGAGCATCCTATTCGGTCTGCTGCCCGCCTGGTCGACAGCTCAGTGCATTTGTGTTTCATGATTCTTTGGTCACTTCATCTGGTGAAGGCATAACTGAAAAATCTCCCACAAAAACTGTTAATAATAATAATTTGCTCATCAGCTATTCCAGCCATCTGAATGCAGCAGGTGTCTGTTCCAACTGCAGTCTCTAGCTGGAGTGCTGCTGTGCTGGTTATATTAAAACACTGCTGCTAAATAACATTGATAATATGTGCAGACAAAACTTGAACCTAATGTGACTCTTTGCAGTTCAACTGGCCACTATACCAGGAGTGTTTTGTGAACCTTAATGGTCAGAAAATAAAGAGATAACAAACAATTATCTTCTTCTGAGCTTCAATTATTCAGCAGCGATATATATATAAATACACCGACAGACAGCACGGAGAGAGATGAGCTGGAGAGCTGAGAAGTAAAAGGGGAAGGAAAATGTGATAATTGATTGTGAGTGCATGAGTCGAAAGGGATTGAGTGGGTGCTAGTTGAGATGGGGAAAAATTGGCCGTGGACCGTAATTTTAGGGCTGTAGTGGGTGAAGGTGACACATGATGGAGGAGGGAGCAGTCACAAAGAAACTGATGGGAAATTGGGAAGGAGACCGATGACAGCTCTGAAGATGGAGAGCAGCCACGACGCCCTTTGTCAAGTCAGCCCCTCAGTCATTTCCCCACTTCAGCAACGTAGAAAGGCAACGTTTACAAGCATGATAATGGAGCCGATCCATTTATAATGCGTTCATAATTGCAATATGAAAATGGAAAACAGCGCCTGCCTGGTGAAACATTGCTGAAGGAGGAGAGACAAGCAGCCGCTCTTTGCTATGCGTGTATAACCTTGAAAGAGAGAGCGGAGAGGTGTTATGTGTCAGTGTCAGTGAGTGTGCAGTCAACTTCAAAATGTTCAGCTCATTTATTTATACTCCTATTAGGATTTTGATATATTTCATACTTTTGACTGTCAGTTTATCAGCTTATAAACCAACTGCTCACAGGGCGCAAACCTTAACTGTCTTCAGTGCTTCCACTTCAACTAAATTAGAGGTTTTATGTGGAACTTTCAGGCAATCTTTGTTATTAAAGTGCTACGGCACACGTAAACCATAGAAACTACAACGTCGTAATCTGTAACGGGTCACCCACAGGTTTCTGAGGAGCTGTTGTTAACCTACCTCTTCCGCCTCCCGCCTAATCTACAAAATATGGGCAAAACCGTGGACCGTTGGTGGAGCTGAGGCAACTGAATGAAGCCTCGGTGCTCAAACAAGCCACCTGTAACGGCACCTACCTGTCAATCAAAGCAGTTAATTATTACTAACGTTAAGCCTTAATATAGTCGAACAGGTGAGCTATATAAAAAAAGTACAGTACTCTGATGAAACACTTCAGTGCTTTATAATAACTGTATTCATTTCATTCACAGAGTCAACTATTTGGGACTAGTTTGAGTCATGACATTTATAAGAAAAGTGTTAACACCCTCTAATCAGTTGGGTCATCCCTTTTTTTGAGTAGGAGACGAGCTGGGGAAACCACACTTGTTTGCAAATGTATGCTGATGGAGAAGCATCATTCATAGGTGTTCACACACTTTTTTGCCTCTAACCCTCTCCTTTGTATTTTGGTTGGTGGTTCGGACTTGTGCTTTCGCTATAGAAGCATCATTTTCCTTGATCCTGCCTGAATGTGTTGACAATCAGCCAGTCGTCTATATAGGTCAGGATCCTCTCGACTCTCTCCCTGAGAGGGGCCAATGCCATTTCTATGGAGTATCTGCATTGGAGGCTGCAGTATTCATAGCATTGTCCGCCACAAGATGGGAACAGTATGGGAAGCACACATCAGTCAGATCTATTGAGATCTATCGAGCTCATCCAGTCACCTGGCTGGATGCACACCAATAGTTGCTGGACCGTCAACATGCAAAACTGTCAGAAGATCCATGACCAGTCTCATGGGATGGTGGGGAAATGGGGTCACCATGCAGCAATTAGCTCAGTCGATCACCCACCTGGGTGAATTGATAGGTTCTGCCTTTGAAAGGGGACATGTTTAATCCCTGTGGATCTCTTGTTCGTGCTGGCAGTGGGCCCGTCGCTCCTTAAAAACACAGCAAATCTGCTTGGGCAGCTACGAAGGCTGACAAGCCTGCCGCAGGCAGGGATGTGGGACCAGCTCCTCTGAATCAGCTTCCAGGCGGTCAGTCATGGAGTTTTACACCAGTTCAGCCTCCACGTGTGTCCTAGCGCTGGATATTATTCTGTTATGGTTCACCTCCTCCTGCACGAACTGTCCACTTACATGGAAAGATTGGGTGCAAAACTCTTGCAAAATGTCACAAATTGTGACACCCTTGTCTGCTACAACCATATCAGCTGGTTGTAGGTGTTGGAGACGTCAACAGTCAGCTGGTATTATCTTGTCTGAGGCACTCCTACGATACAGGTCACTAGTGAAGGTAATTACTCCATTGGGAGCGACACCAATTAAACCCTTTTGTTCTTTGTACCGGCTGTACAAATGACTGTGTGTCAAGCCTCTCTGTGGTAGAGACAGCAACCTTAGTGCAGTCAAGCACTATCCTACAGTTAGGAAAGGGCCGGCGCAATCTAGCAATGATGTTTTAAATAACGTACCAACGTACAAAATATCACACGACATACTATACACTATGTGATGGTTGTAAAGATGCTGAACTTTGAGCTTCATTAAGGTCAGAAACAATTGATCAACGACAGCCCAATCAGAATGATGTTAGAGCTCGATTTAGAAAGCAGTGCTTTACCAAAATTGGTGGCAGCATCAGGCAATCTGGTGAAATACTAGATTCTCCACAAGCACCACAAGACTAATGAATGAATGAATAAAGTTCACGTGCAAGCTTGCAGTGCATCTCTTTTTAGTCTGTCGGTGTGGGCTGTGTTCTTGTGACACAAAAGTGAGAGTGAAATGCAACTATTTATCATGTTTGACCATAATCCAATGGTGTGAGCATGTGTTGATGCTTTCCAGCAGTAACCTCTGTGGGAACCGGTCTAGGCAATATATGGATGTGATGGCACGCTGCCATTATTTTCAAACACTATGATTAGTTAGTCTGTCAGTCAAGGTTTAGTTACAACTCATGCAAGATGGTAAGCAATGGATCGACATTGACATTGATTAAATGTTGAGTTTAAAATGTTGATTAGCTGGGCACACTGGGCAATATCGATGCACATCTGTCAGTAAATTATAACCAATTCCATTATTAATTATCAATTATTCAGGAAGCAGATCCAAATATACACAGGAGAATGCACTGACAGAAAGATTTTAATGTCTTCAGCACTGCCTTTATTATCTAGTGTATAGTATTTTTGTTCAGAGCAGAGGGTAGTTTCACCTTGTTATATTTTATTTACAGTTTGTCCAATGATATTAATCAGATTTTGTAGTCTATGTGCCACACATATCTGCATAAGGCACCCCTGAAACCACATAACAGGCCCCAATTTAACCTCTGATCATTGCTTAAACACTACAACTAAAGATGAAACAGTCCTCATATGGGCCAAGGTGTCTAACTTATCCACAGGTTTTCTTTCCGACCGAGCAGGAGCACACCTTAACTTGCATCAATGTATGACGTATCAGTAGGTAGTATATATATATCTTTTTCCATCTCATTTCCATGTCTTAGAAGTTAGAAATTGTAACTTACCTTATTACCTGGATCCATCTCTTCTTCCAATCCATCCAATCCTCTTTGTTTCTCATCACAACAAAATTGGTAGAATGACTCAACTTGGATCTGTAAATGGTTATACATGAAGTCAATACGTCACGACTTGACAAGTGGGTAGCTTCTAATGTGAAAAACTATCACGAGCTGAGAGGCCGATGTGAGTTCTCCAGAAAATGGATGTAGCTGCAGTGAAAGCTATTCCATGTTGCTCCATTGCCGCTTCAACAAGGCACTCCATTGCACTTTTAACAACTATAATCGCTTTCAACAATGCACCACAGGACGCCAAGAGAAGGCTGTGCACAAAGGCTTAATGACCAAACTGGAATAACAGTAGCTTTTGCACACAATGTGCTAATAGTTCCAGGTGAGAAAGCACAAGAAGCACTCAATGCTTCACAGAAGTTGTACTTCTTTGGTAACAACCAATCCAAAGTTGAGGCAAGTAGTTCCTTGAATCGTTGATCAGGAACATGGTTATTAAGCTATTTGTGGCACCGTCATTGACGAATTTCTCTACATCTGACAAAAGCTTGAGGTAAATTGGGCATTAAGAGTTTGATGTGGACAAAGTGCATGCTCTTGAAGGATTCAGGGATTACAAAGAAACCAAACCAAACCAGAATTTTGGTCTTGTTACTCAATATCCTTAACGTAAATCACATAAACACTGCCAAGTGTGAATATGGATTTGGTGTAAAGCAACATTAGGAAACTTTCCTACCTTAAAGTAACACCTACAAAATCACTTTGATGCTACGCTGACTGTAATTGGGTGAACGGTGCCTCTGTCATTCCCTCAGCAGCCTCTACTGGACATAATGGCAGAGGTGAAGAGACTGAAGAGGACGTAGATGAAGGAAGCTAAGAAACTGAACTCTGAAACTAAGGGCAAAGTTTGTGTCCACGTTCGGAGGCTCAACCGCAAGTTTACCCACACACCTTGGGGTCCTGGAGAGATGACAGATTGCAGCTTATCATCTTCTTATTAGAGTAAATGATACGCTGCAATCTGCCCTCGTCCTTGGGTGTGGCAGCAGTGTACCAGATGGTGATGGAGGTGGTGAGGATGGACTCAGTGATGACGGTGTAGAAAACATAAATTATCACACAGTAAATTCAAAGTTGCTTTATGCTATGGAGTTTGTTGTTTTGTGTTTCCTGTTTTATTTTGTAGTTCTCCCCTCTCTGTGTCTTGTGTATTTCTACTTCCTACCTTTGTTGTGTTTTCCCGCCACTTTTTGACTCTGCTCCTCTCTGATTGGTTTCACCTGTCCCCTGTTTGTGTGTGTCTGGCTGTCCTGCCTTGTGTCTCTTTGTGTCTTTGTCTGATCATACTGTGTCTGTGGGCCGGTTCTGTTCGTTGTGGTTCCATTCTGTATTCAGTCCATGTTCTGTTCCTTTGTCCTGTTGTTCCTATTCCCTCGTGTTTTCTGTGCTGGATTCTGTTTATTGGACTTTTGCTGGACTCACCAGCTGCTTGTTTCTGCAAGTAAGTCATTAAATTTACTTTTGTTCACCTCAACCTTTGAGTCTGCATTTGGGTCCACTCCTGGACATGATACATTGATATTCATACATCTAGGTGAAATGTATACGACAAGCTCTATTTCGTTGAAATTTAGTGGGTGGCCTAACCCATGCAATATTCAGCTGTACGTGTCTTCAAGCTGGGACTCTCCTCAAATGTGCAGTTTGGGGAAGTTTTGATGTTTACTGAAGTTACAACCTCCTGATGTTGAAAAATCTGGTGTGTTGCCATGGACACAATATTAAATGAAAACTCACAAACTTCACAAGTAATATCATCAAACTCAACCACCTCTAACCAGCTGGGAAGAATACATTACATTATAAAACATGTCCTGTTGCCAGTAGGTGGCACTTTGACATGTAGATGAGTTCAGGCCTCTTTAGATCAGAAATTGTCCTGCTTTATATCACAGTTGGGGTTAGAGCAGAACTAGAACAACCCCTCAGTACCTATCACCAACTATTAGACACCTAACCCAGGCTGACTTCTCCAGGTATCTTCAGGTTAGGAGATTAGGTTTTCTGCAGAACAGCAGGATAGAGAAAATGATCTGACAGTCCATGTAAGCTGCATCTCCTTTATTAGACCACTTTAAGCTGCAATGGGACGAGAACATAGGATCAGAAACGTCTTGGCAGTCAGCAGTTGGTCTAGTGTGTCTTTCACTCCGTTCACCAGGTATGAACTGCTGGGGTTTAAAGTGTTTACTTGCTTATTTACAGTATACTCTGGAAATTCAAGACATTTGAATAATGAATATATTTGTATTAACATTACAAATGCAATGTTTTACAGGGTGATGAAATTCTACTCAGGGCCATGAAAATGTTTAGTGGGGAATTCAAATCTCCAGGAGGTTTTTCTACACTGTTAAGTATGAAAGTAGTGGCAGCACTGTATATGTATCTTCATTTTTTAAATCCTGATTGATGAAATTGAAAGATAATGACAAAGGACAAAGCACATTGGGTATTGACAGCTATTTTCTGACTCGCTAAGGTGATAAAAGCAGGCAGGTTAATGGGATTTTTCACACAATGGTGTGATGCAGCGGAGAAAATTGAGAAGCATTTGAAGCTGAATTGGACTGTGGGCTCTGAAAAATGAATATCCGTTTTCCACCTGTGTGACTCAGACCCCTGCTCCCTCCTCCAAAGCTTTTTCCCCCCCCTCTACAGCTAGCAGAAAGAACAAATGATAAACCCGATCATCCCAGCAGAGTCAGTGCAGGGTGGCAGACGGCTGCTGCTGCTGCTGCTGCTCCTGTGACAGTGAAGCTGCAGCAGTATGGCAGCAGGATGACTGTATTATGGCCATGCAGAGACTACATACATCACCGCGGGACAGGGAGCTGACTGGTCAGCTGTTGGAGGTCTCAACTATTTATCTTGCACAGAGCGGGCCATCTGTCTTTCTATCAACCAATCAGCCTTGTGATTTTCCCTGCTCCACCAACTGCAGAGAGAGGGACACCTCTGCTGCCTTCAGGAGCATGGGAAATTATAAAATGTATTTATAAAACACTTGCACAATGATAATTTAGAATTGAGCAATGATGATTCTCAATCAAACAAAGACAACTCTCGTGCCCCTAATGTGTCTTCCCATTATAGTTCACAGAATAATGTTTGTTACTATGAACAAACTCAATCCCACACACACTGTCCTGCTGCCCAAAATACATACTGGAGCACCGAATGTGGATTAGTCTGCCACTAAAAATAGTCCCCAACAAATGTCCTCCAATTAGTGTTAAAGACTAGCTAGGACACTAATCTTTTTAGGAAATTAGCTGAACTTTTTTTTATAAAAAGACGACTTGTGTCTTCAGTAGTAACCTCTTGGACTTGGAGCCACAGGCAGGGTGGAGAAGTTGGTTTTTGGTCTTTTCATGGTATTTGATGACAGAGAGAGAAGTGTTTTTTTTCTATGAAAGGATTGGATCGTTTTATCTTTTCAAAAAGCTTTGAATTTTTGACATTTATTCAAACATGTCTTGATTTGTTTGAAGATAAGTAAAGTTATCTCTGGTGCTTTCTGGACTCACGTATATTCTTAAGATATTTATCTTTTTTTTTCGGACAGTGACAGCTGAAGAGATGGACAGGAAATTCAGGCGAGAGAGAGCGGGGATGGCATGCAGAAAAGGACCCAGGCTGGTATCGAACCTGGGTCCTTGGAGTAAGGACTTTAGCCTTGATGCATGGGGCACACGCTGGTCTTGTACTTAAACACACTTTAACAGTAGAAGTAGTAATGTCAGCCCTGAAAGGTCCATCTGTCACGTAAGCCTTACCTTGCAAATTGTAGTGGTCTGTTTAAAAGTCGCTCTCCTTCTCCTTACTTCATGCTTGTGTGGCAGCTCTGCCTTCTTAATGTGCGTATTGAAATCAAAGCACAATTCAGCTAGAATAAAGATATGCTTGTTAATAGCAGGATTAAATGTAAATGCCTGCAATGATCATTATCTAGATCAGGATGCTTGAAATTTCAGACCATCTCACTGATCCAAGATACTCAGTTTAAAAAATAATGGTGCATCTTGATGAAACACAAATAAATGGGGATGCACTGAACAGGCCCACATACCAGTAAAATGTAACAATGAGGGTACCAAATCAGAGCTTGTCCAAATGTATGTGACATGGGGGGAATAAATTAATGATAGGGGATGCTATGTTAACAAGTTAGAAGGTATTCTGCATCCAACAGGTGTGAAACAGGTTCAAGACATCCCTCTTTCTGCCAGACACATGCTATAAGGCATTTGGGGTCTTCCAAGATCAGATGGGATATGTAAGTGTGGTCTGGTCTGCTCCTTCCAGCCAGATGTGCCAGGAATTTCAGTCCAGGTGCATCTAATCAGATGCCCGAGCCAATGTGAAGCTGCCCAAACACCCACACAGAGGGTCTTGTTAGCCTTTTGAATTCTCACCACATACTTTTGGTCAATACCCAGAAAACATGACCACAGGTGAGGCCTGAAATGAAGATCGACTATCAGTTTGAGACCTAACCCTCAAGGTTTTTGGGTGCCCGAAGAATGAATGATTGTGTTGATCCCTTTACTACTTCTTTTTGTGGCTTTAAGTGAGAAGTCTCAGCAAACAGACATTCATCTTTCATCTTTCTCACAGGATGTAAAGCCTTAGGTAATGTAAAGTTAATCTGGTACCATCAGGTCAAATATTCAGTTTGTCAGAGGGTGTTTAGTGCTAATTAGTAAATTTCAGCATGCTAACAACCCTGCTGTGTCTAAGCTTCACAGAACTGCATTTTTTTTATCATTTTATTCCCATTGGCATAGATCCTTATTTAGAATTCATATTAAGTTCTACAGCCTGATTTCTGTAGGCATTCGCTTTGTTTATTTGTTGATTGAACAATTACCATATCACAGCAAGCAGCCTAGAAAGATTTACCGCCTGATGAGCGAAATCAGCTGTAGTTTTAGTCTAATTGTTTCTCGTTAAAATGACTTTGAAATCCTATTAGAAGCATCTCAGGCTGCATTCTGAGGGACAAAGCATGAAGTTTAAAGGTCACCCGATTCTGCTTCATCATGGTCTCTTGAAACAGCGACGAGGAACTTTAATTTTTTTGTTGATTCTGGACAAAAAGAGTAGTGTTTCTACTGCCTTTGTTTTTTTTCTTAGCCCTTACATTGCCTGCTTGCCTAGCTCCAGTTCTGGCACGACATCGGCTCCGTTCTCCATCAACTTCTCTTCCCGGTGGGTCAAAACACTTATATGATGATGATAAAAACACTAACAATGCCACACAGTGCTCTGAGCTCACAGTCTGGGCAGCCCAGCTAACAAACTGAGCTAACGGCAGCTATAGTAGTTTACTTAACTGTCCATCAGGAAACTACCAAGAGTTGAGGCGCAGCAGCGAGAAGGCACAAAATATGACCCAGTTTCACCAAAATCAGTAAAATAGTCGGTGATGTATAACTTAGTGCCCTAAAGTATTATTATGCGTTATTGACACCAGTCTAACATCAAAATGATTTTAAAGGTCCAGTGTGTAGACTTTAGTGGTGAGGTTACAGATGCTTGCCTCACACTCCCCTTTTCAAAGTGTGTAGAAGAAGTAGTAGCTGCAACGTGAAAGACCCTATCTAGAGCCAGTTTGTCCATTCAGGGCTACTGTAGAAACAGTGATGCAACATGGTGGACTCCATGGAAGAGGACCCTCTCTGTAGACATCAAAGTAACAAAACAGCGATTCTTATTTTCAGATGATGAAAACACACTAATGAATATTATATCCAGCTCCTTTTTTTAAAAAAAATGTTGTTTTATGGTAGAAAAGTTGCACAATGTTGCTTTAAAAGTCCTGTTACAAGTCTTGTCCTGTAGGAAGTGAATGCAGCATCTCAGGCTGCATCTTTCAGTGACGTCACCGGAGTGAGGGAGTGAGGGAGGGATGCTACACTGTGAACCGCCGTCAGGGAGTCGGTGAGTGTGTCAAGTGTGTGTGAATGTGGATATGTGTGTGTGTGTGTGTGTGTGTGTGTGTGTGTACACAGTGCCGTGCTTTTCGAAACAGCTCTACAACCGTCAGTGAGCTGACAGGATTTAATTTGGGCCACGGAACAGGAGCGTGAAGAGCTCAGCTGAATGCTCTCTGGACTAATTGTCTACAGAAACACTTTTTTTTTTTTTTTTTTTATTCTACTCACTGCTGCAGAAACTGGCGCTTCATTTTTATTTATTTCTTTATTTATTTTCTGCCCCGACAGTCGATGGGAAACCTGCTAACACAGCTGGCGTCTAGTGTGCGTGAGTACGACTCTTAATACAGTATGTAATTAATGTATAGCACGCTGAACTTTTGCTTTTTAATGCTGTAGTTTAAATGCACCGACATGACAGCGGCATTGAGGCACAACACGCGCACATTGGAGCCTAATTAATCCAGTTTATTCCAGTTAGTTTGAATTGAATGTTTTGCACATCCACAGGGCAGCGCCAGCCTGCCATTTTACACACACCCATAATGCCATTAAGGTGATTAAAATTCATTTTATCATCATACTTTTGCTAGCACGGTAGCCCCCGTTGCCTTGTAGCAATTGTTCGTGGGCATATTTCTGCGCTTGCACGTGCGCTCTCCGACGCGCTTGTCACGCACGCGGGGACCGGCGTCAACCTGTACCTGTGTGCATATATCCGCGCGTGTGTGTTTGTGTGTGTGTGTGTGTGTGTTGAGCTTTTCATGTCAGTACAGTAGGTGTAGACGCCGTGGTGTTGCTCTCTCCACAGTGATGCAGTGTGGTCCATTTATCTCCCTCTGTCATCGGTGCTCAGGCTGGAAGGTCTGCAGCTATACCCGCTCCGATGCCGCCAGCAGCAGCAGCAGCAGCAGCAGCAGCTTGTGTGGATGAAGTGAAGCATTGACTGCCATGCTATCATTTTTTTGGTCAATGTGGCAGATTACAGTTTGGCAGTGATAAACAAGCAGTCAGCTGAAAGCGTGACCTCAAAGGGTAACGTAATGATTTACTATAAAGATTAGTGCAATCGTGATTGATGTTCCCTTTACTGATATTAATCAGCACATATTTCACTGCTGCTGATGGATATCTGTGATTTTCACCCCCAGTTTGAACACAGTATGTTTAAGGGTAGTTTGTTTGGATTTATCAAGTTTCTCAGATAGTAGTAGGGTATCATTCGTTTGATTAATTCTGCTTATGCATGTCTGATTTGATACTCAGCATCTCATTTGTGCAACTTTATTAAGGACACTTATAAAAAAAAAAAAAGGTCCTTAACACACTAGATAAAATCAGACATCCTTCCATCCATGTATTTTCTGTGACCGCTTATCCTCATCAGAGTCACAGGGCAGTCGGAGACTGTCCCAGTTGATTTATTAAGGCGAGAGGTGGGGTACACCCTGGACCTGGGCGCCAGTTCATCACAGTGTGAGGATGAAAACCTGACATTCACCTGCAGGATAGACAGTATAAATATGGACGTTGTATCCGTGACGTCACCCACAGGTTACTGAAGAGCTGTTATGAAGCTCAGTGTGGCCATCTTGGCTATCCCTGACTCCACTACCTCCCTGCTCAGCTAAAAATGGGCAAAGATGCGGAGCGTCAGTGAACCTGGGGAGGGCTGAATGACACCTGGGTGCTCAAACAAGCCACCTGTCAATGCGAGCATGCTGTTAATTCTGCATAACTTAATATAATAATATAAAACAGGTGAGTTGTATATAAATTCACCCTCAGTACAGTTGTCATGAACGGGGAAATTAGCTATAGAGACCAAAACTGTTTTTTGTACCAGGCTGTAAACATGTTTATTTCTGCTGTGAAGTTGGACATTGTAACATGGGGACTTATGGAGACTGACTCAATTCTGTAGCCAGCCTCAAGTGGACATTTGAGGAACTGCAGTTTTTGACACTTCTGCATTGGCTTCACTTATCAGCCATGGAGGTTGCTGCTTGCTCTGTATGTTAGATTTTATATCATTATTTGTCATCCGCCACGTTAAGCCTCTGCATGTCGTTCTTGCTGTAGGAGCGCCACAGGTGGGCTGTATAGAGCGGCGGGTACAAAATGCTCTAAAATAAAGCTACCTACACAGTTTCTGAATCTATGAGCAAGCATATTAGCTTGCACACTGTCTGTGAATATCTTTATCATCTCATAAATCATTGACAGTATAATAGCCAACTACATTTAAAGCAGCTTAGGTTTCAGCAGATTTGTCTCACAGTTCACTGATTCCAGGATCTTGGAACCATTTTAGGAGCTGCATTTCCATTGGAGTGTTGGGCTCTTTTGTTACTTCAGCATCATAGTTTCTGGCTTCAGAAAATCCCTCCTGGGGAAGGAGGTACTTCTTGATTGCTCAGGAACTATTGGGGAAGATTTTGCAGTGTGTTCTTGGTCAAAACTCAATCACAACTTGTGTACAGCTTGATTTGCTCAGAAAATGACTCGATAAAGCTAATTGCTTGACATTTCTTCTGTTTTTAAGGATAAAAACAAAGTTGTCAATCTCCTAACTTGACTGAAAAAGCTAGTTGGTATGTTTTTAAAGTAGAATAATGATAAAATAAGACTCTGAGGTCAACTGATTCACCAGTTTGGCCGATTAATCGTGCCAACAGGATGCTTTAAAAAACTATTATTCGAGGAGCCTCCACCAAGCTGCTGCATCACAGGAGTCAAATCAGGAAATATTGCCGGTGTTTTAAACCAAAAAGGGTGCATCTAATCTACTTCAGGCCCTGTCCATCCTGAGAGTCGATTAGCTTGCCAGTCCCTGTCAACAAAGTCCGTAATAAAGAGTTCACCCGTTCTACAGAATCAGATTATTCTCCAGCTCCTTCCTCTAACTTAATCACTCCGTGGAGCCAACATAAAATTGGCAGGCTCACAGGTTGGCTATTCCCTGAAGCTAACAGCAGTACACTGGAGTTGTCGGAGAATCAGTAAGCTTGTTTATTAGACGCAAGAGATGTCACTTGGGTTAATTTCACTGGCCAACGGTTGTATTGAGTCTCAAGCAGAGCATTTTTGTTTGTGTGCTGGGATTTCCAAAGAGGAGATAAAGACGTTTGATTCTTGTGTGTTTTGTGCTTCTTGTTCTTGTGGAGGTGTACTACAAAACAGTCTATGATGACAGCGGTTTATCAACTGTCTTTGGTAACGCAGCTTTTCTTCTCAGGCTCTGTGTGCATTCCCATAAAACATGGCATTTGTTGCATCATTTGACTCTTACACACAAAACAAAAGCACGCCGCCTTCTGCAAATAAGACGAGAGAGGAATTCTGGTAGAAAGTTGTTAATCGACTCAATGCACTCTCAATACCTCCCATTTATTTCTAACGGGACGACTGCACATTGTAGAGCTCTTAAACTTTAAGCCTGATACAGCAAATATAAACATAATACTCCTGGACAAATTAAAGTCAAATTATTATTATCTGTGATAAATACTGAGACTAATTAATGTTCTAATCTGTGTTCCATTAGCTGCAGTACCAGCGGTGTAAAATGGACTGGTTAGCAAATCAGGACCAAACATAAATACAGCCAAAGTGGTCTGTAGCTGCTGTGGATTCATTGTTCTTTTAGTGCACCGATGATATGCTGAGTATCTTTCAAACTGAATATCTGGTCCCTGACCATATTCCAGGCAGTGATTACTACCACAATAATTATGGAAATAATTCAGTAATATACAAAACGTCCTTTCTAGGAAACAGGGTTGAAAAACCACGAGGGGATTGTGCAGGTTGCATTACTGTAATTAACTCCACAGCTTTACCGCTAAAGCATGGCTCAACAAGTCTGCATATATAACGTATTCTCACCTGATTACTTATACTTAGAGAATATCATCAGGAATATAATGAACTGCTTTTACAGCCAATTGAAACTTGAAGCTCTGAACCTAAGGTTACCAATGTTACAACACTGAACTCAGCATACCTTGCTAACACATTAATCTCACTTTGCAGCCCCTCTGGTTGTTAGTGACTGTTAAGGGGCCATGTACTGAATGAAATGGGTCCTGGCTATACATATCAGCTACCTATGCTTGTCTGGTTCAGTTGCTGAGAGACTGCGCATCATGGCATGTTTGTTGCTATTAAATTATGTTGTTGCTGTGATAATCAAAGAGATGTAGCTAATGTAAGAGAATGTTTCATAAGGTTGATGACTAAAATATTACCTTTGTCAGACTTGTGCTCCAAACCAACGTTATTATATTGTTGAAGTTGTGAAATACTGAAAGAAAAACGGCTGGTGGAACATCTGACTATTAAAGAGGTTAACTGGCAACAGGTTTGAAACATGATTGGGTCTATATCAGAGAGTCTTTGTGAAGTGAGGATAAGGGAGGGGTTCACCACTCTGAGACAGTAATTTGTGAATGATGAAAAATCTATGGTAGCTGAAAGGATCACATAAATCAGAGCCATGGAGTCCAATATCTGTTCTGTTAGCTGCTGTTTCATCTCTGGTTTTGCTGGGCGTAGTAATAGTAGTATATTTTTACCCCAAATAGTTTTTCTGTGATATGTAAAGATGCTACAATATGATCAGTGACATGATTTATGTGT
This sequence comes from Miichthys miiuy, assembly GCA_036365135.1. Taxonomy (NCBI): domain Eukaryota; kingdom Metazoa; phylum Chordata; class Actinopteri; family Sciaenidae; genus Miichthys; species Miichthys miiuy. The sequence goes on along the minus strand of CM071614.1, from coordinate 22,002,898 downwards.
CAGAATATATTAACTGTTAAAAAAAGCAAAAACCTGAATGAGGCACATTTTTTCATCTCTCAGTTCACTGACAGCTTTTCTTGCATTAAACATGTAGAAATACTCGTATCAAATCTCCAAAGCTGACAAATTAACAATGGAAGAAGACACAGAAGAAGTAATACCACTCTGTAAAAATCCAAGGAATATTCTCTTTTATTTATATAGTGCCAAATTCTAACAAAAGTTACCTCATGACAGTTTCCATGCAGAGCACGTCTACATTCAAGATTTCACTTGAATGTAAGTAAGTGTAGAGAAGACCAAGACCAGAGCGTACTGAGACAAAGTTAAGACCAAGACGAGTAATAGTCCCGCACTGCATGACATACGATAAATATATGTAAATATTGCAACAACACATACTGCATACACAGCCAGGGCATTATGGCAACCATATTCTTCAAATATTTACAGAAGGATATGATTGATATATGATAAAATATGTACATAGCCAATATGATACGAGGCCAAACCAGTTAATTTTGCGAGGAGATTAAACTTCCAAAGAAATCTGGGGATTGCAAATGGTTTGAAGGGGCACCAAACTGTGTAGGTGCATTCAATAAATTTTAGCTATCAAAATTATCAAAGATAATCCTAAATAACTATTAATTTCAAAGTTCGTCTGGGCACAACACGTAAATAAGGGAAAATAATAGTCAATTAATTGATCTGTCTCATAAGATACAATAAACTATTAATTTGGGACTCAAATGGGATTTATCATTTTAATTTAACTAGAACCAGAATTACCATCAACAGCTAGTAGTTTGATAGATTTGGAGTTCATCATAGATTCACTCTTGTGCAACATTAAACAGACCAGCATGTTTATACACAAGCATTTATTAAAGGATAAGCAACACAACGCATCAGTAACTAAACATAAATATTAACTTCTAACATTAAGAGAGTAGTCGGAAGGAAACTCTGTGCGTTAACAGCTTGGCAGTAACTTGTTTAGTAGCAGACTTTGTGTGCTGCAGATAGTAACTTGTTTTACATTCAGTTAACGGCGTGCTGACCAGCTGAGATCTCTTTGTGCAGTCGTCATCCTACCAAGGTTCAGAGATCCCTGAGAGCATGGTGAGGAAAGAAGAGCAGAAGAGAAGAGAAGAAAGGCAACCTGCTGACCAGGTCAGAGCGAACGTTTTCACGGTTAAAGTCCAGTTTAACTCAGATAATGAACCAGATTCTTCTGTGGAGTCCATGTGGTCCAAACAGAGCAGATGTATCTTCCTTTTGAAGTGTCTAACACTCAGTGAGTGAGCCAGAGAGAAGAGCTCACTTTCATTGGCTTGTGAAAAACTTTTGATAGAGTTACACCAAACGAAGCAGTCACAGCATCCGGTTCAATTGATTTCTCATTAACCTACGACTATAATCTAAAAACTCACCCTCAGTTGGATTGTAAAGTGAGACTGGAACATATGCATAAACACCTTTTTGTGAGGTGGATGCGGTGTACAATTTTTCACTGGAACAGCCGATGTTTCACACGGATAGATGATTTGTGTACTTTATCAAGGGCATAGCCACAGTTTGAAACGTTTCCAGTCAGAATGCTTTTTATTGCTCTCCTGTAAAAGTTACCTTGGCACAGGAGTTTTCCTCTGCATGGTTCCTCCAGAATTACAGTCGTTTCTGAGCTCTCTTTACCAGCCTGTGATGTCCATGACAGGTCCTTCTGTGATGCTGATTCCCAGAAACCTCAAACTCTTCACTGGCTCTGCCTCAGCTTTACTTCACAAACAGGGTTGTGTGTCTTTGTCTTTTGTTTTTGCTGATGTTGAGCAGTGCTGCGCTTTTTGTGCACCACCCTGCAAAAGTATTGATTCCCTCATGCTACGAATTCTCATCGTTGTCTGAAATCTTGCTGATGATGGTGGGTGTCGTCCAGTGTTGAGAGGAGGAGGTGCGACCACTGATCTGAACTTTCTGTGGTCTGTTTATGAGGAAGTTTCTTTGTTGAGGTATTAAAGGTCTAAGAAACATTTGATTAAAAAAAAAAAAAAAAAGTGCAAGAAGTACAAGGTTCTACGTCTCATTTATCTCCTCTGTCGGCGCTGACCTACAGATTCTCCACTCTGTGGCAGTCTAATGGCTAATATTTGTTGCTGCTAAATTAGTTTGTATGAAGGTAAAGTCAAGGTTGGTGTTTTCATTTGACACATCAGTGATGCCTTTGAGTACGTTTGGTTCCTTGTAAGTACAGATTATAGTTCAATGATTCGATGATATTGAAATGCCAAGATGGCTGTATGCTATATTTCATGACATGGAAATCCATGGCTGATTGTTTGGCATCATGTATTCTCGTTACTTACAACTGCTTGAACATTTTCCATAACTTTATGATTATCTTATTCTTAACAGGGTTGTGGGGATGGAGCCAATCCCATCTGTACACAGTCGCCAGTTCTAACACATAGAGACAAACAAAAATTCACGCTCGCATTCACACCTATGGACAATTTAGAGTCACCAATTAACCTGCATGTTTTTGTGGAAGGAAGCCAGAGAATGGCAGATATGGGGCATGCAAACTCCATACAGAAATACAGACAGGATTCAAACCAGCAACCTTCTTGCCATGAGTGCTAACTACTGCACCACCATGCTGCCCTCCATATGCATTATGTCCAATCAATATTGTAGCCAGTGATTCTGGCAGAGTGAATGAGGAGGCTGCTGTCAGCCAAACTAAGAGTGCAGACATCTGATGAAACGAGAGATCTAAAGAGGAGGCATCATTCGATAGGAGCAGCTTTAGGCAATATGGAGCTTTAATATCGTGTAGGTCACGTAAGGTTGTAGATACCGTTTTCCAAAAATCCACTAGCCCTGGGTGTTTTCAATACATTTGCAGAAAAGGCCCTGTGCTCCCATTAGGGCACAGAGGGGAGGATATGAGCTTCATCGGATGGAGCTTGCTGGCAGCGAGATACATCCTTTGCAAAAATATTTGTATCGCTTTGTGGTTGGGATTTTTAGAAACACAGTCTAAATTAACCCAGACTGTTGACCAGCAAATGTCACCCACAGAGCAGCCAAAAATCCCTGCTCCACATTTGACGTACTGCCAGAGGTTTGCAGACACAATTTAAGAATAAATATATCCTAGATACTAAACCTCTAGTCCGACCTCCCATGTCTGGTAGAGAAATGAGTGAATAAGTTGTTAAAGCTACACCCAGCGGGACTCCATGAGTTCATGTTGCTAACCTGAGCTGAAGTTACAAGAAAAATGAGCTCTGACGTTCATCATCCCATGCATCTAACAAAATATTAACACCTCTTTTGCAGCAGTACACACACATTTAAAGTGCAACTAAACCATCAAACCAGATGAAAACCGGTGTATGTGGGTATGTTGTAGTGTAGCTTAAATTCTACATATCGTGCTGTACACTGTCGCCTCACAGCAGTCGTCTGGGGCCTTTTTGTGTGCAGTTTGCATGTTCTCCCCGTGTCTGCTTGGACCTTCTGAGTACTCCGGCTTCCTCCCACCACCTCCCACCTCCCCGTCTCTTACCCCAGTGTCAGCTGGTATCAGCTCCAGCCCCCTGCGACCCTGATAGGGATAAGTGGTTATGGAAAATGAATGGATCTCGTGCTATAAAATATGCATAACTGCCACCTCCCTCTAGTGGTTGAAACTTGGCTCTTGCAATTGAATTTCCTTATTGGCTGATTTTGGAGGCAGGTGATGTAAGGTGGCAGCTTTGTCACCAACCAATCGCTCCATCCTCAGCTGTATTCCTGCTACACTGAACATTGATCAGTCTGTCACTAGCCATGAGGCAATGCCCCCCCATAGTAACTACCCTCTGCTGCATTTTTTAAATATGCTGGGAGAGACGGAGCTGGCAGAATTTGGGCGTTTAGTTACCCTTTAACAATCTTGTGACATTCTTTTATATTTATTTACAGATACATGACATGACAGAGATGTGCCCGTTGCGGGTTCAGAGTAATACACATCTTTTGTGACCGTTTTGAGTCTCCACAGGAACATAGCTGTAACAGTCGTGTGCTAGCTGTAATGAGGACACGAGAAGGCGTCACTGTTTCCGGTCATTGTCTTCGGCACACAGGCTCAGAAGAGCACACAGGTATTTTTTTTCCCAGGAAACTGGAGCAGATTTTGGTGGGAAATCCTTGGATCTTAATTTTTGGCATTCAGTCCAATGACAGATCGCCTCACATTTTACACTTCACCACATGCACCGCATGAATTGTTGCTCAACAGTAGTGGTGCAGCAGGGAGTTGAGCTCCCACTGCTCATGCTAATTGTTACAGTGGCCATATATACAGTGTATATATACTCGTTACTTTCCTCTCCTTTGTTTTGCTGTTCTCTCTCTGCTCTCTATTGATTCTCTTACACAAAATTACACAAACACACAATACATTTCTCTCTCCTCCTCTCATTCCTACCATTCCTGTGCCCTCGCCATCTGAAATGGTGTCACTGCTCATCATTGAGCAGAAAAACTATTTACGTTTCATCTATTTTTACTGTTCATAGAAAGCTACCTATATGAGCAGCTAGGCCTGGCCTTGATCCATAATGTAAATGCTTCATTTTCTTTGTGAATGGAGCTGTGCTAATAATTTTGTAGAAATCATTTCCAGAGGGGGATAGAGGAGATACATTCTGAGGTGGAGGGGGAAAAAAAAAATGAAATCGACCAGCAGCGACGAAGAACAAAACAGCACTTGTGTGAGAATTGATTGGATTCTGTTGACAGGTTTTAATTGTACGTAATGGGACTATTTCTGGTGTGGCAGATTAGACTAAATCCAGACTTTATCTCAGAGCAGTCTCTCTGGGAAGCAGAGAGAAGCTGCGGTGTTTTCTCATTTCTCTGTGTCTGTAAGCCTCAGATGCCTGCAGGTATTTCAGGAGATAAACTTTGGCCTTGGCTCTGACCTCTGTCCTCCTCCCAACCCGGCAATAAGCCCCCCATCAGCTTTGGAGTGTAAAGCATCAGGATCACTTTTTATCACATCGGTTTGTTTCTGCTCACGGCAGCGGTCAGCTTCAAGATTTGCTGCACTGCCAGAGGAAGGATGCGTGTTTACAATGACTACAGCAGTCCTGGCAGCGGTAATGGTCATTTTCTCTGACTTATGGTCCCACAGTAGCAGAATAATGCTGATTTATTGTACACTCTGTGTTTACTCCATTGTCTCGCCCTCAATAATACACACGTGTCATGATTTTTTTTGAACATTTACACGATCAGTTTGTACTAAACGTTTGGAGAAAAGCTTTTCATACATGCTTCATGTGCATTCCAGGTAGCATTAACACTTTTTCAAATTAAATGCCAGATATAAAGTATACGCTAGATGATTTTTGGTGTTCTCTCGTCTGTCTAAAGTCAGCATTCAGAATATGATTGACCAGTGAAAAGATATTTTGTTACATCATGTATCTAGGATAGATAGGAGGAGGATAGCTTTGGATAAATAACATTTAGAGTGTTGATTCAAGGCTTAGAAGACGAGCTCTGTGATCTCTCTGAGCCGAGTCAGACTGATGCATGTCAGTGTCAGGTGGCCATTAGCTTGGATTACGCTCATTTCAATCTAAAATGGTAAAATAGCTCTGATTAGGCCAATGTGCTCTGTGGAAACATGTAGGACAACCCTGCTGTTGATAGTTTACCAACCAAGGTGGACACAAACAGGAGAGTCGAGACTCCGAACCATCCACACATCGTTAGCTTCATCATCATCTGTAATTTCTGGTGCCAAATGTGTCTCATCACAGTATCTTAGCTAGTTTCTGAAAAAAAGTTATTTCATCCTCCTGGTTTTCAACAGACAGTGACAAACAGAACACACAGAGGTTCAATGATAAATGAACATTACAGTCATGTTTGACCTGTTGCCTGAAGTCCATTGTGTTCTTTGCTGTGATCCAAAGTTGCCTATTTGAACAGAAAAAAAAGTCTTTTGATTGATAAAGTGACCAACTGCTCAGTACTCTCAGTATTAAAAAGCAGTGGCAGTGATGCTTACAACAACAAAGTCACAAAATAACTCAATAACATCTTCTTATAAACAAATGTAAATTTTTTAAGATACCATGAGAATAAGGCGGTCTCTTCAGACGCACCTGATAATTCATTTCCAACGAGAGGCGAACAGGCAGGTAGGGCAGCGTAGGCAGCATGACAGGTGGCGCATCATGCACTTTATGCCTGTTACTGCATTCTGATTATATGTATTACCATGTGGCAGCCTTTCTGTCCAAGACAGATTTCCAGGGACAAATAAATCTTGGATCTTGAATGTAGGCAATCTAGGGCTATCGTGTGAAACTGTCTGACTGTGATTGTGCTGATCATCATCAGATGGTGATATTCACCATGCTCCAGTCTTGAAGTCAGGGTAGGATGTACCCACAATGACCTTTGCTGTTTTTCTCTTGTTCATTAAAAAACAAGCAAATGACTTGACATAGCTGAAGCAGCTCCCTTGATGCCGACCCATGGCTAAACTCTGCTTAAACTCTTACTACTGACTGTCTTTCAATATTTTTCCAGAACATATATGTTAATATGTTGCTATAGCCCATAAAGAAAATACAGTTGCACTGGCAGGGATCCAGTGGTGCACAGAAGTCGTTTCCATGGTTACCACGCATAGAGCCGCCTGACTTTTACTTGCGGAACGGCTCGTCTACCTGCCCATTCGCACGAGGAGTGCAATGAGACCCCGTGGAGTGTGTATGCAGGCACAGTGTCCCTTAATGTCTGAAAAGATCATTACCCCAGATGTAATAACCTTTCATGGTGGTGGGGGTGGGGGTGGGACATCCTCGGGGCAAATTTGGACACAGAGGAGAGCTGAGCAGAGAGGAGGCTGCACATGCGATGACACCAAAGCCGTCTATTCCAATCTCACTCTCTGGTTTCTTCAACCGCCGACGAAGGGCGTTTTTTACAAATTCAGAACCGGGTTTAAGGAAACATCTCTGCCAACTGCAGAGCACTGCTTTGAGACGATAAGCTTTCATCAGGTGTCTGATTTTTTAGGTTTTCGCTTCTCTTTTCGGCATCCTGAAATCATTTTTACTGACAGAACTTGGGCATACTGGATTCACCAGGAGATGACAGTGTGCTGCAGCCACTTTCTCCCTGTTCTTACTTTTAAAAGATGGTTTCACACATTCAGTAATTCAGACTTTGTAGGTTCTGTCCAATCAGAAACACATTTCTGGCTCTGGTTTTGTTTTTAGTTAACTAAGATAAGACAGCCCACATGCTTCAATTTAACTAAATGGACAGTGGACCAGACCTCTGAATGAGGATTTGTTCAGTGATTCTGGGGTTGTGCCTATGTATAGCTGTTTGCACTCCATTTGAACAAGCAGTCAACCAATCAGGTGGTACGCCGTACTCCTACATAGCTAATGACCTGGCTACACACATGGGGTAAAAAAAGGGACACAGACTTACTGAACAACTCTATGTACTTAAATACTCTTCTGCTCATTATACATATAATCAACAGTTTTAAATTCACTAATCATTTCTAATCACTTCTAGTTTGATTAAGCTGCTCTCAACATGTGCAAAACAACACAGGGACAATGTACATTGTACAAAAGAGGACAATTTGACCTCCCCTCAAAAAAATTGTTACCTATTGATGGAGTTCAAGCTCACACTCTTCTGTGTTTAATCACACTCAAGTCGGGTGGAGGCAGCGTTCAGACAGAAAGCAGGCTGATGAGATGCAGGTTCAAGGTGAGCACCAAGACACTGCACACAACAATACTGCTGGCAGCATGTGATTGGTGGCACCTTGGTGATCCCGGATAATCACCGGTATTATGAAGCTGGACACTTTCCAGCTACGAGCAGCAGAGGCCAGCTGTTAACCGCTATGTTACAAGCCACATGAACAGAAACATAAAGAAGTTTTGAGATGCAATAACTCAAGCCCGAGTGAGGATTTTGCCCTTGACTCTCAACGAATGTCAACACTTGATGGAGACGTTTAAAAGCCTACCATGACATGGAGATGATGTTGACAGGGTGGATACGGTCATTCATTACTGATTAATTAGGTTAAAACAAACGAAAATAACCTGAACATGATGTCAGGCTATCAGTGAAGTAAAACAAAATCGTGATTCAGGCTGTATTTTCAGGCCAGTCGTGATCTAGTGATGCAATTTTAGGTCGGTGACGTCTATTAACAGCAGTTATTTGTGCCAAACACCTTATCTGTGCCTCTGTTAAGTTTAGCATACCGCAGAAGGTGACAGATGGCTAACAGGAGAGGCAGCGAAGTTTAGTGACATGATTATAGAGGAAAAATTAAACATAGCTGCTGTAGTTTAGTAAATAAGTACAAAGAGCTGCAGGAGCAGGCTGCTTTCCAATTAACCCAACGACACCTTTCTTTTCAGTTGCCAATATTTATACGTGTGTGGATGCGTGTCTCCTTTTTTTTTCTTTCTGAAGAATATTTGCAAATTAATTTCTGTGAGTGTATTTCTAATCGTAGTCCAGGCACTAAAGAAGGTGGAGAACATGAAGCTCAGATCAGAGAGCCGCTTGTAAGCGGTCCTTCATGTACAGGTTGGCGCTGTTGACGTGCAGCCAGGACTGAAGCGCTCCAACAGTCCAAACACATGGTCGTCCCCCTTCCACTCAGCTCAGCTCGGCTCAGCTCCTGCTTCATGCCTTTCACAGGTTGGAGAGGAGAGTGTTTATTTCTTTTCTGCACACTGTAAGCTTCAGGGTTTTGGAATGTCATCATTAAAATATATATCAAAAAAAAGCATGCATTAATTCACTGATTATAATCAACCAAAGAAAAAGTCTGTATGCATTCCAGTGGCACACCTGAGCCTCTGATATTTTTATATTTGATAGTTTTCCATCTATTTTATAGCTTACAAATATCACATTGTCTTTCTGTTACTGTAATATGTTTCCAGTATTCAGAGAAGGGTCTCTACATTTACATTTAGTCATTTAGCTGATAGCCGGTACTACTCGTGGATAGATTTAGCATGTCCGGTTGTTGGTAGTGTTGGAGAGGAGGTCCTCTCTGAAGAGCTGGAGGTCTTCAGGAGGTTTTTGAAGGTAGAGAGCGCATTCAAGGTGGGTGCAGAACCGGAGACTACTTTGTAAGCGAGCATTAGGGATTTAAATTTAATGCGGGCTGCTCAGTGGAAGGTCCATACCAGTGATTTTACACAATAAATCTTACTGTGTGTTTATAACTTCCATTACTAACAACCATTTCCTCATTCATACAAGTGGGGGCTGTCATTTTTGTACATGTTTGAGGCTCCCATTCAGCTGCCACATAGCATTGTACATATAGCTGTATTGAACGGTCTATGAAATATTATATTGCAGTATAAAATGTGTTTATGAGCGAAACCATAATAAATGAATTATGATTTATAAACGAGTATGTGTGTTTTGGCAGGCAAAAGCTGAATTTTAAGGTAGATGTATCACCTGAATATTTCATTTTGACACTTTAAACATTTGGTAAAATATTGGCTGTGCGCTTTGGGAATTCGCTGGCTTTAACAGATGGTGTAAGCAGATAGAAGTTGGCTCGCTTTAACGTATCGTCCTGTAAATAATAGCCATGGTAAAGAATACTGAAGAAAGCTGGGAAATCATGATAGTAAAATAACCACAAAAAAAAAAAAAAATGGTGACAGGCGTCGAGATACATTCAGCTCGCACAAATAACAACTCTTCAATCTACATATTTCTTTGATCAGTGTGAAAAACTGCTCCGAGCTACTGCTCCTGCAGCTTCTGTGTTGACTGAAAATTACACCAGGCGACTGATGTGCCGCTCGCTACTTGTCAGTACAACAACAGAGACATGTCAAACCACTCTGCACTCCGCTCTGAGTTCAACACAAATGTTAATAAAACATTTGATTTTAGAAATAAAACCCTGCCGCCTATTGTTTCATACAAATGCCTGGCTGTCTTAGCAGTTGATTATTGCTTATTACTGCACATATATTTGCTGCTCCACAGTCCTGATTCTCCTATATGCATCAATGATGTGCGATCTAATCTTTTATTACCATGAAGTCACACTCCTGTGCTTTGGCTGTCACTGGTTTGTTTGCATAGTAATTGGCCAAGCCTGGTGAGTCTCATTTCCATAGTCATACAATGGGGCTGATTACTGTGCAGGAGTGTTTGGAGTGAACTGGAAACTGTGATCACTGTGGTCATTTTTCTCCTCGCGCTCCGGTTATATTATGTGGATACTGTACTATAATTCCCAATAACCGAATGAGCCTCTATAACCCCCCCAACCTCTGGGCCTACACCTACAGCCGCACCGCTCTGTGTCTGGAAAGCCAAGGAGTAGTTTGAGCACTTTCCACATCCACTGCTTCAAATCCCAAAGCTCCCAGAGAGTCACAAGTGTAAACAGTGTCTAAACCTTTCAAGTCCTCTTAAGCATAGCTTCCGATAGCACACGATGAACCATTTCTTCCCGCCGCATCCACCATCCACCCAGCGAGGATCAAGGTTGTGGTCTGTGACACACAGAGTGGTGTTGCTACTCTCTGAGGGTGCTTATCGCTCGTCCTTGTACTGTTTGTAGGAACAGAGCTGGCTTTGCTGTGACCCAGCCTGCTCTGCCTCGGGGACCTGTGGAGACTGCGATGGCTTTAAAGTCTTCAGTCCTGCCTCAGGCCAGCACTCGGCAGCCAAGAGTGCTGCGTCTAAAGGAGCAATCCCCTCAAAGTGAAAACACTCCACACAGCATGTCGGTGACATGAAATTCAATTTAAGATGCTGGTGACAACACACGACTGCACCCGAGCAGTGACTGCACCTCGGGGAGCAAAAAGTGGAAGAGGTGCAAAGCAGGACTTTAATGCAACGATTAAAAAATATCTGATTAAATACTTATCAAGTAATCAACTAATGAAGGACTGAGGATATTTAGGCAGGTGTTTTTGGCTTATTTCTGCTCATTATGTTTTAGGACGTATATAGCGCTTTTCTACCTTAACGTACAAAGCGCTACAACTGGCCTCTCACTCACCCATTCTCTCTCACACAGGAGCAACTTAGGGTTGAGTATCTTGCCTAAGGACTTCGACGTGTGGACAGGAGGAGCCAGCAACACAACGTTTATTTATTTAGTATAGCACCTTTTAACAGAGCAAGGTCGCAAAGCGCTTTACAAGAGCAATATGTTAAAAAAAGAAGAGACAAACAAGTCTAGAGCGTTCCACAGAGTCACAGCCACCACTTCAAAGTCATGATCACCTTTTGTTCGTGCACGAAGAACAACCAGTAAGAACTGGTCACAAGACCTATGTGACCTACTTGTGATGTAAGGTTGGAGCAGATCAGAGATGTATGCCGGCGCCTGACAGTGCAGGGCTCTATATGTGACAACAAGAACCTTTAAAGTGAATCCTGAACTTGACGGAAAGCCAGCGTAGAGAGCAGATAAGATGGGTGGGATGTGATTTGTTCTTTTGGACCTGGTCAGCAGTGTTTCAGCAGAGACTCTTCTCTGAGGCAGGTGAGAAGGGAATTGCAGTAATCTAGCCAAGATGATATTAATGCGTGAATAATCATCTGTAGTTAAGCTCCAAAGTCAACTAGTAGCTAATAAGACACGGATATTTATAGTTATTAATGATGGGACGTTATATCTCCATAGAATAAGTCAGTTTTCAGCATACTATAGTGGCTAAATGTTGTATCATAGCAGAAGAAAGAATTACTGAGCTCATGTGTCTGACATCTTTTTCCCTTTATTAAAATGAAGCATCACCCAGCTTGTTATCTCCCTAATTGTGGAAGTGAGAAAAACACGATGGATATTTACAGTTGTGCCTTTTTAATATCATGTCGAATATCACTGATGGCACTTGTGTTGTTAGGGTTGCTGTAATTTTGGCAACTGCTAAATGCCACTTCTAATATTCGAGATGTTATATTATGTTGGTTCTTGCTTTATTAACCCTTTATCGGGCGTTCATTGTAATACTTACAACCCTGGAGTGTTACTGGTGGATATAAGAAGACATTTTAAAAAAAAACGTCAAAGAAGTTACCATATATGGTCCCTCCAAAAAAATATGTGGAACGTTTATTTTCAAAATACCAATCAGATATGTCTTATGGTACTTATGACACTTATTTCAAAATATCACGCATGGGGTACAGTGTAAAAAAATGTTAAGGTATGGATCCAATTAGAGGCCACAGCAACGCTACCTGTGATGTAGCCTGACATTCACTGATTGGCTGGAGAAAGTCACGTGATTCTGCTCAGACATTTTTGGAAGTGACCATATATGGCTTCCTCGCCTGATAAAGCGTTAAAAAGTCAAACATAATAAAGGTAAGCCTCCACCACCCCATTAATTTTCATATATTCATGTTGCAGACAACAAACTGGTTCCTCTCCTAACATATCATTGTTTACCCTGTTCCCCTTGTTTTCTCCCTGACTCTCTCCGGCTGCATTATATCTCTCAGCTCTGTCACTGGCAGTTCTGACAAAATTTGCTGCATGTCGGGCCTGCTGCAGAAAGAGGCTGGCGCTGGCAGCTCTGATCAGTGTCTTCATGGTGTTTATCAGTAAGGGTGATTAACTGGCATCAGAATAGGTTTCCATCCCACCGGCTCTATCCTGTTCTGTCCTCAAGTCCGTGTAAAACACAGACGCACTCTTCTTCTTCTTTGCATTTCTCATCATCTTTCATGCTCTCTCCCCGTCTCACAGCCATCCTCTGATGTGTTCTAGAGTTGATGGCAGCAGCCTCAGTGTGAGATCTCCTGCTACCACTCATAATCGACTAACCTCCACCAAACCACAACCTGCACTCCATTTCCTTTCTTCTGTGCAGTGGGACAAGCACTCATTTATTTTCCATACAGCTCAGGGTTATTACTCCATCATACAACTCCATGATTTCCTATCTCTACTTCTCTCACTCTCTCTCCATAAGCCCCCTATCCCCCCCTCTCTCTTTCTCTTTCACTTGCTCTCATTTGCATAACATTGTTGCAGGAGATGTCTTTCATCTTTTCAGTATCAGATTGGAAGGAGGGAAAATTACATTACCTTTCCTGTCGTATTACAAAGTGCTCTATCTCAGGGTTCAGCAGATCAGGAGCGCCTGGGCCTCCAAACAGCAGAGTCAGGGGATTTAGAAACCATTCAAAAGAAGGGAAGTGAATTGTTGAGTGGTCAAGGGTCAAGATAACCTATTTAGTCACATTTATAAGCTGTAATGCAAATTTGTATGAGCGGGAGCATGGATTTTGGCCCGTCTTATTAAAATGTGCGTGCATGTGGTTCAGAAAGCAGTGTTCGAGTCTGGTGTGGGTGGACGGAGAGAGCTGAATCCGTGTGAACACATTATCATCTGGCTAATGTGCAGAGTCTTATTGGATTCACGTTGAGGCCGTTTCCCCTCCGTTGCCTCATGTCTAGTCACGTCCTAGAGCCGCTCCTTCCCTCCGAACTCAGACATCCCTGGTGGTTTTGGCAGAATGAGAATTGGCAGTTTGGATTTTTTTCCCTCAGAATCCAGAGATTTACCTTCAGTGAGAAAGGATGGAAGCCGTTTCAACAGGGCTCCAGATAAAAAGAAGCGTTGATAAGGAAGGCGAGGTGTTGCCTGGCTCTGAATATTTAAAGCTGCTGTCCAGGACTCTGTATGCATGGCGTCCTTCCATGTGGCTGCTTAGTGGAGGGGAGTCAACACAGAAATCCATTCACAAGTCAATTAGGTTTTGTTGGTTATATCTATGGAATATACTGTAATAAAGATAATAGTGTGGGGAGGCTCCAGGATGTCATAAATTTTAAAAATAAAATCCGAATAATTGCCTAGCCTCAAATTAAAGCTACTGCACATACAAAGAAAGGCCGATCACAAGTAAAAAGGCAGTAAATTACAGAGAGGGGGAGTCGACTGACCTGTGTGAATACCTCACATAGTGAATTTAACATTTCTGTAGAGTCACTCACCACTCTGTTGCTCTCACTTCCTTGCTTTTACTTCACCATTTAGGCTACTTCATGCAGTCGTTTAAGGGAACACAGACGTTGTAGCTTTTGAGCCACATGAAGAGGTTTAATGTGAAACATTTATGCATGAAGCATTGTGTTGTAGTCTAATGGTGATGGATGAAACTGCAAAGAAGAATTCTGTGTTGCAGCGGGCGCTAAATAAAATGTTACCACCTGTTTCACAAAGACATAAAAATGAATATTGCAGCACCACTTTTGGTCTTACCAGGGATTAAAGCACTTTATGTCACAGGACAACTCACGATAGTTGTGTGTATGTCTGCAGTCAATGTTGGTTGTGCGAGTGTTAAAAATACCGTGCATTGACAATATACCTTTTTATCTATATATTTAGTGTAGTTTAGTTAACTTTAACTGACATGCTAAGTGTACGTCTGTTTGCTTTTTCAAGGATTTATGGATTACTGAACGCAAAGAGAGCGATAAAAGAGGTTTTAGAAAAATGAAAACGTTTCCTAGTTTTAATTACAGCTAATTATGATGTTGACTCGAACACCATTTTCAGTAATAAGCAGATGTCTCTGTTTTGTTTTGTCTTTTTGTTTTCGACTACAAAATCCCGACTGAATAGCTCCGAAGGAAACACGATGTGCCAATTTAGTTGTTTTTTTTCTCCTTTTAATACTGCAGAGTCCATTCAATATTTCTATAACTGCTTAGTGCACTCTCACCTCAATAACAGCACAACACTGCAGCTCTGCATGAAAGCGTCATCTGCTTTATGGGTGAAACACAAAGCTTGTAAATATATAAAGTTTATTGTTGGAGCCACATTGAGTTTGATCATGGCATTTTGATTTATGAAGTAAATTAATATGAAAATGGAAAGAGAGGAATGAATGTAAAAGGAGTTTAAATCTTTAATTTTGATTGAGCCTGATAATTGTGTGAGTGAAATGTTTATACGCAGACGAGGAACAATTTTCTGACCCAACGTGGTTTTATTTTGAAAATCTTTTTGAACCCTGGGTTTAATTTTTGCAGCTGGAGTTTATGGCTTAATAACTTACATTACTGTTATTTTGAAGGTCTCTGTGCAGGCTTATTGAATAATGTGTTGGCAACTCCCCACCTGACCTGGAGGATGGAGGATGTTTTATAAGGATTATATTGGAATTGGACAGGACCCACATTCGGGTTGGAGGAGATTAGACTGCTTTTCTGTTAAATTGTGATACTGCCAGTAAGACTCATATGTATGAATGTTGCAGAGATGGGTAGTATCAACTTACATGCACTTAAGTAGCTGTTTTGAGTACATAGTACTTGCTGGAATAGTTTTAATTGTAGTGAACACTGCAGGCTACAACCCCCACACCCACTGACAATCATCCAGTGAACATACACTGTGTATGTTTACTGAGTATCACCTCTCTGGACACGGAGCTCACCGGATAGCTGCTCTCCTGCAGCTGCAGAAACAACCAGCAGATTTTTCTCTGCAGCAGCTGCTGATCTGACTTCTTCTTTTTGTTCCATTCGCACACAGTTTATTTTGTTTTTGCTCTGTGTAATGGATGTGGCTTAAAATGTGTCAAAATATTATCATGCTTGTGATAAAAGTAGAGAAGCAAATATGGCAGCTTAAGTCTAGTTATTTGTGGAGTCCCTTTAGCAGCTGCCATTTCTATTTTTTAAATGAACATAAACTTCTTTCTGCGTCACACCTCGTGTTAAACCACGCACAGAGCTGTCATTAGTCCCTCATAGGACACTGATTGTTCTGAACCACTGTAGTTCAGCCAAGGGCATAGCTTGAAGCCTGGCGAGATGATTGTGTCTGTGTCCATACTTCTAACTGCTGCTGTATATACCAGGAAGTCACTTGAGGTTGAATTGCTGTTCTTCAGCTGTAATGACACTCCCTGTGAGTTGGACAAGAGAAAGTGAAACCGCCACGCTCTCCTGTAGTCCTGCCACCAGACGCTGACATCAGAACACCTCAGAGGACGTCAACATGGCCGCTCCATCTGGAAGTATCAATACACACTGGCAGCTCCCATGAACAGTATAAACAGCCTATGACTCATAGATAGAGTGTGAAATATGTTTAGTGTTACCTGAGTGCAATAACTCTTTCATCGGCTCCTTTATTGAAACAATGAATTACATTTTTCTACACTGGTAACTCTGGGACAGCTTTATAAATGTTCCTTTGGATCAAGGAGGGGCAGCAACATCTCCAGCAGCCATGTAGATGGTGTAAGAGCAGGCAACGTGGCTAAAAATCTTCCCATAATTGTGATGTAATAATGATGATTTTGGCATTTGATGCTGGCTTATGTCAAAAAAAAAAAGGATTTTCTACAGTAAATGCATCCTATGTGTTACATGAAAGTGTGGTGTAGCAGCACAGTCCTCTCTCTGTGGTTATTGTTTGATATGTTGAGCTGTTTTTTTGTTGTTTCGCAGATTAGACAAATTGAAAATGTTGAATTGATGATGTTGTTTGAAAAGTGGCAAATATATATATATATATATATATATATATATATATATATATATATATATATATATATATATATATATATATATATATATCGTCATCTTGTGGAACTAGACCAAAATTTCATGGAAATCCAACCAATAGTTGTTGATACATTGATTCTGGACCAAAATAATGGACTGACCAGCGTTACAATGGCAAGAGCCGTGTTGCTAGTGAATAACAATACCTCCCTCTCCCATCCTATACAACTAAAAGACACTGTCTGCACTGCAGTGTGATCTCTATCTCTTGTGTTTGTTGTTGATTCTGATACTGACAGCAGTAAGAAAAACAAAATTTGACTTAAACCATGTAGCTATCCACCCAATCGCTTCGTCTGGGACGGTCAGTGACATGTTTCCTTTTACAAAACTGAAAAGGAGCTGCTGTGAGCTGCCCTTCAAAGTAAATGGGAAAGTTAACCAAGCGTACATTTTCCAAAACAACCACTTACTCCTTGTCCATGAAGCCTTTTTCTCTTTCTTCTAAAACTGTCTACAGCTATACAGTGCTCCTGTGAGGCTGGATCTGCTTAGACACAATGGTGCTTTGAGCTAAATGCTAAAGCGGTGTGCTGATGTGCAGCAGGTAGAATGTTTCTTTGTTTAGCACGTTAGCATGCAAACATTTGGTGATTAGCACTGAACACAAAGTACAGCTGAGGCTGATCGGAAGACTGTTCATTAGTTTTGCAGGTAGTCATAAATGAGATGACAAAATAACCTTTTATTTTTTATTTACCAGATAGATCCTCGAAACGTCCACTTGAGGCTGGCTCCAGAACGAGTCAGTCTCCATAAGTCCCCATGTTAAAATGTCTAACTTCACAGCAGAAATAAACATGTTTACAGCCTGGTACAAGTACTGATACATGTTCATTTCAGCTGTACGGAGGGTGAAGTTTTATTTTTTATTTAACTCAGCTGTTCAAATTATATTAAGGCTTAAAGGTATGCCTAATTAAAAGTTTGCATACCGTGACAGGTGGCTTGTTTGAGCATCCAGACTTCATTCATTCATTTAGATTAAATGGAAGGGGGCGGAGGCAAGATGGCCACCACATTTTGAGCTTCACTGTAGGTCTTCAAATATCGGCGACGTCACCATCATCCCTGTTTAATACTGTCTCCGGGTGTTACAGGAAAAGTCAGGGGGATAACAAAATCATATGCAGTTCGTAAAGGGTTCGTTGCTGTCTCCCTGTGGCTGCAGGGTGGAAAACACCAACTGCAGCTATGGTCGGTGAGAACCACCGAGGTAACCCAGTGTTTTGTTCGCTGCAAGTTGCAGCAGTTGGAACAGTCCAGCTAGACTCACGGACATGAGAAAATTTAAAGATGAAGTTAGTCTTCATGGTTGATTTGGCAAATGTAGGGAATCTAGTTAAATTCCACATCTCTAATAAAAAGCAGCAGTAAGCCGCTTTCCTTTCTTGGGACTATCTCTCACAAATTTACCCTACGTGTGTGTGTGTGTGTGTGTGTGTCATGTTGGACTGTGTCCTCTGATATTCACATGCGTTATCATACGAGCAGAGAGGTGGTGGCTGTGGTGGCGTTTGATGTTTTTTTCAGCCCGTCAGTGCAGGGAGACGATGCTGTGATGGTAACCAGAAGAGACAAACCATCATCGGCGGTTAAATGTGGAGAAGCATCCACACACACACACACACACGCACACACACACACACAGAGTGAGTGTGTGAATGGTTGCCAGGCAACAGAATTAGCCAGCTTCTAGCTTCCTTTTCACAGTCAGAGGAGGAGACTGCCCTTCTGCTGTATGTCACCTATCAGTGATTGTGTGTACACGCATATACACATATGTATGTGTTTGCGTGTGTAGTACTTCTCGCAGGAAAAGTTGTGTAATTTAAGGTCATCACTGGTGCCATTTTGTTTGTCTTGTCCGGCTTACTGAGGGGCCTTAAGGTGGTCATGTTTGCTGGTCCATTTCAAGTTATCTTAGATTATTAATGCTCTCCACTGGATGAATAGTAATGGCCTGGTGCTGGGAACTATCATTTGTAAACAAGGAAGATTAACTTAATTAAAATTCTGCTGGACACATTAGTGCTTTAATTTTAAAAGATAAGGCTGCTGTTATCCCATGAAAAGTCCAAAATTTACGCCGTGTTTGTGCTTTTCTCAATACTTTGACTTCCCTACTGCCTGGCTCAACTTGTTGCTGCATTTTGCAATGTGATGTCATCTTGTGTGTATATATACTGTTTACCTTGGTATTATTGTAACCAGAACATAAAATAATTGACAGATATGACATAGCAGCCCAGCTCGGCGTCTGTCTTTCAGCCTTTTATTTCACCGAGCTCTCTCCAACGACTAAAAGTCGAGTCCCACATGTATTCTTTCCCAGCGACTTCTTGCTCAGTCACGCTCTTTTTCTCCTCTCAGCTTGATCCAGCAACTTCCTCTTTAGTCTTTTTGCCGCCGAGGCTGCTGAGTCCAGTTAGATTGTCCGCTTGCCCACTTCTGGTTCTGGTTCAGATCTCCTCTTCCTGTGTTACAAACTTAACATTTCTCCGGCTCGCTGGGCTCACACAGGCCGGGCGGCCCGGCTAACATATTGAGCTAACATTAGCTATAGTTCGCAGCGGGTTACTTTACTGTCCATCAGGAAACTCGTTGATGCAGCTGGAGGACATCAGAGGGGAAACCGGAAAACATTTCTTTATAAAATATGATCCAGTTTCACCAAAATCAATGAAATAGTTGTTGGTGTGTGACTGAGTGCCATAAAGCGTGATCATACCTGAAGCACAAAGTCTATAGCACAAGAACAGATGTATGAGGGCACCATTAACCTGATTACAAGTCAATGTACAATCAAAATGATGTAAAACCTGTTATTTAATGGTAGAAAAGTTATATTTTGTTTGTTCTGTGCAGTACATTTGTTGTGGTCGGTGTACTGAACAGTCTTTAGGGATTACTAACGAGGCTTCGGTCATGTCACCCTAACCCGAAGCACTTTCAAAAGGACGTAATCATCTCTCACCTTATGAGTTTGTTTGTTTTTTAACAGCAACACTGCATTTCCCAGCGATGATGAATGAGATTTTGCCTATGCACTGCAGCAGAGCACAGTAACAGTCCTGCAACAGGAGCCCTAGCTCTCTGACAGCCATTTCACATTTCCCCTCTGGGCAGGCAGCTATAAAGGCAGTTGCACAGTCTGGTCATAGTCATTTAGTCATGTAGTTAGGGCTGCATGTTGTGTTATTGTGCTACTACACTCAGGCATCACCAGAATGTAGCACCAAATCTATTGTTTCGAATGGGGAATAAACCGAAATTCATTCTTCATAGTTTCACGGCTGATTGAGGGATGGCAAAGGCAATGAAAAGGCTATTTAATCAAAACCTCAATCCATTGCAATTTCCCTTAAGGTCAGAGCGGCACGGAGCGTAGAACAGAACAGGCGGATGTATGGATGAAGCCTACAGCTTTCCAGGATTTCTGCTGTCAGAAAACACAGTGTGAGTGTTGGGATCATTTACATGCAGTTTCTGGAGTCTGATTATCACATTAGTCAGTCACCAACGCTGCTCTCTCTCTGTTCTGTGCATTTCCACCATTTTTTTAATACCAGATGGAGTGAAAAGAACAAAAAAACAAACAAACTGGTGGCTTTTTATCAAGCCACCACAGTCGCGTCGAAATGAATGATTAGTCCCCTCAACTTTGCAGCAATTACACATTCTCAAATGCTCATAATGAAGTGTAATCTCTAAGTCCCTATGTGTGCAGTGCTGTGAGCTAGCTAATGCAACCCTCTGTAGACCATCGACACTGATATATTGATGCAGTGGGTCGCCCAGTCAAAGCCTCATGCCAATTTTGGGATGCCATTAGTTAAACACACACCCCAAGGCTCTGAAATGCTCCAGTCAAATAGTTTATGCGCTTTATTCATCCACCCTTCACGCTCTTATACTGAATATCATCAGTAGTTTTAAATGCATATCCACAGCAATTTACTAATTAAAGGCACCCTGTGGGTGTATTTACCCACTTGTGGTGCTATGGAGCGATGCTTTTATGAGCGGTTCTCATTGAAGTAAGTCTGTCTAGGCTCTAAGCAAAGATGGATTAGCAAGTGGGCAAAGAAGGCAACTGCCCCAGGGTGACCAGAACTGCAGAGGTAAGCTGCAGGCCGATGGTGTGTCAGCTGCTTTGATTTAATTAAAAGTGTTTTCAGGAATAAACACCACTGTTTAAAAAAAAAATCTAGTTTCATTCCAGCAACAGACTAAATAGATAACAGTTAGAGAAGACCTCTAAGTTCAAGAACCATATCTCATTTGTGCATGTATTATATATAATATTCACATATCTATCTATCGATACTTTTGCTTAGGAGACATCCCAAGTGTTTATTTTGTATCAGACTGCACTACATCTGTGAAAAAAAACTGTATAGTGACACACCTGACGGGGAGCCGAGATGTACCGTTGTCTGATTCAAATCAATATTTGCAATGTCCACAAGAAGTGAAGAGCTTTTTGAGCTCGACTCCAATTAAAACATGTTTCCAAAGTAAGTTTTAAGTATTTACTGAAGCAAAACTAACAGTACAGAACACATAATTACACTGAGTCAAAAAACTACGTTGCTTCTGTGTCAAACTGGCTTTATTATTAGACCTTTTCTGCTCCAAGAACTTACTGAAATGTAATTTATGGTCTGTGAAGCTTAGCAAACAAAACAGATCGATGTTGTGAATGTTGATTTTGTGTCTTAATTGTAGCGTTAACGTAATAAACTCCCGTTACTCAAAAGTGTGCATTCAGAGAGCGGATACTATGATAGATAAATGTGCTTCTTTTCTACAAAGAGCTTTGTGCTATACTGCCTTAATGAGTGTGCCTGAAAGAGCACACTATATACTATTCACCGCGCTTATTATTATTATTATTATTATTATTATTATTATTATTATTATTATTATTATTATTACGCCCCTTTTTTGGCACGCTACTCCTCCCGCAGTTTTTGTTGCACATACACAAAAAAGGTATCAAAACGGCTCGGCCGGGAATCGACTGCTATGACTTTTCTAAGCGTTTCGCGAAAGACAAAAGTCTTTCAAAATAAGAGTCCCTTAAAAATAAAAGACTTAACTGTAAGTCTCTCATTAACCGACACAAGACCACACAAGCACACACAAATACACACACGCAAACACAAGACACAAGTCTTTCAAAATAAGAGTCCCTTCAAAATAAGAGCCCATTAAAGAGGCAATGATGACACAGCTTGTTGTATTAATACTGAATTTGCTGAGCAGTGTCAATAATAATGTATGGGGGCGACGGGGCCAGAGTCAGGCACACTCAAAATTTCTTTAGAAATGTTTCTAGTCTTTGATTAATGTACAGCACTGTTTGTCCACTGATCGTAGTAGACTTTGTGTTGCTTAGAGACTTGTAATACCTTAAAGCTTTAAAAATTTTATCGATTCCTCACTTCTCCCCTCTGGATTTTGACAGCTGGACAATATGAAGACTGTTTGGAAAGACTTCAGTTAGTAAATCAAAAAGTGACGGGGACAAAAATAGGATTTTAAGAACTGGTGAGGACAGGGACGACATTGTCAGACATCTTTCTTGCTACTTTTGGGCTGTAGCAGGTGAATCCTTGCAAGCTTTCCTGGAAGCAGATTGTTCAAAACTTTGCAATAACACACAGGTTAGACACCAGCTTCATCTATTCAGCACTTTTAGTGATCTACATATTAAATATGAATGATACATGTCCTGACAAAGCCACAACTGGATGATTTTAGATCACACTCAGCTGTTGATGGAATGTATACCCAGTAAAGAACAAAATGGATGTGTATATACAGTACACGGTGCACGGCGGGCTTTCGGGTGTATTCCTTCTTTTTCTGGAGCAGATGCTGTGTGTCTCTTTCCCTGTCAGCTCCCTCTTTGAATGTATTCTCCTCTCTGTGTTTTGTTTTGCAGGTAGAGATGGCACTGTCCTTTCTTCTCTTCTTCTCCACCATGTTGCCCTTACTCAGCGTGTCTGCGTATAATACATCTGCCGGTAATGACTGTGCTGTCTCTCTCTCTCACACACACATACACACACACACACACACACACACACACACACACAAGTGTTTGTCTTGACACAATGTCTCCAGTTGTCTGTACAAAACGATTGTGGCTGCAGCGATACAATGGATGCTCTGTGAGCCTGCTGTCTGCTGGTCTGGTGTGTGTTTGTCTAGTGAATGCGTAGCGGTGTGCACTAATTGTTGATATGTGGAGGGTTTATATGACAACAAAATGTCTCCTTGTGTTTACCCATCAGTAATCCTCTTGGTGGTATTTTGTACTGTGTTTTAGGAGAGCTAATAACAACCTGCAGTATTCAGTGAGTTAGTTTTGTTGTTGTCATTTTTGAGAAGTGAATGTATCGAGCAAACTAAAAAGGAGGTGACATATAGGAGAAGGCCCTGCTTCATATTCTTCACAGCATGCAAGCGTTACTAAAATTCATATGCAAACAGTTTGAATCACCGCACACATCTCAGATTTTTTCAGTGATTCAGGCTCTCGAACATGGCCACTCTCTTTTTAGACAAGATTAAGAACAAAGACATCATCATACATGGCTCGGCTCCTAGGTACATACATGAAACACCTGAAACATGACAAGAATATCCTTGTTTGTAAGGAGTCACAAGAATCAATGATTTAATCTTCAACAACACATTGTATTTTATCAGTTCGTATATGTTTCCTTATGTAAACACTTAACCAGGGGCTACAGCTGACAGATAAATGTTGGAGAGTTAAAAGTAAAATAGTTCCTTCTAAATCTCAGTAAAGTAGAAGTTTAAAGTAGCATAAGATAGAAATACTTACAATAAAAGTACCTCAGAATTGTTCTGATGTACTGTCTTTGGGTAAATATACATTTTATCTCCGCATGCAAGTGAATGCACCATCTTCAGGTTCAAGTAGACAAACCTAAGTTTAAAATAGTGCAGTGTCACTAATCTCCTCTTCCTCCAAACCGACCTCCAGTCAAACTTGGAAGCAGTCTTGTAGCTGATCATGTGATACCAAAGTCAGCTCTTTGCCGGCGCGGGCTGGCAGATCCATGGAGAGTATATATCGCAGTACAATCGATCAGCCAGTCAAAGTTTATATTAAATTGCTATCTTAGTACATGTCACAGGAAAAGTTTGCTGCCTTCGCTACATTTTTGTGCTTGTGAATGTCAGAGTTATGCAACATAAATCAAGCTGTTCGACACAGAAGAAAGATTACTTTGACGCTAAGGAGTGATTGTGGTCAAAGAAACCAATGTTAAAGATAGAAAATGTTACTTTGTGTGGGTCATTTTGAAAACCAACAAACTACCCACTATGTGATCCAGCAGCGATACACCCTGGGTTCACAGGACTGTGTTGGTGAGAGCAATGAACCAATAAATGGATATTTCTGGGTAGATGCTACATCGGCATGCTTTTGTGTTCGTTTGTTGTCCTACATGTCTGTGGCTCTTTTCACTCTGTCATGATCAGTCAGCCTCACAACATGAAATTGCTGCCACAGCTCTTGAGACTCAGACTGGACAAGCACCATTTCCCGCCTCTAACAGCCCAGCTTGGCAGGCAGGCAGACCCAACCCCACATTTAAAAACCAATTTGCAGCCAATGGGAGCTGAAACCACTAATGAATATTTGCTGTAAACTTGTAGTGCTTATTATGGTGCCTTTATATCAGAGCTCATGCTCTGACACTAATGCTCGGAGGCAGATGTCAGATCTCTGTAATACAGACATAAACCTGCCGTCAGATTAGCGAGCTGTCATTTCCTCTTTGTCCCGAGTGGTGGGGGGTGGTGGGTGGAGGTGTTTGCTATGGGAGTCACGTCTAGTGGTCTTTCCTGGCCTCTAGTGAGGAATGTGGTGGCTGTTTAGTAATTAGGGTTTTACACTGTGGGTGAACCTGTGCAGAATGGCAGACTCCAGATGTATTATCCCCGGGGAAGGCAAGGCAGAAAGAGATGAAGAGACCGGAGATAATCAGATATACAGAAAAATACTTGTGATGTTGATTCAGTGAAACAGAGCTGGCAGGAAATAAGAAATGCCAGCACACACACACACAGGACCGGAGGCTCCACGGAGCTGGTTTCTTCCCAGGACTAGTTGATTTCATGTGCTTTAATGGATTACTGGTGGTCATAGTGTGAAGTAAGGTGTTGGGTGGTGTGTATCGAGGTCACTTCCCATCTATATCAAAGCCAGGCTGACATTTTCATCAAAGAGTCAATTCTTCTGGCTTATTTCTCCCCCGGCGTGGCATCTTTTATCTGTCCATTCCTTCCACACCAACCTGTTTGTATTAAAAGGCTGGTCAGGTTTCGAGTCCTGAGGGGCTGACACCTCCCAGCCTGTGTTAGCAGTATAGGTCTAATTTACAGATTTTTGGCCTATATCCATTTATTATTTTGTCTTGGAAGTGTACTTTTTCAGGGAGTCACATTAGATAGAGCTGATACATATAGTTAGCTGATTTATCAGCAGCTATTTCTTAAATTGTTTGTTATTTTTCGAGCTTTAATGCCGAACACCACCCAGTTTAAGTTTCTCAGTTTGGAACTTTGGATGGTTTGTAGGTCATTTCATAGATAATATCAGGTAATTCTCTAATTTTTCTAGAATTTTATAAACCAGATTGCACAAATACGTTTTAAAAATAAGTTTTGGGATATTTTATTGTGCAAAACTTGAGGTTAGGGTCAAGTTCAGGTTAAAAAGAATTTGAATTAGTTCAAAATATTGTATATCATGAGAATTTTCAAGTGAACGGGTATGGACATCATCAGGAAAATGATGAAAAGTCAATCAGTAATCACTGAATATCCTCTGAAACTACTATTACAAAATACAAAGCATGCAGATATACCATGACCATTCTGAGGCAAAAATAATCGGGGTGGCAGAAATACATTTCTGGCCCTTTGTCACCCTCCAAATCTCCGAAAAGCTTTCTTTCTCCGTAGCCTAAACCTTTTAAGTGCATCAGTCTCACACAGTCTGAACATGCAAATCTGTTCCTCCCGCTAGTCAGGCCCCAGCTGGCTTCATTAACAGTGTTGCCATCTCACTGAAAGCACAATGTCTTCATGTGAAACCCTCGCTCTGTTGACAAATAAGCTAGGCTGGCAGCAACAAGCACAAACCTCATATGGATGCTGTCTTACTGGAGGAAAATCTCTGAGATGGATAACGAGTGAGCTTTCTGCTGGAAACCAGGCGGCTTGTCCTTTTAGCATGTGCTGAAAACAAAACCGAGGTCTCCATCTAGTGGTCGGGTTGTGACACACGCAGAAAAACCTTTTCTGTGAAGAACAATAGCAGCTTCTCGAAAACCTGCAAAACACGGTGACGAACTTTGTTTCACTCAAAGACAGTGATGCGAGGAGTCTAGGCACTTGTGGTACAGGGGTATCTGTCTGCTGATGCTTTAGGAGGGACTTTCACGTGGATTTTATTTTAAAATATGAATTAGGTGTAATATATATTAACTTTTATCACTATGCCATTATCTACAGTGGGTTTCCTTCATAATTCCTAACTTAGGTTGCCTTCCTGCTAACTGAAGGTGAAAACCTGTCAGAAAAATGAGTACAGTCGTTTGATTCTTTTGAAAGAAGCTCAGTAATTTGCAAAAACAGCTGGTTAAAATGTTTCTCGAACTGCAGGAAATGATGCATTTCTTTGGGACTATAGTCAGTGGTGGATCTATGCACGCTTGGTGCAGCAGGAGAGTGTATGTGGGAGGCAAGGCAATTTTATTTGTCGGAGTTCAAAGAGTTCACAGGTAAAAGCACAAAAAACAAATGATAGAAATATAAAAGATATAAATATATATATATATGTCAGCCAGTGTTTTTCACTGACGTGTTTTTCATAGTTTTTGGACAATAATGGACTCTATTGCACAGAGAAAGAAGATATATTAAGCTTTGGATACAAACAGTACACTTGTTAGAAGGTCAATTCATGTTTGGTTTGAACTATTTACTTTTTTTTTTAAAGCTTGCATTTAGCTTTTATCTGATTCGTGTGGCAGCATCAGTGCTGAGTAGCAGAGCTATCTTGTAGCTGATTAACAGCCAGAAGATTGAGACAGATAGAGCCGTGTCTTTGTCTGTTCCACCTGACGGTGTCTTTATCTTTCAGGCTGTGCAATCATCCGTCCTCCCAGAGATGGAGGGATTAGGTACCGAGGACTGACACAAGAGCAGGTGAGGAATGGCTGCTGCTACGCTGTGATAAACGGCTCCACAAAGTCACAGGAGTCAGGTTATTCACTTGGAATTCAAGTCAGGTTAATGTATATCAGCGTTTATATTGAAAATCATACAAGGGCCACTTAGATACTGATACTGTAGCTCTGATAAAAAAATGTTTGCATGCATGAAGTTTCATCCTCTTTGTGTCTTTGTGTTCTCTACCTCTGTGTGTTTTTAGATCCGCAGTGTGCAAGTGCTGCCAGTAGACTACGAGATAGAGTACATCTGCAGAGGCAACAGGGTGATTGTTGGACCAAAGGTCAGGAAGTGTTTGCCCAATGGCACTTGGACCGATCTGAGCCAGCACAGCAGATGCTGTGAGTTTAACCTCAGTTGACTCTCCACTCTGTTATCCATCATACATTCATTCATCTTCCACCTGAGACACTGATCCACACATACTACATCCACTCTGAGAAGGTATTCTGTTTTCATGTCGAGGATACGGATGCAACGATTATAGATTTTGGTGACAGTCTGAGGGAAAATCAGCATGCAAGCGGTATGAACTTGATGGGATTACATGCAGTTTTGGCGTTGCCGCTGGTTTATGTTGCACTGACATCAGCTCAACTCACTTTAGTGCAGCTGAGCTGATGTTTTAAATGTGCGATGTTAATCGCTGCATCCCTAGTTAAGAGGGGATCTTCTAAACTCCCCATGTCCTCGTAGGCCAACTTCAGCAAGGAAATACAGTAATCAGTAACCTAGAAACCTGCGTCACCAACCTCTTTAAAGGTACAGGAAACTCAAAATAGTTTGAACTAAATATGTTACTCTGGGCATCTGTGCACAGATATTGCATCCAGCTGCTGTTCACAAATAAAGAGTTGCAGTGTGCAAGTATTTCTAAGCACAAATTGTCATTTTTACATTGAAAAAAAAGAACATGCGAAATGTGAAATTGCTATTCATTTGAACATCTCATTCTCATAAACTAAGTAAGTTTATTTCCTGGGAATGTTACGTAGGTTGATATGGAGAGTTGACTAACAAGACTTTTTCATTTTGCTGAGATTTTGATGCAATTAGCTGTTAAGTTAATAGTGTTTTTGATACTACCAGACATGTGCTGCATCCTCTCTTTTTAGCCTGTGGAAGAAGCATACCTTTTTAGTTCATCCTCTAAAACTCAGCTACCATCATGACCTGCTGTTATTCTACGCCACAGTTCCCTCACTCTTCTTCTGTCTTTGTCACCTCCTTGAAAATATCTAAATTTGTAGCGGACGTAGTGCACAGCTTCTATCACCATCACAAAGTAAGAGACTCCTCTTCAGAACATCCCTAAAATAAAGCCTCCTCTGTCTTTCTGTTCCAGTGTTGTTGTGTCCTCGGGTGTGGACATCACTTGAAAATGGCCGAGTGACTTCTTGGCCCCTGGGGCCTCCGGTGGAGGGGACAGTGCTGCACTACAGCTGTCTGCCAGGCTTCATCCTCATGGGCCGAAACTCAACACAGTGCAATAAGATGGGCAAGTGGGACATGCCCAAACCTGTGTGTCACTGTGAGTCACTCTCTCTCTCTGAGGCTCAAACTGAGCAAAACAACAAAATTAGAGCAGCATGTTTTAGTACTTCAAGACCAATGTACAATGTTTTGTGTAAAGGCACCAGGATTAAAGCTGTCCTTGGGGACGTCTGCAAACATTGCATAATAAAAGCTGAATGTCCTTCCTCATGAATTTGCAAAGTCAAATTTAATAATGTTTTGCAGCAGCATTATTTTCTCTTTCCTCCCTTTTTATATGTTTGTTGGTGCATTTTTGCAGTGTACAAATCTTCACACTTCTCACACATGTAAACTCTCTTTTGTCTTCTCTCTTCTCAAAGATGACCGACACTACAAAGGTAAGATCATTTTCTTTCTTTGCTAATAATTAGGGAAAATCTTGCAGTAAACCTGAATCCTGAGGAAAAAGGAAAGGAGCGATGCTGATAATAGATGCAGGGCTTCTCGACCTTGAGCTGTCAACATGACTGAAGAGTCAGCAGGTTTTAGATCCTGCTGTTTGGTCGAAGGTGTGTTAGTGAATGAAACACACCGCTACAGTGACAACCAGTGAAACCTCAACCATGACAAGTGATTGAGAGAAATGAAACAGTATTTAGTGTATGACGACAAACAACCATTCACGCTCACAGCTACAGACGAGCAATTAAGAGTTACCAATTAACCTGTGCATGTCTTTGGACTGTGGGAGGAAGCCGGAGTACACAGTGTGAACCACTGTACCACCATTAAACTCCATATTTGACATAATGGTATTAAGTATTTTAAATGTACTTGTTATGATGTAGACCATAGATGTAAAATTGTGATAAAATAGTGACATCTTCTGGCCAAAAGTTGTATAAACTGCTGGCTGCCTTCTCAGTGTGCCCGTGGGCACGGATTATTAAAGCCAAGCCAAGAATACAGATTTACACATGGCTCTTTTCTTCTTTGTTGATCACAGGAGGTGTTCTGTACCAAAAATACACCATTCATAAAACTAACAACATGAAACCAAAACAACAAAACACAGATTGAATGGAGCATGGATCATGGACATGCAAAGACACAAATAAAACACTTTATACAGCGTGCAGCGTAAGACGGTGTGCATGCAGTTAGAAGCTTTCTAATAACAAGTAAACAAATAGTGCCACACGTTTAATACAGTTACATATCTTTCTCCTCAAAGATATATTGTATATATTGTAAATGTGATGGCAAACATGTCGCTCTCACGTGCACTCATGTTAATCTGATGGTCAGACCTGTAACGTTTCTGTAACACGCCCAAAAGTTTGAACTGAGCTACAGCAGCATAAGGTCAAATACACACAGGTTAATAATGTGTGTGTGTGTGTGTGTGTGTGTGTGTGCTTTGGCTTGATCATCATCAGCCCTTCTTCCTTGTTCAAACATAATCAGTTGAATAAACTATGAAACAGTGCGAATCAGCTGATTTCACATTGTTGAGGAGACTCTTCTCACGTTAGATCAGACTATAAAAAACCTTTTTTTTCTGCTTGAAGTGTGACCAGAGCTGACGTACAGTCACAATAATTTTTTAATGTTCGTTCATGACGATTGCAAAGATGAAATTGTGAAACACTCACAGCAGGTGAGAGAGTCTATATGAAATGTATGTCAACGCTTCACAACAGGCAGCTGGATTCTCTTAATGAATGATGAAATTGATGACAAATGTTTAATTGGGGCAGTTACTGTTTAGCATCCCGTACAGTCACAATAGTTACTAATTGATGCTGATAGAAAAGCTTTAAAATCCTTCAGTGAGAACAGAAAAGTCACTTTTCAGCTCCCTCTGTGGACTGCTTGGTGTTACTGAGCATGTGGATCTCTCCCTGAACTGTCAAATCTAAATAAAGCCAAGGCAAACATCTTCATGTCTGAGTGTCAAACCGACATCACTAACTGACAGATGAACCCAGAAATGCTACAGACGTCATGTCTGAAAAGGGCACGAGACCTTTATGAGACACTGAGTTAGCTGTTTGTTTCCGCTGACACACTGAGAGAGCTGTACATTTTAATTTTTGCCATTTTAGTTTAGTTTTGGATAATGACAGCAGAGAGACAGAGGGGGAAAGGCGGTGGAGAGAATCTGGGTCACTGCAGTAAACGACTCAAGCTTTGATTTGTGGTACACGTCCCGACAGGTGAACTACAGCGTCAGACAGTTTTAGTGCTATGTACTAGATGTTCCCTGCTGCTTAATATTAAACCCTGTGAACAACATTTAATTGATTTCCAAGCTGGACAAGTCACCAGCTCATCACAGGGCACATAGAGACAAACAACAGTACTCCTCGAGTATAAATCCAGCTTTAAGCAGCAGGAGTTAGTCTCTTTAGTATTGAATTCCCCTTTTTTGAGCTAACTTTGGAGCATCTCCACTTCGTTTGTGTAACACAAGACGGCTGAAGCCTCTTATTATTCAACTTTCGATTGTATTTGTTTCGTGAAATATGTTGAGTTGCATTATGGGAAGTGTAGGATGTTCATGTTTTTGGGGGCTCGACCCATACGAAGGACTAAAAGTCAGAATAATTCAGTCTAACTGCTTCAGTTCTGTTTTTAAATTTGCCTCTTATGAGTTAACCAACTTTATGGAAGCTCCATACTAGTAGTACCCTTTAAATGTTGAATTAACAGTTGGTTATAATTTTTTCTGTTTTCTTTTTAAATGCATTGTTTTTGTATTGATTGTAACAGGATGAAAACAAGATGAAAGTATGAATGTAAAATGAAGGAAATGGTGTTTTTGAGGTGGGAAAAAATCATCATAAAAAGGTTGATAGTCGGTGAGTAACCTCTAGTGACAGTACTCCCGTCTCATCACATGGTGGCAATATTGTGCTGCTTATAACACAGCAGAGCTGTTTCCATCCCAGATGAAGAGTAGGTGGCGGTTTTTAAGCCTGTGAACCTCGCAGGTCTTTATTCAGAGTAGAGATCATTAAAGCTGCCGTTCTGGCTCTGTACTGTTTGTAATATCCTGTGAATAACCAAGCGGTAAACAGCTGCTGTGGATAATACATTTCTTTGGCAGGCACGGTCTAAAATTAGGACTTCCTTTGTCTCACTGGGAGGCAATACAGATAGCAGCGAGCGACCGTTTGGCTGTGGAGACACAAATAGGATTCTGTGACCAGGATGACTATAAAACCAGAACAACCGATGATTATCCGTGCCAACGGTAAAAGAAACAAAAGACAAAGTGTGAGTTGCTGCTGACAGGCCTGGCACACAACTGATGAAAAGATCCAAGCAGAAAGAAGGCAGCAATATTCAAAAATTTTAAACAGTTTCTCATCAAAAAGCTTGTAGAATGTATTTTGTAGCAACAAATCTTCCCAAAACGGCAGCAAAAATCCAAAACTATATAGAATAAATGTAATAATGACTCTTCTTTTCCTTGTTAAATGTAAATCCAGAAAATACTGCACTTGCAACACTAGATAGCAGTGTGACTTTAACCTCAGTGCCAGAATATAAAACAAGAAGATCAACAGTCAGGCGGTTTTCTTCTTTCAAATACGTTTAAAGTGTCACATCTGTCGTCGTGTCTCAGGGTGTGAATGCGCTCCGCTCAGACGTCTCTCTGCCTGGATTATCCCACAGCGTTGTGTGTGTGCAGTGATGAATTGCCGCGTCAGTGCCACAATCAATCAATCAAAGATATTTTGCAGGTATGCAGGTAGATAATGATTATAGGGAGGGACGGCTGAGACGACGACGGGGAGAAACAGTGGATGGACGGTAAGAGTGATGGTGGTTATACCAAAGGTGAAATAAAGAAGACGCAAAGACAAAGAGAAGGCGAGACAGCGGGAGATTTATGTCTCATCTATTTAGCAAATGGTATTGTGTGGATGTTTTGAATGAGGCAGGGGAAAGCTCTCTGCACTTCCATTATAGTCCCACTGCCTCCAGCTGAGTCCTCCATACTCCTGGGCTCTGGGGACACACTGTCCTCCTGTCTTGTCCTAATGAAGAGCCAGCATCGCTCCTATCCTTAGACAACAGAGCGAGGCAGGGGTGTAAGAGCGAGGGGAATGGTGGAACTAAGTATCCACACCTCCAACCTGGAGAGCCGGCTCTGAAACAAGACTGGAATAAAAAGTTTGGTGTATATTTAGACTGTATTTAATTTAAGTTTTGTCGATCTTACAGTACAACTTTTTTTTTTTTTTTTTTAGTTGGTTGGTTGGGGGAATATCATGGTCTAGTTCAGGACAGAAAAGGTCCACAGTGACTTAAATCACCATCATTCCTGATGATTCGGTTGCTGGTTTTTGGTCCCTGGTCTCTCTGGTGGCACAGTACACACACCGTCCACCTCCATCCTTTAGTGCAGAACATACTTCATTTATTCTTAAAAAAACTGAACATAATCTAAGCAGTGATTGCGTCTGGCAGCACAAGGTAATTGGACAAACAATTCAGTAATATAAATGTGATTTCTAGGAGACGGTGTTGCTAAGAGACATTTTGATTTTCAAGCAATTTTTGGGGCGCAGGAATTATTGTAATGAATTATAGGCAAACTAGGAGGTGGTGCAGCGGTTAGTGGTTAGTTAGAAGGTTCCTGGCCTCTTTTGTGTGGAGTTGTTCTCTCTGGCTTCCTCCCACAGTCCAAACACATGCAGTTAGTTGCCTATAGGTGTGAACGTGAGCGAGAATGTTTGTCTTAAGTTTGAAGTTTAAGGTATCGTCATTATACCCAAGGGGAAATTGGTAGTGCAGCAGCAGAACAACACAAACATGAATAACAACTACAACAAATAATACCAAAAATAATTAACTAAACAACCAGTAAATTAACAATAAATTCATGACACAAAGCAATTTCACACTGAGCTGTCAGCCTCGGTGTCTGCTCCAGCCCCACGCGACCCTGATGATGATAACCAGTTATGGAAAAATGCATGTATGTACACATAATCTAAGACTTTA
Organism: Miichthys miiuy; assembly: GCA_036365135.1. Taxonomy (NCBI): domain Eukaryota; kingdom Metazoa; phylum Chordata; class Actinopteri; family Sciaenidae; genus Miichthys; species Miichthys miiuy. Next base: position 21,969,453 of record CM071614.1, on the reverse strand, counting down.
CAGTTATATGCAAACATTTCTATTTAATTATTTTTATTTTGAGTTATTATGACATTGTATTTATCAGTTTGATCCACAGTGATGATCCAATTATGCATTTACTCTTGTAAAATGATGCACTATCCAAGTTACTCAAGCTCCATTCAACGTGTCATTTGTAAATATTTATAATATATATCATTAACATGCCTATAATAAAAATGATAATGCTGGTCTAAGTGCAGAATTTTAAAAGCAGACAAATGTTACGTCTGTCCTATAAACACATTTAATCAAGAACCACCAGGATATTTTTCTTATTTTTCCAAGCGTGTATCACAAACAACCAGCTCGCAGTCGTCATCCTCAGGTCTTTTTGTCTGCTGAAGGTCTCATCGACATGCTTTCTACACACCGTGAGCATACTGCGGTCTCTATTCTGAAGATAATGAAGAAACACCTCAGCGAGCACATCTAGTTTTTCTTCCCAATAAGCCAGAAAGGTCAATCGGTCCTGAGCTGTCAGCTCCTTGGTAAGCAACAAATAAAATGTATTATTGACAGGGCTGTTGGCTTGTTATTGCTCCCGCTGTGTGGCTGTGCAGGAAACCAGGCACTGACAACAGTATAATTGCAGTCTGTGGGAGCTCTTTGAACCATCGCTTCCATTTATAGATTGGAAATGCTTTTTTTTTTTTTTTTTTTAACTGTGTTATTAATCAGTGTGAGGTTTGTGCATTGGTCACAGGCGGCATAATGTATTGGAGCTGTGACTGTGTCCCGTCGGTACCTGAATGGTGGCGACGCTTGTATTGTGGCTCTGAGGTTGTTGAACTGGAGGCAGCATTAATCTGGGATTTAACAATGATTTGATGTGGAGGTCCGGAGCTGTGACTGCAGCCAGCAGGTAGCAGCATGCATTAGCATCTTTTAATTAAGACAGCACTTCCAATAACTCTCTCCCAGTACGCCTCCACCTCCTACCTGTGACCAAGCCAGCGAGGGAAAGGTCAGCTGTGTGTGTTGGTGAGAGAAGATACAGAGAGAGGGAGGGAGCGAGGGTGTTTTATCAGCCCTAACCAAGACTGATAGAAGTATTTATGTGCAGGTAAAAGGGCTCAGGGTGTCATATTGATACTGAAGCAAGGCAGAGTTAGACGCTAATATTAGACGCTAGAATCTTTTATTATGTGTATGCTTGCAGCCCAATGCTGCCCGCTTTAATGGTCAATTATAGTATCATTATCAGTGTAAACAAGGGTGTAATTTCCATGAAGGCATGTGTCCCCCTCACTTTTCAAAATCCCACTTCTTGTCCCCCAGACTTTCATTGTCTCTCTCTACATGTTGTCCTCCTACGGTCCAGCCGCCATCGTCCAGATAAGAGAAGAGTTGACAGAAACGTTAACATGCTTGTCTGCGCTGCCGTCACTTATCACAAAAGCAATTAGCTCATCAAGCTGCAGCGAGTGATGCAGGCGAGAGCTTTGGTGACTCCTTTTTTCACCTCGAGAACACATCGAGTCCAAGTCCTGGCTGAATTTCATCGCCCGTCCTGTTCATTTCAGAATTCAATTTAAAATTATAATAATTACTTTTAAATCCCTGCACAGTCTGGCTCCGCTTTCATTTCAAACCCCTCAGATCTGTTGTTAAAAGTTCTCTGGTTCAGGTTTAAAACAAAGGGAAGCACGGGTTTATTGTGTCGCTCCAGCACTGTAGGACCCCACACGTGTATAGACTTGTTGTTTTATTTGTCTGTGAATAAGTAATGTAAATATAAATTAATTCAATTAAATATAATTAGATGAATAAACCTTATCGTGCTGGTTTTATAGTGTAGTGGTCGTTTTGCCACAAGCTTCAAGCTCCTAGGGCACAGAGTGTATCTTATTTTGACTCGTGTCCATAAACTTCACGATACAACGAAGAACAGAAACTTGAAATGATTAATTTAAATGTTGACAACTTCAAACGTCATTAAAAGTGATACAAAATGAGTCATAAATCTCAACCTGGTCCATTACTGACTTGATGCTCTACTTGTTTACACAGTCAAAAGCTTGTATTGATCCACGTCTCCCCTGACATCCTCGCATATCATATCACCGTGCTTATCCACCTTTTTCTTTGCCCACGTGCACTCACAACTGTCTCACGGCAATACTAAGCAACTAGAAACATAGCCTGAGCTTCATCCACTATTCAACATATGCTATGACTTTACACAGAAATAATACCAGAACAGAAATGTCATATTTTCTCACAAAATAAAGGTATGTAACTTGACTTGCAGCACTCGTAATACACTCTCAAAATATGTCACCGTGCTTATCCACATCTCAAAATGTTCAGGAAGGCAGGAGACTTAAATGCAGCTCTGCAGTCTCCAGATCAGCTGCATGTGGTCTAACAGCAAATGGAGTTGATGCACTGTATTCTACAAAATGTTCATTTGCAAGATGAATTAGACGAAGCAAAGCAGCACGTCTACTCAGTGTTCTTGACCTCTTACATGTATGACTGTGGCTGTAAACAACAAGTCTGAATACGCATGTGGGAAGTGGCAGATGCTACTTCTGCCGTGTGTTTGTACAGCGCGTATGAGCGAATAGGAAAAGTCCCTTTCGAGATTAAATTGCCATTATGTTGTGTCACCCTCACCAATGAAGGCTATTAAATAAATGAGTCTCTGAGAGAACAAGATAACAGCAGAGGGGAGAATGATCAGCAGCGTAAGTGTACCAGCAAAGTTAACGTGCCGTGGCCTCGTGATTTAAGATGCTGTATGAATTATTTATGTGGCTCTGACAGAGTGCTAATGACAGAAGAGGTCAGAGGGCATGGCAGGATTCAACAGTACATTGGTACCCACTTTATTAATCTCTACAAAAGCATTTCAGCTCACACTGCTGCCCAGCACATGAAAATAACCTCCACTGAACGCAGAGACGCTCCCTTCAGGACTATGTCCTCTAACACATCTGTTACTACACTCAATTAGCAGTCACGTCTCATGATGGTGATGATTTCGCCATCCATCTGGCGCATCTATCCAAGAAGCTAATATGACGCACTGTTTTGACAACGCTGTAACCTTGACACAGATTTGCAGGTGTGCTCGTCACCTTAAATGAACAAACTGAAGCTCACGTCCTTGTAGAGAAAAACACAGAAAGAAATATCTGAAGAAGTCTTCACAGTTTGAGACGTAGCATCTTCACAGACTAGGATGGAGCAAAAAAAACAGGACATCAATCAATCTTCAATGAGGAAAAGACGTCTTTGGAGAGTTCCAGGCAAGTCAGCCTTGACTTACTACATTACTATAAATTATACCCATTAAGGATTACTAGACTGCACAATAGCCTGCATTGTATAGTAGGCTAGAGTGGTATGGATTTGCCATTAGCTGGATGAGCTACTAGAGCTACTTAGGGTTCCTTTTCCAAACATAGAGTAACATTTAATACATTAAAAGATGACAAAACTTAACACAGTAAATAAAGTTTCAACCACATCTCCACATCTTCTATCAGTGGCTTGCAGCAAACTGTATTTGCTTTACGTACTGCAGCAAACCTTGGTGCGTGCTTTTAAAAGTTCTGGAAAAAAAAGTTAGTGGATCCTTGAGTTCAGAATTTTAGCTACAAAGCTGAAGAATTAACTTGCAGTAAAATCATGATCACGTTGTCACGAGTTAAGCAAATGTCAGCTTTCAGACTGGCATGCAGTCTGTTGTAGTAAGTCAACAGAAAAGTAAACAGACTGTCAAGAATGGAAAGTGTTTTTTCCTCCAAAAAGCACAAATGTGATCAGTTAATTTCAAGATGGTTTTATTTACATGTCTTCAAAAAAAATCATTTGTGTTTTGAAGGACCGCATGCAGCCACCAAATGCATGTTTCAACATGCATTTGGTGGCTGCATGCGGTACTTCAAAACACAAATGATTTTGCAGGATTATTTTCATTTAATCAACCAGCCACATTAAAAAATGGAGGCAGTTTTAATTAACCTACTAGTTAATGTTAGTTAGCTAGTTGTTAAAATCATGAGAGATGGTTGTCATTTCAGCCAGCACGATGAAAAATCAGAAGCCTTCTTCTGTTTTTCTCTGTCTGAAGTCGAGGAGCCGTTGTTTCAAACATTCATACAAACTTCAAGTGGTTAGTCTCCCCAAGAAACAAAGGATTAACAGGCGTAACAATGGTAACCACCACCATTAAAGACAACTTTAGAAAGCATGACAAACGCGTTTATTATGTGGGAACTTGACTGAACATTAAGTATATCTCCAGCAAAGAAACATTACGATCGTATTTTCCATATGGCCTCACACAGGAACTAATAATGAGACTCCCTGGCTTATTTTTAATCATTCTTTACTGCTTTACTGACTGCTAATCTTTTGAAATTGCACATATGCCATTGATATCAAACACATCGTGGGAATACAAAAATGAAGAGAGCACAGATTGAGAAACATATTTAGTTATTTCAAAGCGGGAAATGAAATATTGACGATTTAACTTAATTAAACATCACAACAGCAACTTCACACATTTAATCCACAGAGTAAAGTTCTCACATCCTCACTGTAAAATGGCCGTTGTGACACCCTCATCTCTCAAAGTCCCCGTCCCCTTTTAGCATGAGGAGGACAGAGTTGCAGTGTTCAAAATGACATGAGTAGCTTGTCTGAGGCAGCTATGTGTTGGCCTGTTGTCCCCTACTTTGATGCTGTTATTAATGCTGTGATTTATTGGCCTGTCAGATGCCTCTCTCCTCATCTAGCTGAGGCTTGAGAGGGTCAGTGGAGGTTAAGTGCCTTGCCTGAGGGCAGGGGAGCTGTGATCTGAGCTGCATTCCAATGTCCACGGCCTGCCTTGCCTCCAACAGGGGATGTACACATTGCATGTCTACTTTGCCCCGAGGAAGAAGTAACACATGCTGGTGTTAAATGGGATCAAGAGGGAGTGCTGTGTGGTGTCAGATCTAAATGAAGAAACATTCACTTTAGTGCCCATGCATATTTATTTGACAAGTTACACTGGTACTGTTTTTACCACGGTGCTGTTTTCCCGAAGCTAATTTTTTATTTTGAGAAATTGGACTGCAGTACTCACACAGATATTGTCATAACTGCACAGACATTTGCTGCAGCTAACAATGTACACACCAACTGTGCATGTGCAGCAGTGTGGTGGCTCTGGCCGCCGCCATCTTGGCAGTCCTGCCTCTTCCGCCTCGCAGCTAATCTAAAAATCATCAAAGCCGCGGATCATTGGTGGAGCTGAGGCAGGGTAAATAGAAATTCACCCTCAGCACAGGGTGTCATGAATGGGAAATTAGCTGTAGAGACCAAATCTGTTGTAAACATTTCTGTTGTGAAGTTTGACATTTTAACATGGGGGCTTATGGAGACTGACTCACTTCTGGAGCCAGCCTCAAGTGGACGTTTGAGGAACTGCAGTTTTGGGCATTTTGCATTGGCTTCACGTCACAGCCACATAAGTTACAGCTTGGTTTGCATCAAAGAAAAGTCCGAACAGTTCACATCGATCAGTGATGATGTTGGCAGAGAACTGGTAAACTCACAGCTATTATTGTGTCACCAAATATAGTTGAAAATCTGCTTTTGGAGATTGTGAGGACCCATTTATCGACTGGTTATAAACATCTTTGATCACCCCTGGGGTCTGCAAGCCAGTTTTGAACATAAAGTATGTAATAATTCCAGATGGAAGATAAAAAATTTGGTCTCGGAGTGTAGATTTAGTCTTTGTGGTTCCCAAACTGGTCGATCTGAAGGTGAAGTTAAGGTTCAGATGTTTTCTTAAAAAGTTGTACAACAATACTGCCTGTGTGGACTTCTACCACAGTCAAAGCATACTGTATATATAAAAACAAACAGAACCAATGTGGTGTATGATATTTAATTTTTATTGCAAATATACTGTACATAACAGATGTATCTGTTCTCAGGGTCAGTGTGATTGAAAACTTTGTTTACAGTCATGCTGTAGTGTAATTAATGGAGCAAGAACAAGAAGAAATGTCGGCAGAGGGTCAGCAGTCCAAAAAAAGAAAGTGGTGATGGAAAAAGTATAGCAGATCCACTCGTTATTGCATCAACTTAAAGAGTCATGACTATGAGTCATTTCAATTCGTTATCCCGGTAGCAGTGGTGAAAGCTGGAGGGGCACTCAGCGAGCGCAGACCTCTGGCATAGTGCTGCAGCGCACGTCTTTCGGTTTAATTAAAGGCATTAAATTTTTAAGCATTCTATTATTCTGCTGTATTTTTCAAGCAAACTAAGTGTGTACGTTTTTATTATGTGTCAGGTTACTGTTTAAACAGCGGATAAAAGCTGCTTCATCATGGCGAAAAGACAACAGACATTAGCTAAGCTCAATTTAAAGAGTTCAGAGAACTGAAGTGTGGCGTTCACTGCTGCGAGAGAGGATATCAGGTAACACAAAATCACATTTTAACAGTGCTATTAAAAAGTATATAATACAAGAATGTCCTGACAGAATATGCTTTGCAGTTTGCCTTTATTTATAGCATACATTTAGCAAAAAACAAAAAAGGAATATCTAAATGCAAAAACTGCCAAGAGACAGGGGAGTGTTAATGTTTGTACCTCAGAAGTTTTGGACCGCCAGGAAGAAGGGGAGGTTTTGTTCATAAGTAATGTAACATATAACAAATACACATATTTACCACTCTGAACATGGGGGAACTAAATCACAAAAATACCAATGTCCTAAATCTGTGTAACGTCGCTTTAAGAGTTGTTATTTGTAAGCCGACTTACGACAGCCTGTTCAGCTGCATCTCATAGCTTTTTCTGTCGCTGTCTTTTTTGGCTCGGTAGCTATATGTTCTATAGGAAGATGCCATCCCAGTTCTAAATCCCACCGACAAAGCTCTGATCGCTGATTGTTTCTCCAACCTGCAGAAACAGCTATCAGTAAGCAGTAACACCAGACCTGTTCCAGAACTGTACAAATCACGGATATGGGCAGTGATCCAGAGGTCTGGAGCCAGGCAATTGCTTTTGGCTGTAAAAATCTTGCTTTGTGCTGAATATGAACGAACTCTTAGTGTATACAATGAAAGAAAGGGTTGAGTGTGCAGTTAATGTTCCAGAATTTACACATTATCAAAATGAAGATGGGTACTGAAATCCAAACGCTTTCAGTTAGTGTTAAGCTTCCTGCCAGTTCTACATAGCAATAGTGGCATTTAAACCGATGCACGCTACGGCAAAGAAATACACTATTCAGTGATAACACAGTCACTATAACCATGAGAAATAGAAGAGCCAGAAATAGCTGAACAGGTTCAGCTGCATGCCCACAGTCAGCCAGGGAGATTAGAATGTGTTTTATGGACGCACTGCAGATCACATTAATGTTATTACATTCAACAGGGAATGAGCGGAGAGAACGATGGAGAAGAGAGACGAGCTGGAAAGGAGGGAATGGAGATGGAAATGGGTGAGAGGGCAAACGAGACAGCGGATGGATAGGGAAACCGGAGGAGTGAAATAGAGCAGAAGGAGCGGCGAACAAGTGTACGAGATGGAGGTGAAAGGTAGAAGTTGTGTAAAGTGAGAATCGCAGATGTTGATAAGGAGAAAGTGGGATATTAGGAGCAAGGAGAGGGTGAATCACACTCTGTATCTGGATTGCTCCCAATTAACTGGAGACCAGCTGCAGAAAGCTGAGCCTGCAATGAGGGTGGCCATCATTCAGAGAAGTCAGATGGTGGTCAGCTACTGCTGCTGCCCCCACAGCAAACAATGAACTGCATGCATTAAACCCTGACTATGATTACACTGAACAAGCCACAGTGCCAAGACAGTGGAGGCTAAAAGCAGAACGTTAAAGATTCATCTCTGTGGAGTGTTAGAAAGATATGTAAGGCCTTGAACAAAGAGCATGTGAAGCTGGAGTTTTATTGTGTCGTAGCCGCTGGTGCTAACTGAACTTGTCTACTTTTGGTTAGCGGTGCATACTCAGCTAACCAGGAATTTTGGGCAGGCTCTCGCTTCACTGCCATAATCTTTCATCCTTTCTTTGGTTCGGTTGGGTTCTTCTTTCTGCTCCTTGCAGACGATAAAGATCAGAGAGTCATCACAGAGGAGAGGTGAGCCAGTAAAAAACACGTACGTCCTTTCATGGAAACAGTATTCCCTGATGGCAGTGGCCTCTTTCAGCAGGATAATACGCCTCGCCACAAAGCAGAAATGGTTCAGGAATGGTTTTAAGAACACAACAACAAGTTCAAAGTGTTGACTCTGCCTCCAAATTCCCCAAATCTCAATTCAATCAAGCATCATCGAGATGTGCTGAAAAGTCTTAATTCATGGAGGCTCCACCTCGCAACATACAGGACTTGACGGATCTGCTGCTAACATATTGGTGCCAGGGTACCAAACACACAATATTAGGCAGGTGTCATAATGTCATGGCTGATGCAGCGTATAGGGAAAGTTTGTGCTCTACCTGCCCATTCTTAACTCCATTTATCTAACTATGTTTCTTGACAGCTGTTCATCTGATCAAATTCACACTTGGCAAGTGTCTTGCTGAGTGCATTGCACCATTAACACCAAATAGCTCAGGGTCGTCTCATAATCAGTGTTGTCGGTTCGATCCCTGGGTCAGAGTGTCCTTGACAAAGATACTGATACCCAAATTGCTCCTGATGGCTGTGACGTTGGTGTGTGAATGTATGTTTATGGATGAGTTTAGTGTCAGCGCTTTAGATAGGAAGCCCTGTGGCACTGTTCCATCAGTGTGTGAATGTGACAAGTGTTGTAAAAGAACATTGAGTGGTCAGTAGATCAAAAAGGAGTCCATTTACAATACAAGTCCATTAAGTGATCATAGCCTGCGGCTCTAATTTGTATTTCATCAACAAAACAATGTAAAAGGGGTCACTGCTGCAGTGACCCTGCAGAGAATTAACACCTGAATGTGCAGCTTCAGCACTGAACCAAACATAATGGTTTGAATCTGCACTTAGAAATGAACGGAAGCATCTGAAGCAGCACCGATCGTCATATTGTTATGAACAGGGATGTGCTGATGTATCTAACAAATCTACATGACAATGTATAAACTGTTGTGCAATGTTTCACCTTCAGATGGTCGCAGTAAGTTTAACACACGTGAATATCGTCTGTTTGAACAAAATCGATTAAATTCACTTAAAAAATAAAAACATAACATTAATTAACTTATTGATTAGTCTCCAGTTTACACGTTCAAAGACGTGCAGGTTAATTTGCGACTCTTAATTACCCGTACGCTTGAACGTGAACTGGCGACTTGTCCAGGGTGGGATCGGCTCCAGCCCCCTGCGACCCTGATAAAGATAAGCGGTTCTGAAAAATGGATGGGAAAAACATTTAATTACCTTACTGCTTACTTTAAAGTCTGAATTTAAAAGCTGCATTTGCTTGATTCCGGCTTTTAAAACCGATTGAATCTGACTCTAAATAAATCCCGGGGTAAAGTGTCGACTGTATGAGCTGATTAGATGAGATCAGGGGAGGCTGTTGGCCGGAGAGGAAGAGATAAGAATGAAGAAGCTGATCAGGATTTGGAGGGACAGACGGTTTAAACAGCAGGTGTGTTAGAAAGCAGCGGCCGCTCATATTTCACACTCCAGTTCAATAGCGCAGATTGTGGGGTGGAGTGATTCTGAGGGGGGACTAACAGCCATGAATCCATCACTGACTGTTTCCCCAGTGGCTGTGTGTGTGGCGCTGTGTGTGTGTGTGTGTGTGTGTGTAAAAATCTGCAACACAGTTTTAATCTTTGTCATCCCACAGAGGGAATCAGCTGACTGGTGACATCATGGACTGCCACTGTACTCTATATCAGGCTTTTATTTTGCCTCCTATCGCAGTTTACGCCGTTAAATGTGTTCTGCTTGCCATTGGGAGAGCTGGAGATTGGTGCTGATGTAATTTTGTGCCTTGAAAGTATATGAACAAATGCAATTTGGTGTCAAATTGAGGAAACACGTCTGGAAACTGCGCTCCGTGGTGGAGTGATAAAAGGATTATTGAACTGATGAAATGAGAATGCTAAGAAATGATGCAGCTCGTTGACTAAGGAGGGAGGTGGGGATGGATTTCATGTGGAAACGCGGCTTTATATTTTATATTATTTATATTGTTCTCCATTTTCTATGCTTTTAATATTTAAATAACAAACCTGTGGCGTATACAAAGAGAATAATGGGACATGCATGATGGCGTAAAGGAATTTCAAATCATTCGGATGTTTTTTACGAGGAAGAGCAAACTGTTGCAGACTTGAGCTATTTCTTGGCAAAGAACAGCCAAGCACTGTGACCGTGTACGTCTTCTTGAAGTCACAGTGCGGTTGCCAGGATTGGTACCGTACAGAGACTTAAACCTGCGCTTACAGGGTTCTGGTTAGCTCACCTGGTATAGTGTGCAAAGGCTCAGTCCTTGGCGTAGAGGCCCAGGGTTTCGAATCTGACCTGTGGTCCTTCGCTGCACGTCGCCCCCTCTCTCTCTCTTTTCCCATTTTCCTGTCACTCTTCAGCTGTCTCTATCCAATAAAGCTCAAAATGCCCCCCCAAAAAACAAAACCTGTACTCACTGAATTGTATCTAGCAACTTGTGCTATAGCCGGTGATCCTGGGCTGTGTATTGGATAGATGAATTTTTATACATGAAGTTTTTTATTATGGCTCAATGATTTTAAACTGGCATGGACGGATCACGCAGTCAAAAGTTTGAGGTCATGCATTTTTTTAGTGTGCAAAAATGTTAAAAAGAAGTCTCCATTTCAAATGAATGGAGGCCATTGAGTTTATGGATTTTCAGGGATTGGTCACTTAAACTAGAGTCTAAATGAAATTGAAGTAGTGGACCACTTGTATCCTGAGGCTATGGTATGATTACAAAGACAGTTTTTACAATTTTAAAATGCAAATTGCAGTTTCAATCACATCATTTCATATATATTTTCTTTCCCCCGCTCAAAAAAGAACAGCTTTTACATTGTTTAACTCCTTAGTGACTTGATAATTCTTCTGTTGTTGGAAAGAAATCTGTAGCTGTTGTATTTCTCAGAGTTGAGCGGTCATTTTTAGCTCCTCTCCACCAACACATACTTCTGCCTGCAGTGTTCCTGGCAACCTGTTAGGCCAAATGTGTTGCCCTGCAGTGATCCAACAACCTGTGCAGCCAAATATGCTGCCCCGTGTGACCCGCGTGACCAATCACAGCGCGCCAAAGAATCGATCGAGGCCCCTCGCAGCCTCCGTTGAAGACCCGCCTTCGGAGGTTCCTGCGGTGCCATTCAGCAGCAGAATGCCAGTGGAAGAGAGGTCTTAAGACCAGTTTGTGCCTTTTTTTTTTTGTCCTAACATGATGCAGATGGTGTGAAATGTTAATGAGGCTTGCTGAGCACTTTTGGCTGCCAAAATAGAGACGCACTGACCTCAAAATCAGACACTGCGAGCCTTCTTGGTTCTATTAATATTTATTTGAACCTACTATTTACTACAGGGTAGTTTTATAATTACAATAATGAGAATTAACAGCTCTACGTGAAACACAGGTGAGCCTCTCTGAGCCGAGTGCAGTACATTAACTCAAATTAGTAATAAAGTAAGATGTGTTATCTTAAAACTCCGGGCTCTGGATGTTTCTCTCTCATCTCATCGTCACTTTGAGCCTGTGCTTTATTTTAGAACAACCCTAAAGGGCTTACTGCTGAGCCAGGGACAGAAAGCCCATGAATATCAGATGTAGCCTGCAGCTTCTGGAGTCCTATCAGGACCATTGCAGAAACAAGCACTTTAAGATGCCTCCTCTTCCATTCACCCACACCACTTACTAAGATGTTAGGACGTTACTCCCAGATGTAACAAGCCGAGCCGCTTTCATTATTGTCATTAACAGATGTCAGCCACAGCCGGCATATGTGAGGTATGATGTGTGGAGTGTGTGCAATCCAGTAATTAAGGTTTCACCTGAATTCGCCTCCTGTGGTAACGACAGTAGTTTAGTTTAATGACTGCGTCAGTAGCATTGGATTTATACAGCATGTCCCGTTTTGAAAAGAAGAGCTCAGTTATTGACTCAGTAGCTCATTGCTCAGGTGGGAAGTGAATTACTGGATATTATAATCTTAAACTATGTGTACAAGCCTGACAATGCACATGAGCGTACATTCTACCATTGTGCATGAATGCGTAGTCTAATAAATCTAATAACTAACAGTGAAGTTGCTGTAAATAGGCCAAATTCTTCTTTGTTAGACTCTTGGAGAAAATGACACACGGCTATTTTTTCTTTTACCAAATCTTAGCAGATTTTATCTCATGTCAGGTCTAGAACATTTTCTTTATAATAGTATTTATAGAGACCCAACAATCCCCTCCATGAGCAAGCACTTGGCATTAGTGGCAGGAAAAACTTCCTTTTAAGAGGCAGAAACCTCAAGCAGACATGATGGGTGGTGGTCAGCCACGACTGGTTGAGTTTAGAGACGGAGAGAGAAACATAAATGCACAGCAGCAATAATACTAAGAAATAGATAGAAATATGACTAGTTGTAGTATTAATGATAATAATATCAATAATAATTGCAGTAGGTGTCAGACAGGACCACAGCAGCAGGCATGAACACAATCCCAGATTGATTCTCATCCATGAGAAACTGCAAGATGATAAAGCAGAAGAACTCTTGGGAAGAAGCTAAATTAGTAACATGCATTAATGCGATATGAATGTGTTGAGAGGGAGAGAAGAGCATGGGAAGTCCCCCGGCAGTCTAGGCCTATAGGAGAATAACTAAGGGATGGTTCAGGCTTCACTTGAGAAGTCTTAAGGCTGCTATTAAATGTGAAGAGGGTGTCTGCATCCAGAACCCAAACTGGCTCTTCCTCCAGAGCTCTTCTTAAGTTAATAAAACTGTATTTATGAATATAAAATCATTCTTTTGTCTACAAGGAGGGCTTGATTATTTGTTAACCCTTTGTTCATTTAATGTTTAAGTAAAGTTCAATTTGTCGATCTTTTATTCATCCAGCTTTACCAAAACCAGCACTGGGCCTGTAAGCCATTCATTTATGAACAACCAATCACATGAAAGTGGTGGACTTTCAAACAAACAGGCCAGTCACATGGGATATTAACAGCAGAGTAAACTAAATAAGATTACATTAAACTGTTGATCCCTATATTGAAATCAGATCATCGCAGAGGCAAATTGTAATATGATTCAGCATAAATGATTTAAGTACGCAGGATATAATGAGAAACAATGTAAGACATAATGCAATATTCAAATAGTCAGTGGTGTTGCGTGGAGGCAGAGGCAGAAAGTGGAACTATAATTCCAGGATGGAAGTCCCAATGGGCCCTCAGACTATGTTATGATCAATAAGCACCTGTGTTCAACCTGTCCCTGGCTCAGTCTGCCATGCCCAAGTGCTTCAAGAATTCCTGTGCTCAAGAAAGCAAGTCCACTCTGTCTGAATGCCTACCGCCCAGTGGCACTCACCCCTGTAGTGCTTTGAACAGTTGGTCATTGATGACATTGACTCCATACTACCCAACACACTGGACCAACTACAGTTTGCCTACAGTCCCAACCGATCAATGGTAGATGCCATAGCACACATCCTCCACACCAACCTGTCTCACCTGGATAAGAAAGGGAGCTATGTGAGATTGCTGTTCACTGACTCACTACAGTTCAGAGTTTAACACCATAGTACCCTCCAGACGTGGGATTAAACACCTTAAAGTGCATGTGGATCCTTGACTTCCTGAAGGGGCAGACTCCAGGTGGTGGCCAACTTTTGGGCCTAAATGCAAAAACAGACCAGGATCATCAACAACAACACAGGTGGTTAAGTTTGATATCTGGGCTAGGGTCTTTCTGGGGAAGAAGCAAACAAGAACATACCCTATGTCCAATTTGTAAGGCCATATTTCCTGTGCCTGTCACTGCTAACAATACTGTTGGGAGATTGGACACAGATGTGCTACCTCTGTGACACATTGTTTCATCAGCCTTTTATGTTAATTGATCAATTAATGAGCTTCTGTAGAGACGTGGGAGGTTTTTACACTATCCTCTCAGATCCACTCCCTTGCCCTGATACATCGGTAGGATGAGAACCCTCAATGTAGGTACAGCCCTTTAATAAATACCCAACTACTCACAAGTGAAACCCCAACTACTCACAAGTGAAACCCCAACAAGTGGAAAAACATCTACTGACCACCATGCTGCAGCACTGTGCTCGGCCGTCACCACTGTTCTCCCAGCAGCTTTTATTTTGGTTTTTGAGCCGTCATCACCGTGGCTGACAATCGTCTCTGGAGCTCTTCTGAAAGCTGCATGCCAATGCGGTCTCATGCAGCCAACCCTGACGGGACTCAGCTTTGACAGACAGCTGGGAGAGATTGTTCCTATGTGAATGAAATGCAAACAAAGGGAGTCAGTTTCATTTGCGATGCAATTTCACAACATTAACCTCATTCAAGTCAGCTATGCTGATAAATTGGGGTTGAAATTAATCAGTGTCATTGACTGATTAATGGTGGAGTAGGGTAGACAGATCTTTTCCTCATAGTAACATCTCAGTTGTAGGTGTAGAAATGTTGCCTTTGGTCCAATCTTACCAACAAGTAAGATAAATCAATCAATCAATAAATGACTAAATAGGTTGTTTGTCATTGCCGTACTTCCATTAGAGCCTTTTCTGATCTGCCGTCACTTTGGTAAGGGTGACATTGTTTGTCAGTGACTTCCAATGGCCTGCATGAAGACTACATAAGATGCTTTACTGCTTTAGATTCAATTAATTCACAGTCTTTTATGAGTTGTCACAACAAAACTACTTCATCTTTGCTTACACGACCACAAGAGACCCCCGAGGAGGAAAACATAAATATAAACCAACAAAATAATCTCAGCAGAGGGTCTATTTATTCACTTGTTCTGACACTTTTCACCATATCACACAGTCTTGATCTGCAGATGAAGTTTGCTCCGCTGTAGGTGTTGAACTTTCCATTATTATAAAAGGTTTTCGTCCATGTTTGCAGTAACACTGAACCTTACACTTAAATCTAGACCTTAAACTAAACTGCCAAGCCATTTTTTTCTGCATAAAAAAAAATATATATTTAGAGTTTATGTGTCTTACCTCAGCTCTTAATTTCATGGGATGTACATTGTTTATTGTCTGTTCAAAAAGATTCCCAACTGCCACGGGGCTGTGACTGTCATCATTTGATTAATGGAAAATCTCTTCATGATTATGCACCATTTCATTACAATACCACCTAAAACCAATATTGACATGTGCTTTTAAATAGGTCCTGTATTATTTATGCCCTGTCTTGTGGAGGCTACCTGAGCGTTTTCATTATTGAGGTATATACTGTGCTTTTTTTTTTTTTTTTTTTAACCCTTTGAGGTGACAGAAACACAATGCAAAGAGAGATATAATATTGTTGAGGGATGAGATCAATAGAGGCCCACAGCTTGTTTTTAAGGGCCCCCTAGGGGGTAATATAACCATATTGGTCTGGACTCAGCTTTGCTCTGGTCTCAGTCTCGACTTGGCTTTCTTTGGACCTGGTTTTGACTCTCATTCAGCTGGCCTGTCATGGATTTCAGCTGGACTTTTGCTGTCCTCTGTCATCATGCATACATACTCTGTGTGTTACAGATTAGAGTGTAGTTAAACGCAGATGCACTGAAAAGAATCTGGAGCACAGCAGCAGCGTAAGTAATGGTAACATGTCACATGTGATATTGTTTGGAAGCTACGCCGCAGGCCTTTAGTGCTTGGGCAAATATAGAAATGTAAAACTTATAGGTTAGAGGGGAGAAGGGAGAAATACAGACGAGACAGCATGAAGAGAAGATGCAAAACAAAGAAAGGAATAACTGAGAGAGAAAGATGAACAATCACAGCAACTCTCTCTTTGATCCAGTGTGCTACTTAACAAAACTGGGCCTGATAGTCTTTTCTTCTTCTTTTTTTACCCAGACGTTGTTCAAAATATCATTAGAGTTCATTTGTGGAGCAGAAAGATTCATGCAAGTGATCACCATTTGTCAATTTTACACTAATCAGGAGGTAAAAAAAGACTACACTATCAAATACATCCTTGTGCTAAACATATTGATTAATATATAAACAAGGCTGGATTTCCAAATGGGCAAAGTGTGCAGCTGCTATGGGACTCCAGACTTGCTGGTGGCACAATGGCTTTGTTGGCAATTTGATTAATTACAAATTTCCTAAATGTTTGCAGTCAAACCTTTCTCCTAGAAATTACATTTAAATGCTAATTAGTTTTGCCTACTGTTATTGTAACCTGGATTATGCTCACTGCCAGTGTTTTCCTCGTGTTCATAAAACACCCATATCATCAGAAAGAAATGGACAATTACTGCAAAATGCCAAATAACATTCAATGCCAAGTCATGCTCATGAAAACTACAGTATGGTTAGGGTTAGGTAAATGTTGTGGTCATGGCAAATAATCAGTAGTTAAGCTATGTTAAAGCTTAGACAAATAAACCAGTTATTCAAGGTTAAGAAAAGATTGTGGTTACAGTTTATGATAGAAGAGTGCATTCAGTTGACTGACCTAACAGACCAAACCAACAAAGTCAACAAACTTAGCCAACCAGAGGCAGAGTAGGGTCGGTCTTCACAGAATACACTCTGCATTATCCTGTATACACTACAGGTGGTGAAGACAACAGAGATTTATTCTTCCTGTATCATATCCTCAAGCAGGTCATCCACTAATACAATGATCGGTGGTTCAATCCCCGGCTCCTCCATGCATGCCGAAATGTCCCTGGGCAAGATGCTGAACCTCAAATCGCTCTCAAAGGCAGCACGATCGCTGCGAATGGTTAATTCCCAAAAACTGATGAAAATTCGTTACCTTGCATGGCAGCCAATGCCGTCAGTTCATTAATGGGTGAATTATATGTAGTATAAAAGCGCTATGAGTGGTCAGAAGACCAGGAATACGCTGTATAAGTGCAGTCCACTTGCTTTTGCTATGTTGTAGCGCATATTGTAAAATTGCGAACAACCCCTACGAGCTGGTAAAGTCAGGAGTGAGAAGTCAGTGACATGTAAAACAGAGCAGTCAATAAAAAAAGTATTGTGAATCACTTGCAACCACAAGAGGTCCTTGAGTATACAGTCATAAATGTGCTGATGTGTCCAGAATAGTAGTACAGATGAACATATGGACACATTCACACGATCAAACTCAGGATCCCCTCCAGGCTTACGCCTAGCAGAGATAAAAAAAAAAAATCACGCACTAACTGTTAGGTCCCTTCATAATAAGTCAGGGTTTCTGCAAATGCGCACTGCTGTCTTCCACGTGGTTGGATACGTTAGTCATCCACCAACCCAACCCCCCCCAAAAAAAGCCTCACTTATCTTTTTTGCTGCATTAAGTACACATTGCTTCCAGCATTGGGCCTGAATCTAAATCATGCCCTACTACTATGAATGTAATTCTTTGTGATACTGGTCTGTAAAAATAAAAATAAAAAATTGGGTAGCCTAATTTTTGTTGAGAGCCTGTCTGCTAGTTTTAAACCTCAAAACTTCAGTTGGTATTGTGCTTAAATGTTATATAACCTTTGACAAATGTAAATTTAATTAAATTATGTAAACTATAGAGTAGTATAGTTCAGGGTACTATGGGCAAAACGAGGTAACCTGTGTGGGGCTAAATAAGGGCTCAAATCTCAGTTTTACCCAGCGGCTAACAGGCTAATTTTACCATGTATATGAACATAACCATCTTTAACATATCATACGTGGTATAGTTGTAAATTAACCTTGAATCATGCATCACTGAAGAAGTGAAACAGGATTAGAAGAGTGAACTATCCTAAGCTCTTTAATTATATTCATTGCACACCATCAGCTATGCTTTTACCTACTTAATCACGAGTGTTCCCATTTTACAAAATTAGCCTATTATTTATAAAGCCAGGGAATCACTTATCAGCTCTGCTCAAAGTGTTATTCAAATTTATTGAGGGGAGGAAACACTCCAAACGGATTCAGAGGCATAACAGCAGCGTGTCTTCCCGTGTTTCATGTCCATGGAAACCAGTTTAACAAGTTGTGTGTGTGTGTGCGTAGCCTGTCTGCTCCGACAGTAAATGACAGCAGTTCAGTTTGTTGCTAGAAATGAGCTGGAGCTGAGGGATGTGTGGAGCCATACATGCCTCCTTTATCTAGCAGCATGGATAATCCCAGAAAGATGGCAAAACAGATAGGACGAGGCACACAGAGAGATACATATCAAGCCACCCGAGAAAATGAGAGCTGGTCAGGTAGAGAGAGCTGCGCCTGGAAACAGAAATGGGATGGAGCAGCACGAGATAGACATCACGCTGCACAACCAGATACAAAGAAAGAACAGCAGAGGATCCGTGGCTCCTGGAAATGAGACGCAAGAACGAAGAAAATAATGAGAATGAAGAGAGAATGATCAGTGTCAGCCTATCACTGTGCTGATACATTATTAAAGATACACTCAGCGCGCACACACACACACACACACATACAGAGGAACAAAATGGAAGGCATCACCACTCTCAGGAAGAGACAGTAATGAAGAAAAGTGTAAATGTAGGAGTATGTGGGGGAGAGGCAGAGCATGATTCATTATGGCTCAATGAGATCTCTGCAACATGGTTTGCTAAATTAAAAGACTGTACGGGCTTAAGAAGAAGACTGAAGGAGCTGATATTTGTGCCACAATAGCACATGAATGTAAACATTACCTTGCAAATCAAAAATCAAAAAAAGAAGCCATCGGCTACGATTAGCAACTTGATACATGAGGATGACAAGAGAGATGCATTTCTGCTAATCTGTTAACAGATATCTGCATATGAATGCAGCTTTAAAAGGAGCTAATAAAAAGATAAATAATTGGTTTTGTGATTGCATCCACATGGATTGTTGCAACCAAAGCCCGCTCACATGTGTTTGGTCAATACTACTACTTGGACTACAAGCTGAAACCAGAACGCTTCTGATGCCAAAGTCTCGGTCCCTCGCCTGCAGATTCTGCATTCATATGCAGATATTTGTTTAGAGAGATTAGCCTCGATTAACTGTTTAATCTCTGCTTCATTTGGGAATTGCAGTCTCCAGCCTTTATAGTATAACATATATATATTTTGCAAATATAAGATTACTAAATATTCCAACACTGTTTAGTGTTTTATTGTTTTGTATATTTAAACTCAAAGTCTCAAAAGGTTTTGAGAGAAGTCCATTTTCCAAGGCACGACCCTGCCAGTGTTTATTTCCAAACATTGACTAGCTTGCTGTACATTATCCCTTCATGTTTAATTTATTAGAATGCTTTCTTCCAACATACAACTCCTGATCCAGCGGCACATACCGTTTTTTTATGTGAGATTTGCCAGAAGTGTATTAAATTTATTTTTCTATGTGCGAGGAGCTTGTCTGTGGTTTCTTCAGCGCTGATATTAAACCATCAACTGTAGATGGACTTGTCATGTCAGCAAACTGACTCTATGTCACTTACACAGCAACAGGCCTATCTATCTAAAGTTTGCTAACATAGTTGACATTACCAGAAAGTCTGTAAGACTGTAGCAGCACAACCTGGCAATTTTTTAAGTGGGTTATTTCCACGGTTGCTTTAAGGGCAAATTCAGTAAAGTAACCTGGCAGATCGATGGGGGCCCAAGTAGAATTTTTGCTTGTGGCCCCTTAGTGTGTTATAGATACTTTGTGTGACATTTCTACTATAGAATAACATTTAAAATAATTTTTGGCTTCCCAGTCTGCACTCCCTACGTCTGTTTCTGCACATGTAACTTTGTGTTCCGGGTACAACACACCCACGAAAAGATGAGAAAGTCTTTTGTGCTCCCCTCTCATGTCCTCCAGTGGTTATTGACAGAGTTTCCTGATGGACAGTAAAGTAAACTGTTGCGAGCTGCTGTTAGCTAATGTTAGTTCAGTTTGTTGGCCGGGCTGCCCGGACTGTGAGCTCAGAGCGCCGGGGGAGTGTTAGTGTTTGTACCACGAGTGTTTGAAACCACCAGGAAGAAGAGGAGGTTCACAGGCTTGAGTTACGGGGGATTAGAGCTGGTGTTGTGCCAGAACAGGAGCCGGGTCACCGGGCAACATAACCAGGCTTAGCAGCCTCTATGGACATAATGACAGAGGTGAAAAGACCAGAGAGGACTTTGACAGAGGAAGCAAGCCACTGGACAAGACTAAAAATTTGTTTCGGACTTTTAGTCATTGGCGAGAGAACCGAAAGTTATAATCATAACAAATACACGTGCACAGCTGTCCATATTTATGACAGTGGCATTGCACTTTGAACCTGCAGGGCACTAGATCACAAAAATATGAATTTCTATACAATGTTGCTTTAACGTGGCTCTGGTCCCTGAATGCATGAATTGAAATTAAAGACTATTAGTGGACAAATTTAGTCTCCCATAATTCATAATTTCAAAACTGTAAACTAGAATAGGACATGTGTGGGCTGGCTGCAAAGCAAAAATCCATAAGGCGAAGTTACTTCAACATTTGTAGGGTGGTGGTGGTGGATGTAAAGACAGACGGAGGCGGGAGAAGAGGGGTGGTGGGGTTGTTGTCGGAGGAGCATGCGATGGGGATGGGACGGCGGGAGGAGGAAAGATAAATGAGAGGGGCTGTGTTAAGGGATTGCAAATTCAAAGTGGTTTGTGAAACGGAGAGACAGAACATCCCTCCTCCTCCTCCTCCTTCCTCCTCCTCCTCCTCTTCTCTCTCTCTCTCTCGCTCACACGCTGCTGGTGCTGCAGTCAGCCACAATCCAACGCACAGACCCGCGATTTTCTCCCTATCACCTCCTACCCGAAGAGCGAACCGCAATCCGGCAACACTCTGGAGACTTTTTTTTCTTTCTTTTCTCTAAATTTTCTCCTCCGTCTTTTGCATCGACCTCACTTGCAAATTTGAACCGCTGTCTCGTTAGATCGCATTTGGATTATTAGAAACATTGTATTGCGGTGTTTTCCATCCCAACAATGTTATGTGCGTTTTATGTAGGCGGGTAGGAATGAGGAAGGGAAGGTGACGAGAGGATCCGGACAGAGAAAGAGCCCCTCCATGAGCTCACTGTGGATTTTTATTAATATTTAATCCAGAGGAGGGAGAGAGAGAGAGAAAAGGGAGTCGGTGTTAATTATCTGTTATCTCTGCGAGACAGGAGAGCTGCAGATTTAATCACGAATCTCGACTTAATATTCCAAGTTCAGCGTGCAAACAGCAGCTCCTCCAGCCTGCTCTGTGTGAATGAACTGTCTCTGTTCATCACTTAACTTCTTTATTGATTGCCGTAAATGAGTTGCGGATCGTTTTCCCCCCCGCCCACGGTGCAAGTCATAAAAGACGTTAAGTGTTTATGAAGTTCTTCTCCAGACATGGTAAAGTATATGCTGATCATTTGCACACTGGTTATTTAGTTGCAGAGGGAAGCTGTTAGATGTTATTCTTGCAGCAAATGTAGGTCTGTATCTATATTGATTTTCCAAGTGTGCTCAGATCTGTGAGGGGAAATCAGCTCATGGGAATTCAAAGCTCCTGACCCACGCACAGTATAGCCTACGCCACAGACTCAAAGTTGAACAGCATCCCTACTGGAGGAACAAACTGACCTCATCGCTCCTACTCAGCCTCAAGCATCCATCAGCCATGGCTCGGCACTGCCAAGGCCTCCTCCTCCTCCTCCTCCGCTACTCTCTGACCCTTACCCTCACTGTCCTCCTCTCCTGCCCCTGTCCGGCTCTAGGCAAGAAGAAGCTCTACATCGGAGCCCTCTTCCCCATGAGTGGAGGCTGGCCCGGCGGACAAGCATGCCTCCCTGCAGCTCAGATGGCTCTGTCCCTTGTGAATAAGAGGACCGACATACTGCCGGACTACGAGCTGGAGCTGATACATTATGACAGTATGGTGAGTAACTAACAAACTATTTCAGTCTCAGCAGAGACTCTTTCATCCTTCACTCCATTGCATGTGTTGAACCACCCGGTTGGAGCCGTCACAGGAGATAATTCACCTCACCACCACCAAATATCGACACCAAAGACATTAATTTCCTGCGATTATGCAATCAGTAGCATCATTTTAAGTGTTTAATAGAGACGCACGTCTTCATGGATATGAATAAACAGTCATGTACAAAATTAGGAAAGAAGGCACCCTTTATAAACAAGTTGTCAGCACTGGTTAATAACTGTTTTTTTTAATCATAATGCTTTAAAATCCACGACTTAAAACAACCTTTGTGTTGGCAGGTTAAAAGGAAAAGTCTCTCTTTACCGGTGAGATCAACTAAGTTCTGGTAAAGAGCCGGAGATGATCTCATCCAAAATTCATTTTTTTAATTAACAATTTACAACATAGAACTGCAGACTTGATGATTACATCCTCCAGTAAAGTGTTTTCATTGGTAACGACGGACTTTAGAAGAAGTGAGACCAGAATTTAGTGATTTCTTACCAATAAGACTACAACATGATTACAAAGAAATAAAAAAAACCCTACCAACCTTGTCACTCAACGCTTGTTCTCATGAATGACTCATAACTTATCTATAAGACATGAGAGATTTGTGATTTATTAACAATTCATGAAGCCATTAGTAAGAACAAGACTTGTGAAAATGACTTTATTTGTGAGGCTGTCACTTCTGAAGTGATTGCACCTCCTGACGTCCTCATCATATTTTTGAGTCCACACTTCACTGTGTCTGTTTTATTTATATCTCCACACTGTGATTACTTTTCCCCACATCATGTTAGGCCATCATCGGGATAATTGGTGGTCCTCTGTGTATTGTATGTTTTAAAATGCAGCGGTCAGGTCATTTAAATGGGTCGCAGCCCCAGAGAAATGTTCCACCTACTTGTATAGTGGCATAATAACTGCATGTCTTTGTGTTTGCATGAGAACTGCAGCTATGCAGCGCACGTGTTCAAGCAGCAACACAATTATGGCTCCAAAAAACTTGTTTAGATCTCTTTCTGTTCACTCGATCTGGACTCCAGATGTTATGAAAGCAAAGCAGCGTCTTGTGATCCGTGCATGAAATGATGTAGTCAAAGAAACACAATTAGAAACAGAAGGGTAGTTTGATATTGGTGCGGTGAAAAATGAAGGTGTGAAGGTCGAGAGGATGGCTAAGCAAAAAGTAAAGTAGCTTCACCTTATTCCACAGACGTGTTTCAGCATGTCATGTGACACTGGCTCTCCTCATTTGTCTCTGACAAGCAAAGCCAGGCAGGCTGCCAGTGTCAGTGGAAACAAAATAAAATATACCTGTGAGATGACATCTGATTGGCTGGTTTAACCGAGTAAACTGTAGTCAGCTGATTAATAACGAGAAAGAGAGAGAGAGAGAGAATTGGGAACAACCGAGCTTGACCAAATTCAGGACTCAAGCTGTAGCTCAGTTCTGCTAGTACACTTCTTTGTAGTACACCGTGTACTTTTTCTTATTTTCCTTTGAGTCATTCATCATGACTTTCTACCCTTTCCCAGTGTCATAGTGTGTACTGTTGGTCACATATTATAAAAACATGTTTTCCGGCTGTCTGTCTCAGTTTGAATCAATACATGTCTGCCTACACATGTAGCATAATGACATGTTTCACTCATGCATAACAGCGACTATTAAAACTATTGTTTAGCTCTGTTCACATAACAGTTTCAAACGTGAGTCACGTAGCCACTGAGTTGGGTTTTCTCAGTCTGGTTCAAAGTTCAAAGTGAATGTCAGATTTTTTCACTGACGTGTACGCTGAACCTGTACCAAAAACGTAGACTGGGCAGAAAAACATTCACACTAAACATGTTCGCTATTGCTAAATAGTTTGATTATAATAGCTTTATATTTAATCGGTGCCTACTGAACATTGGAAACTGGATACATTTGCATTATTTGGCAGATTGCACTTGAAATTCGGTTCAAATATTCATCCTGTAAATGTCCTTTTTATTTATTTGAAGTATCATTTAACAGGAATGTTAAATGTAACATTGGAGTTAACTTACAGGAAGCTGTACAGCTCCATCGCTTTCATCTGCACTTGTCAGCACTTTTGTGCATGTAGCCTTCGTACTGTACGTATCTCGTTAGCTGTGCAGAAAAATGTTGCCCTCATTCTAAAATATTCCGACTGTTTCAAGTTGCTTCTGCCATCGTCGAGCGGCAGACCTGTGTGAATCACTGAACAAATCAGAGACGTGGACACGTATGATTTGTCAGCTCTTACAGAAGCCTGGCAATCAGTTCTTTGATAACTTTCAAAGCGACGTGAGTCATGACTGTACTGTACCGTATGACAAACAAGCCGCAGCTGTCACAAGCTGAATGTAACCAAAGAGGCATGACAGACATCTATACAGTGTATGGGCTTTTTTTTTCACAGTGTGTGACATGATTCAGGGTTAGGCTTGATTTCATGTTCTCTTGAGAGCACCATGTGAGTACAACACATATCAGGGATAACAGGATCATATGTTTGTTACTCGTCACCTGCCATGATTGTTTCTATCTGTAAACGTCTGAGAGAGACGGAGATATCTTCAGTTTCACCGCTTGCAGTGCGAGCAGAGATGGATTATAATTTGAACCTCTCCACACACCAGCACACCCCCCCCACACACACACACACAGTATATAAACAGTTAGGTGCACAGTGACAGGCTGGTGTTTTTAAAAAGCATCACTCTGATTGGTGTGAGTTGCTCTGCATTGGATCCCTACTTCAAAAAGCCTGGAGTCAGGGGGTGGGGGAGGTTGGCATGACAACAGTAACCAAGACAACTGCAGTTCAAACAAACATATATTTGGCTCCAAGAAAGAGGCAAGACCATGCACCTAGTATCATTGCACAAACAGGAGCAGATGGATGATTTAGGCTCGCCTGTGTGAGAAAGCCACATCGAGGGCAGTTAGCCAAATGTTAGAAGCGCTGGCCGGAGCGCTCATCGATCACAGACCTCTTCACCACTCCGCCGCTCTGCCAGGCCAGCTGCATATAACACTGAACATACTCTGATGGATCTCCTGCTGAGCAGTCCTCCAGCATTGCATGTTTCAATCCCCGAGAGGCCAAAGAAAAAAAAGGCTGCATCATCAGGTGGCGAACAAAGCAGAAGATTTCTCAAGCTTTTTCCCCAAGATCTGAAGAAAAGATGATTAGATGTTGGTCCCCGTGGCGCTGAAAGTTGAAGGCAGGTCCCAGTGGTCCAGAGTGGGATGATAATGGGATGGGACAGGGCGGGGGCGGGGTTGGTATCTCATTTGGATGTGTTGGTGATTTCCCCCGAGTGCCAGGGTTAATCAATGAGTCAGTAGCAAGGATTGCAGCTCCGGATTACAGTGTGCCCGCTTTACAAACCAATCTATTTGATTCGGGATTGGAGGAGGGCAGCTTCTTCCAAGCTGCTTGTTACCGAGCCTGTTGACTCGTGTGTCATGAGGTGAGAAGAGGAAATCCAGCACATGCCTCAGCAGCCTCCTTAAAACTCCACAGAAATGGATTTTACCCTCACAGACAGGATGTAGACCTGGAGAGGGTTGCTAGGAAACAGCTTCTTGTCAGCTATTGATGTTGGCAAACACTGTAGGAAATTAAATCCAGCCCATTTTAAATGTTTATGGTCTTAAGTGAAGCAGCGTCTGACCTTCATCGTGACCTTGTGACAGAGCCGAAAATCAGCGAGCCATTAAATGTAGCCGAATTTTCTAAAACTTTAATTTTCCTCACAAAGAAAGCTTTTATTGTTTGATTAAAAGACCTTTCATAATTGATTTTAAGAATCCATTCTATAGTCAAACCTCAAATGCCTTTTTTAAGGCGTTGAATTGAAGGATTTCATTCGAGGCACTCTCCTCCTTTGTGAAATTGCTTTTTAACTTTGCTGTTACTTTAATTATGATTGAAACTCTGAAGTTCATTTAAAAGACTATCTTGTGTAATTTAAAAAAATGATGGCACCCTGCTGTAGCCGCTCTTCTGTTAGCGAACTCGAGCTTGTCATATGAGAGAAAATCAATCATAATCTTTCAGGCAATAGCAAACTTTTTGAAATGATTCAAATACTTTTTGTTACGATTTTGAAGATACTATTCCTGATGCCGATCATTTCTCAGATCTGTATGTAATTTTTTGGTTTAGAAGGTCTCATTGAAAGGCAAATCCCATGACACACACCACCAGCCATTAGAGAGATAACAAATGTATTATGAAGGCAAATTATAAACGCAAAGCGATTGGTTCTCACGCCACATGTCCTCAGTTATCTGAGACGAGCCAGCTAAATATGTCAGGCGAGTTTATTGGCATGAATATGACCAAAGTACTGAAAACATTTGGAAGTGATGCAGCCACCCACGTTTTTTTATTTATATAATTTTCCATCCATCTATCTATTTACTGTAACCGCTTAGCCTCATCAGGATCCCATCTGTCTTATCGCGAGAGGTGGAGTACACCCTGGAAAAGTCGGCAGTTCATTACAGGCCACATAGAGACAAACCATAACACCACCAACAACCACTCACTCACATTCACACCTAGGGGAAAATTAGAGACACCAATTAGTTGCATGTCTTCGGACTGTGGGAGTATCCGGTGAGAATTCACACAGTGAGGGGAGAACATGCAAACCGCAGCCGAGGTTCAAACAAGAAACCCTTCCTGTGCTATTCCAGTAGCCTGAGAGTATCAACCCTTGTCGAGGATTCATTGTAAACTAGCAAACTTCTCTCTCAGTAAAGTTTGTTTTAAAAAGGATTTAGACATTTTTTTTGAAACTTTGCATGAATAAAACTGATCACTGTTACATATCTGACAAAGAAAGAAGGAGAGAAAGTCTTACAGTAGTCAACTTTTTACTGAAGTTTTGAAAACAACAAAACAGGCATAGATCAGTAAGATCTTAAACTGAAGAAAGAAAAAGATAAAAAATATGAAAAACCTCCAGCTTGTATTGTAATGTAATGAAGATGAGCAACACAACATGATTTCTCCTTTATGTACCTGCCCTGTAGACTTTGCCCTCCCTGGTGAACACTGATACTGTGTCGCTGCAGAAAATCTTACATTTCTTTCTTTCTTTTGATCCAAACGAACACAGAGGATATGTATATATTACTTAAAAATAATCTTTTATCCAACCTTTGAGTTCAACCTTCTATCCTTACGCGTTCTGATCTTTGTGTATATTGTGTGTGTGTGTTGGTTTGGGCACATCTGCTCAGCTGCAGTCCCAGCTGGGATCCTGATTTAAGGTGTTAAAGGCAGAAATAGTCAAGAAGCAGAGGACCAATGGCAGACCCCACACACAGCACTATATTTTGGGTTGCTCTTTTTTTTGTGTGTTTTTTTTTTTTGTCTTGCACAGGAACAATTTCTTTATGATTCCATTACTGCAACTCCGCTGGGGACGCTTTTTGCTCTGCCCCAGTCTGAGGGGAGATCAAACACATGCGGCTGCAGAGTTTTGCCTGCGTGGAATAAAGTCTCTGCTGACAGTATAATAATCAGAAAGACGTTTTATTGACTGAGGTTTTAACTATTTGGATCGATTTTTAGTGAAAGATGGGTACATGCTAGGCATGACTCATGTTGGCTCGTCATGTGACACGGATGAAACAGACGCACACTGTCTGTTTCTTCTGGAAAACTGAAACGCCAACAAACTTTGCACAAAATATCCATGTGTTGTTGTTGTTGTTGTGTACAATAACAACAACAGCAATGGGCAGACAAATATATTGTATTTCCTGTGGCTGCTTCACAATAAAAGCCACCTGATGCTTTGCCAATGGAATGCTTTTAATATGAAGGAGCGGCAATAGAGAACATTTGGTTTTAAGAACAATACTACTAATATTAATAGTAAATACGTAAAATAATACTGTTTCTCTCTCATTCAAGGACACATTTTGGCTATTAGCAAACATCATAATTTAAGGCCTGTACAATGCCATCAACAATACTAATTTCAGTTCATTAAAAACATAAGTGCAGTTTCCCAAGGTGAACTCTTTAAGAAACATTCAGTAACTCGCTATCAACAATCGAAAGATAAAGATTACACTTTTTAGAACAGCAACTTGAAATTAATTCACATTTTGAATCTGCAACGCTTGAATTCGACATCTATGTGGCTGCCTTTGCGTCACAACTGACTGACTGAAGCGTGAATTTCACGTGTCTGACTGGCTTTCTTTCCTGGTAGGCTAAGGCTCGTGGGTATTGCAGTACTTACAACAATCCAACATGTCAAACTGGTGGTGAAAAAACAAGATATTTCAGATTGAAGCTGACATAATTGAAACTGGTGGCCACAACATAAATATTTTAGTATCGTAACATTATCTGGGGAAGGCGTGTCGCTTGTTCTTTGAGGAATAGACCACAGTATAGCGTATAACGACATACATGCACACCGAGTTCAGTCTGCGTGTCATTTCACACATCTGTCTTCTTGTTTGATGTGCATACATTTGTATCATATTTGCATCGGCACCATGATGAAACAAACAGGTTCAAGAGTTTTCTGTTCTACTTCGCTTCGAATGGTCTGTGTGTGGCGTAATATGACATGATGGCAAAAAAACACAATCAAATTCTGTCGTTCAAATGATAAATGATTAATGATCACCATTATTATTTAAATAGCTTATTGATTTTTCATTGACTATAAGCTGTAAATGGAAAGTGAGGAACACCATTTGTAATGTGTGGATCAAGATAATGGGGCTTGACTGGTGGGTAAATGTTTTCCCCAGCATTACGCAGATAAACGCTGTCTCTGCCTCCCCAGACAAGCCTGTCAGGAATCAGGTTGAGGTGACCTTGAAACGTGCCTCACCTTACCCCCCTGGCTGCTGGCTGTCTTCTCCGTTCGGAGAATGGTTGTATTATTATAGCATGTGCACTTCAGTGTAGAAGGAGAAGTGCTTTTTTTCCAAGACATACGCTTCTTTTATTGAGCTGCGCGCTATATGTTCGCCAATCCTGTGTTCAGATTCCCCCACGTTTATCTATTCCATGCCTCAGACGGAGCAGTATATGTAGGTACATATTATACACGCTGCATATACCTATTCCAATATATTCTACATGAACAGAAATGCAAATCACTTAAAGCAATGCTGCATAAAAATTGGTATTTTTGAGATTTAGTGCCCCCATTTTCAGTGTGTGACACCACTGTCATAAATGTGGACGGCTGTACACGTGTATTTGTTATGATTATATTACTTACTAGTCCAACAGCCCAGCTCGGCGTCTGTCTTTCAGCCTTTTGTTTCACCAAGCTCTAGCCAACGACTAAAAGTCAGTAAGCTCAGATCTTCCTCCGTCAACGTCCTCTTTGGTCTGTTTGCCGTTAGCTATGTGCAGAAGAAGCACCTGGCTCACCTGGCTCCTGTTCTGGTACGACACTGCTCCCCAGTACTCCGATCTCTAACAAACTAAACAATGTTGCTTTAACGCAACACCAATTTGTCCTGCATTTAATTAAATTTCAGTCCAAAGCTACATCAAACTGATGACTGTTTGTTTTTTTGATTGGAGCTCTCTAGTGGTCAATTTCTCAACACAACAGTTTCAGGGGTCCAATCCCCAGCAGTGCTCATTAACGGCTGTTTCCCTATATGATATAACAATCGATCCAATTAAAACAGAATGAAGCTGTAATCTCACGACATATCTTAATGTATGTGGCCACAAAAAAAAGCATGTTTGAGATGGATGGATGTGCAGCTCTTTGTAAATCGATTGAGAAATAACAACTCATGTTTCTCTAATTGATAGAGAACGTACGTCCACTGCTCCTAGTGTCTATCAAACATCTCAAACAGTCAATTTCTTATACTGTTATCATGTTGGCTATGAGTAACAATGAATAAGGTGATCTCGTTATAATTGAATTATATTTAAACCCCTTCTGGGTGTTAAGATGTTAAGATGTTTTATTTATTGTCAAACCTGCTATAATTCCACAAGGGTCCTTGTTATTTATTTATCTACTGCTGTTGTTGATGATAACCTGCATAAACTTATGTAAGGACGCTGGGCACACTGTGTTTCTCTTGCTGACTGTCCTGCTGTGCTTGTCTGTGCGTCCACAGTGTGATCCAGGAGAGGCCACCAAGCTGCTGTATGATCTTCTGTACACCGAGCCCATTAAAATCGTGCTGATGCCGGGCTGCAGCTCCGTGTCTACGCTGGTGGCCGAGGCTGCTCGCATGTGGAACCTCATAGTGGTAAGAAACCTTTCTGTTTTAACACAGGGCTGTCATATTTAACTTAACTCGTGTTTAATGCAACACAACAGTGAACCTGAACAGTAGGAATGACTTCTCTGGCATTAGGAAAGTGGTGTATTTACATTTCTAGACAGATTTTAAACAACAAAAGAAGAACTGGGTAGGTAGCACGAACAGATATAGCCAGAGTCAAGAGCTCCATATACAGAAACACTGGTTCACAGGAAAAAGAAAGGCTGCACACGGTGTTTTTATTTGATAAATGATCTCTGGGTACTGCTGTGTGAAAACACCACAGGAAGAAACTCCAAACACCAAAGATAGACAGAGCCAAAAATCTCCTTCTGTCTATTTGAAGAACCGGGGAGGTGTAGCAGGGAGATTTCGGCCAGACTAAGGGAAGCAAACATAAAATACTTGGTTACAGTTGTGATACTGTTTCATTTAATAATTCATGCATGGCTGTAGGTTCACTTCACTACATTGGGGATTAAGGGATTTTCTTTTTATAATCTCGCTGTTCGCTTGCATACCACTTAAAGGGTTAGTTCGGATGTTTTGAAGTGGGGTTGCATGAGGTACTTATCCATAGTTTTTCACCTTGCAGAAGATAGGAGTAGCTGGTCCACTGCTGCCTTCATTGGTTAGTTTAATGGTGTTGTTGTGTGACTTAGATGGTATCCAATATTCAAAAGTATTATTCGAAAAACTTGAATCATATTCGAGGTGCCTCGTGGAGCATGTGAGCATTCAGTATTTCTCACCAAAACGTGTATTTTTGAGGTATTTGTGTCATTGTTTGTGATAATATAATACACATTTTAATGCGATTTAAAATGTCACATCACAGTATTAACCTTGATATGACTTGTCGATGTAGTTACATCATGGCTACATGGGGCAAAACAGATGGTTGAAAGCAAAAGTAGGCTGGTTCCAAAAGAGAAACGTCTCAGTGGTGTGGAAGCAGTTTAATAACATCAGCGCCAGTATAACCTGAGGCTGAAGGGGGAAAAATGAGCTGTGGGCCACTGTTCCTGCCACTCACTGTGCTTTGTGTATGTTTCCAATAGCCTTTACACCTTTAATAAAGGAAATTAAATTAAGTTACTGAATTTAATTGACATGAATTACACCTAACGAGACAGTGAACCTTCAGTGTTCCTAAAGGATCTGGTGCCCCCAAGGCAGTTGCCTGTTTTGTCCAGCTGGTAATCCTTGAATTAAGCCTTGAGAACATTGGATAGCCTTGGATAAAATCGGCCTTCACAGCGCTATATATCGCAGAACCATCATTTAGAGATTACAATGATTGATCGATAACATTGTACGTACAGAGCAGCATGTTGCAACACTGCGGAAAAACAAACAAAGTTGGGGAAAAATGGAGCCAGTTCATCCGGTCAGTCGTAACCAGACTCATCACACAAGCAGTCAGACATCACGGTGACGCATGTTTTACCCGATAAGGTCGGTTCAAAGTTATTGACCAGCTGAACTTCTGTGTCGACCGCATCAATGAGGGTGATCGGTTATTTTAAAGATGACAGAGCTGCAGCTCTGTCTGCTCCTTTATCTACTGTACATAAAACAACAGCATAAAAATACATCACAAAAAAAAATGGCTTGTAATATCACAGTGTTATTTTGGCATTCGGTGGCAATGCCAACGCGCTCTAGCTAAGGATTACTGACTCACCTCTCTACACTGCTGCTGTGAGCGTCTATCAATGACACTGTGTCCTTCACATGGTCACAGTCTTTGAATGTTTAGGTTTAATGTAATGTTTATTAACTGGGTTACCCAGCTACTGAAGTCCACTATCTGAGAGCTACCCCTCTTAATAATTTGTTTGTTTTTTTTACTTTTAATAGCATTTCTTATTTCCCTTTTTCCCTCGTTCACTGACTTTATTAGTGTCAGTATTGGGGGCACACGAGCATCACGGCAGCTCTGTCTTTTACAAAGGTGCATATAAGAACTCATTATCTCCATGCCATTCATCATGGAGAGGTTACCATGGCGATATTATCCCAGAGATAGAAACAAAGGCAACAAATGAGTAAAGCTAAATATATTTTTCCCCACAAGAAAACACTACTTCCATGATGATGTGGTGGTTATGGACTGGAGGCTGGTCTGAAGGATTTTTATATATATATATATTAACACTCTCAAGGGCATGATTCATAATCTCAAAAATTCATGGCCACATTTTGATAGAATCTGCTGAGTATTGGCATCAAAATATATAATATTTGACTGATTTCAGAATTAAATATGTTAAATTATTGGATTATAATTACTGGCGCATTAATGTGCTCATTGAACAGTTGTTGCAGCTGGTAAAGGTTGAGCTTATTTTGATAAGCTGGAGGTTTTTTCAGACCAGTAATTTACTTTAGTGCCCGTACATGACAGCGCTGCTTTGTAGTTTTCTAAAATAATAGACAATAGACGTCAAATTGACTGCTTCCCCTGCAGCACTCACTCATATGCAGCCCACTCCTTTATCTCTTGGGATATCAAAATGGAGAATGGTGTTTTCTTTTACTCAAAGAAGCCTCCTTTAGGCGAGTGTAAATTGTACAAACGCCGACATGCAGACAAGATATTAACCGAACAACAGCTCAGAACTTTGATTTTGTAGAAGGAACATAAAGGCGCTGCAGCTGACTAAATCTGCCAGCTGTTACAGGTGTCGTTATAGATGTAGAAGTTTTCACAGCTTGTTCAAACTAGTTTGTACGACATATTGTCAAATCACGTCTAAAGGCAGCAGTGATTATACTTCTTCTTAATGGCCACACCATCACAGCCTCCTCCCGGCTGCCTCCCGGCTGATCTCTTTGCAATTCTCTGTTTTTTGTTTTTTTCATGTGATATTCACGGTGTTGCGGTGTGAGAAGTCATTGTGTGGAGAAAGAAGAGAGAAAGAGATGGAGAGAGAAGTTCAAACCCAGCCTACAGTACTTTCCCACCTCCACAAACCTGATGTATCACTGACGTCTGTTTCAGAAAGATCTAAACTGTTTTGGACTCCAATTTCAGTCACTGTTAGATGATCTGACGAGCACCTTGTTAAAAGCATTCGGAGGCCTAATTAAAACCACAGCTCTTGTAACTTAAAAGTTGCACTCTTTAAAATCACAATTTCATTGAAAAATCTATGACTTGTTAAGCCCTGCTTGTTCACTGCAAATTCTGCTGAGCATATGAGATTTACTTCTTCCATGGGACAAGCATCTTGGGATTCAGACATCTTACCACAGTTGCCTCTTTCTATTGAAGACTTGTACAATGTAGCACACAACAAACAGATCAATTACACATCAGTGTGGCTGTCTGGTCATAACCCATTTCAGACTAACATCTCTGAGCTTTGAGCAAAGTACAGCATTAATGTCATTCTGCTCTTTGGGGAGAGCGAGTAAAGTGCACTCACTAAAAAAAAAAAAAAAAAGTTTCAGACATATTCCTTCATTTTTCATACGCACTGCTATTTTTATGTTAGAAAGAGCTTTTCCTCCAGCTCCTACAGTAAGACCGTGACCCATATTTCTTTGTGACTGTCCACTTCATAATGTACTGCCTAAAACTCCAGGAAATCGATGAAAGGCTTGAATAATGCAGCAAATTTGATTTTGTGTGATTTATCTGAAGGGTATTGAAGCAAATATTAAGATACCGTAAACTGATTATGACTTCATTCTCATTTATTCTCCCTGGCTGTCCTCAGTCTTAATCTGAACAATTTCTAACCCTCAACAGGATTAAAAAGTCTTAAACACAAGGGAAGTAACTTTCAGTAAGTGCTGTAAAGCTTTAAGTCACAAATTCAGATTATGCCGGGTGATATTTAGTTGAGACAAACTCGGAAAGTGTGACAAAAAAGATCTCCAGTGCTTGTTATATTTATTCAGTATTTCATTTTTAGTCATCATTTTGCAGCAGTTTAAGCCAGCAGGATGACTCTGGCTTTAACACTGGGTTGTTTTTGTCTCCCTGTGCCTCAGCTGTCGTACGGCTCTAGCTCTCCGGCTCTGTCCAACCGCCAGCGCTTTCCCACCTTCTTCCGCACTCACCCGTCTGCCACGCTGCACAACCCCACCCGAGTGCAGCTCTTCCAGAAGTGGAAATGGACCAAGATTGCTACCATTCAGCAAACAACAGAAGTCTTTACATCAGTGAGTCATGCATCTAGCTGAAAGTGTTGAAAATAGTGACTATACATGAAGGATGTGTACCAAAAGCACTCATCCTCATTTAAAAGGTATTTTCATTTTCAATTTCCTAAATGTCTTCCCAGCTCAGCGATTGTAATTTGAATTCATCTTGCAAAATCGTACGACAGGCCTGTTGAGCTTTGGATTTCTCCCAGCATGTCCTCATGAGATTTCATGACTCTGCTTCATAAATATACAAAGATAAGGGAGCAAAGGATGGAAACTGGAGGATAATTACAGAAAGAACTGGAGTGTGTGGTGATTAGGGTCAGAGGCTAACAGCTAACATGGGCTATTTGGGATGAAAGTACACTGCACAGCATTTGTACATCCGCAGGCACATTTCTGTTTCTTCTTACGCTGTCTTTGAGTCTTTTTGCCTGTAAATACAGTGTTTTCTTATCTTTAACGAAAGGCAATCTTTGTGTCCTCTCCTACAAGCACCAGCTTGTAGCGGTGAGCTAAAAAAACAAACGCTCTGCAGAGAAAGTACAGGCAGGACAGACAGGATGGACATCTACGGTATTAAAGGTGTCAGAGTAAGAGATGATAAGTCCATACATGTTTTTTTTTTCTTTTCACATTTGCAGTTTTGAGCGAGTCAGCAGAAGTTGTTTATCTTAAACGTTAACGTGTATTTCCCGCGACTGGAAATACATTCTCATGCGCATGCATAATTAAATTGGTCACTATGAGAAGACCTGACAGTGAAAAAACATGTTCTTGACACAGTTATACTGTGGAAATGAAACTTGGCCAGGTTTGGAGGTGCGGTAATTTGAATGCATTCAGAAGATGAATCAGAAAATTGTTTCTCTTTCTTCATTTCCTATTTCTTTTTTTCCTCTTCCCTCGCTTAATTCCCGTCCCGTCTTCTATCACGTCTACCTTCCCGTGATTGGTTTCTTTCTCCTTCTCGCTTGCTTGTTTGTCGCAACCACCCTCATCATTCTAAACCACTAACTCATCTTCCCCCCTCTCTACTTTGCTCCAACTTCAATTGCTGTTTACTGATCTCCCACTCCAATTTTGGTAGCTGTCTTTCTCTTTCTGTCATCTTCTGCGAGGCTCATTATTGTATGTGTGTGTCTCTCTGTGTTTGACAGACTCTGGATGATCTGGAGGAAAGGGTGAAGGAGGCAGGGATTGAAATCAGCGTTCGTCAGAGCTTCCTCACCGACCCTGCTGTGGCTGTCAAAAACCTCAAGGTGCCAGATCTCCCCTCCTCCTCCTCATTCTTATTATACATACCAGGCAGCTGAACACCAATCAGTCAGGGCTTGTTTGGCGGTTCATCACACAGAGCTTCTTGATACTTGCTAAGAATAAGAGTCATTCAGTAAAATGTCGCATCTATGTAGCTCCAGGCAAGCTACCAGTGACCCAAACTGTGATGAATGCTGAATGCTATCAGAAGACATTATGGTCTCTACATGTGGTGTCTCTAACTGTCCACTGATGGACAAAACAGCCTAAACTCAACGTCCGCTTACTCACTTCCTCTGTCCTATATCCTGTGATATTTTTTGGACCACAAGTCATGATTTAATTTGCAATACTCCACAGTCAATGCTGTGACTTTCCTTCATTTTCTAAAGTCTAATTTAATTGTATTTAGTTTTTTTATCTCTATTTCTAGTTCTATTATTTTGTATAAAAATGTATTGTTATTTTTTTATATAGTTTCCTATTTGTATCTTTGCACAGGTTTCATTTAAATTCAAATTTATCTTCACAGGTCTAATTTTTATGTATGTTTACTGTGTCTCATGCTCTCATCTGTCGATCTGTTTATGGACTTTGCTTGGTTGTCATGGAACTGTACATAAGCTTTATATTATTAATAACATAGTAAGGGCTTCTCATCCATGTCGATGTACAAGTTGAGCTTGAACATTCACACTCTGGCTGCTCAGAATATTTCAGTCTAGCTGGTTAACGGACCTTAGCTACCTAACCTTCATGGATGTTACATTGGAAAGTTGTTGTTTAAAAAGATGGTTCCAGATTTTGGAAATAGACCTGTTCACTTTGTTTCTGAGAGTGAGATGAGAAGATTGATGTTAATCCAATGTTTGTGCATGGTAGCTTGAGTCAGGACATGGTTATCTTAGCTTAGCATAAAGACGGGACCTCTTTACTGTGTTCTTTGCTACAGTGCAGGATACCACATACAGTTGACGAGCACAGGTTTTGGTTTTGGTCCCAGTACACGCATAATATTATAAAATCTGACAGCCTCACTGTGACAACAAGCCTGCAGGAAGCTGCACACAGTCACTGCAACCAGTTGTCAGGAAATAGTTTCAGCATGTAACTCCTCCTGAAATCACAAATTCTTGTTTTACATGGTATTTTTTTCAGGCTGGCTGTTTTCCCCCTCTTTATGCTAAGCTAGACTAACCATATCCTGACTCCAGCTCTGTACTTAACACACAGAGACATACCCTACACGCATTTACAACTGAAATGAACCGTAAAGCATGAGCTGAAATATTCAACAATCAGTGAATTTCAAAAAGAACACAGTGTTTTATTTCAGGGCAGCTTATGAAAACTACATCGCTGCAATGCAACACAGAAGAGGAAAATAAGAAACACTTCTATTTTCTAGCCACAAGCAGCACAGCAAGGGACCGAGCCCCCCTAGGCAAAGCTGTGTGTGTTTTTTTCTTTTCAAATATGAGCGAGATGTCTGCACGCAGGTTTTAATACAATCATGGAGATCTTAAATGTTTATATCAGTCCTGTACCTGCTTTCCCTCCTCCCTCTATCTCTTTCTTCCTTCTCTCCTTTCCTCACTCATGTCGGCCTCACTTGCTTCTCTCCTAGAACATGCACATACTTTACAATGACCTTGCCCAGCATGCCGGCCTAGTTTTAGTGTGCAGGATTAATTGGCCATTGCAGAAGAAACCATGGTAACAGCATGAATGTAACCCAGTAGAGAGGGAAGTCTACTGCTGTGCGGTGCAGCGAGGCTGCGAGGAGGGTTGGCTCTTGTGTTTCCTATCCACACTTCAGGGCCTTCAACTTGTGCTTTTCATCTTCGCCCCGTGTGTGACACTGTCCTTTTCTTTTTCACTTCCAAGCGCCAAGATGCCAGAATCATTGTTGGCCTCTTCTATGAGACGGAGGCCAGGAAAGTCTTCTGTGAGGTAATAATGGCTTCTTCTGTTCATTTGTGACAGACTTAGGTGACATAAATATTAAGTCAAGACACATGACAAAGTGTTTGTGCTTAAGTTTTGTGTCCCGTCACAATAAGTCCAATATGTAGGTTCTCCATTCAGTTATTTATTTGTCTGATGTCTGTTGTACTATGATTTTTCTATCAGAGACAACTAATTTTATCTTTCAAATGTGAGCTTTGTGGGGTTATAGAGGGTTCGAGAAACCTTAAAAAAAGAAACTGATTCATTTATAAGACATGCAGAAGTGCCAAAAACTGCAGTTCCTCAAACGTCCACTTGAGGCTGGCTACAGAACGAGTTAATCTCCATAAGTCTCCATGTTAAAATGTCCAACTTCACAGCAGAAATAAACATGTTTACAGCCTGGTACAAAAAACAGTTGCTTCCACTAGTTAAGAGGTGACTGCAATCAGGAATCTGAGATAAAAGCAACATTTTAGTGACCTGATTCTATCTACCACACTCCTCAATGAACCGCTGCTCAGATGTCTTATATCATAACTCCCTGCGGTTGAGGTGCCCCGTGCAGTTTTTTGTTTTTCCCATACAGTCATGTTTTTGTTTCAGCGTTAGTCATTAAAACATACCGCGTGTATCTTCAAGGCCTGACAGACGTGTTGGTTGCATTTCCTTCCTCATAAAACATTTGCAATGCTGACTTTTTAATATTTTAAAGCATGCATTATTTAAGTATGCCAGCATGCAGTCGTCTTCTTGACTCTCATCGCTATGTTTCTTGGTGTGTCGCTACCACCGATCGTCAATAAGCAGAACAATGTGGAACTGACAGCAGGACTGTTCATCATGTCACTGTCTTGTACTTGTGTGCTACAAGTGGTCACAAACTCAACGGGGTTCCTTCAGTATGTTGCTAAATGTCTACCTTTTCTGTCATGCCTTAGAGAGACAGAGAGAAACTTTATCATTTCAACCCAGAAAACATATTCTCAGTCGTAAAAGGTTGCATCTGAAATCCACTGGACCTGAAAAACCCCATTTTAAAATGAGTAATAAAAGACTGACGGTCTCAAGATGACCTGATGGGGGTTAAATTATCCATCAGATCCATCCATCACATCCAATATGTCAAACATTGGTGTATCAGTATCAAATATTTTGTTTTTCCCTTTAATAGCTGACAGTCTTCTCCCTCCCGCTCGTCTGCAGGTGTACAAGGAGAAGCTGTACGGGAAGAAGTACGTGTGGTTCCTCATCGGCTGGTATGCAGACAACTGGTTCAAGATAAAGGACTCGTCCATTAACTGTACCGTGGAGCAGATGACAGAGGCGGTGGAGGGTCACGTGACTACCGAGATTGTCATGCTCAACCCAGAGACGGTGCGAGGAGCCTCCAACCTGGTAAGACGAGCATTATAATGCGGCTTATTAGCTGCGCTCGAGAGATTCGTCTTCAGCTGCAGAGGCTGGAGGAAGAGGAGGAGGTTATAATGAACGCATTAATGCATTTATATTTTGAGACAGCAGTGTACTCAAGATTATCTTACGTGGAGCGTGGTTCTTTCATGTCTGACTTACTATTAAAATGTGACATAAAATCTTATGTTTCTCAGCCTTTTCAGGTTGGGATCATTTTACCTGAATCCATTACAGTGTTGTTTCATTGATACTAATGTACCAATCTGCTTTTTTGTGTGTCTTTTGTACTCATACTGACACTAATTTCCAGAAAATTATCTCCAAGCTACACTGGAAACAAGTCAAGTTAATTCCCAT
The DNA here is from genome assembly GCA_036365135.1 of Miichthys miiuy. NCBI lineage: Eukaryota > Metazoa > Chordata > Actinopteri > Sciaenidae > Miichthys > Miichthys miiuy. The sequence continues at coordinate 21,929,904 of CM071614.1, read as the reverse complement.
TTGCAGGATTTTCTCTTTTTTGATGAAAAAATAAGCTTTGAAAAACCAGATGATTTGTTTAGACTTGTTTTGTTTTTTTTGCAATTTCAGGACCACCACCTGATATATGTCTCAATTCATGAGCACTCAAAGTGCAGATATTCTGCCTTGCATAATAGTTTTGGATTTTCAGGCTTTGAGGGAGCTCCAAATAGCTTATATCCAGCAGAGAGTAAACCTTAATCACAAGTATTAGCATCTGATATCCGTGTCTTCAGCAACTCTATCTGTACAGATACCCATGAGTCCATTTATTTGCTTTGCTGAATATGTTTTGCAATGTAAAATATAATTGCTACCTGGACTGCATTCACGAGCAGCAGTTTTTCCAACCCAGGAGGTGTTACATCCTTATACTTTATAGAGCATGTTGCTAGGCTACTAAAACACTTGGGTAAGGTTAGGTAGAGATTGTAGTCTTGGTTTAAGGTACCCTGTTGGGTTCTTGCAAACAAGTTCACATCAAATTCAAATGTTTACCTTCATTGCTTGCTCTCACAAACATGTCAAATGCATTTCCTTGCTGATAGATCTCTCTTACATTGGTTGTACAGCTTAGAGATGATGCCTACACTCAGCAGGGTGGTCAAGTGAGTGATGGCATCTTCTGGGCGTCCTCTTTCCTCCGTGTTTCGCCAATAGGCCCACAATACGTCCAGAGGGTTTGGCCATGAATCCTGGCTGCAGACCCCAATACCTATGGGAGATTTTGCACTAACGTGTTAGACAGCGCTCTCCACTACCATCATTAAAACACCAAATTTGGGAATATCTTCTGGGAGAACTGTCTTCTTTCCTCCAGTTGAGTTCCACAGACTTGTACAATCAATGCCAAGGTGCATTGAAGTTGTTCTTGCAGCTCATGGTCACACAACACCTTACAAAGACACTTTATGTTGTTTTTTCCTTTGATTTGTCATCCGTCTGTATATATATAGATCTATTCCATGATGCATAAGCGTCATAATTTCATTTGTAATGAAGCATTTCTCTACTGTCCCAGAATTGCCTCAGACACGATATCTTTGTGTCGCAGGTGCTATTTTTAGCGTCCCTGAGACAACAGGGGATCCTTAATTTTGAAAGCTGCTCAGTCCTGGCTCATTAGAAGCTTTTCCGTGACTGTCTGTATCATCTCATTGCCAATGAAGAAGCATTGGACCGTCAGCCTCACTTTGATAACAGAGATGCTTCTGGACTTGCTCGATTTGATCTTCATCCAAGCCAGTTCGAAGTTCTGTTGGAAGTTTTACGAACAGCCGCACGGTACAAGCCTTGGTAGTGGTGCATGTTGTGAGATCATCCATGTGTACACTGACAGGCAGCAGCCTCAGGCCAGGTTGTCCTCCAACCACCTACCGAGTTGCCCTAATGATCACCTCCACGACTAGCAGGGAGACGCTACAGCCTGGGATCCCTGCTCTTTGGCACTGATGTGTCAATCAGATGGTTTCTTTCCAGGTATCCTGACAGTCGTGAGCCACCACACTATAGAAGAATGTGCCCTCAAGGAGTAGGAGGCTGGTCTGACAGAATTTATAATGATGAATTGTTTTCCTTTGGGATCAGGATGTCCCCTGCTCACCGCTATTACATTGGTATCTCTTGCTTACACCATACCACTTTCATAAGTCAAAAAGAAACGCCGGACAGCCTAAATTCGAGCTTATTCTGAGTCTAAATGGAGCTGATAAGGCCCTCGCTCTGTGCACAGCCATCTAGCCAAGTTAACGTCTAGACAGAGTTCTTCTGGCTGGGTTGGTGACATGTCAAGAGGGAGGGTGATCTCTTTGTGGTGTCGGTTGTACATGCAGGACATCTCCATGTTTTTCACACTGGGAGATTTCCATTTCTCCCCTTTGTGGAGAGACCCTTTTAAAGGGATCTTTGTCCAAGCTCGCTCTTGTTGGCACCTTTCTTCATTTCTTTGCCTGGTTCTCTGCTCGCCTCAGTGTCCACAAGAGTGGTCTCGGTGTCTGACTCCGGCATTGTTATGTCTCCCTTTTCCTCCTCTGAGGTCTTCCTCTATTGCTTCTTTAGCTGCCTTCTCTCTCTGACCGGATCATCAATTTCCTTCTGCCTTCTGGACATGGTGGGGATAGTTGATGTAGCTTTTTCTTCTCTACTAAAACAAAACATCTGCAAAGCCATTTGTCATATATACTGTATAATATTTGAAATGTATATTGTTTACATCCAAAAATTTCCTATTCTGCAGTCATCATCTTTGCATTTTAATGATGCAGCGGTGTATTACAGACATCAATTTAATAGAATGAAGCTGTCAGCAGGAATATATAATCCATCAGCTATGTATTCATGCATTGTGCAACCTCGTGTGCATCCACTTTATATATAAATAATATGTACTAACCGAGAAAAACATTGCTCCACGAGTGGTCAGAAACTACACGGGGTACCTTTTTAAATATTAAAACAATTGACAGGTTCCCTCTCACGCTTCAAATCAGCCTTTTAAATATTTAACCACGAACGCCAGCTTTCCCAAACCTTAAATACACAGTTTGAATTGTCTAATACAACCATAAACATGTTAATAAGGCTTAGTTAAGCGTAAAATATAAACTTATTATGTTTTGTGGTGATAAATAAAGTAAAATTGTGTACTGTTATACTGCAGAAATGTTCAATATAAACAATAAATTATATTTGTTAGTGCACATTTGTTAAATAGTGTGACAATATCTTGATCCCGGTGTTAAGAAAGCATGCATTATTCATTAGTGATTCATAATTAACCCAAAATTATTCAAATAAATGTAAAATATATGTTTGCTGGGTAGTGTTTTCAGGATACTCGTCCTGACACTAACTTTTAACGTTCAGAGTGTGTTATTTTCTGGCTCCTGTTGTCTGGAAGTTCTTTCTGTTGGAGTAGCGGTAGCACTTGAGATGTAAGACCGGCCTCTTATTGAACACAGTGTGGTGAAGTGACACAGACACAGACATCATCCAGGGAGAAAAAAAAAAAACACTGATTGCTGCCTCTCTTTCATCTTCAGCTCCGTGTCTTGCTCAGAATACACCAATCACACTTCCTTTGGCTCTGACTGTGTGACAAGCTGACCACTCATCTGATCACTGAATACAATTATACATCATATCTCGTCTTGAGGAGGAATATAACAAGTCAAATTGTCTCTATTTCTATCTTTCATACTCATTTTGAGTATATATATGAATCACAGAGCATGGCCTCGGTGTGTAACACTGGATTTGGAAATGTTAGAGACTCCATCTGTGTCACTACAAGGCTAATGGCCAAGAGCTTATTTGAAATTGCGCACGCTGGTATTAGAGCTAAGGGTGGGTGTTGGCGGTGCTGTAGTAGGTTTGAATGAGCGGCTCCTGTCCATAATTCCTAGTGGCTGGCCTGCAAATGAATGTTAGAGATCCACACCTGAGCCGCCGAGATGGCAAAGTCGTAGTCACATATGTTACGGTCTTCGTGAGGTTATTCTTTGGGGATGATTTCTTGGCAGGGCATTGCTCAGGAGGTGACAGTAAGTGCAAGTTACTCTCGGAGGTTGTCAGACGTGTTGTTGAAAGTGATTTGTCAAGCAGATGTGATATAACGTCACAGGATGACACATACAACAACAGTAATCGTTTATTTTCTACATCTATTGAGCAAGACAACCAATATTTACGAATACGATCAGTTAGGAAGTATTATTGGACGAGCCAACGTGTCCCATTTTTGTGGAGAGGAGGCCATACAGAGGGAGTTTTAGGTAGCAGAGTAGCTGCACTTGTGTTTTAGGGGTTTTTGTCACCGACCATGAACTTCAGCATCCCCAGATCTAATACAGCTAAGGACTTTTATTGTATATCATCCCTCATTTCTCTCTCCCATCATTTCCTGTCAGTTTTCTAATAAAAGGATACAATGCCGATAAAACAGAAGGTGAACGAGAAGCTGCCTCATCTCACAGATCTCACTGTCACCCCTTTAATGGCACACAGTATATGCAAAACTTCCCGAATGATAAAATACAGAGTCAAAGGCATGGCCAAGTTGTTCAAAGTTAAGATTATGGCAAGCCCCGGGTTATAGATTTTTGAGATGACAAGGTGAGATTTTAGTAGGGCCAGATGATCTCGAAGGGAATTAGCAGATCACAGATACAAGCTATAAAAAAAAACAGTAATAAAATCAGTTCCATAAATGACAAGCAACCGGTGAAGGTTACCTTTCACACTTAGGAACAGCTCAGGATTACCACACATGAGTTTGGAGTCTTGATTTAAGACATATTCTGTCAGATTTACGGCCTTTTATCTGTGACAAAGATGGAAGTCTAGTTTCTGAAACAACTTACAGACTGCATTCTCCCAAAACTGCCACAGAGAAATGGCATACACATATGGTAAAGTGCTCTTAAAGGTCCGGTGTGTAACATTTTACATTTTATTAGTATATATTGCAACTATATCCTACAAACTTAAAACACAACAGTGCTGTGTCGTTTAGTTTTATTAGAATAAAGAGTTATTTTGGAGCTTCAATACCAATTCTGTCCAAAATACTGAGGCTTTTTGATGACTGCTGGCTACCTCATAGTTTATCATCACGGACGTCATCATATCTGTTATGTTATTGTTGGTGCTGCTGCTGCTGGCTGCACAGCTGGGAGCAGCAGGTTGACACGTTGTCTCCAGCAGCATGTCCTGGATGCTCTCCAGATGCATCTGTCGGCAAAGCGGCTGTGATCAAACAACTTTCTGTCTTCCTGTGAGCGTGTCCTCGCAGCTCGCATCTCCTTTCCCTGGTCCTGAAATTATATTGGACGTCCTTGACACTCTTTACTTAAGGCAGTAGGTAAACAAAAGAAGTGTTGAGTGGGATAAACAACATAATAACAGTACTGCTACATTTAGGTTTGAAGGACAGGTTTTATTTGTATGGCACTTTCCTAAGCGGGTTACAAAGTGCTCGACAAAGCGTAAACAATAAAATGTAAATTATATTATATTGCAAGAACTATAACACAGAATAGCACATTTCAAAGCCAAGTGAAAGTCACAAGATTACAAGAGATTTATTGCCGTTTGCACAGGTACAAGACGGTGAAGTTCTGTGCGTATCATCCAAAGTCAGCTTTGTAAGAGGAAAAGGCCATTACAGGGGCAGGATAGAAAGAAATATATGTTATATACAAATAATACTAATAATCCACACTATGAATTATTGCACAAAGCAATGGACTGTGGACACAGTCTGTACAACAGAGAGTGGAGCTCCAGTCATAAACCTATAATCTTCGCTATCACTTCGCTGTCTGTCCTCCTCCTCTCCACCCTCCTCCCTCCCTCTTTACACTAACGATCACACACAAAAATATTGTCATGCAGCTAGAAAAATAGATAATCTGATAATAAATAAAGCAAACGGTGTATTTATGGCATAAATAAATGTAAGAGCAGAATAAATATTTGATAGCAGAGTGTTAATACACTGCTCGGTAATGTGAAATCACTGTGGAGTCCACTGCAATGAATGTGGGGAAAAAACAGGAGCTGACTTGGCGTTATACGGGTCAACTCAGACTACATTAAGCACTGCAGCATAGATGCAGTTCGTCCCATTCATCTGTATGTTGTGAGTTGTAAGTTAAGACTGTAGCCATGAGGGCTGCTGTGTTCAGCCTAAAATTAACCCAACCTTAAAGGGGATCTACAGTTTATTCCAGCTTGTGTTTTAGGCCGACAAACAAACCTCCAAGTTAGGCAAATATATTTAGAAAGAGCAAACTAATGGCGAATTATAAAGTTAATACCCAAACTGTCTCTTGTAAACATGCATCACAGTGTATAGACCAACTTCTATTGACCTACCTTACATGCCCTAGTTGTATGTTTTTTGGTGCAATGAGGGATTAACATCTATTATTAGAGTGCGTTCACGTTGGGTTTAACATTTAAAGGAAGAGGTTTAGACAAGCTGAATACACCCTTGGGTTGTTTACAACCTGTTTAGTCATCTGGCCGCTCATGTTTGTTGCTACACAAATAAAACCAAAGTTAACTTTAGTTTTCCTTTAATTACGAGGTTGGCAGACCGAGAAATAGTCAATATTAATTTTTGCAGTTGCCCAAAGGGGACGTCAAGTCAGGAAAGTCTAATATGAGTAAATCATTAATTTTCTGCTCAGGCTACCTCTGAGGGTGAATATTCTTATTTGCAATCAACACATTCATACCAAACTGATCCAGATGTACTAATTTAATGTCTCGAACATCATCTGTGTGTAACTGAGCATGATCTCTCGTCGTATTCTCTTCAGACCTCTCAGGAGTTTCTGGCTCAGCTGATGTCTAAACTTGGGGGTAAAAATCCAGAGGAGACAGGCGGTTTCCAGGAGGCTCCGCTGGCCTACGACGCTGTGTGGGCTCTAGCCCTGGCCCTCAACAAGACTGTGGGGCCTCTAAAGGCCAAGGGTCACCGGCTTGAAGATTTCAACTACAACAACCGAGATATCACCGCTGAGATCTACCGAGCCCTGAACACCAGCTCCTTCGAGGGAGTTTCGGTAAGTAAAAAAGCTCGAGGAGGGAAGAGAGAGAGAGGCTGCATGATGGATGGAGGGGCATGTTATTACATTCAAATTCTGCTTTTTCTCTTCAGGGCCATGTTGTGTTTGATGCTCAAGGTTCTCGAATGGCCTGGACTCTTATTGAACAGCTTCAAGGTATGCAACAGCACCCTGCTTTTAATAATGAGCTTATTAGATGCAATGTACGATGATCTTGTCCTTTCTATCAAATTGTAAATATATATTCATCTATACTATGTGCATATATTGTTGGAGGTGTTTGAGGAACTTGCCATGTAAGATTTTCAAATATCTCAGACTATGTTCGTCGAATGTTTTCTTCATATATATATATATATATATATTTCATGTGGCCAATGTCTCACTGCAAAGCAAGGCTGTTCTTTTTTTTTTTTTTTTTGCATAAAAAGTTAATACCTGCTTAAATATTTCATCGAAAGTTGGAGAATTTTAGAAAAGCCGCTCCTGCACACCCCTGCCAAATTAGCTTTTCTGAAACGTAGAACACAATCTGCCATTTCAATAAAGTCAGCTTATCCTTAATACCATTTCCTGGCATCGCTGCTGTTTAAAGAAACATTATGTAAAAAAGGAGTCGCAGAAGAGAAATTTCAGAAGTTTGTGATAAAAAACAGGTCAGGAAAGTCATTTTTCTTCTAGAAGAATCAGGAATTCAAGATAAACTACATTAATGAGCAACTTAACACCTCAATTTACCTTGAAGACACCAGATATACATCCAAACACCACAAACATCTCGTGATATGTGATTAGCTAACGTTTGACCAGGTGATAAAGCTGGGTTTAGTGCACTTGCTTGCATTAAAGTCCACCACAATAAATTAAGTCTTTACTGAACGATTTCTGACCTCACGGTTAGTGGAAGAGCTGAGAGTTCGGATTGTGGAGGTCGGGATGGTGGATGGGTGTAAATAAGACATAATCCAGGGTTTCGCAAAATCATCAAATATCAATGCTTTTATCTGATGATAAGGTTGCTGCAGCAGCTCTATAACAGCTCACTCAACACAAAGCATTTTTATGTATTGACTGAAATGCTAGTAGTTGAAGTTGATGACTGAATGTGATTTTATCTTCTTACTTTGGAGGCTTGCCAGGAAACCCGACGGGCACGTTCTCCACGCGACTTAAAATCCCATCGGGAGCGTTCCAGAAGCTTGCTCAGATTTGGTCATTTTCCTTCGGTTTAAGTGCTTCTAAATATGTAAATATGCCACATAGTTGTTTCCCTTTTGTCTGTTTTTGCGATCTGATGTTTGCACAGGATGTTTTATTTTAACTGACTGGATTGTGCAGATTAATGCAGAGTGGAGACTGGGACTTCTGGGATGCTTCTGAACCGGGCCGCAGCGCTTCTGGTGGGGTCTGAAACATCGACTGCTCTGCCGGCCATGGCGCATACCGAACACCTCGCATCGGTTGGAATTTGGCCTTTAGAAAACAAGATTATTTGTTCCTTTTTGCTAATTTTTTGAGTTTAAGGCAGCATTACCTGAATTTGTCTGGAAAAAACTACTGCTAAAATGAACACCATAGACTGGAAATCAACATTTTTGACTCAAAAAAAGAGGATTTAGTATTAAGATACTGAATGAATCTTGAAAAGAACAACCTCTCTTCCACAATAATTACATTTTTTCTCTAAATTAACCCACAGGCCTGTCGGTTTTCATGTTAGATGGTTGCATCACTGTGTTCTTCACAGGCTAGGATCGCGGTGGCTGAGTGATCACATGGCGATGGCAGTGACTTATCTGTAGCGGCGTGTGACTCTTGTTAGCTGGCTGCCTTTTGATCACTGAGCCTGTGTTCTCCTTTTCAGTCTGTCTGTGCTTTGTGTGCTGAGGTCTGTGCGTATCGGAGGCTCTCTGTGTTCATGAGACTTATAAAAAATTAAGCTTGTTATGCCGATTTTCTGTGTCGGTGCTGGCCTCGGTCATCTCACAAGGGGAGGGTCAGTGATGAGCTGCAGTTTGTTTGATGGTAATTGGAACCGTGCCGGGTCTGGGCTGCTCTTTGGTTGAGTATACAACATTTACTGTAAGCTAAGTGGAAAGATAGACATGGAAATAAAATGCTTGTTCAAGCCTCTTATCGGCTCCTCAACTTAAACGTTAATTGGTTTTGATACGTTCTGCAAGTTTTAGTAGTAAATAGTTGATGTAAGACTTTGAAAAAGAGAAGGAAAAAACGAATGTTTCTGTTCCTCTGAAGGCAGATGTCTCTCAGTCGTGCTCTCACACATATAGTACGTGTGGAGGGCTAGTATGCAGCTATAGAGAATCCTGCTGTGGCATATAGATATACATTTCAGAGCTCCGGGCGTTGCATTGACACCACAAACAAGATTTGTGACAGTTCATCTTGAGCTCTGAAATGAGGAAAAAAAATTGAAAAAATGGAGAAATAAAAACATTATTTCTGATCATTTATTCATGATACCACAAATTATGCACCATGCTGTGTGTGGTACACTCAAATTGAGGCATATTCAGCCTCTCTGGATCAAACCCAGTGCCCGTGTGCCTTATCCTCGCTGTCATCCTGTCTACAAGGCACAGACGAACAGCTTCTGACCTTCCCTGCTTCTACATTTCTCTGTGTTTGCTGTCAGTCTCACATGTTGCTTCTGTCTTAGCTGGCATCATGTTGGCTGCCGTCCTCCTCCTCCTCCTCCTCCTCCTCCTCTCATGCATCTCTCTCTTTATTACCTACAGCTATCCCTTTCTGACCTTCTCCCACTGGTTAAAGCCTGAAACAAATTAATTGGATAGTTAATCACACTGGTCGGACTCTACAGCTTTCCCATGTGTGTTTTCTAGGTACTTTGCTAATACCTTCTCAGGATGAGCCTGTTTGAGTCTGTTCACCTGGACTGAGCGAGGCAATTATCATATTTAAAGAATTAACACTCACATGAGCAGTCGATATCGTCTAGCAACCACGTACAGTGTGCTAACCTCGGCATCCCAGCTATATTACTTCTAACTTTGAGACCTGACAAGAGACTTCACGCGCTGTCCGAGTGCACCTCGCTTCAGCTTTCATTTTTCTTATCCAGCTAAGATCACATATTAATAATCAGATGTGAGTCACAGAGCGCTCTGGGCTGTTCAACTGTGAAATGGGCAAGTCATCTCTGGATGACTTTCTGAGCCTTTTATGCACGCTTCTAACTTTCAGTGCAGGCCTAGACTGGCCATAGGGAGCACCAGGAGGAGAATTCCTGCAGTGTCAGGCCAGTGTTCAAACTGCAAAAGGAAATGGCTAAATCAAAGAGATAACACATGGCAGCTACAGTGACTCAGAAATGTAGGCCGTCAGCTCCACTGACTGCTTTTAACTTGATAGTATGATCTCCGCTGGCCTCACACGTGATTGTTTGCACGCAGATAGACATCATCACAGTGTCCCAGTATGAAATATTATCCGAGTCTGGCCATGTCACAAGTGGTGATGGCATGAATAAATAGAAAATGCATTTCCTGCAGAAAGCGTGTGTGGATGTGCTGAAGTTAAATTGCAAAGCACTGCTGAAAATGCAACGCAAAGCTTCGACGCATCGACCCGCACTACTGAAAATCAGACAGAATAACATTACCTGGAACAACTAAAGAACTGAAATACATCTGGATCAACTCAGGACGCTAAACTGCCAATGCAAAGTCAAAGCGATTCGGCTGAAAGTTCAAATGCAAAACCCGGAAGCTGAAATGTAGAACTGTCTTCAGAGTAAACTAATGTTATGACGAGAGAGAGGCATTGGGATTATTAAAAAAATATGACTTTATTGGTTGGATACGTAGTTCAACCCTGAAGGTGTTTTCCAGCAGGAAGTTCAGGCCACCATATCGTTAATACAATGGTGTCACGTCCTGCATTATTGATGAGGCTGCAGCTTTTTATTCCAACCCAACAGTTTGGTCTATGAGCCAGCTGGCTTCACAACACTGGAACATTACATGCGGTAATCGTAAAAATATTGTCTAAAGATATCATTTCATGTACGTTTACTCTTCAACAAAGCACAGCCAACAACAGAAACTCTCTCTCTGAGGTTGGAAAGGTCCAGAGAAACAATCAAAACCAGGTGTTTTCTCCTGGATTTTTAATTTCCCTGATCGCTAATGAGCCACATCTGGGCTGCAGTAGATCGAAACCAAGAGTAATTATCAAATCCAAGAATAGCATATCGCACCTTATTAATGTGGGGAATGTTCTTCCCCAGTAGAGTACTTGAACTTACACTAGAACTTGTGAAACACAAGTGTAACTAACACTAACTGTAAGTTGAACACATGTGTCTTCAGTAGGGGTATCTCTAAATAGTAGAATCTGACCGGTAAAGTCTTGACTTCTTGTCGAGTTCATTTTTTTGCTTGTTGATCCATATTTTTTCCCGGACACTGACTTCTATTTTTTCATTTCTTCATTATTCAGGAAGTTATGGTGACCTTATAACGGTCATAAAGAAGGCCCAAAACTTACAGTGGAAAAGAAACTAACATCAAACAAAGTGCTATACAGTATAGGTTTAACTAACAGCCCGGCTAACACATGCTTTGGAAGTGCAGAACGACGTCCACGCACAGTAGAATGAAATGCACAACAACATTTTGGATTAAATAAAATGGGATGAATAAATAAAAAACGAATAATTGCAGAGAGACTTAATATGCTCTCAGCACTGCAGATTAGATTCGTCTTTTGGGTGAACAATTTTTGGGTAAACACAGCGCGCGGAGCGACATTAATGCACTAAAACAAACAAAAACTACAGAAATAGAATAGGATATGCATGCCTAATAAATAAATTGATGATTAAATAATTATAAATAACAAAATAAAAGTCTGAGTAGGTCGTCAGAAAGTGAATAACAAACTGCAGAAAGTGAACAGACTCTAAGCACCGCAGTGGGCAGCCTGTCCACTTTTAGACTAAACAAGTTAAAGTCCAAAATCAAATTAGGACTGACTAAAAGGTTTTGAAATCACTTTAGTCGACCTGATCAAACAAAAAAAAAAATCTTTCACTGCGCCTGTGTGAGCTTTATTCTTTTCAATCATTCATGAGCATTGGAACAGTGGCAGACAATGTTCATATCCTCGGTCAGGCTGGAGAATATTGACTATGTCCTCTGCTGTTCTCCACCGGGATGTTGCGAGCTGTAGATGATGGTCCGACTTGGATCCGTCATGTGACAGCCCCTCTGCGTGGTTCACTCTGCTGTTGTTTTCTTGTTGTCTCCGGGGCTGCAGACCAATTAGGAGTTTAATCAGCGGCATGGGACACACCTGGGCCCGGTGTGCTCCATGCAAGCCTGAGCATCAGCCAGTCCTCAGGCTGATATCCTCGCCCTATCACACATTTCTACAGCACGACATCCAAACCCCGCACTTATTGACTTCACAGATTTCTCCCCATCTGTTTTGAAACTGGCCTTCTTCGTTCCATCAGGCGACCAAGCATCAAATAGAGAACAGAACTGCAACATCTTGCATTAGTTTATGTTCGGCGACATTCTGTTCTCTCCGTTTTCATGCGAGGGCTGTGACTCTTGTTCTTTCTTTTTGTTTCCATCCAAATGTAGTGCAAATTTTAACAGAAATTTCGAGTAATTCATCAAAAGAAAATGCAAATGAACGCTTGTTTCCATCCACTACTGTTATGCAGATTCTAGGCGTTGGTTCGTTGAGATAAGCAGTAACTGGCGCCGATTCTCCAGTCGGAGAACCGGCAGAAGAAAGAAGGCGATGAGGAGACTGTTGGAGCAGAAACAGCTGATCAGTCATGAGACTTCAATGTTCGCTACATCAGAACTTATTTGACAAAAAGTGTTTTATCACCTTTAGCGAGCATATTGCTAAATTGAGAAAGTTTCCATTAAACTTGCAGCTACATGAGCTGTTAGGTAGATAAAAACAATCGACCTGCAAATTTGGATAATGAAAATTAGTCTGCCACGGTGATATTTTCAGGCACACTAAGGAGAGTTAATAGGCTGATATTTATGCCAAAATAGGCTGTATATCATGATTTATTAGGGGACATCAAGCAGCAAGCTATGTGAGATCAGACACTCTGCAGACGCCGGATGAAATTATCCTTCATTTCATAACCACATTTTCATGCCACTCCAACGATATATCTGTGAGGTTGGCAGTCAAATCGTCGAATAGTCGACTGTTCAGGATCACCTCTGCTCTCCAGTGATGGGCAAGTGGTTTGAACTTGAAATCCTGTTTAATTTTTGGCAAGTGAACATCAAAAACCTTCATTTATCTTCCGTATATTTATTTTATTTGGACCTGCGGTTTGAACATATTAAGCAGACGTTTTTGTGAGCTCTTCATGACCACAACGACCAAAAGACTTTCACATTTGGCACCGTGTCCTCTCTTTCACGCTAGGAAAGAGAGGGCGGTGCAAGGGGGATGCAGTAATCAACTACACCACTGGATAATATGAATTTAATTTAAATTAATGAACAAACGGAGCCGAGAGAATGTAACTGACGGTAGATTTTACAGACTGTGTTTAGTTGTGGTTATGTCTTCTGTCAGTGTCCGCTCTTCATGTCAGCAAAGAACCACCAGGTTTGTTTGACCTGTCACACGAAGAGATATTGAGAGTCTTACAGTAGCTTTAGCTGCTGTATTCTTTGCTGTAAAGCATGATAAGTAGAGTAGTTTTTGATTACTTACAGTCCTGTTAGTTGACTGTAGGAAATATACCTAATGATTACTTGACCGTTACGAGGAGTCCAGCCATCGGTGATCTGATGGGAGCTGTGCCTCTCTGAGCTACTGCACTGGGATATTAAAGTGTTATTACAGTGAACCAGAGAAATGTGCTACAGCTGACGACAGGCCAGTTTCCTCACATGGGTATTTTTTCTTTTTCATTAAAAGAGGCTTGCAGCGATCCCTCTGGCCTGGATTTCATTAATGAAATATCTCATAAAGTGTATTGCTTCTTGGAGCGGAAGGACAGGGATGCAGGGCATCTGTCTATCATGATTTACCAGGAGAGAAAAAAGACATGAATGTCAAAAAATGCCATTTGAATTTGAAGTAAATCAAATCTGCATGCCGTTATATGTTCAATATATGATTTTATAGGCCAACAAAGATGGAATGGCGTTTAAAGGAATAGTTCTTTCTTTCTGAGACATCAGCATCTCTAAAGCTTGTATCATGTTTGTTTAATCCGTAAACAAATGGGCAGTTTATGGGCGGTCACATGCTGGAACTATTTCTTGGTAGACAACAGCTTGGTGCGGTGACCATGTGCAGCTGTCATCACAGCGAGGTTGCCAGGTTTGCCATACAATGAAGGATGAGATGATGCAAACTGCCCAGATCACATCATTGGTACTCATCTACCGAGCATCAGCGGTATCAGGGAGGTGAAGTGCCCGCGCAGAGCCCAAAGGATACTAAAAAGACAGTAAGCACCCCAGCAACAGTCTGTTCACCCTGCTGCCGTCTGGCAAGCGATACAGAAGTACCTGCCATATCAGCAGACTACAGAGCAGCTTCTTTCCTCGGGCTACGAGAGTCCTCAACTCACCGTCTGCACCATAAATATATGACGTGGATCTTTAAATTAAAAAACGTTGCACATACTTCCTCTGGTGAATGAACTAAATGTGTTTAAGTCACTGTATATATTTTTATTTTAGTTTTATTAGTTAGTTTAATTAATTGTCTTCACGTGGCAGACAAGAAAGCAAAATATTACATTGTCTGGATTAAACAGGCGTGAATTAAGATCTCTGCACCAGCCACGGGCAGAGAAGACCTCATTTCATTGATGTTGCGCCGTGTTCGTGATCTTGGTGACTTGAACCTTGATAGCTTGAGCCTCGATAATAAATCTTGATACTTTGATGTGTTAATCAGTGAGCTTTAGAGGTGTTGGTGTATTTTTGAACTAGACAGAGCCAGGCTAGCTGTCTCCATCTGTTTGCTTCCAGTCTTTATGATAAACGCATCCTAACGCCACCTCTGTAAGGACAATGGCATTGAATTGATATTAATCTTACTGTGAGAGGAAGAAGAAAGAAAATAGAGGGGCGTATTGCACAAAACACAACAAGTTCTTTAAATTCAGATATAATTAAAATTAATTAACTGCAATCGACATATATACAGTATATATTGAAGTTTTTGATACCAGTGCTGATAAACCTGATTTTTTCTGTTTTCTCTTCAGTTCTGTTAAATTTTAAATATCAGATGTTTCAAAAATAAACAAGTTTAGCTCTGCAAGGTTTTGTCTGAATAAAACACAATTTAAAACTGGCGATCTAAACTCCGGCTCGGTAAGGACAAGGCCACAAAATTGATTTTAATCTCAATTTTTCATGTTTTCTCTTTCAAATCTTTTTTTCTGTTTAACACAGGCTCTGTTAAATGTTAAATATTAAATGTTGCATAAACAGTTCAGCTCTGCGAGCACAAGGTTTTGTCTGTAAATAAAATATATAACCTAACATCGGCCCTGGCATTGATTTAAAATAGAGAAATCAGATATTTAATTCCAGCTTTACCAACTTAACAGTTCTTTATACTCCCTGCTATTCATGCATATCGGTTGGTGTTAAAGCTGGATATCCAGCCCTACCTGGTGGAGCATTCATTAGAGTTAGACACATCGGAGCACGGTATGACCCTCTCTCTCTCTCTCTCTGTATCTCACAGGAGGGAGCTATAAGAAGATTGGATACTACGACAGCACTAAAGGCAATCTGTCCTGGTATGGGAATGACAAGTGGATAGGTGAGGCACATTCATCTTCCTCAGCCCCTTTATTTTTCTCTTTATCACTGTCTGTTGCACTCCTTCTTCCGTCTAATCTCCTGTTTTCTCTGACCCTGTAGCCTCACCCCCCCTCTCCACCTAATTCCTCTTTACTTCCTCCTTCATTGCCCTCTCCTCTCTGCCCGCCCCCTCCCCCTCCCTCCTCTCTACATACAAGGTTGGCTGCAAATGTCCATCAATCAATCAGCCAGGTTTTTATTTAGCGTGTGGGAAGAGCAATGCCTCTGTTAGCGTCTCACAGCTCACCAGACATCCAAGCGATTGAGCTGCAAATAGAGTCACAGTAAGGCGCTGTGATGTGATGGACCGTCGCTATGGAGCGACGATTTCATTCCATTTACTAATTAAACACTAGAACCAGTTCAAAGCCATGACAGCAATGCAATAAATAGGAGATGCTAATTGACAAAGCAAAACAAAACAGGAGAAAGCAATTTTGATGGGATTGGGCTCCATGACCTTGACTTTGAGGAATGAAATTGCGTTCCCTAATCGGTACACAGGGGAGCTCTGTGTGCATCCATGTCAGTTCTGCCTCCCTGAGCACTGACAAGATGCAAATCTCCAAGAATGGCTAATGCCCTGAAAACTGTGGAGGATGCTGCAGGTCTGTGAAATGGGAAAACAAAAGTGAGTGATGCAACGGTCAGCGGCGGTGGATGGGGATGGGGTGGATGCGGATCGACCTTCAGTTGTTTATCCTGTTTGCTTGTATGTTCGACTGTCTGTCACGAGTGCTGCCTCAGACGCAGGTGATTGGATTTCCTGTAGTCCCAAAATGACATATATTGATTCAGTGTAGGGGGGGGGAAGGCAGGTGGAGGAAGGACAACTGCTCCAGAACTGAACAAGGTGAAACACTCGTTACTGACTGGCAGGAAGGAATTATTTAAACAATATTACACGTGTGGTAAGGTCAAAGAGTCAAAACATATTGAAAAAATGTCAAAATTCACAACATGTTTTTATCCATTGAAATATTCTGCTTCACTCCATATTAGTCGCTTTCAAAAACTTTTTCTCCGCGGACACGAAACTAAACTGCTCTTGGACGTATTGCACAAAGTTGATTTAATTATCATAACAGGAAGTCATACTCTCTATAAATTATTGATTTGGTGAATAAAAATTCAGTAACACCCCCTTTGTTGTATGAATTTTACCTTTGAAACAAAGAACCAGACACATTTCTTAAAAATTTTTAGTTACGGTGTCGTGGAAAAATTCTATTGCATTACCAAAGACCACGGAGAAATGCTGAAATAAAGAGTTGCACAACGACGATTTTCTTTTGAAATGTATTTCTGCACAGACGAGCGGTCCGGAACAGAGGTAGTCTGTCAGTGAGGCTCAAGACAAAATGCACGTAGGCGGTGTTTATAACAAAATACAAGCTGCTTATGAAAGAAGTAGTTTCTGTAGTGAGAGCACGCTCACGAAAGGTCAGGGCGAGAGGGTCGCCCTTGCTCGAAAATGCACTCTGAGGTCACAAATGTAGAAGTTTCTCCATGTTAATAAACTTTGTACAAACAGATGCGGAATCATGTAATTGCTATCCAGACGGTCAATAGGTCACAACATGAACATGTTACAATTTATTTTTATAAATTGTCCAGACAGTCGTAAGGTCATTAAAAAGTCACAACGCTGTGCTGTCATGCTGATTTGAGCGTGTTCTAAATGTCTAGTCGACCAATCAGGTTGCTTGGTTGGGAAATAATATTACATTGTCCTCGTTGTCTGTTGTTATTTCATCATACAGTAGCTGTGGAGCGTCCCTTTATTACAAATACTGTTTATACATACTGTAAGTTCTCAAATGGCGTCCAGAATCGACCTCAAAATTCGAGAACCAGGCTGATATTTGTCATTTTGTATCGGTGTATTTAGTTATACGTTAATTTCCTGCCTTCTGACTCCACACTTTACCCGTTTCCTTGATATATTTAGCATAATTTACACTTCCATAGCATTAATACCATCAGTTAACACACATATATCACATTAAAAGTCTTCATCAGCTCGTACCACCAAAACGGAGCGGCTACAGTGGTAGACTTCTAATGTCTGTAATTACTCTCGTGCGGGCTTTAATGTTAACCCCTCTGGGATCCTATGAATTGCTCTTGTAATCATGAGCGATGGCTCAGACTGCAGAGGGTTAAACTTTTGCGGTAAGTGTTTACTTACAGCAACTTAATAGCAATCAAAGAAACCGAAGTGACTGAAATCAGTTCAAGCGTGACAACAGTGTTTGTGTTTAGAAGAGAAAGTGTTCTCAGTTGAGTGGTGAGTGTGACATGACTGTTTGAATTTTAAGTATTTCGAAGCACTTTTGCCTCCCTCTAAATTATGTGTATTTTATATAACTGTTACTCAGAGCATGCGAATGGCGTGCAGCAGTGAGAATTTCTGCTCCTTGCTCAGGGAGGTGTTAGTTTCCTCTCAAAGCTGCTGCAGCTCGATATCACTCTGTGCTCGACTCCGATTTCACCCCACTCCGCTCACCGCTGTATGATACAGCTGTATATATGTGTCAAGCTCTGCCGCACACAGAGATGTTATGGGGATGTTTTACTAACCAGACCGCCAGTGAAAACTGGAGACGCTCCAACTTAAAATCTTCCTGCCCGTGCTCTCGGCTCGCTTGCATGCCCTGCTGCTAATCATTTTCCAACGATTGCACACTCCAAACGACCAAAAGTTTCAGTTCATTTGAGCAAGCAATGCAAATCAACTTTCAGTGATTAGAAATGAGCTTAATATAGGTGCAGATGTTGCTTTTTATAATCCCACGATCACAGCAAGTCATTTCACCCCCAATCCTCTGAGAACTAAGCTGCTGTGTGTTTGTGGACATCTTAGCTGTGAAGACATGAGCCAAGCTGTAACGTCCCCTGCTAGTGACGTCACTCGTCACTTGTGCTGTCACTGAAAATCTGTAAGCCCTGATACGTTTGCTGGTCGTGTGCCAAAGAAACTCGTTTTTTTTTTTTTTGCAACTAAGCCAGCAGACAGCAAGGTCATGGAAGTGGCCCCCCTCACTGTGGTATGACAACACCCGAGGGAGGGCCGGCGAAAGTGTCGACCTCCTGTGTTTTTGGTGTTTGCGGTCAGTGAGGCTGTCTGGGCCATCTGGACTGCCCATGAAAGTGGGCAGATGCTTTTGGACAGTGGTCAGTGAATGATACGGTACAAGAAGCCGGTTTCATGTGCATGACAGACAGTCACCTCGAGGCACTAGTCAGGATGTCCTCCTTGCTGGCATGGTTGGTCAGCAGCATCCTTCCTGGCAGTGACATGACAGAATTAGGCCTTCTCAAGGTGATCGGGACTTTGTTGTAGATTGCTTGCCACATGCTGATGTGTCACAGCTCTCGGTTCAGTTCCAGACAGGTTACTTCTCTTCAAATCCAATTTTTCTTCTTCCCTTTTTATCTTATTTATTGCTTTTTTTTTTTACTTCTCCATTCCTTCTTTAACTTCTCGTCTGTTTGTAGCGTCTCCTCCGCTGACTCACTTTTTTTTATTTCCCAGTATTTGTTCGCAATCTCCTCTCTCCCCTCCTCAATCTTTCGGTCTCCTTGACAACCGCTGCTGCATCGCTGCCTCTCTCTCACATTGCCGTGGTAACCATTATGGGGCCAGTCGCCATGGTAACATACTGTCCCGATTCCACCATCAAGGGCAGGGAGAGGTATTAGCGTTGGAGAACACATTTTCCCAAAGGACACTCACTTACACACACACACACACACACACACACACACACACACACACACACACACACACACACATACATATATATATATATATATATATATATATATACACACACACTCACCCCTCTCTCTGTAACCCACACACA
The DNA here is from genome assembly GCA_036365135.1 of Miichthys miiuy. Taxonomy (NCBI): domain Eukaryota; kingdom Metazoa; phylum Chordata; class Actinopteri; family Sciaenidae; genus Miichthys; species Miichthys miiuy. Next base: position 21,910,572 of record CM071614.1, on the reverse strand, counting down.
GGTACGTATACTCTGTATCTGCCTTCAGCGAGCAGTTACACCTACGCACATGCACAGTGCGTAATCTCTACCAGTCTTGATTCTGGATTCTTTTTTATTGCAGGACACTTTTTTTTTTTTATTGACAAATCATTGCCGTTATAAACGGGGTGAGAAACACTTCATGGAAAAATGCAGGAGGAAATTGTGTGGTCCTTGAAAATGGACATCATGGGAATGTGCTAGACACTTTTGTTATTATAAACCACTGCAAATATTATTCATTATATTCAAAGGTGACAGAAATAAGTGTCTGCAGCCATGCTAGCAGCTCTGTGAGGCTGTACTTGGGCTTTCCTAACGTCTGCATGCAAACAATAACAACCTTTCGCACATGCACTGAAAACAAATATCCAATTCAGTCGGACTGGACATTAAGGGACTTTACTCTGCCTCAGTACAAAGTCCATGTAATGTTCATAGAGCAAATTACAGCAAGTACTGGGCATGTTGATGACGTTGCTTGATACTTTTCTTGTCATGTCCTGCCACTTGTCTTCTAAACAAGTATTTCTAGTAGGTGAGAACATGCCTGACACAAACTATCTTCTGTTTCTGTCTCTCTGGGCCAAGAAATCACAGAACACCGAATCTACACTAACTGTTATGGCATGTTTTGCATGAAGCTCTGATTCAACATGCTGTTTTGATGCAGGAAGTCTAGAAACGGAACTAACACAAACTGTTTACACATTCCTGCTACTCTGGGAAAGATACAGGCAGTTTGTTTAGACTCTTTTAGTAGATAATGATGCCAAAAAAAGGAAATATGTGCAGGACAAACCAGCAAAATGACCAAAAGTGCCTGTCTGCCTCAATTCACTGATTTATTGTGCATACAGGTGGATATATATATATATATGCATGTATATGTTTTATGTGTAACTTTAATGTGCCATACAGACTGAGAATGTGGGCAAGGGTCCAGAGATCTGTCATTAGATATCTGGGGTGCTCTCCAGCAGCCTACAAGTCAAGCTTGGCAGTATCAGACATGTGAGGAAACTTTACTAATTTGTGAGAAAGAAGTTGGAACGAAGAAAAGAGTTAAGACAGGAAAGTTTCAGGATTTGAGAATTAAAGTTTCAAACTATTGGCATCGGACGCTGCCGACCTAATAGAGAATAAGAACAGGAGGAATGCAAAGATGACCCTTCTCTTTATTTCTTCTGTTTCTGCTCGACACTGCTGACACATCGCTCAACTTTGACAACTCGAGCACGTCTCTGGCACACAAGCCCAGCATGAATTCAGTTCAACAAAGTCCAACAAAGCAAACCTTGCTAGTGCTCCAAAGTTGCTGCTTCCACTTTGAAAAGGAACTTGCTCCAGTCTACTTCTATGCCTTAGTTCTAACTGTTACACAGTTAGTCAAACTTTGAACCTAATCAACATGTGACAAAGGCTGCCACTGCATTTCCTATTACAACCGAGGCAGGTGGTTGTGAGAAGGAATCTCAATATCCTGCCGCCTGCTGAGACAAAAAGAGAGAGAGACTCTGAAATCGATTGCTCCGAGAGCTCCCTGATACGAGTATCCCTCTTTCTCTGGTGCAACCATCTAACACACTGTCATGTCCAGGACATTATGTTAAATTAATCCATTCAGTTTTGTCTCGTGTCTATGTTGTCTTGTGATTTCCTGTTTTATTTTGATTCCACTTCCTGTCTGTGTCTATTGTCACCAGTTTTACTTTCTCCCTTTTGTCTGTTTTCCCACTCTTGGGATTACCTGTCTCCGCCCTGATTGGTTCCACCTGTGCCCTTACCTTGTGTGTATATATAGCCCGTGTCTCCCTTTGTCCTGTGCCAGTTCGTCTTGTCCCATGTGTCAGAGAACCAGCGCTTTATCCATACCATTGCCATTGTCAGGTCATGTTGTTTTGTTACTTTGTTTTTTTAAGATTATTTTTGTTGGCCTTTTTAAGCTTTATTTTGATAGAGACAGCTGAAGAGTGACAGGAAATGTGGGGAGAGAGAGAGATGGGGAATGACATGCGGGAAAGAGCCACAGGTCGGATTCGAACCCTGGGCATCCGCAGCAAGGACTTCGCACATGGGGCGGCTGCTCTACCAACTGAGCTAAACGCCGCCCCGTTACTTTGTTTGTTTAAGAGTGATTTTCTGTTTGTTTTCTTAGTCCTAGTATAGCCCCGTTAGAGTGATTTTTGATGTTTGTTTTCTTTTTCTTTCTTAGTCTAGCTTTAGTTGAGTGAGTTTTAGTTTCTTAAATTAGTGAAGAGTTTTTTCCTCTGTCAAGAGTGATTTTTGTTTTGTTAATAAAAACTTTATTTTGAAACTTTCGTCTGAGAGTTGTGCATTTGGATTCTGGTCCATAGTTCGGTTGTGACAGAACGAACTGGCCAGCATGAACCCAGCCAACTCAGACCACCTGACGGCAGCCATTCGCTCCCAAGGCGTCTGCCTTAATCAGCAGGAGGACCAGATGTCCGCCCTGCAACAGGGAGTGAAAATGCTAGCAGACAGTCAAGAGGAGATCAGGTCTGACATGACAGCCCAAGTGACTCTCTTGACTACCCAGATTCATCAGATGCTTGCTCACCTGACCAAAGACCTCTCAGCCATGCCTCCCCCAGCGACCGCCGTAGCACCACCAGCTCCAGGTACCCACACTCCGGCTCCGGCACACCCTAACCCACCCGAAAAATTCTCCGGTGAGTTGGGGGAATGCCGTTCGTTCATTGTGGACTGTGAAATGCACTATGAACAATTGCCATCAGCCTTCCCCACAGAAAAATCCAAGGTGGCGTTCATGATCTCCCATCTCACTGGATTGCACTACCGGTCAGAACTGACCATCGCTTGACGGAGCGGAAAAGAGACAAGTCACAAGCTACAGTTTTCCAGGACCACATCAGAGGTCGTCCTTTGCCTGCTTCACGTGGTTGGAAGAATTCTCTCCGTCCGTCATCGCCAGTCCCGAGGAGAGCAGCACCCCCCAGCAACATCTGCTGGCAGCAGATGTCCCACTCTTAAACCAGCTGCATCCATGTGCCTTCCTGTCCAGGAAGCTTTCACCAGCGGAGCGGAACAATGATGTCGCTAACCGTGAGTTACTTGCTGTTAAGATAGCATTGGAAGAGTGGAGACATTGGTTAGAGGGGTCCCAACATCCATTTGTGGTCTGGACCGATCATAAGAACCTTGAGTATATTCGCAAGGCCAAGCATTTGAACTCCCGCCAAGCCAGATGGACTCTGTTTTTTAACCGTTTTGACTTTACTTTGTCTTACAGGCCAGGGTCCCAGAACACCAAGCCTGACGCCTTGTCTCGTCTGTTTGACGCCGAGCCCGTTGCCAAGGAACCTGAGCCCATCCTGCCACGGCACCGTGTGGTAGGAGCGGTAACATGGCAGATAGAATCAGAGGTGAAGCGGGCTAATTGTGAGAACCCTACACCTAGTGGTTGTACGGCAAATCGCCTGTTTGTTCCTGCTGCCATGCGTCCACAGGTGATTCACTGGGCTCACACCTCAAGGCTCACCTGCCATCCGGGAATCAAGAGAACTATGTATGCCATCCAACAAAGGTTCTGGTGGCCCAGAGAGTATGTGGAGGTGTGTACTGTCTGTGCTAGAAACAAAACCTCCTCCCATGCTGGGATGGGACTCCTGCAACCTCTCTCGGTACCCAGTCGACCATGGGCTGAGATTTTGTTGGACTTTGTCACAGGGCTCCCAGTCTCCCAAGGTAACACCACTGTTCTTACAGTGGTGGACAGATTCTGTAAGATGACTCATTTTATTGCCTTGCCTTGCCTAAACTGCTGTCCGCCAAAGAGACGGCAGAAATCATGTTGAATAATGTGTTTCGTATCCATGGCTTTCCTAAAGACGTTGTGTCAGACCGGGGGCCCCAATTCATCTCTCAGTTCTGGAAGGAATTCTGCATTTTGATCGGTGCCACTGTCAGCTTCTCATCTGGATACCACCCTGAGACCAATGGACAAACGGAGCGGCTCAACCAGGAACTGGAGACTTGTCTCCATTGCCTGGTATCTCAGAACCCAGCATCCTGAAGCAAGCACCTGACTTGGGTGGAATACGCCCACAATTCTCTTCCCATTGCGGCCACAGGGCTGACTCCCTTCCAGTGTGCCTTTGGCTACCAACCTCCCTTGTTTCCAGAGACAGAGAAAGAGGTCATCGTCCCGTCTGCCCATGCCATGGTGGTTGCCACTGCACCTGGGCAGCTGCTCGTAGGGTCCTCCAGTGTAGTACGGACCGCAAGAAGGCTGCAGATCGGCGGCGCCGACCTGCTCCTGCATACCAGCCAGACCAGAAAGTCTGGCTTTCTACACAGGACTTACCACTCCATGTCGTCTCCCAGAAGTTGGCTCCCAGGTTTGTGGGTCAATTCCCCGTGTCCAAAGTGATGAATCCTCTCTCTGTCCGTCTGCGCCTTCCCAGGTCAATGAGGGTGCATCCTACTTTTCATGTTGGCAAGCTCAAGCCGGTTAAGGAGAGTCCCATGGTTCCCGCAGCCGTACCCCGAATGGTTGACGGTGGTCCGGTCTTCTCAGTTAAGAGCTTAGCAGCAGAACTTAGCAGTTCGTAACCAGGGAAGAGGACGCCAGTATCTGGTGGACTGGGAGGGCTATGGCCTCAGGTTCCTGGTCCGTCAGGAACCGTCCCTAGAGGGGGGGTACTGTCATGTCCAGGAAACTTTGTTAAGTTAATCCATTCATTCCATTTCCTGTTTTATTTTGGTTCCACTTCCTGTCTTTGTCTATTGTCACCAGTTTTACTTTCTCCCTTTTTGTCTGTTTTCTCACTCTTGGGATTACCTGTCTCTGCCCTGATTGTTTCTACCTGTGCCCTTACCTTGTTCCCATGTGTCAGAGAACCAGCGCTTTATCCATACCATTGCCATTGTCAGGTCTTGTTGTTTTTGTTACTTTGTTTGTTTAAGATTGATTTTCTGTTTGTTTTCTTAGTCCTAGTATAGCCTCATAAGAGTGATTTTGTTTATTTGTTCTTTCTAAGTCTAGCTTTAGTTGAGTTTTAGTTTCTTAAATTAGTTAGTTTCATTTAATTTTTTCCTCTGTCGAGTGATTTTTTTTTTTTGTTAATAAAAACTTTTTTTTTAAACTTTCGTCTGAGAGTTGTGCATTTGGGTTCTGGTCCATAGTTCGGTCGTGACAGTCAGAAAGGGGAGGACAGTCCAGTGTTTGAGGTTGAACCAAAGAATGGCAGAGGCAGAAAAAGGATACTTCACAGAAACATGCTGTTACATTGTGATTTCCTTCCAGTTACTGCTAACAACAAGACTCTTACCACAACGCAAGTAAAGAAAAGACACAGTCAAAACAGACAAAAACCTGTGAATAGATCCAAACAGGAAACCAATGTTGAGGAGGAATCAGATGATGACTTCCCTGCAGTGATAATCACCTGGCCTCCAGCTGAATACCATCACTCCTCTGCACTCGACCCCACGGCACAGGAAGTGAGCCTGGTGGAGCTGCTTGGCGACACAAGGACCAGGTCCACACAGAGATGCCAGAGGAAAATGCCGAGGATATCGTTGAAACAGAAACCGAGAACTCAGAGGATGACATTGCTGAGACAGAGCAGAGAGTAAGGTATCCAAGCAGACAGAGGAGACAACCCCAGACTCTGACTTATGACAGACTTGGCCAAGTGTCACAGAGAGAACTGTTTTGTACCAGAGGGGTATCTTTTAGTGGCTACTTGCGGCCCTGGTAATGAACTGGAACTGGACTTCAAACGTGGAAACACAGAGATTGTTGGCTGAATTTTTGTGTTTTGTGTGCGGGTTACGTTAGGTAATTGCTATAGGAAAAAGATGGTGTGGTAATATACATTTATGGTGCAATTGTTGGGGCATGAAAACTGATAAAATCAGGAATATTCATGACATCAGTGCACGGTAGTCTGGGTATTTGGCAAACTTGTTAAATGTTAGCTGTTAACATCCCCATTCAGTTGTACTACTGTCCATGTATCCATGTGTAAGGCTAAGAGGTATAATTAAAATATCAGGACGATAAAGTGAACTACATTGCAGCGCCCGCCTGTGTCTCCGGCTGCAACATGTGTGTTGTGTTCCCAGAATATGACACGAATCAAAAATAGCTGCTGCGTGAGTAACAAACTCAAACCAAGCTTTTAAAGTATGATTCTCAAAGTCATCCTCTGCGTTAGAAGTGTGACACAAAATCTGCACATGAGCCAGCAGCCTCCGTAGAGACACATTTGTGAGGCAAAAGAAGCTCCTGTTACTATTCTGCCTTTAAGACCCCGTGGCAACAAGGCGGCTGTGGCTCAGGTGGTGTAGCAAGTTGTCTAGAGGAACTCTGGTTCGATTCCCCCAGTTTAGTCCTTCGGGCAAGGTGCTGAACCTCAACTTGCAATGGTTTGTGTTAGTGTGTGTACAGACGAGATTAGTGAGCGGTTTGGATGTCGCTCCTGATGAGCAGATGGCACCTTGCATGGCAGCCTGTACTAACAGTGTGTGTGTGAATGTGACAAATGTTGTAAAAGCGCTTTGAGTGGTCAGTAGACCAAAAAATTGCTACATAAACACATCAGTTTATCATTTGCATGGCTGCTATTAACATCTCATTCAAAAAAAAATGGCGGCGACGCTCTCAGATCTTACACTGTATCGCCTGGGGCTCCGCTGTCACTGCTCGAGCTTCAGATGCTCTAAAAACGCTGCGAAGCAGGCAGTACTGACACACACTCCTATCGTCACACACACTCTGCAGTTGTTGTAAATGTAAATTTAATGGAAGCTAAATCATTACATTTCTATTCAAGTGTTTTTGTTGAAAGATCCAGCCTGCTTGAGAGAGTAAGTGTGAATTTTCATGTGTGTGAGTGGCTTATAATGATTTTCCCATGGAGGGCTATGAGCTTTGAGCTGTGAGGGTCCAGATTTATGGTGATGCATTTGAAAACACAACTTCCCATTACCATTTTGGCTTTTATTTTAAGATGCTAAGCCCAACCTGCTGTGTTGCATGACTGTCAGCCTTCACGGACGAAGCCAAACTTCTGTCCTTTCCATTTCAACATGATTACATCACTCATCAAGGGCTTATTGCACAAACAAAATTGTTGTCTTAAATTAATGTTATCATTGAAGTTCTGGTACATATATGTAGATGTATTCTATTCTCACTAGCCTAGTTCTTCATAGCAATAATGCAAAGACAACAGGGTGATAAAGACATGAGTGTATGGCTCCTGTCTTCTTCTCTAAACACAGATCCAGTCAAAACTAGTTTCCAACAAGCGTTTAAATCGAGGTTTCTAATCTGAACTTTCTCTCCTGTCAAAAGTTTGCAGTGCCCTTTGAGTTATTTAACAGATGATTTAAAAGTGATTCTGCAATTTTGCAGATACACTTTAGTAATTTTCCACCACAGCGCTCCTATAACACTGTCAGACTCAAAAAGGTCAGTCAGATTCATTGTAGTAGAACCATTTTTATTCCACTCGTTGTTTTCCTTGGTGTAGTTTTGATAATGTAGGTTTGAAAGTGTTAATCTAGTAACCTCAAGCAGAGATTAGGAACGGGCTAAAGAGGTCTGGTAAGCTTTCTCTATCAAGATTTTTTTTTCATTTTCAAACGTGTAGTCTTCAGCCCCAACTACTAAAATACACTGATATCACTTGAGGCAGTTTATTAAATAGAATGGACTACAGATAGTCAGAAGCACCGTTGTCCTGAGGTCATGCTGTTGTAAATTCACAGCTGAGCCCTAACCCTTCGTCAGTCCCACAAGTAATGCTCTTGGATTAACAAAACACCATTATTTGACTAAAGACTGGTGGCTTCAGACTTTCAGTCCAGCCTAGTATCAGGCAGTAGTGTATCAAAGCAAGTCAGGGTGGATGAACAAAAGTCGTAGTCGAGGTGTAGAAATATTTCCAGGTTTGAAAAAGCAATTGACGTGCCCTTGTAGCTCGCCTGGTAGATCACACGCCTCATATATAAAAAGGTCAGTCAGTGTTTACCTTCGATTGCAACCTGCAGTCCCTTGTTGCATGTCATCCTGTCTCTTTTTGTCTCTCTCTTTTCCCAGATTCCTGTCTGTCTCTAGCTGTCTCTGTCCTAATAAATGCTCCAAAATAATTGCCTGCTGAACCACAGATTGGTCCTTCACATGACTTCCTGATAGCTGATCCTTCACCCTCACACTTGGTTGTGTTTTATTACTTCATTCTTTGTTTGCAGAAGTAGTCGCAGGTCAATTCTTGAAACAACCTACAGATTTATATCACAGCTGATTTGACTGAGCTTCGTGCGTCTCACTGAACACAACTTGCTCTCCATCACACCGTTGTTGCTTTGTAAAAAGAGGAAATGGCTCGTGACTAATGCAAAGTAGAGGTCAATGAATGAAATGAGCCAAGAAGTGAAGAGCATCAGTTTTTTTTCACAGTCCTGAGCCGTGTCTGTGCGGCCCGTTAGTGCCGGTTGCGATATGAACGTTAAATGAACCTCGGTAATTGAGCCACACGGCGGCTGTGGGTGATTCACTACAAACGTGGGGGACGTGAGGGCCCGAGGTCTATCTAGTCACTGCACTGATAGTTAGAGCGGTATCAAAGCAAACATTAGGGATACATTCAGCTTTTTTTCTCTACTCATTAACAAGTTTTCCTTGATCTCTCTCACTCATCTCTTCATCCTTCTCATCATCTCCTCTGTTTTTCTAGGCTCAGGACCTCCCGCAGACCAGACAGTGGTCATCGAGGAGTTTCGCTACCTGTCACAGAAGCTCTTTGTGTCTGTGTCTGTCTTCGCTGGGCTGGGAATCCTGCTGGGAATTGTCTGCCTCACCTTCAACATCTACAACAGCAATGTCAGGTACAAAAGCTCACCTTTACCAGGACAGAGGATATTGTATATTTCCTTTTCAGAATACGCGATATTGCTGGCTTCAGAGCTTAGAGCTTCATGCAGGTATGGCAGGACTGAATACCATTTTAAGAGGGACCACAGACACAGTGAGAGAGCACTAAGTTAACAGAGTAGACAGTTTTCTGTCCTCTCACAGGATGCATCCATGATGGATCTTATTCTGCACTGAAGCCTTAATTAATGATCGACGTGAGCGGTGTTATTAGAGAGTAAACTGCCTGTCCAACGTGTACAAACACTAAATGACAGGATGACAGGACGTTAAGTTCCAACTCCTGATTCTTGGTATCTTACACTCATTGAGCTGACCAGGTTTTAGATATTATAGCTTTTGATGATTGGTATGATTTATTGTTAATTTCTATTCATCTAATTCTGTTACATTACACAGAATAAGAGACAAATATGAGATGTGCAGAGTTTCTGCTGTCCTCATGTCAATGGTGAGCAAAGGGAAAGCCAGGACAGCAAACTGTCATGATTTTGTTGAGCGGTAGCTGTGTCCCTGTCATAGAGGGGGAGTAGAAAGCCAATTGGCAGTAGCAAAGCGTAGTGGACAGGCTGGGGGTGTCTGGTTTGATCGGTGATGTTACTACCATAGGTAGTACCAGTGTCTTGAATTGGATTTCAAGGCGCCGGTAGTGAGTGCAGGGTGTGGAGACAGATCTCGGATAGGCTGAAAAACAGCTGGGCTCCTCGGAGAGGGTGAGGCGAAGGGAATTCAGTTAGTTGAAATCTGCAGTTTCACCGCTACACGCCAACACACTGGACTTTTTTAATTAACTTCACTTCACTCAACTAAACTTAACTTTAAAATATTTGATCCCACAAGAGGAACTTCAGGTGTGGCAATGTCAGGAAAGTTAAAGTTGAAAAGAGTGGTGGAATAATACAGATTAAGATATAATTGTGCATAGATACAATATACTGTATGTATGAATTATGTACTATAAGAGGGTACTATAATATACAAAACTGTATTGTAATTCTGAAATTCTAAAATTCAAGTTGCACAAAGTTTTAAAGAGCAAATAAAACAGTTAATCTAATGTTTGAAATTCCACTTAAATGGTGTAAAATGCACAACTAAATCCAATCTAACCTGGAGGCAGCAGCTACGCTGTGCCATCAACAAAAGCGCACACGTAGTACGGATGCGTAACATTCACAGCGCTCAGTCTGAATGTTGACAGCGACTCCTAAATGGGCATGTATGAGGCAGACAGTTGAATACAGACGCAGTGCAGTTCATATTTCTGACTGACAGCTAATATTCTTGACTGGGTGACAGTCTGACTCTGACAGCAGGACGATGACAGTGAGGAGCTTTGTGTATCTGTTTGTATGTGCAGAGGGAGATAGAGCCTCTGACAGACACAAATATCCTTCTGTGCATGATAGTGTGGGATGCGGGCGTGTGTATACTGTAACAGGTCAGTGCAATTCATTTATTCACTGTCTTATTTCACCAAGCTCTCACCAACAGCTAAAAGTCAGTCTGATTTACTCTCATCTGGCGGCTTCTTGCTCGGTCACTTCCTCCCTGATTTAGAAAGCTCGGACTTAAAGAACTTAAGAAAGCAGGTTCTTATTAACTGTTACAGAGGTTTGTGCTGAAGAATTGGGGTGAGTATCACCACTGATTGTGCAATTGTTGAAGTAGTGTTCAATGCTGTTAGCACTTCTTTGTTGGTACAAACTGAGTAACAAATTTAACCTCGATTTTCTGCAGGTGTGCTTCAATATCATACAATATTTTGAAGTAGAAACAATGGGTACAAATCTCACAAGAGATTCTCAAATCTGGGGTTACCATCTAGACACAGCCCACAGATACTGTACGTTTGTGCACGATGGTTATGTCACTTACTGACGCCGTTTTTCTTAAGCAGGTTTATTTCAAACTGCAGACAGAAAGCTCAGCTGCACCTGTGCTTGAGATAAGCTTGGGAAAATGTAGCTTGTGTGGACATTAAGTAAAGACCTAAGCTACTGACAACCTATTTGATTCAGGAAAACACCAGTTCTACCACCACGCTACTGAGAAATGTAGTTAAACCATTAACATCACTACTTGTGGTGAAGCGACTGCCAAAGATTGACTCTCTTTGTGATCCATTCCTTTCACTATTATCTGGTCTATTGTGTTTGTTTATAATAATATACCATGAATGTATGTTTTTCTGCTTTTGCTTCAGGTACATTCAAAACTCTCAGCCGTACCTTAACAACATGACCGCAGTGGGCTGCATGATGGCTCTGGCTGCTGTCTTTCCTCTGGGCATCGATGGCCTCCACGTCCACAGGAGGCAGTTCCCCGTCGTCTGCCAGGTACAGGTTTGAAAGCTGAAACACAATAATTGAATTCCAGGTGCCAAAACTGAATATGAGTTTACTATCGGAAGTGCGGCTCAAAATTACTCATACGGTGTCAAAATGATGATAGCCGCCTTTGACAGATTACCAATAGTAGTCCAAGAAAACACAATCCCAGCTCAGAATTCTCTACTGAAGTAGTCTCTTCAGCATTTTATACATTATACAGTGTCCTCAGGTGAAGGACTCTTCAGCATCTGGTATCTTGACTTGTCACAACTGAGCTCTTGTGTAGAGGACTTCAGGACGTATACGTGTTGCTTGGCTTGTTGAATGAGCAGACAGAGTTCTCAGATGTATATTTTCACACAATTTTTATAATTAGGGGAAGAAACGCAACGAAACTTGTTGGTTAATCCGTTATTGTTCAGCAGCTGCCACATCCAACAGACACAGAGCAACGTGAGCTTACCATTGGAGTTGTGTTTCTGGCCACCTAAGACAAATCCCTTACAAGTATGGCTATGAAAGTGTCGACCACAGTGCAGGCAGACATACAGTATCACTGCTGTATTACAGAAGATAGCGTAAGAGATAGGCAGTCCCTCAGAAGGTTATTTTCCTTTCAAGGTCAGTTACAAAATACTATTAAACTCAAGCGGGGCTTAATGATGGAGAATGACTGAGGGGCTGCTTTGATTAATCTCTTTGATATATTAATCAGTTTCATTATAAAAACCCTTCATTCCTTTTCTTCTCTGCTAGTTTCGCCTGTGGCTGCTCGGTCTGGGTTTCAGCCTCGCTTACGGCAGCATGTTCACCAAGATCTGGTGGGTCCACACCGTCTTCACCAAGAAGGATGAGAAGAAGGACAGAAGGAAGGTAAATATGAGTTGCAGCCGTTGGATTCGCGTTTCCCGGAGTGAACAAGTCCACCCTGAGATTTTCTGCCGAGCCACTTCGGGGGAGGTTAGGCTGTACTTAATCATCCCCTTCAAGGGGAAGCTCTTGGGGCCGTAGTAGCAGCTCAGTCTGTGGGGACTGGTAACCGGAGGGTGGCTGGATCCAGCCCAGCATGGACCAGCCAGTATGGAGTTTACTGGGCACTGCTGAGGTGCAAACTGCTTGGGCCGCTTTACTATGTGACATTAATGCAGGTCCTGTTTGTGCATATGTGCATGCGTGGTTAACTAGTGAAACAGTTAAATTTCCACTAGAGGGATGAATAAAGTGATTTGTTCAGGGTGTACGCCGCCTCTCGCCCAGTGCCAGCTGGGATAGGCTCCAATTTCCTGCAGCCCCGATAAGGATGTGCAGTCACAGAAACTGGATGGATGGGTGGATTAATATGGTTGCCGGAGATTATTCCTCAATTGAGTGTTTTTTTTTTTTTTTTACATTTACTCTCTGCCCTGCTTCTATAGTTGGCCCACAATGGGATAGTTGGCCCACTGCTTGCCCTTGAGCATTGTGCGGCATCTATTTGTCATGCTGCCTGGCCAGTGAACTCTTCCAATTGGTCCCAGTGGTAGAAGGCCTCTCGTAGTTCTCCATCCCCCCTCCTGGCTCTACTGCATGTAAAACGACATGTCAGACGGGACGTCAAGCGAACGCTCCTGCTCCAAGGCGAGAGCAAGGATCTCACTAGGAGGGAGATACAGTCCATTTATGAATATTTATTAATATCTTTAGTTAGAGGAAGCCTATCAGGTGGGATTATTTCATCAAGCGCTGTGTCAGAGCTGATTGAGCTGACTTTAAATCACTTAATGCCCGTGCCGCTGCAGCTGCTGTTGCAGCCCTCCTCTGTGAGGGTGGAAGGGATGCAGCTTCAACATTTAAAACCAGAGCGGAGACAGTCCCGTGATTGTGAGCACATTCGATGCCTCTGTCATTATGTTTTGTGCTGACTGTATCCACACGATAACAGCCTCTCTGCAGCCAAGTGTGGAGTTTATGGCCAACATGAGATCACTTGTTATAAAAAGCTTTTCTAACAGAGGAACTACAAGATGCTTCAACGTGAGATGGTTTATTAATAGTGCAAGATAAGTGATTAACAAGAAGACAAATATGAGACACGACAAAGCAAAGGCAGAGAAATGTAGGGAGGGTAGTGCTTGTAGAGGCACATTGCAGTCTAGTCAGCTGGTGTGACTGTTTATATATATCTCTGTTTGTGATACGAAGCATCCTCTGTGTACTGTACATAAACACTGCAGTGGTCCTCTCTCTCCTCACTGGACAATAAAAAAGCCTAAAAGGTCACGGACGAGTGATACACTTTTGATGGGGGTGACGAAGACAAGGTGCCAGCTGCTCATCAGAAAGAGTAACTGATGCTCATTCACACACTCGCGCACCGATGGCACAGCCTTCGGGAACAATTCGGGGTTTGGTTTCTTGCCCAAGGACACTTCGACATGCGGACTGGAGCGAGCCGGGGATCGAACCGCAGATGTTCCAAATAGTGGGTGATCTGTTGTGAGCCGTAGCCATCAAATATAGCCTTCACACGTGTTATGCAATTTCATTTAGTAATAGTACAGGGGGAAAGCAAAGGTTAAGTTGAGGAACAGGGTTGGTAAATGTGAGAAAGAAGGGTGTTATAAGGTGACGTGTATGTATATTTAGACCATTGAAGTCCGGCATGCTTAGTGGTTTAAATGTGTAATAAAGTGAGGTACAGTTTTATTTTTTAAAGCAATGTTTGCCTTTTTTGAGAAGCTGTTATTGCTTTGTGTTCCTTGGGAGGATAGATGTTTATAGTTGGTTTGGATTTCCAGTTTGTACGGATGGTCTTTGTGTGTCTTGGCAGAAGTTCAGCAGAGGAGAGATTATCAGTTATACACAGGAAGGTGGAGGAGAGAAAGAGAACAGTCCTGCAATCCAAGTTTGCTAAACCAGAAGTGTTATACAGGTGGACAGATGGTCATCTGTGGTGCCCTGGAGTGCAGCGTAAACATTTATCACTGTCGGACAGAGCTCTGTTGTGAAATGTGCGGACAACACCAACATCATTGGACGGATATCAAACAATGATGAGAATTCATATCGGCTGGGTAAATCAACAATCTCCAAGCGAGAGCTGAGTGTTGATTTTAGTAAAGACTCACACCGCTGTCTGCATCAGTGCAGCTGAGGTCGGTGACAGGAACCGTTTGGCTGCAGGTTTTATTGGAATTGTAAAAAAAAAAAAAAGAGGTCACCGACTTGAAGTAAAACTTTTATCTTGTTGGTTGCTATTAAGGGATTCAGCAGGGAATCCATCTGGGCCAGGTGCCTCATTGTTTGTGTTAGAGCCTTGTGAAGTTCAGAGAGTCTTAATGAAGCATCTAGGACGTCGGCTTAATCTGTGGATAATTGTGGTAGTTGCAGATTAGAAACAATTGAATAGTTGTTGAGTTAGGGTTATTTTCGGGGGGAATATAGATTGCAATTATGGCTTGAGGTGATTGTGTATGATTCCTAATGCCTCTCTCTATGCCTTTGTCTCTCTTGTATTGAAGTTGATTTGCTAAAAATGTATCCAGTTTACTATTAATTCAGTTTTGGTTGTGCATGAATGTTCTTCAATTTGCATTTGAGGGTTTGTATTTCATACTCTGATAATTCTTTGGGACTGTTTGCAAAGTTATCTTTTAGTTCTTTAATTTAGTTTTCTCCTTCCTGAGATGAGTGTTAGACAGTTTCTCTCTTAATTATTGTCTTACCGGTTTGCCGGAGGAGTGTTGGAGTCGTTAATTTTCCAGAAACGCTGCCCACCTCGCTGATAAAGCTGTCAAACTGAAACTCCTTAAGCAGCGATGTGTTAAAACTCCATTAGAGAGTGGGTGTAAAGCATGATTCGAACTTTATGGGGAGTAATATAGGTGCTAATTGTTATCGGATGGATTTTGGTGTCATGCATATATGGAATAATAGAATTGCATGAAGGGGTGTCATCGTTTGGGCCATCAAAGTTTGCAGTTATGAACAGTTTATTGCTAACTGAGGGCATGTATTGTGTTATATCTTCCTTGTAGCTTCAATAATGGGTTATTAAGAGTCAAATGTATTTGTTTATTAATCAGAATGGACACATCTCTGTTTATTGCTGCAAGTAAGTAAAAAAAACAGGTTGAATTGGCATTTTTGACTTTGTTATTTGATGCTACGTTTCTTGTAATAAGTATGAGGCCGATCTCAATTTTTGGATTTTGGATTTTTATATTTGTTTGCCTGTGAGCAAATGAAACTCTAAGAAATAAAGCACAGCGGTGCATGACAAAGAAAAGGAAGGAAACAAACCTATTAGTTGGACCTGGAATGAAGTGTGTGAGTGTGTGAAATAGAAAGGGCAACATGGGGAAACAAAACGTACGGTGTGTAGGTGCGAATACAATTTTTCATGCACGTGTGCTGTAACTATGATAGATAGCTGGGTAGTACAACAAAAGGAGGTACATGTAACGGGACAAATACGAATGAGAAACATGGAGAATGAGGGAAAAAATCTAAATAAAGGGTGGGTGTGCGCTGTGGCTACACGATAGCTACATTTAACTACGTGATGTGGCTACAGTTGCTATGGAGATACCACATTGGGGCCATAGCAAACTGTCAGTTATGGCTACTTGTGTGTTCTTTCATTTTTCTCCCCCAGTTTTTAAATGTCAGCGGAGTTAAAGTCTGATTTTCAGTGACACATCTCCGCTGTAAACTTTCTGCTCTCCACGATCACGAACAGTGAACGGCTGAGTTTATGCCTCTTTCTTCATTTCAGTAATGAAAATATTGATTATGGTTTAAAAAAAAAATCCTGCATGAAGAGGAGATGTGCCACACATCCATGCACCGCCTAAACTCCCACTTCTTCCTTTACATTTACTCTTGCACAAAGGAGACGCTGCTTCCCGCATTTGGCACTAAACATCAGAATTGGATGTAAATAGTTCATTGCATCCGATATGAGCACAATTTCCTAGAGATACTCAGAAGTTAGTTCCACCATTCCCTCCTCTATTAGGCCCACGGCAATTGGAGTGCTTCCTGATAAGGACATGCGTGCCAGGAGGATAGATAAGATTCAGTAGAAATAAGTAGGACAGAAAGAGCTGATTTAAAGTGTAAATCATATTTCATAGTGCGGGGAGATCAACACATGCCAACTTATACACAGACAAAGAAGGGAGATATAGAGTAAATCAGCCATAGGATAAGGATAACTACTGTAGCTGTAGCTGCGATTGTGTGGATGAACAGCGGAGATGAGATCAGATCAGATCTCTCTTCTGCCTTTGCATCTTTTCTTATTCACTCCAGTCGAATCACCAGAAAGCTTTCATAATGTGGAATAATGCAACAAAATCAATAACCACTTCATAGTGTTGGACTTATTTCCAGAAAATCTTTCTTTCTTTAAAGCCGAATACATAAAGGAACACCTTTATTTATTGACTGAGTCAGAGAACTGTGTGCTCTCATCAGTATGGCCTCTTTGTCTCTTTCCCTGTCATGGCCCAGCGCTCTGTGGGCAGATTGAATTGGCCTCAGTTAGTGATGGATCATTGTTTTCTCTTTCAGCTCAGGCTACTCTATTTATGGCTTCATAAATCCCTCCCTCACAAAATCAAAAAAAGAGAGAGGATTTGTGCCTTTTTACTGATCCCTCACTGTTTCCCAGCAGCACCTGGAACCGTGGAAACTTTACGCCACCGTCGGCGTACTGCTCGGCATCGACGTCCTCTCTCTGATGATCTGGCAGATTGTGGATCCTTTACATATCACAGTGGAGGTACGATCGCAACATGAATGTGTCTAAAAATCAAATAAGATGAACCTTAGATCTATGACTGTATTTGATGTGTCTGAATAATAACTAGGTTGATGCGGAGTAGTAGAAAGATGAAAGTTAAGGAAGCTTGTGGCTGCCGATATTAAAATTTGTGAATTAAAAGTGAATTTTCCATTTTCCATCTGACAAAAAAATAATATTTCTGAATTAACTTTCATTTGATACAAGTTATGTTACGATACGGTACGATATATTGTCCAGATGGTGTCTAAAATAATCTAAAATAAATCATTATGAAAACAATAAAAAGAGGTCATTTGCATTTATTTTCATGAGAAATTAAATGTCAGTTTCATCTAATTAATCAAAATCTCACACGTGCCAACCAAAATGGAAAAAAATAAATTAAAAAAATCTTTAAATCTGAGACTCTGGGCCCAGGAAATATTTAACATTTTTGCATACTAAAGTAATCAAAGCTTAATTTTAGCATCGGCATCCACATGCTTCCATAAAAATAGACTCGCATGAGTAAATGTGCCTATAAATAACGATACATGCCTTATTAATTATGTGCCTACACTTGATTTTACCTTACACGTTTGCTGTCAGAGCTGTAGTGTGCTGCTCTTTTTTCTCACCTGTGTGTTCATGTTTTATGGACTGTATGTATTGGAACAGAAATTCACCAGAGAAGCCCCCAAAGGAGACCTGGATGTTTTGATCCAGCCTTTACTGGAGCACTGCAGCTCAGAAAAGATGAACACCTGGCTGGGTGAGTGGAATACCAACCGACTCACTGCATCACTATTTCAGTTCTGTGTTTCCACACGAGTGCTTCTGCATGCTTTAGCCGAACACACGTCTGTCCAGCAGAACTGAGTCGCTGTTCTGGAGCTTTCTTTTTTTTTTTTTATCACGTCACCTTTTCTAAAACGGCAAATTAATGGATCTTGAGGTGAGATTATTTTGTTAACTTCAAGGTTAAGAGTGAACTTCAGCATTTCCTAATTAGCTGCACAGACTTCAGCTCAGGTGAACGTGAGATCAGCACAAAGTCATTACAAATTTCCTGTTTCTCTGCCAATCTCTGCCTTCATTTCCGTAACGAACGGCCCATTTAGCTCCTGATAATGCAGGTTCATTACAAAATGATAAAAACAGCTATCGCAAAAAATAAATAAATAAGGGGAGACATTTTGTCTGGAGTCATCTTTAATTTTCACAGTATAATAGCGAGAACTGACTCAAACGTCTGCCTTGAAGTTAGGAAATCAGTGTAACAGACCATAGAAATTGGAAAATGTGAAATCACAGGTATGCTCCTCTAAAAAGTAAAACTTCACTGTGGGAAATGAGAAGCAGTACAAACAGTCCCATCATTCCTCACAGCTGCCACCTCGTCTTATCTCTTCAGGTGTGGTGTACGGTTATAAAGGCTTACTGCTGCTGCTCGGCATCTTCCTGGCCTATGAGACCAAGTCCATCTCCACAGAGAAGATCAATGACCACCGCGCTGTGGGCATGGCCATCTATAATGTTGCTGTGAGTTCAGTTAATTGTCTACTCTATGTGTGTGTGTCTCTGTGTGTGTGTGTGTTACCAAAACATATAACTTACGGCAAGTCCACACCAATGCCAACATTTGGAAATATGTGTGGAAGAAACTTGGAAAACTGAGCTCGTGAATTTTTTTCAGCTCGTCAACCTTAACCTGTTTCTCTGTGTCAAAATATCCAACCCAAAAGCTTCATTCACACTGCTGATTCTCATACACGTCAGGAATATGATGATGATAGTGCACGTTTATAAAGAACTTATGCAAAACTGACATAAAATACATAGTTTTAAAATATAGTGATAATATCAGCCTTGCCCTGTGATGAACCGGTGGCTTGTCCAGGGTGTAACTCGCCTTTCGTGCAGTGTCAGCTGGGCTGGGCTTCAGCCCCCCACAGCCCTGATAAGGATAAGAGGTTATGGAAGATGGATGGATGGAAAATCGGCCTTTAATCTGAAATTCTTGTTCAAATTGTTCTAGAGTACCTCAGGTTGCATAGAGTAAAGACTGAAGTCGGCACAGTCACTCTAGCCATGAAAAATATTAGAAAATCCTTCAAATCAATCATGAAACAACAAGAGAATGGATGCTAGTTAGTTTAGTTTGTCTAGCAAACACTCTTTAAGCTGGAGGTTAAGTATTGTAGTTGTTACACCCTTCAAACTGCGACGGCATTAGTGCCGATTTTATTACTTCACTGTCTGGACTAACAAAACATACAAGCTATCGGTGCTGCAGCACCTGGCACACACACACACGCCGACCGAGAGCGTCCGTTAACAACAGACGCTTCTCTTTAATGTGGCTTTCTGCTGAATGCCACAGGCAGTTTATCCTGCCACCTACTGGCGAGTGCAATAATACATTACTGAGCCGTAACAGTATATCATAAAATCAAATGTCAAACTGAAGCATCTTGGCATATATTTAAGAAAATCTTTTTTTTTACAGGTGCCACAAAGCTCACAAGAGACTCTTTTAAAGAAAGAATGATTAAAATCAGTGATCAGACGCTGCCATGGGTTAAGCTTCAAAAACTCTGGATCAGACGTTTTACATAACTCATTAAGCCGGATTTTAACCCACAATTTGTCACCCACGACTAATTATAGAGCCGGTCCAGATGAATTTCCGCCAGAGGAGCTGTCGCTTGATTTTCAGGCTCCATTGCCACATAACATATGATCTGAAGCTGCATACATTATCTGGGTGATAACAGGTGATCCACGGCAAATGGATTTGCATTTAGTCCCGGTATTAGTAAGCGTTCTTCGTTCTTCCCTTAAAGTCAGCTTGAAGCAGAGAGAAGAGCGATGCATCCTGTCCATATATACAGTATATCACCATATGAAAAGACTGATTAGAGTGTGTGTGTGCTTGTGGATGTAGCTGTGTTTGTGAGTGGCGTGCCTCTCTGCAGGCTCGGTGTTAGTCTGCAGACTTGGTCTTTCGCTTCCAATCCTCCGTCGCCAGCGCAGCTTCTCTCAGCAGCACAGTGACTTTTTCTTTGACCTCTCTTCCTTTGTTTCACGCTCTGCTGAGGAGACTGACGTCCTTGGTAGTGAGTCTCACCTGCAGCCCAATTTGTGGACTTAAACGAGGGCGAAACCAGCCGGTGGGCTCTGCAGCCCAGGACACGTGTACCAAATGACCGCCACATGCTGCGTGAGGCTCTGCAGCATGGAGACCTGAACTGATTGTTATGTGTCCTCATCAGCAGGAATAAAGTCACATTCAGAGAGTCAATTGTGACAGCCAGTTTTCCATATTAGACACTAGTATCTTCTGTATACGCAGTCTTTTATTTTAGTTGTCCACTGTCTACTTGTAAATAGATCTGCAGCGCAGGACACGTGTACTAAATGACCGCCACATGCTGCATGAGACTCTGCAGCACGGCCAGAAGCTGATTAAGTGTCAAATATCGCCTAGCTGCAGCTTCTTAATATATTATTGTGTGTCTCTCTAACATATTTTAGAAAAGAAAATCCATCCGCTGGCCTCAAAGCTGTTTCAAAGTAACGAGTAATGGGAATCTTTATGGAAATGTAGTGCGTAGATTAGAGTATCATCGTAAGTGCTTTGGATAGTAAACATCTCAACAGACCTCCATTTTTTAAGGTGTAAGAATAGGATCTGTTAAGCAGTTGTTTGGAGAGGAGGCAACTTCAGAATAAGGACCCTGTGTGGGTTAATCAGTGTCAAACTACGAGTGAATTAGTTATGAGCAAGACCTCACTTCAGGATGGGGAACATATTGAGTTAGAGACTTCATTCATAGCTACTTGGACGCTATTAATACTTGTAGTTTTGTGTTTTGTTACAGAAGTATAGACCACATTTATTAAGTGTTATTAAGGCCTGTATGGAGCAAAGCATATGCAGATCATAATTCATGTACAACAGCTTCCTTCCTTACTATTAATCAAGCAAAAAGTTGGAGGTTAATAGCGGGAAAGCTTAGTTAATGACCTTAAAGTTGTTGGATATGCAGAATAAAGATGCAAAACAATAATGCTTTATAATAATGAATATGCTACTGATATGCATGCCAATAAGTGAATGGTGAATATACGGTATGTACCTTCAATACAAAGTGTTTATAGAATTATGACGATGTAATGGAGTTTCTAAATCAATGCAAACATATCTTCTCTCTACTCATTTGTTTTTCCTGGCTGACATAAAGGCAGACAGATTATACAACCAGCATCTAATATTGGTTGTTTTTTAATATGCGGTAGAGCTGCTTCTAAATGTTTAGACGTTTGTCTAAAAGTGCAGGCAGACAAAGTGTGACTGTGACCAGGTTCGTGAAGGATTTTCATCTCCTCAGTGTGAATAACTCTGACATTTCCCCCCCTCAAGTGTTTTTCAAAGACATTGCTGCTCTGCTCTGTGTCTCGATGATTGGCTGGGCCTGTCTGCTCAGTCCCACAGCCAGATAAAGCAATCATTTGTTCGGCTTTATAATGTGTATTCGAGAACAAGAAGTCCCTTTACTGCAAAACAAACTCGCAAAGTGTTCAAAAGACAAGGGAGGCATCTGTTGCTGCTTTGAAATGCAACTCTCTTTCCAGCCAAGCTCTCTCTCTCACACACACACTCACACACACAAAGTTGCTTTTTAATCAGCAGCATCTCCAGTACGTCTGATTTCATTCCGTCGTAGCATTTTAATTCATCTCAGAGGATTATCCATTATGCACTGAACCCAATTTAAGCCCAAACTGAGTGGGTGAAATGCAGATTGGTACCACGAGAAGGAATCTGCATGTGTTTATTGATGTGTTTCAACTCTTCCTCCATCTTTTTATGAATGAGTGGCCTGTCAGATGCCTCGTTTGGCCACGAACTTTAGCCCACTTTTGTTTGGGAATGAATTTAGCTTTTTGTCTCACCACCTATCAGTGTCGTCTTCAGTAGACGCAGGAGCTGCGGTAGTATTTGCAAGGAACGATCAAAGAATATGTTGATGTAACAGTTGTTATTTAACGCTGGTGGCTCAGCTGGTAGAGCGTGCGCCCCGTGTGCAGAGGCTCGGTCTTTGCAGCAGCTGCCCAGTGTTCAATTTCGACCCGTGGCCCTTTGCTGCATGTCGTCACTCTCCCTCCCTTTCCTTTCTTTCTTCAGCTTTCTCTGTCAAATAAAGGTTAAAAGCCCAACAAATACCTTCAATAAAAATAGTTATTTCATTAAGTTCACTTTCAACCAACTGTACAGCTCCTGACCCGTGTTTCATGAATTCCTCAGCTACATTTCCGTTCTTAATCCTGCCTACAAAGCTTTGATTGGTTAATTTGTTTCTCCAACAGCAGCAGGTCTATTTGAATCACTCACCAAAATTGAGATTCAGAGGTCTGGAACCAGGATAGGAATAGTGGCCGAAAATGCAATTAGGCCCATGTTGTATTAAAGCAGGAGCCTCCTTTAAAGTTGTGTCTGTAAAGGCTGCAGACTGGCTGTCTTCAGATGAATGGCAGTGGTTAGCTCTCCCCCAAGAATCCCAAAGCGCACAGAAATGCTATTTGTTCCAGTGAGGTGGGTGAAATGAATTGGACGAGTTGTGTATGAGCGGAGGGCAGGATTGTGTTTGTGCGTCGCTGTGTGTAAGTAATGACACAGCAGAGAAAACATGGCTGCTGCTGGTGTCGGCCTGCTGCTTCCATTTGCCAGTCCGAATGGGATTTTTCAGCTTTTGCACAGAGATGACTGACTGTTGATCAATGTGTATCGATTTCCATCCTCCACCTCTCATGTTTCATTCGATGTCGTGCTCAGTCTCTGTCCCTCACTCCTCCACCGTCTCATATTCCATCTCAGACTGTCTCCAATTCATCTCCTCCCTCTGTCATCTCACTCTGTTTTGTTCTTTATCTTCTCTTTCTGCCACATCTCTCTGACTCCTATTCTCTCTTTCTGATTCGGATTCAGCTATATTTGTATGACAGAAATTAAACCTGTGTTGCCAAAGCAACAGTGCTCACCACAATTGTATCGCAAGAAGCAGTGAAACAAAAACAAAAGCATCAAAACATGCAGCTCATTAAGGAAGGAGTTAAAATCAACAAATTATCATGCTGTTCTTAAACCTCTGAGGTCCAAGCAATCACCCACGATTGCACGATTGCCCATGAATCAATCAATCCACCATTTAATCAATCAAATCAATCAGTCCATCCATTTTCATCCATATCAAATTTAGGTGTAAACAAATAAATGAATATTGTAAAAAGTAGAAGTCATTGATAGGACCCCAGAGGGTTAATGCAGACAGATGACGAATGGAAAATGTGTCTACATGTCACGTCTTGCTGATAATATTGAGTTTTCTGTTCAGTAGCTGGTAAGTTAGAGCAGCAACACCCTGGTAAAGTGACAAACATTTTTTAGGTTTTTGTAAATTTGGATCAAACATATTCAAGTAAATATAGACTAAAGAAGAATAAAAATAAAGATGTAGTATGCTAATAACACAACATAAAATAAAATAAAATAAAATATATGTATACGCAACAAAAAAACACTAGAGGGCGACGTTATTCAGTTTAATCTTCATAAGAACGTCAAGGTCGTTCGTGTATTTGGTTTTCATGAAGGATTCTGTCGAAGGCTTTAAGTTCCACTCACAATTCCCTGAACAGTTTTTAAAGGATGATTCTTATTTATTACAGTTATTTTTTTTTTATCATTTGGTGATTATCTCTATCAGTTATGATAACTGTGTACTGACTAAAGTAATTGCTGAGGTCCAGGAACCGTTGCACGATGTCCAACAGGTCAAGAGATGTGAGCAATCAGATGACCAAACAAGTTGGCTAGAAGCCAATTTTATTTTTTATCCAGTAAAGGTAAAAAAAATATATAGTTTAATCTATTGATTATTTTAATAAAATAATAATTAATTATTTAATTATCGTAATAATATTATTATAATTCAACTAAAATACAAGTTTTCAGAGACAGTTTGCTGTCATAGACGGCTTTGAAACACATAAAATGTAATAACCAGTGGTTTAAAATAATACACTTAATCGATTAATTAATTCTCAGTATAGTTGGTGATTATTTCTCTGTTGATCGATGTATTGATTAATCAACAAATTGTTTCAGATCTAATTTAAACCACTTTATTTGGAGGTCAAACTGAAATCACTGTATCTTTTTGACTTCCCACCTCTTTTGACTCTTTTGTCTGTAATAAAATAACATGTCCTTTCTACCCCCTTTTTTTATCCTCAGGTCCTGTGTATGATCACAGCTCCGGTCACCATGATCCTGTCCTCTCAACAGGATGCCTCTTTCGCCTTCGCCTCTTTGGCCATCGTCTTCTCGGTCTACATCACTCTGGTGGTTCTGTTCGTCCCTAAGGTAAAATCATAGGACTGTCCTCTCATCATCTCCTCCCTGCAGATTACAGCAGCAATTTAAGTGTCAGACGTAATGAATTGCCTTTCATCAGCGAAGTCATCTGGGCTGGTATGATCTATTACAAAATGAGCTGTAGATTGGCCCTGGCTTGCTGTGTCAGCAGCAATACCTGCTCAGGTTTTCAACAGTCTGCTATGCTTTGTCACCGTGCAGGTGTGTGTCATCTCATAAATACAGTGAGATACTCTGGAAACCTGTTTGATTGTTAAGTATCTTGCATAGAGAGACTTTGCTCACACACTATATGGCCAACAGTACGTGAACACCCAAACATTACACCTATATATTTTACAGTTAAACATGTGATACAGACGCCATGGACAAGCCACAAGAACGCTATCTATCTGCTATGCTAGGCTAAGCTAAGCTAACCACATCCTGACTCCAGCTCAGTACTTCACCCACAGATATGAGATTGATATCCATCTTCTCATCTTACAAATAATCATATTTAACCAAACGCAGGTTAATCCATTCATTTGAATGGGTGTAGTGTGTTTTAACTGCGGTCTCTACTATGATCCTCCATCTGTTGTGTTCTGGCTTTGTTTATTTCATGTATGCAGCTTTTACGACTGTCTCGCTGCAAAATAGTGACACTATGAAGTTTCCTTTGGTGTGTGTCCGATCGTTTAAGAGAGAGACAGGTACTGTAGTGAGCAAGCAATAGTCAGGTGTCCGAGGGCGCCCCTAATTTGCTTAAACACCGCTTTATGTATGAACATGTACACCGTGACACCGTCACAAAATAAGTTAATGTACCTTAGTTGATATGTTCAAACTCCTTAACAACTGTACAGTTAATTAAAACCAAAAACTAATTGCTAATCTGTTGATTATGTCAGATAAAAATGAGATTATCTCGGTTAAATGAGGAGTTTGTTTAAATCTCTCATATTTCTTGTCCTGTTGGACTCTTTTGTTAAGCTGTGTTGTGATGTCGGTGCAGCCCAGATCGGCAAATGAATGTGAATAAAATGTTTGGACCCAGGTGGTAAAACACTATCATTTTCTTTGAAGACGTTAATTAGGAACAGAGTTATAGTGGATGTGTCCCGCCCAGAGATTCTCCACAGGAGAGGTTATTTGTTTGCCACTTGAATGTGGCAATACAGAGAACAGGTGGTAATGCAGCAGTTTAAACTGCACACTGTCAGCAGAATATTCATAACACACACACACACACACAATAGGAATGACTTACTCAGCACAAATGTATAGTAGTTCAGATTCTTTGTATATATAATATAGCAGTTTTATTAAAAAATATATAAAAATTACAAACACTGAGTGGACAGGCACAAAGTGCAAAGCCAGACTAACAGACAACAGAGTTGATAGAAATATGAAGTATAGATATATTGTGTATTTTTAGGTTTATTCAGGAGCGTTATGTAAATAAACAGAAATCAGTCACATCTTATCGCTGACAGGACAGGCTGATAAATATTATGGTAAACAGTGTCGACTGGTTTTAGGGTGATGCAGCAGCTCGCCCACTGAATGACTCAGCAGTTTTCTTTCTGAAGTGGCATGGAAAGCAGCTTTTATTTTCTAGAGTGGAAGCCAACTATTTTACCATAATTTTATTACTATTCAGCATGTGGAACACTTGGTTCTGTTTGTCATTAATCAATCCAGATTGTAAAGTGTTTGTAGTGAGGCCCACGCACAATTTAAGCAATCTGAGTAATAATGTATAGAAAGACTAGAGATGGATGATTATTCTTTTGTTAAAAAAACTAATGTCTGATATTCATAGACCAAAAAAATAAGTGATTAATGGAGAAATAATCTGAAGACTAATGGAAGTAATGATTGGTCACAACCCACCAAGTTCAACATCTGACCAACACCCTGAGTGATACATGGTGTGGCAGTAGTGGAACTTCCTTTTTAAATTTAATCACAGGAGTCAGACCAAAAAAGTGTTAATAATTTTCAATCATTCAAACACTGACCCCGATGACCTCCTTCAACAGATAACTGGTTAACATATATGAAAAGTCTTCACGTGTGTAATAATGCTTTATGATTTGTAGATGCGGCGTCTGATAACGCGGGGTGAGTGGCAGTCAGATGCCCAGGAGACCATGAAGACCGGCTCGTCCACCAATAACAACGACGAGGAGAAGTCCAGACAGCTGGAGAGGGAGAACAAGGAGCTACAGAAGATCATCCAGGAGGTCACCCAGACTCTTTGTCTTTTCAACAGCATTCTTAATTCATCATTCCATTTCCATCATAGTTGGCAGGTAAAAGTCTTTTAAAAATTAGAGGAGAAATGAAAAGGATAGAATATACCATAAAAGATTTGACTGAACCTACAGGGAAGAACCATTGATTGGAATCAAGTTCTTCAGTCTGGAGACAGAACAAGACAGGATTGTGTGATTTTCGTATCCCAATACCTCACACAAGAGTGAGTTAATAAACAGATAAACATAATTTTTTTATGTTTCATTTGTAAGAGAAATATAAACTTAGTTATTCCAAAATTTGAGATGCACAAAGGAGTTCACTTGGTCTTTTAAGTAGATGATTATATCGTCTGCATAGAGACTTACTTTTGTTTTTGGATTTTATATTCCTGTTTTTGCCGCCAGTGAAATAATGTACAGAGCAAACAATGTTGCTCTCTCTAATATGTAGGTTTCTGAGAGATAATAATCAAAGCTGCTGGTATATTATTTCTATTCTATCTGTGATTCTTTTAATATTATCTTGTGTTTGTCGTCCTGTGACGAAGCCAATTTGGTCTTCTGTCAGGTCAGATACTATTGATTCAAGTCTGTGATGGTTAAGGTAGTGAGAAGAGGGGACTTCAAGTGCTATACAGATGTGAAGCCGTCACTTTCAGGTTGTTTTTCGTTTTCCTTTTCTTATTTAAGTGGATTTGTTTTTGGATCATGCAGTTTATGAACTGTAGTTCCTGCTGAGCAGCTTTGGGGCAGTAATTCATAGCAATTTTGTTTTTATTTCCTGTTGAAGTAAATCACTGATTTCCATTCTAATCTTTTTCATTTATTTTTATGTCTTTTGGTCAGGTATTCCTTTATGTTTTGTTCCAGTTGCTTTAGGTCTGTTAAAAGTATCTCTGTTTTACGTTTTAATCTTGTTTGCAATTGCTATCAATTTTTCTCGTATGACCACTTTTAACACATCCCTTAATCTTCATGGGTCTGTTTTGCCAATATTATTTTCCTCCAAGCAACTGAATAACACATTTTATTTGCTCAACTACTGACTTATTGTTTAATATTCCCACGTTTAATCTCCCTTATATTTTTCAGTCTACAACATTAACCTCAAATAAACCCTCAGTTCCTTCTTTTCTTTCTGCATGAAAAATAATCGATTCTTGAGTGTCTTGTGGAGTAATAGCTGGTTTCTGTCTGCAGAGGATGTAAGTCCCTCCAAGATCTTTTGAGCTTTTGTTTTTTATAATTTGGGTAAGTGGACCCGATAAGGCATGTTTAGGGAATCTGCCTGGGACTTTGCTAATCCCCATTTTTCAATGTTTCAAGACAACTCCTGCGAACTATCAAATAAATTGAAACATAAGCACAACCAAACAGTCTTGGAGGACTTGTCCCAAGAGAAGATTGTTGTGTCATTGTCACCATTTGCTCCCTCAGAAAGAAGAACGAGTGTCAGAGCTGAGAAACCAGCTGTCTGAGCGACAGGCCTTGCGATCAAGGAGAAGAGCATCCACTGTCACCAATCAGAACCACAGCTCTCCACCCCTCGCTATCCCTCACAGTGACCCCAGGTCTCTGGCACCTCCTCCGGGGTACCCCGCCCCAACCTCCGACCCCCATACCATCTCTCCATCCTTTGCCAACTCATCCAGCCTCTACCAACCGGACAGCAAGATCAGCCGGAATAACTGCCATACCAGCCGGCTACAGCTGCTATATAAGTAAGGTGAACACTGGAGGGATGACAGTAATGACGTTGGAGAAGATGAAGTACAAACATGAGTTTGAATGATAAATCAGTATCTTTTGGAGGCCCTGACTCCAAAACTCATTCCACCAATCAGCAGAGGCCAGAGGATAACCAGTGGAAAGGTTAATATCGAACTTTTCCACCAGTCATTTATCATGCGCCATCTAGAGTTTGAGAAAAATCGCTCAGAAGTGACCGATCGCTAAGCTCTGGCCCCCTTAGCTACAGTTGATAACCGATAGCGCTGCACATAATGCGGTTTACTAGGATAACATTGAAATTTGTGGTCATGTCTGAAACAAAAAGTCCTTGCCTTCAGACAAAAGACGAAAAAAGCTACAGTTTATTTTTGGTTTTGATTATTTATTTGCTAATTAACTCTAAATAAGTTGGTCTCTAGCTAAATCATATTAAAACAGGAACCTTGTGAAATCCTGTGTTTAGCTGACATGTTAAAAAGAGGAACCTTCTCAAAGGGTATTAATATGCATGTGACGGGTACATACCAAGGCCTCGGGATGAGCAACACGCTTTGAAGTCAAGGTCTAATAATTTGTACAGTCTACTTCTGGCGGAAGTTTCTTTCAATGCGGAAGTACATGCAGAAATTTCGGGTAGTTCTATGACGAAAGTCACTGTCCACTGAGCAGTTTCCATATGAATCAAGCCCTGCCTCCAACACTGTATCCAGTTCTCTTTACACATCTGTGATTGACACTTAAGTTACATATCACAGGGACAAACTCTGCATCTCCACCAGTTGATGATCCATGTAGAGGACATGGAAATAAAGAAACAGTTATTCTTGTCCTGCAGAGTATCTAGTCAACCCTGTGATTATAGTGCAGCATAATAAAAGAAAATATAAATGTAAGCCTCCTCAAATCCAATAAAATTCATGAGAAAGCTCTGATATAGTTGCATCACCGACCTGATCCCGCTATGCGGATGTTCCAATCATGAGCGGACTTTTTAACGTTACCTGTAAACCCTCAAAATAATGAAAAATAAATGTCTCTTTGCTTTGGATGCACCACTAGGTTACTGCTGTATGTAGTAAGCAAGTTAGCCAAACATACTTAGCTTCGCAACGTACAGTATAGCAGATAGCAAAGCATTTGGAGGGTGGTGTCTTTTGTTTTACCCCCTCCCGAAAACCAAAAACACAAGTCTAAGAAACAAAATATACAGTTTGTTTACGTGGCTTTACAAGGTACGAGGTTAATTTATTCATCCTTCTACAACACAGTGTTGTAAATGCAAGTTATAGTCCCTTTATTCTACTCGCACATCTATGCATATTTAAGAGTGGCTTTTCAAAAGTAACAAAGTCTTCAGCCAACACTAGTGTTAAATAGCAAAATCCAGCTGATTAAAATCTGCTAGCGACAGTTTTTTCAGTCACTTTACCAACAAAATCAACAGTTGCTGACTACAAATGACAGCTGCAAGACCCCATGTTTAAAAATACTAAGAATTTCGATGTTAAATCTGCTAATGTTATCATTAAATTCTGCAGTGCTAGCATGGAAAGGCATAACAACAGTAGTTTATTGGGGGTGGAGCTTAGTACAGGGTCGTTTTGAGACCATGGCGTTACGGCAAAACCTTTATCATATCTGTACCTTACAATCCTAATGTGTTTAGATAGTGCTATGTACTGTATTAAGAGGCCGGACAAAAGGACAGACTTCATGATGAGTGATGCCAGTTTCATTACAAAGTTACTGGTTATATCCATCGCATAATAAGCTTTGTCATTTTAACTCCTCTTGTTAAATGTTCGATTGCGGTTTTTACATTGTCTCTGTTCAAAGAGACTGCTGAGTCATCGTACGTAGTTACGTGTGTTGGTGTGAAACCCTTCACTGTGGATGAATTCAGTCCTGTTGATTCAGGGTTAAAAAAGGACACTGCTGTCATCTGTCAGGTATCTACTGTATCAACACTCTCAAGTGCTGAAGGAGTGTTACATGAGGCTAAAAGCATCGATCCAGATATCTTGGCTGCAGCTGGCTGTTTCATTTTCCTGTGGAGAAGACAGATAACTTCCAAGAAATTAAATACAATGGACCAGCTGTCAACCGACAAGTCTCAGATGTCCAACCTAATCTTAATGCAGTCAGAATTGTTGCTATGTAATTTGTTCTCCAGGAGCTATTTTCATGTCTAAATGAATATGTGTGTCCTAGTGCGTGTTTGAGAGATTTGTTTCTGGTTGAGGGAACAAAGAAATGATTGTGGCACAGAGCAGTATTAGTTGATATATGCAGCAACAGCAGGGGTGAATTTGGTCAATCTGAATTTGACATTCATAAGAGGTCCATATGCAATTTACTATATATTTTATATTTGTATGTATAGTTTTGAAATTTAAATAAGTCAGTATGGTTTTTTTTGTATACAGTGCAAATCACTCAAATCCACTTCTTCTATTTGAGTTATTCCTGTATATGACAGTATTTTTAGGGACTGAGATAAAACAAAGCACTAAACCAACCTACAGTTTTAAAACCATCAAAACTTTTCTGACTTTTCTGAAGTCAAAACTGTTTTGTCTCGATTTTAAAAAAGAGATCATGCTCAGCTATCCAGTCATTAATTTGCTCAATCCTCCATGATGACTCCATCATCAGAATCCACTAAATATAGAAATCAGTGGTGGTGTTAATCAAAAATGGGAGCATGTTTAGAATAATTCAAAGGGGGCCTTGTATTGAGCCTTGTGGTACTCCACGAATCATGCTGGCCTGCTTGGAAGTAAGATTGCCAATGACCAGTCTTTCATGCTCTGAAATATAAATTCAGATATAATTTAAATCCAAGAAATTCAAGTATAAGCAGCACCACAGCATGGACTAATACTGCACACGACCCACAAACAGTCTGTCACAGATTTTTTGTGTCTCGCCAAATGTCATACCTCCTCCTTTGTTTCAGCAGCTCACACATTTCCTCCACAGCTACAAACAGAGTTGCTGATTATTCTTGACAACAAAACTAACAGTCTTGCATTAGATTTCCCCTGTAGCATTTCACTAACCCACTATTATGCTCACATTTTTGGTATCACTTTCAAATACCACAACTTTTGTGGGGATTTTGTTGCCAAACAGGAAGTTCCTGATACAGTTTCTGTGGAAAGGTTTTAATGGCAGAAAATGAAATCGCAACATGTGCTTGACTTCTCCATATCTAATAATAACCTATGTACTGACAGAGATAACAACATGGGACTTTTGGTTTCTTTGAGAGTGTCTGAATAAGTGAAAAAGGGAGAAAAAAAAGTCTCACAGACTTAAGTGAAATGAGAGTTTATGATGTTTCAAAACTCTGACGCCTTTGTTGAATCACACACTGATTAAATATTTGTCAAAAACTCCAAACTCCTTTAAGCTGTAGAAAAAAGATGGGCCAAAAATAAAGCGACCTTTACTCACACAGTATTTCAGCACTGTACTGAAGCCTTGGAAACCAGAAAAACAGCATTTAAAGTTATAATCCTTAAGATATGTAAGAAATCAAACCCCATTTTGATACTATTTGTGCATTTTTCTGTACATACATACATACAGTAATTATCTCTATATATCGTAGAGATTCATATTTTTTGATCTGACACCTCTGGTTAGGGTTTCGTAACAATCATGGTCATGGTTTAAAGAAATTAAAGTGGCTGTCAGTCAAACAGGAAGCCGACAACAGTAATTCTTGTCAAAGATGCCCACCTTATTGACTCATACATTATGTCTCTTTAACAGCTCCACCTCACTTCGTCATTGTTCCTGCCAGAGTCATAATTCACAGCCACTTACAGGTCTCAGTCACGTAATTGTTGTGATTTGACCCAGTTAGAGATTTTCTTTTCCATCAAGTCACCTCAGCGCGCATCCTGTCCCATTAGGTTGCCACATTACCCCTGTAGATAGTAATCTAATTGCTAATTTCACAAACTTTTGTGTGACATTTGAAGAATAATTAAAAATTAACAAACCTGAAATTCAAATCATTGGCTGTTTCTGGCTCTTTTAACCGCTTGTCATCTTCTTCAGAGAACAGGGTTTGCTGAAGTTGTCATGGAGACCTTTAGTTATAATTTTGGCCCATCTTCTGTTTTTAAGGTCAAGATTAAATTTTCATTTTCAGTATTGGCAGCACAGGATTAATTGGAAGTGCCATGTAATTTGAAAGTTTGTCCCTCTGCGCTACAGTAACACAGCACCTGCCTCTCCTTGTCACAGTTCTTTATTCTCATTTAAAGGTCATGTTTGTTTCTTTAAATGCAGTAAATGCTCATGTCATGAACTTTCATATCAAATATATTGTGTGACCTCTTTTCCTGAGGTATAGAGTCGGTCTTGACTTCCAGTTTAGTCTCTGCGTACTGTCTGCGTGGTAGCACAGCGTGTTTCAGTAGCGTGGGTGATTTAAGTTATCGTAAGCACTTCTGACTTGACTAAAAACTACAGTACGAGGCGCAGATGTATAAACCACGAGAACGTTGTGCAGTGCTCCTACTACATTCTTTCAAAGTGACCATGTGTAAATATTTTCTGTATGTTTGTCTGTAATGATGTATTTTAACTGTCGAGTCTGTAAAGCCAGTGACGATGTAAGTGATGTTGATATACATGAGATTATGCACACCGACTGTAAATAATGACGATGTAAATAATGACGACATTGAACCTTTGCATATACAAGCTGTATTTCATGTGGTACAGTATTCAAAATATATTTCTATATGCTGTAATATCTGATATCGGAGATTATTTGACATGCAAGAAGGAAAATAAAAGTCAATGTTTTTCTCAAACTATCGTCAGTGTGGATGACTTTTTATCCACCTCAGCAGCGTCGGTCGGTCCAGACTGAAATACCTCACAATAACTCTTGTCCCCAGAGGATGAACCCTGCTGACTTTGGTGGTCCTCTGACTTTTAATTTAGCGCCACC
Source organism: Miichthys miiuy (assembly GCA_036365135.1). Lineage (NCBI taxonomy): Eukaryota > Metazoa > Chordata > Actinopteri > Sciaenidae > Miichthys > Miichthys miiuy. The sequence continues at coordinate 21,877,123 of CM071614.1, read as the reverse complement.
AGCAGGTCAGATTGCTCACTTTTCCTCTGAAATATCCAATCTACTCGATGGATTGATGAGATTTTATACAGACATCATGATAGCTCATGAAGCTACAGGCCACGTTTTACTTGAAGTAGCTAAGCTACAGCATATTTATTGAAAATATCACGACTCAGAAAAAAGTGTCTTTATTCAAAATTTAAAATTAAAGTCAGATCAAGAAACTGCTATTTATTTTAGAACTATTTTTATTTGTTTTTGCCACCTTGCAGCTTAGCTACTGGAAGCATTACATGATTATAAAAACAACTGAGACCTGAACACTCATGGGAAATATAGTTCACTTAGTAACACCAGTATATACAGTTACACTTTCGTTTCCGGTTCCATGTCTCCGCTACTGGATGATCCGTCCATGTTCCCCTCGTATAAACTGCAATAACCTTGACGATCCACATGCTGATTTTAGCACAAAAAGGGTTTGTCACATTGCAGGAACAGAAACTAGAGCCAATGGAGGGTTACATCAGGGGCATTTCAAAAACCTCTGTTACATATGGAGCACTCCACACTATAAAGGAGAGACTAGATCAGTTTCAACCACACTGGGTTTGTTCAGGTTGCGGTTGGGAAGCTTCTGCATTGTTTGCAGGGCATCGAGTAGACTGCTGTGTCAGTCATCTTAAGCTTTCAGTTAACCCTGATTGATTGAAGAACCTTTTTTTTGTGAACAGAACCACAGATTTTACATACATTTGCTGCATCACAATATATCGATAGACAAACATTCTTATGTGCTGATGGCGCCACGGTGGCGTAGTGTCACTGTCGCCTCACAGCAAGAAGTTTCCTGGTTCAGCGGGCGTCTTTCTGCCTGCGTGGGTTCTTTCCAAGTCCTCCCACAGTCCAAAGACATGCACCCTAACAGCTTAATTGGTGACTCTAAATTGCCCGTAGGTGTGTATGTGAGTGTGAATGGTTGTTTGTCTCTATGTGCCCTGGGATGAACTGGCGACTTGTGCAGGATGTACCCCACCTCTCGCCCTAAATCAGCTGGGATAGGCTCCAGCCCCCCTGCGACCCTGATGAGGATAAGCAGTTACAGAAAATGGATGGATATTATATAGTGATTTCATCCAGCCTCACTGCAAGTATAGTGCAAGCCACTACACTTTTTGAGTCTTCTACCTTCATAACGGTGAGGTACGGTGGAACGTACAAAGCCGACTTTAACAAGACAGAAAAGGTGGCGCTAATTAAAAATAATGAGCCGTGTGGGTTGTCCCTCTAGCAGCCATCACAGCTGCTGATATCTTGAACCCTCATCACACCTCCCTCAGCTGAGAACAGGGAAATGTGTCCACTACACAGCTTAGTATTTCATTTTTATCAAGCCTTTTATTGAAACAATTTAAATTCAGTGTGCAGCCTGAATGTGAAGATTGTTGTTGATAGCCTAATATATGGTTATCTGTGTCATGAAAGCAGCAGGAGATGTGTTGTATAATTCAGCAGGGCTGCATAAAGACGTGAGCAGTAGCCTGTAGCCTATATTTATATAATAGTCTATGATTTTTTCTCTATCATTGTATTTATACCTTGTGATTTTATCCACAATTATAGCAGCTGCAGTGTCAATATAATATCATAGTGACTTTCCTACGCTCTAATCTGTTATCTTTACAGATAACAGGCAAGACCAGCTCATATCACTCATACCATCAGCACTGACACAGCTAGCATTTCCTGATTCACATCCCGCTCTCAGCCGCTTCTAATTCACACATACAAAACCACGTTGTCAAGCAAGCTACTAAATAAAACTAGGCTTTCCAATTACTGTGATCCCCGTTCATGCTTTGCTGCTCAGACTTCTGCCCAGTTTTTGTGCTGATACTTTTAGCTGCGGCCGACTGCGAGACGTCGGACGTCCACGCCTTCATCCACAGCCAGACTGAACACCTGTGCAACAATTCGCTGAATGTGTATTTTTTTTTTTTTTTTTGACATTTCAGTGAAGTAGTTGCAGAGAAATATTGGATGCGATGGTGTCTTTATTCAGCAGTGAGCTTCAGGACAGAGCCAGACTAGCTGTTTCCTCCAATAAAATAATAGTTATGCATCATACAGATGTCTTTTGACGTTTTATTTTCTCCCTTTCTCTCTCTGGCCATGAGACACTGTGAAAACTATAAAAATGTTAGCATAACAGGAAAGTTATCATACCATATTAAAACACATCAACATTTACATCACACACAACAAAAGCAACTGAAATACAACTACTGTGTGCGCCTCTTGGACCACATGCAGAATCAAAGTCACACCAGGGCTGCGGGTCTTTTTTCTGCATCCACTTTCGCTCTCCTAAATACTCTGTTACCTTTTTAACATACACTTATTAATTACATTGAAGTCCCTTTTAATGTTTTTATGAGCATAATATAAAAAACTGCTTCTAGGGCAGTTACAGTAGTCTAATATATTTAACAGACACTGATGGTAGTTGCATCTATCTTCTCATATAACTAAATCATAGTCATGTCTTGGTTCACCCTTGCCTCACACTTCCTAAAGAATACAAGAAAACTACAAAATGATGCAAAGCAACCACAAACACGTGCTGAAGGACGAGTAAAAGCAGAAAGTCTCTGCTCATATGTAGGAGTGGTAGGAGACTCTCTACACGTCAGTGCCCAGGGGGCATTGCCTCATAATACATGCACATCTGGTATTAACATCGTCTTACTTATTTAATTGTTTTTGGTTGTCCCTCTTGTTATTTTTATTTTCCTTTCTCTCTTTTAGTTTTAGCATTTTTAGTTTTAATGTTGTCTTTGCCGTATGTAAACGTATGTGTATGCCTGATATTACACATAAACAAAATACCAGATTCCTCCCCTTGCGCACACGTAAAATTGGCACAAAAAATAGATGAAAGCCCAGTTTAATCCCACTTTGAGATAAATACTTTCCACTACTGGTGTGTGGTGTTGCTCTGTAGGCTGCTAGAAGAGGAAGGAGGGGGATTACCACATTATGAGGGAGTTCCCCTCCTCCCTTCCACTCTGTGTATCTATTGAGGAACTGCTACTCCACTGGAAACTTTCTCATACATAGTAAGGACCACGCATTAATAGCTCACAGCATGCAATGGCAAGTCATGGTGATTTATGCAATACCAAGGCTATAATTATCCATCATCATTAATGATGAGATCACAAGAGACAAAAAATAGTGCGAACCTCTCCACTGTCATTTCACGGGTAAATAAATACCAGTTGTAACAAAGCAACTATCAGGGCCATCATGTGTGAAATCACTTTCTGACTGTAATTTCTGTGGAGGTAGAGGTAGGTAATAACTTTGTATAACTTGAGTATTGAGGCTGCCTTTGATATTTTATCAACCCATCAACATACACATCATATAGGGCCTCATCAGAAAACAACAGTGCATTCCCATTCTTCTTCAGAAGCACGCTCTTCTCTTTCATTGGTTTCAAAAGGGAAATATTAAATTGTGTTTGATTGCTCAACACTATTTTTACCTACTGCAGTCAGGAAATCCAAATTTGGGCAAAGGGCTTTGGTAGAGCAGATGTGGGATGAGTAAGAGGAACAAGTGTGATAGCAGTAACCAACACAAACTGTGATAGCCCGAGACGCCTCACTATTTCCATGTCCAGTTGTGCTCAGGGTGCTAATAATAGATAATGCAGTACAATCTGGTCTGTATAGATCCTTGTTCCTGACTGCTCAAGCAACATCATCCACTAGGGCAAGCGTCAAGCATCACCTGTGGCCTGCAGGAGATCTCTCCCTGTCTCAAGCCCATCATGGAAACAATTATTGTGTGCAGACTGAGCAGCTACAGTCCAGGTTCAGCAGTCAATGCATCCTGCAAGCTCCATCTCTCTACCAGCTCCTCGTTCTAGCTACAGAAGCTGAACTTTGCCTTTCTCTTTATGCAGAGTCCTCCAGGGATCAGATTTGTGTTGTTCTTTCCTCAAGCAGTCATCTCTCATATTCAAACTGCAGCTCTCTTCACCCTCAGGATGCTCCTCCGTGGCTTACATTATTTCCCAGCTCACAGGAAAGGCAAGAAATTCACATACTCCTCATAGTCCTGAGAGGGAAGAAGTCCATCGCATAACTTTTTAGTAACGTTATTTTCCTCTTCGGTTCGGAGACGTTATAGACCACACAACCCCTGAGACAGAAGAGGTTGCAAGCTTCAAATTGTTGTTGAATTCTTTAAATTTCTTCACACATCAGTGGGCTTTAAACATTAACCCAGTGTGGACATGAAAGTGTGTTGCTTGCTCTGTTTCGTGGACGTCTAGGATTCATAAATTTGCTGGCGGCAAACAGAAGTGCATTTAGCCATGCAGTATTTTGGCAAGTGTGCAGGATATATTGTGATGCACAGCAGTAGAGAAGGGGCGTTTTGGGTTTTTTTTTTTTCGTAGGTTTTATAGATGTTATGATACATTTTTATTACAGTGAAGCTGAGACATTGCTGTAAATGTTGACAGCAGCTCCAAAAGAGCAATTTACAAACGTCTTCTGGGCTAGAAAGAGTTTAATACTTGTTAAGGCAAGTTAAAACTGGCTTCATTTTATGTTTATGTTATGGATGGACCTCAGAAAATGTATCTAACCATGCAGATAGTTTTTTTTTTTTTGCACTGAAACATTCACACAGACAAATAACTACTAAAATAACCACTGTGGTTTAATTTGGGTTAAGTGTCACATCAAACTGACGCACAGTTCGTTTTAAGGAAGCATGTCACAGCTTCCACTACAGTGCTGCACAGCGTGAGGCCATAAAACACTGGTTGTTGTGCCCCGTGGCTCACGAGTCAACACAAGTTAACCACAGCGCTGCGACTTCCTCCCCGGCAGTGGCATGCTTTCTTCCAACTGTCAAGCAATAATCGACTTGTTGACCCTGTTAAAGTTTTGTTGTCGTTCACATTATTTAGTTGCATCATTTTTTTTTTTTTGCTCTAATTCGATGAACACAGGAACACGGCTCTTGCAGACAAAATGATTTTTTTTTTTATTCAAACATTCTTACAGCACCACAGGCACCATAACATTATTTGCTAATGTCAAAAATACAAAATTCTGATCAGGTTCAATAAATTATTTTTTATAAATTATGTATAAAAATCCAGCATAAATAAGTTTAGGGCATTCATTAAAAAACATGTTAACACGCACATATAAATAAATAAATAAATAAATAAACAAATCAATAAATAATTCAATAAATATGATAATATGTGGAACAAATACATTCTCCAAACTCAATTTCTGTCAGCTTGTAGTGACAAAATAAATACACAGCAGTTATAGCACATTTGTACAAATATCAAATACAGTAGAGATGGAGCATTGCAGTACAGAAAAAGGTACTGACACTCAGGCTGTAGTACATAGTACGTGACATTATAGAGCCATAGACATACTTATATCTATGGTATACATTACTGAACAATGAGCTCCTTTATGTCTGCTGCAGTTAACATAACTCAGTTTTCGTGCTATCATACCTAGCAAAGTTTGGTCTATACTGAAAGTGGCACTGACTTGTTTGTGCATTTTACATTCAACAGTGTGAGTGAGTTTCAGGTGAAGCTGAAGACCAGCCACAGCAAAGCCCAATTGCTTTTCTTATGTCATAGCATGAGCATATCATCACCTGTCAGCCTCAGTCATCTGTCCTTACAATGCAAACACACCAAAGAAAGTTTTCCCGGAATCATCCTCCAGGTTTTTTAGCATGCTCTCCTCCATCTCCGTCTTCAGTTTGTCCCCCCTGTTCAGGCTGAACACAGCTCCCATGTATATGGTCGAGAACCACTTTCCGTCCTCATCCGGATTGCTGCTGGCTGTCTTTTGACAGGCAGTGCGGACAGAGTGCAGGATGGTCTCGTAGGTGTTCTTAGGGCCATACGTGTCGGACGAACGCTTCACAGTGTGGCTCAGGTGCACCATGGGATCTGAACCGTCGTCGCTACTGCTGCAGCTAACACGGAAAGACGCTTGGCTGTAGATGAAATAGAGGCCATCACGAGGAATCACAATTTCGTTGTTGACGAGTTTCAGCCCGCCTTGAGAATAAGACTGGTCCACCTGGTTCGTCCATTCCACTGATGTGGTCAGGTTAGGGTTGTAGTCTCCTGTAGAAGAGCAAAAAGAGATGGCGATGAGATGGAGATGATCACAATTTCTTTCAAGAATGACATTGAAGATTAATTTCTTGATTCTTGAGTTGTTGTTCTACATCTGATCTGCATCAAGTATCCAGGTACCCACCTAAGGGACTAGAATTGTCTTAATGGGCCCTAAAACTTCCTTAAAAAAACACTCAAATTTCTGCAAGAACCAATTAATACCCTCAACAAGCTATAAAATGTTCTGAAGAATATGAACTTTCTCAAGACGAACTAAAACCTCCTCAAAAACCCCAAGAACGTCCTCAAGAAGACATAGAATAAACCTAAATGGCCCGTAGAACTGTTTGTGGATCCGTGGTTTCAGAACCAGAGATCTTGACTAGTCTGCATCTACGTCTGCCATCAATTTAAAATATAAATATAATGCTTGTTCTTACCTCCTAAATGAATGGCCGCTCTTATGTTTGAAATCTGCCTCAATGTGCGATGAATATCTGTAAAGAAGAGAAGACAGAGTTTCATGAAATACGGTATACCGCGACAGTTCTGCTTTTCACTTTGTCATTTTATCAGAATAAGATCAGCTAATTATTAGATACTACAAAGGCATCATCATACAATATTGAACATTTGAGATGTAAAAGTCCTTACCAGAATTGTCCTCCTCTTGTGTTTCCACCTTGGCTTGCCTGGTGGAGCCAATGATGGCAGCAGCAGCAAGAACAGCAGCGAGGCAGAGTGTGAACGTCAGCAGAGCCGTGGTTAGCTTTGAGCTGACTTTCTGTGTCGTTTGTTTCCCGGCTTCTGTGTCCACAGTGGCGTCCAGCTGTACCTTGCATTCACCTTCCATTGTATTGAGTGAGTTTCTTCTTCTATCACTTCAAATGAGCTCTTAGCTGTCTTATTGAACCTTTCTCGCTGTGGTCTGACTGTCTATATGACTGACACTCAGTGAGCTGCGCCTTTTAAAACAGTTTCCTTCTAGGGGGAAACTCCGGTGATGTAACTTGAGTGAGTGGAGATGAGAAAGAGAACGAACCATGGATACACCCCCCCACCCACCCACCCACACACACACACACACACACACACACACACATACCTGTATGACTGCATTATCCCAGTAGCACTACACACAAATACCTGTGTAGAAACTCAACCTACAGTATGGTTATTTCAACCATATATGGAGAGACACATCATGACACATGCTCTCGGACACACTCAACACACGTTCTGTTTAGTGTTTGCGTACGTTGTGGTGTACCTGTCATCTTTATGTGGGTCAAATATACGGAAACCGGGTTAAAGTGGGGGGGAACAAGTCACAGATGAAGTCTACTAACGACTGATTAATGAACTGCCTCGCTAAATGGACTGCAGGTCAATGTCAGTGTTAGAGGACAGGCAGAGGTTTCACAGAGAGCAAAAGTGAAAACTTTTTTTTTTAGTTTTTCATAAAAAATATATTGAACTTTCATGTTTATAATGTCTGTTATTCATTGATTTATTCAGCTACTAAATTCAGTTCGATTTGAAACATGTTTGAAAATGTTTGGATGCTTTTCATAGAAAAAAAAAATATGTGCGATTAATTTAGATTAATTAATCACAGAGCCTATAAGTAAGTAGATTCATTTTTTTAATCGCTTGACAGCCCTAATATATATATATATATATATATATATATATATATATATATATATATATATATATATATATGACAGCACTTCCCTTTTCTGTAAAATAGTGTGTTGGTGTGTACAGTATTAGCAGCAGGGTCAGAAGTACAGTTGACACATAGAGAAAAACACAAGTACAAACCATCAAATTTTTAAGAAAGTTTCATTTCAGTTTAATCTTATAACTTTCCCAGACAGCTGATCTGTGGCGTGACACACTCTGCAGAGCAGTAGGAAGTCCCACAGTGAGTGTCAAAGAAAAAGGCTGCCTGGCAGCAAGGTAAAGCACTGAAATTATTCTTAATTCTTAATTTTTTATCTGGGTATTTCTTACGTTTTTCTGATGAATCTGTTCACAGCAGTGCATGGCTCTGCTTCTGTGCCGAGATCTCTGTCTGCTTCTCCAAACTGGAGTTCCAGCCCGCCTTGAGATTAAGACTTGTCCACCTGGTTCTTCCATTCCACTGATGTGGTCAGGTTAGGGTTGTAGTCTCCTGTAGAAGAGCAAAAAGTGATGGCGATGAGATGGAGATGATCACAGTTTCTTTCAAGAAGGACAGTGAAGCTTCATTTCTTGATTCTTGAGTTGTTGTTCTACATCTGATCTGCATCAAGTATCCAGGTACCCACCTAAGGGACTAGAATTGTCTTAATGGGCCCTAAAACTTCCTTAAAAAACCCTCAAATTTCTGCAAGAACCAATTGATACCCTCAACAAGCTTTGTCATGCTTCTGTGCCAAAATCTCTGTCTGCTACTGGGGTTTCTAGCTGAAATTCCTTATTACAAAGAAAGAGCTGTGACGCGTTGGCTGCGATGCTGCCGATCGACATAAAACGTTACCATGGCCCATACCCACTGACAAGATCTTCTACGAGATACAGCGCGGAAGTGGGTGCGTAAGCAAGATACTCAAAGTTATCTGGTCAGATACAGATCAGTTCGCAGGCGCAAAACAAACAACATGTATTATTAAAGTTTTACCACCAGATTTACCATGGAAACGCAGTAAGCTGCTGCCGAACAGCCATTGTTGACAAAAACCCTCTAAAATGGCCACTGAAAGCTGTGTTGTGTCACCTGAAGGACGTCAATCACACTGCTGCTAATATAATGAAATTAAATGAGAACAATTCAAGTTAGATTAATGCATAATTAGATGAATTTATAATAATCGTATGTGAGTATTGAATGTATTGCCTGGGATCAAGGTCACTGGGGAAAATACAAACTGATGAAGCATGTTTTTAATAGTTACATCAAATTAGAATTTAAGTTTTACATCTAAAGACCAAAAACTGGGTCAGGCTTATTACCTGAAACAAGATGATTTTCACAGCAATTCATGTTACACAGTGTCTATGGCAACATCACGGAGAAACTCGCAGTAGTTGACAAGTGCGATGAGTAAGAATGAGTCTTGATATCCCACATATAGTTACAGACAGCTGTTGAAGTTTTGTTATCGTTCACATTATTTAGTTGCATCATTTTTTTTTTTTTTTTTGATCTGATTCGATGAACACAGGAACACGGCTCTCGCAGACATTTTTTTAATTTTTTTTTTTATTCAAACATTCTTACAGCACCACAGGCACCATAACATTATTTGCAAATTTAAAAAATACAAAATTCTGATCAGGTTCGATAAATTATTTTTTATAAATTATGTATAAAAATCCAGCATAAATAAGTTTAGGGCATTCATTAAAAAACATGTTAACACACACATATAAATAAATAAATAAATAAACAAATCAATAAATAATTCAATAAATATGATAATATGTGGAACAAATACATTCTCCAAACTCAATTTCTGTCAGCTTGTAGTGACAAAATAAATACACAGCAGTTATAGCACAAATACAAATATCAAATACAGTAGAGATGGAGCATTGCAGTACAGAAAAAGGTACTGACACTCAGGCTGTAGTACATAGTACGTGACATTATAGAGCCATAGACATACTTATATCTATGGTATACATTACTGAACAATGAGCGCTTTTATGTCTGCTGCAGTTAACATAACTCAGTTTTCGTGCTATCATACCTAGCAAAGTTTGGTCTATACTGAAAGTGGCACTGACTTGTTTGTGCATTTTACATTCAACAGTGTGAGTGAGTTTCAGGTGAAGCTGAAGACCAGCCACAGCGAAGCCCAATTGCTTTTCTTTATGTCATAGCAGCCTCAGTCATCTGTCCTTACAATGCAAACACGCCAAAGAAAGTTTTTCCGGCATCACACTCCAGGTTTTTCAGCATGCTCTCCTCCATCTCCGTCTTCAGTTTGTCCCCCCTGTTCAGGCTGAACACAGCTCCCATGTATATGGTCGAGAACCACTTTCCGTCCTCATCCGGATTGCTGCTGGTTGTCTTTTGACAGGCAGTGCGGACAGAGTGCAGGATGGTCTCGTAGGTGTTCTTAGGGCCATACGTGTCGGACGAACGCTTCACAGTGTGGCTCAGGTGCACCATGGGATCTGAACCGTCGTCGCTACTGCTGCAGTTAACACGGAAAGACGCTTGGCTGTAGATGAAATAGAGGCCATCACGAGGAATCACAATTTTGTTGTTGACGAGTTTCAGCCCGCCTTGAGAGTAAGACTGGTCCACCTGGTTCGTCCATTCCACTGATGTGGTCGTGTTAGGGTTGCAGTCTCCTGTAGAAGAGCAAAAAGAGGTGGCGATGAGATGGAGATGATCACAATTTCTTTCAAGAAGGACATTAAAGATTAATTTCTTGATTCTTGAGCTGTTGTTCTACATCTGATCTGCATCAAGTATCCAGGTACCCACCTAAGGGACTAGAATTGTCTTAATGGGCCCTAAAACTTCCTTAAACAATCCCTCATATTTCTGCAGGAACCAATTGATACCCTCAACAAACTTTCTCAAGACGAACTAAAACCTGTATGTATCAAACAGCCCCACATATTCTTCAATGATAAATTTAATGCTTGTTCTTACCTTGTAAATGAATGCCCGCTCTTATGTTTGAAATCTGCCTCAATGTGCGATGAACATCTATAAAGAAGAGAAGACAGAGTTTCATGAAATAGGGTATACCACGACAGCTCTACTTTTCACTGTGCACCTTTCTGGTGCACTTAATATCAGAATAAGATCAGCTAATTATTAGATACTACAAAGGCATCATCATACAATATTGAACATTTGAGATGTAAAAGTCCTTACCAGAATTGTCCTCCTCTTGTGTTTCCACCTTGGCTTGCCTGGTGGAGCCAATGATGGCAGCAGCAGCAAGAACAGCAGCGAGGCAGAGTGTGAACGTCAGTAGAGCCGTGGTTAGCTTTGAGCTGACTTTCTGTGTCGTTTGTTTCCTGGCTTCTGTGTCCACAGTGGCGTCCAGCTGTACCTTGCATTCACCTTCCATTGTATTGAGTGAGTTTCTTCTTCTATCACTTCAAATGAGCTCTTAGCTGTCTTATTGAAGCTTCTCTGTCAATATGACTGACACTCAGTGAGCAGCGCTTTTTAAACAATTTCCTTCTAGGGGGAAACTCCCTGATGTCATTTTGAGTGAGTGGAGATGAGGAAGAGAGACTATCCATGGATACACACGCACATCTGTATGACACTAGAATAGTACTACACACACATACCTGTGCAGAAATCCCTTTTGCAACTCAATCTACAGTATGTTTACTTCAACCATATATGGAGAGACACATCATGACACATGCTCTCGGACACATTCTGCCATACAGCTGCATACCACAAAACACCACCAAGTCCGGCATTTAAAACAAACATTTTAGCCAATATTACAACATCAAATGTTTAGTGTCTGCGTACGTTGTGGTGTACCTGTCATCTTTATGTGGGTCAAATATAAGGAAACTGGGTTAAAGTGGGAGGGAACAAGTCACAGACACATCATGCAGTTATTCTTTGAGATGACTACCGCTAGTGACAAAGACTTGTGACGCTATTATATATACATGTACAACTGATATGTCGTTGTTGGTATTGTGTCACTTCCCTTTTCTGTAAAAATAGGTTGTAAAGTAAGACCTTAAAATTCTGCATGAACAGCTTTAATAATCATGTGTAATATTTCTGTTCAGCACCAAGGTGATTGTGGAAAATAGCAATGATTTAGTCCATAAAACTCAATATGAATATTATATTAAAACTCACAAACTACATGTGATAGGTGACCAAAACAATTTGATTACTGAGCCTAAATCATTCTCATAGCTGACAAAATAACTTCTCTCACATCGAGTAGGTGTTCTGGTGCTTTAGATGTCTTTACATAATACACGTGTTTAAATTTCTGTTGTTCCACAATGGCTGTCTATCTATATATCTGCTCATGGTTTCTGCCTTTTTCCTTGCCACCATCGCAAAGTGTTTGCTCATAGTAATATATATTAAATAAATAATATTAAGGAGTACAGTCTAGACCTGCTCTAGACTTGAGATTGCAGCTAATGGCAAATGTCTGTATTCCTACGCACAGGCCTAATGTTGGTGTGTACAGTACTAGCAGCAGATCAGTGGTTTGGATCAGAGGTACAGTTGACACATCTAGAAAAACACACCATCAAATTTTTTTTAGAAAGTTTCATTTCAGTTTTATCTTATAACTTTCCCAGACAGCTGATCTGTGGCGTCTGCAGAACGGTAGGAAGTCCTACATTGAGTGCCAAAGAAAAAGGCTGTCTGACAACAAGGTAAAGCACTGAAAATATTCTTAATTCTTAATTTTTTTTTCTGGGTTTTTCTTACGTTTTTCTGATGAACCTGTTCACAGCAGTGCATGGCTCTGCTTCTGTGCCGAGATCTCTGTCTGCTTCTCCAAACTGGGGTCACTACTGAAGACAACACACTGAATATAGACAAATGTCTTATACGTACAACCCCACTTCAAAACCCTTTAGGTAACCTGGGCAACCATTAAAGATAATTTATAATAATCATACGTATGTATTGAATGTATTGCCTGGGATCAAGGTCACTGGGGAAAATCAAAACCAAACTGATGAAGCATGTTTTTAATAGTTACATCAAATTAGAATTTAAGTTTTACATCTAAAGACCAAAAACTGGGTCAGGCTTATTACCTGAAACAAGATGATTTTCACAGCAATTCATGTTACACAGTGTCTATGGCAACATCACGGAGAAACTCGCAGTAGTTGACAAGTGCGATGAGTAAGAATGAGTCTTGATATCCCACATATAGTTACAGACAATGGAATGCGTGGGAGAGTTAGTCAAGGATTGACTCAAGATCAATACCAGTCAGGTTGCCGTCCATCAAAGCAAGTTAGATGAAAAGTTCACAGTTAAGATTAAGATAATTGCAGATTAAAAACTGTGAATGTATTTGAAGATGTCTGGTCTTTCCTGGTCTTTTCATCAATAATGTAACAGTAATATATGAAGAAAACTGTTAAACCACAGTAGCAACACCAGCTATCCGCTGTAGAGAAAACAAAACTCTCAGTCCTACACTGTCACCTCAGTTTGCAGTTGGACTACTTGACTTCTTTTCCTGCAAACACACATTCGGAATTAAGTCTGTATCTTTTTTTTTTTTTTTCATCGTTTGTTTCCTGTGGATAACAAATGATGATCACCTGATGGCAGAAGTCCCAGATCCAGATTAACACCAAAATCTAATTAGCAGCTCCCCGGCCGCGAGCATGTCTGCCACCATATTTCACAGAAAGACACTTTTTCTATCCTAAATCGAGGCTGAAAACCAAACTGTCCTGGACGAAATAATGTAGAAGAAAATTGGTGATTTAATCATAGATGACTTTCAATTTTGTTTTCGTATTTAACAGTTTATGACATTAAAGTTGTGCAAAATTGCAGCAGGTGTCAAACTAAGGAGGCTTTGTGGCTTATATCAGCCAAATGACTACTAACTCTGACATGTGAACAAGTGTGTCTAGAGAGGGTGAGTCTTTCATGCAATGGATTTTCTGTGGAATATCAATTTTAGGTGGTGTGAATGGCATCACTGTTAGCGTACCAAATAAGGAGGTTCTGTTCAAAATATATCTTAAACTGGTTACCAGCTAAACCAGTGTTTGCGGTCAGTGCTGAGGCCTGCAATGGTGTGGATCTTTGTAGCTATCCTAGCGTCGTAATACTGGTTAAGTCTGCTTTATGCACTGTACAGGCACCTGAAGGTACCACAGGGCAGGGGTTAATTCCACTATAGGACCTATATAACACTTGACATTTGTTTCTGCTATCACAGCTGCAGATATACGTGGCCTAAATACCTAAATATAAAGGGGGCATCATTTTGGAAACACGCCTGCGGTATCAATATAGCTGTAATTCCTTATTACAAAGAAAGAGCTGTGACGTGTTGGCTGCGAAGCTGCTGATTGACATAAAACGTTACCATGGCCACAACCCACTGACAAGATCTTCTACGAGATACAGTGCGTAAGCAAGATACTCAAAGTTACCTGGTCAGATACAGATCAGTTTGCAGGCGCAAAACAAACGACATGTATTATTAAAGTTTTACCACCAGATTTTACCATGGAAACGCAGTAAGCTGCTGCCGTACAGCCATTGTTGACAAAAACCCTCTAAAAAGGCCACTGAAAGCTGTCGACGTCAATCACACTGCTGTAATATAATGAAATGAAATGAGAACAATTCAAGTGAGATTAATGCATAATTATTCTGTTTTACAGTAAATGGTCTGTACTTTCAGACACATCTGTACGCATTCATTCACTGATGGCATTAGCTGTCATGCCAGGTGCTAACTACTCATCAGTTTTAGGAGCTAACCATTCATACGCATTCACACACCGATGGCGAGGTCTTCCAGGTTCAGTATCTTGCCCCATCTTACTGCAATAATCTCATCAACCTAACGGTAGCAAAGTAGCTTCACTTCGATATGTATAAAAAAACACCCTAGAAATGTATTTTACATTGTTTACAGCAGTGGTTTGGGACACCCGAGGAGGTGGCAGGATAATTTTGTGGAGAACTGATTAAAATGACAGCAAGCAGCTCTCAGCAACACTTCAATGACATTCAACACGGGGGAACGAGAATTTGAAAAACACTTATACTATAGGCTACATGTTCATACATACATTAACAGGCACAGGCTTCAAACACCAGTGTGTGTTAGAAAACATTGACCACAAGCACTTTTACGTTGTTTTTACTTTATGTGCTACCTGACATCTCATTTAGTGAGAATGACTAAACTTGCCTTTCCACTAATGTAGGAGTAGGAGGGGAGTATAGCTGACTATAAGAAGAAAGGAAGAGATTTCTTTTCCCGGAAACTGCCCCTGTATGGTCTGCAGCCCACTTTTATGTATATCTCCTTTTTTGCATTGGAATTGAAAAGAAGTGTTCAGAAAACTCCCCTCATGTCTCGGTACATCACCCTGCTCTTCACTTTTTTCTGTTTCTATATCTACCACAAGAAGAGATCTCAATTCGTCTAAAAAAAGAAATGATACTCTCCCCGGAGCCGCAGAGGAATACAAAGTGGTTTTGGTAGATTGGCCCACTGCTCAAATTTCTCATTACAAGATAAAGACATATATAGACATCTGCATTTCCCTGTTAGAGTATCAGCTCATCTCTAAACGAAAAAGAAAAAATACCACACCAAAAATGGATATATGGTAACTTTGATAACCTTAATTTGATGTGGACATAAGGAGAGACCCTCAAAAGTATAAACCAGTGATTTCCATCACGAAGAGTGGCCATATTTATATCACTGGGGCTCCATGATGGCATTTCCTGTTCTGGAGCCACACTTGGATCGGGTAACTCGCAGATCCCAGGTAATCTGCAACTTTGGGGCCCAGTCAGGCTTAGCCAAAAATAAACCACCATGGGTTTGTGACTATGTTAGCCCACACTCCTCAAGAAAGGGCATAATCATTCGTTTGTATTGCCAGCTAGGAGTTGGGCAAAGGCAAAGGCCTTGGCATGTTGACCTCTGGCGACAGAAACTTGCCGATGGTACATGGAAAACGAACCTCTTTGGGGAAGTAACCAAGACTGGTGAAGGTGAGCGATAACAAGGAGCTGGACGCCATGTTGCAGGAGCATAGATTTATGGTAGTATGGCCCTACTCTAGCTCTACCCTTACTCTAATTGGCTCAGTAGGCTGAGAACACACTAAAAGGATTATAGTATCCCATCTGTTCTTTTGGCGAGGCCTCAGGAGGACATCTGGGCTACTTTTCTTCACCTGCTACTAGAAAAGGGTCAGAAAATGGATGGTTGAGGAACATCATTGAAGAGGAACATCAGTTCAAACTGAAGTAACTAGGATACAACAATGCACAGCTGCGAGTGGGCTAATAAGTTCTCTGGACATTTAAAGAACAAAGATATCGCACACTAAACCTGGGCATAGACACACTTTCCTGTGATACAGTACAGAACCTCGTGTTGGCACTTGGTTTTCCTGTGTGATACTGTGAATTGTACTTGTTTTCTTACTTTAACCTGAGGGAGTTCACACATGCCTTCCTTGTTGCATGTCCTCCTCAGATACAGCTAGCTTAAATCTGCCTTACATGTATCCCAGGTGGCCATAATGGCTTGACCCACTTACAGATTTCTATTCATTTTAGGGGAAAAGAGTTGAGATTTCCTCAAACATAACCACATGAAAGGGTGATGATGGAGGGGAAAGGTCGATGATTCAGTGGAGGTATCAGAGGTTGTTTGAGGACATCAGGGAGGGTGGGGGGGAAAACCCCATATCTTCCCTTTTTGGTTTGATTCTTTCTTTTAGTTTGATTTCTTCTTTTTTTTTTAAGTCTTCACTCATCGTTCCACCAAAACTGTTGGTCAATACAATCTCTTCTGAAATGGTTTTGGGCATCTAGTCATATCCAATTAAAGATAGTTTCAACAGAGCTGGAAAAATTCTGGAAAAAAGTCTCTGTTTACACCACATGGCCATGACTACTGTATGTGGATTATATGATAGTTCATGATAGATCAACACTGATGATGATACAGTCTGACTCCAGAGGTAGGTCCTAAATAACTGAGACAGAGGTGACCACCTCCTGAGGCATGTTTTAAAGTGATTATCCAAAATATTACTGCTCATAATAAATAAGATAGAAATCACTTTCAGTGGTACTAAAATCTCTTTAATAGATTATTATTCTTATTTCTGTGATGAACCTTTTCTACCAGCAGCACAGTTTCATCATGGACTAATTTTTTTGTCTCAGCAAATGACTTACTAAAGTAGAAATAAATAAATAAATAAAATAAATAAATAAATAATATATTTAGATTACACAATTCTCATGTTAATTTCTGCTGTGGATGTTACTATGAAATTAACATTTTTTCAGATTAACATACAGTACAAGAGAGCAAAATGTAAGCAACAGGGAGGACTTGGGGTAAAATATCATCTGTATAGTGACTGTATAGTTTTTCTCTGAGCACGCAGTTGTAGTTTTTAAAGTAATAATAATGATAAAACCAAGACAGACGTGGGTTTGCCATTTTGACTACATTTATAGCAGTGAGGTCGCAATTTGTATCTTTAACTTGAATGACTTGAATCAAACATAACAATGATAATGATGACGAAACACTGAGTACGATGCTCCAGTTTACTTTAGGGGCTACAAAAAGTGAGTAATCCTAAGATAACAGTGGAGTAATGTGACTGCTTAGCGACAAAGTACTTAGTATTCTGGTGAAAGGTAAATAAACTTGTATTTATAGAGTGCCTTATATAGTATATAATAATAATATAGTCTTTCTAGCTCTTACAAAAGTCCTCACACACCCATTTACACCCTGGTGGCAGAGGCTGCCATGCATCATCAGCACTGGCTGGCTCAGAGTTTATTAGGACTGACTCATAAAAAAGTGGTGGGCATTATCGATTCACAGATATTATATAGTGGTTGATTAATATGGGATCTCCCTGTCTGTTCTCTAGTATTTCATATTTTGAGACTAAACAGTCCTCAATTAGGAATTATTAGAGAAGTACTTATTACCAATGATCCGGCTGTTCCTGACTCATTTAACTCTAACACTAGTGACACACTGTTTCTCATTTGTTCATTGGAAATGGTTCCGAATGTTGTGGTAGGTGTGATGGAAAAATATTGCCTAAACTTTAATAGCTAATATAAATTTATAAATAATAGTTCCTCTTATTTAAACTGAGAGGTTTAGCCCAAGTTATGAAAAACAGCCACAGATCAAAGGTACACAAACGTGTGTGTCTACATATATTTAGCTTCATGTTATGTGTATTCATCATCTGAGCCAAGCAGATGCGATAAACCTGCACAATCACAAAAACAAACTTTTTCAGGGAGTTTCTATTTTTGTCACATGGTGGATGAGTTATCACATGGAGTTGTGATAATGCGGTGTGATGATTTTGGAAAAGAATGGAAACACCCAAGTTTTGCAACAGCGGCTGGATGATAATGAGGCAAACGCTGAATCCCAGACTTTGTACCTGGGTGAGGCCTGCAGAGACTCAGCGAGGATCGGGAGGGAGGGAAGGTAGATGGGTGTGTCAGAGGTTATGGATGATACCAGGTAGAAAGAAACTCTCTGTGAAACCTGCGGTTTCCTGTCTTTCATTTCTAAAGTAAATTGCTGAGCTCTTGCGTGTGCATAGTGTTTGTTCCTGTTGTTAGGTTAACTGTGAAACAAACACATTTTCCACATTCATAGATGAGCGGTTTGACCCATATTTAGAAGGTCACTAACACTTTTCCACAGAAGCTGTTCCTGTTTCTCAACAGATTTAGTATTTTCGAGTTGAGTATGTTTTAATTTGTCCATTTCCCAGAAGAAAACTACTCTGAAAATTAAATCGTTTAACTTTTACTTAAAACCCACCATTATTCCACTTTTACTACTTCTTCTTCTACTACTACTACTATAAATAAAAGTAATACTTCTACTAAAACCCCTGCTGTTTAAAATAATGCTACAGCTGCTACTCCTTGAAGATAAGATAAGATACGATACTTTTGATCCCACATCGGGGAAATTCACTTGTCTCAACAGCTTTTATACAAAAGGCTGATAAGAAATGACTCATAAGTAAGATATGTATTTTAAAAAAGTAATGTAGTCATGCTGGTGTTAAAAGATGACAGCTGTTGAATGAAGCACCCGTGGTAACGCTCCATCTCACATGGTGGGAGTAGCAGTCTGTGTTAAAGGCCCCCACAGCAGGGGGTGGAAGGCGTTGCTCCTCTCCCCCACTTCCCTCTTTGAAGTCTAGGGGTCAGCCCAGGACAGAGCTGACCTTTTTGACCACTTCCCCCACCCCGACAGATGACTGCATATTAAAATGAAGATGCCACCACAGTTTCATTGAAGGTTTTTTAACAGAGTCCTGCACACTCCAAAGGACCTCGGTCTCCTCAGTAAGTGGAGACGACTTTGACCTCTCCCGAGTTGAGTTTATTGTTGAGGTGAACACTCGGGTATTTGTATGCTTCCACCATCTCAATACCGACACCGGTGGGAGGCATCAGTCATCATATGCTCTGTCTTGCTGGCGCTGAAGTGAAGTGGTTGAGATCGCACACCCAGTCGCACAAGAATAAAACTGAAATATTGGTTGTTGTTGCCAAATATGAAAGACCGAATGTCACTGTGTAAGTGTTCAAGCTGCACTAATCAGTATTTATTAAAGTAATAATGAGTCCAATGACAATGTGTGATGTGAAAGCTGTTGCTCATAGTGACAAACTCACAGATGATTATCACCCGTCTCTGCACTCCTTCTTTACATTAATTTTTAGCCTCTGTTAAAACGTCAAATTGGTTTTATGTCCCACAGATTCTGCTCTCATAACCTAATTTTAAGCAGCAGGCTGCTGTTTGTTTGAAATGTCCAAATAATTTAAAACATTTTCAGTTGCATCGCTAGTGAGCGTAATGGACCGTGGAACCGCAAAATAGATATTTCTCTCAGGATATTGTATTGGATATCCAAATAGATGACTCAGAATGAAAGCTAACGGGAGGCAAACACCTTGCTATCATGTTTCGTATCACAGTTTTATATGTCAATAATATGTCAGTGCGGTTACGGCTTGTTTCAATGGACTCTAATAGGCAAAAAAAAATCAATTAATGCAACTTAGTTCCTGAAAACGAAACCCAAGTCTGAAACTGCAGTAGTAGTGATGAAATCAGACCTGAAATTTAAAATGTTGAATCAAGACAATAAAAAAGACTCTAAACAGCCTTCAAAATATATAAGAATGTATATTCATCATTGCTCCAGCCTCTTTGTTAGGCCTCTGCTCGAAAAATGACATACCCAAAATGAGTATATCTCAAGGTCTATTTGAGTAATTTTGACTTCATAGTAAAGGAAACACTTGTGGCATTTGTTCAGACATGTAAGCGTCAGTATGTATGTCACTGGCACGCAACATAAATGAAAGATTCATAATAAAAATCCACACTTTTACAATGAAATGTGGTGAGTGGGTTGACTTTATGACGCTATGCAGATGACGTATATATGTGCGTGTAGCACATGAGTTTCTCCTGTTTAATATAATGTGCAATATAACTGTATTGTTACGTGCTTAGTACAGTGTTTTTTTTGCGTTTTTTGTTCTGTTAATGTTTTGAATTTTCTTGTTTTAGGCTTGGCATCGGACGCTATGAAAACCTTGCAGGCAAAGGTGGTGATACTTCCGGCGGTGCCAGATTACTGCTCCTAAGCCTTACCAGTATTACTATTAAAACCACAGTTTGGTAACAAGTGAGAGGAAACACCAACACAAAGGGGTGTTAGTAAAGTGTTGTTCCACAGAGAGCCTCCGGAGCAGCTTTAGTGCTTCTCATCATAGATTCTTTGATGTGTGAAACTCATACTGGGGGGGGTGAACAGCATTCTTCCGAAATGGATTCACACATTTGATGTTTTGTTGATGTTGACGGAGAATCCAGCGTGTCGCTCCGAAAAAAAATCTCCCACAGGTGTTGAGATCTTTTGACTGTGAAGGTCAGAGGATGTGATTCACATCAACCATCAGCGGCCCCCCTTTTACCTGAAATCTATAAATATTTCTCCACTAGTTTGCTCTGTTTTTTAACCATCTGAGGTCCGAGCAATCGTCCATGAGTGCAAAAGCAGTTGATAGGGCCCCAAATGTACTACTAGCTTCTTTATGTTAGTGCTACTTCTTCTACTGTATCTGAGCATTATCATTACTTTATTCTTATAAAAAATAAACACAGCTAAGGGATGATTAACTCAAAAAAAATCAGCATTCGCCCCATGTACTGAGGCTCAGCAGCGGCCCAGGGTTCGAATCCGACCTGCGGCCCTTTGCTGCATGTCATTCCCCATCTCTCTCTCTCTCCCCACATTCCTGTCACTCTTCGGCTGTCTCTATCAAAAATAAATCTTGAGAAGACCAAAAAAATAAATAAATCATCGTATAGAGGTTATAACTTCTTATAACTACCTCAGTTTGTGTAGTGCTTTGCTTATGATGGGGTGAGGTGTTGGGGTTTTATTGTGTGAAGCACTTTGTGTTACATGTTTTGCATGAAAAGTGCTATACAAATTAAGTTTGACTGACTGATTAAGTTTGATATAACTGCTGGAACACATGATAATGCAATAAACAATCCCGTGATACTCAACAGGCGGTGTTGTATAACTCTTCCTCTGTCAGGCCCTGGATTATATTTGCTTGCAGCACCACCATGTGGTAACACTGGCTGCTGACAGTTGCTGCTTTACTCACAGTACCTGCATGTTGTGATACAATGCAGCATAGCAACCCTGTGATAACATGTTGCTTTAAATGTTTTCAGAAGTTTTGTTACAGTTATTTTATGGCTTTTAGGCTGTACTCTGTGATCATCATATGAAAGGTGTTTCTAATATAGTTAATTAATTAATTAATTAATATGTGTTCACTACAAGCTAATGTCATTAAAGGTGCACTTAATACTTTTGGGACATGCCTCTACATCTTTAAACTGCGCTAATACAGTTATTCCGAATGGAGCAGCTGTATGATTGTTGTTGTTATGATTAGTGGTGGTAGTTGTAGTCTGGTAGTGCTGCAGCTTATTTGCAGATAGTGAAGTTGTAAATTTAAAACTCCAGCTAGCTTCACGCATTTTACCGTAAAGCTACAACAAAACGCTCCTTAACAAATTAAATTAGGGACTAAAAATAATATAGCAAATATTTACATTTCTGTCTTATTCAGATACATTATCTGATACGTTAACTTATCTTTGACTTAAATGTTATATGAGGTCAACTAATTCCTGGACATTTTGTCAATTTGGACTCAATTTGCACTCCTCTGCTAAGTGACTTTGATTTAACTGTGTGCAGTTTTTTTATTCTACATTTGTAGATATTTTTCTTATTTGTATAAAAAAAACTTTTAATTAATTTGTTTTACTTTTTATGTAGTTTTCTATTTGAAAAATATCTTTAGCGCATGTTTTATTTCTTAACACGTGTTTAATATCTTATCACAGACTTAATTTCTTTGCACAGGTTTAATTTAAATGCAGATTTATCTCGTAGCTTCATTTTATGTTTGATAGATAGATCTATCTATCTATCTATCTATCTATCTATCTATCTATCTATCTATCTATCTATCTATCTGTTACAACATGTGTGACGCGCGTCTTTTACAGACATTACGGTTCGTGTTGCCGGGGAGTGACCTCACAACATAGAGACACAATGGAGCTGCAGTGACAATGTAAATAGACGGTGCCTGTTCTTGCAGCTCACACAGGGCATTATTTAGTGTCACTCACACACAGTCCATGTAATGGTGAAGAGGTGTTGTTGTGCTCGGGCTGCTAACAGCGAGATAACTGTTGTTTCTTTACGGTAACGAGCTTTGGTGAGTGCAGATAGCCGTTAACTAGCTACGCTAAGCTAAGCTAAGCACCTGCCTGAGCTCTGCCTCTGGGATTGGCTGTGTGTGATATTATAATACCTGTCCAGCTCATCTGTTTGACAGATTATTATTGTCACTATCATGGAGTTTCCCTTTGATATTAACCAGTTGTTCTCCGAGAGGGTCTCCGTCTTGGACCAGACCCTTGTTGGAGGTCGTAAATCAGCAGGAAGGTAAGTTTAAAGGTGTAATTTACCTCATTTCTCTGTTGTTAAATTGAGTTTAATCAGAGGAAATGCACACCAGCGTGCAGGCATGCAAAATGTTGTTTTGATGAAATATTTGCATTTTGTGTCACATCATTTGAATTAAAAATAACAGGACAATATTCAAACAGGGACTTAAATGTGTGTGTGTGTGTGTGTGTTACACTGTGTGGGCACAAAACACACAAACAGGCGCATTCACGCCCATGAGCCATCTAGAGAGCCCTGCATGTAGTTGTACTATGAGAAACAAAAAGGGGTGGAGCATCCATCACAAACAGGAGATGCCGTCTGCCTCCATCAGCATCTGTTTATTTATAATAACATGTTTTGCTTATGCTGTGTTCGTCTCTGCAGGCCGGATCTTCAAGCCCACATAGCCACAGTTATCGATGAACTCGGGAGAGCCTCGGCAAAGGTGTGTCTCCGTCGATGTGGGAATTTTTAAAAAAAATTCTTAACAAGGAAAGCACCAACTAATGACACAGGCGATATTACAACACATAGCAATCTGGAGAAATAAGAAAAGTGCAGTACAAGCTGTGAATATCAGTTAAACAACAACACCACCATGATTCTGTCTCCGGGTCTTTTAAGTATGGATTTAAAAGCATCCAAAGAAATCAGATCTTTTGAGTTTCATTCCAACCTGAGGCTGCAGGCAGTACGTTTATACTCTTAACTGAGTTTTAGTTGGTTTGTTGTTGAGTTGTTTGAGTAAGCGTGCATGTTTAACTTATGTGTAAACTACTTTTATAGATGTACTCTCAGTGACACAAATAGAAACCAGTATTTTTTTCATGTGGTTGTGACTTGACACCATTAGCAGTCTTATCATCAAACCTGGCCGTGCAGATGTGTGTGCTTTGTGCAAATAGTTCTGCAGTCAGATTCACCTCGAAGATGATATACTGTATATATCTACAGCATATTCATATGTTCCTGTCTATACTGTACATATCTGACCTGTAGTGTATTCATATCTAGCTGTTTATTCTGTATATAATGTCAATTTAATCACGTGTACTTACACCAGCTCTGTATAATTACTGTTCATACTGTACATAGCTTAAATAACCCATACTGTATAATTACACTCATACATGCAATTGTGACTGTTGCTGCTGATACACAAGCTGCATATATCCATATCCATATATTCATACAAATATGCACATTACTTTGCACTTATACTGACTGATATTGACAATAAAGTTGACTCTAATCTAATATTAGAGGATTTAGGATCCCATGAAGTGTTTCTAAACTATTCCAGTTTTTACATTGTATTATATAACAGCAGGTAGTATATATATGAATATTTATATACTGTCTCTCCTGCTTCTTTCTCATTAGCAAAGAGCAGTGCCTGATGGCAGCTTCTCCATGTTAGCCAGCAATTAAAAGACAAATGTCACCAGCGACAGGTCGTATCAGCTGTCAGGATGAAAGGTTAATTAATTCCATTACTCCATGACGGGCCAATTTAAAACATTAAATCTGTCGTAAGTGTGTGTGTGTCTATACTCACTCAAAGAGAGACAAAGATCATTCGTGAGGTAAAATCTCCACTCTGTGAGAGTGAAGTGAGAGTTTCTGAAGTCCTAACAACTCCCAGCAGAGTGAGACGTCTTCTCCGCAGCTGATCGATTCACGTTAATCTTCATTAATTGGATCAAGTAGCCAATGAAAAACAAGATGTGTCAGATTTCACGTAGTCGTTACGCGTCAGATGCAGTAAATATTTAATCAACCTTTAAGTAAGTATCACATCAGAGTCTGTATCAGCACATATTCAATATTAAAGCACTTGGATTGGGATGTATTATCTTAATCATAACATATCTCTGATGCAAGAAACTAAAGTCAATAAATAATAATAATAAATAAAGAACATGTTTTAAGTCTTCTCAGGTCAGACTATAAAACTATTTTTCCCCTCAAAGGGCAACCCTCACACAACCACAGGGGATATCCTGGCCGACGGTCAACAGCAGCGAGTCGCAGAAAGTGTAAAACAGACTCTCTGATTCACACTCGCCTCTCACAGACTCTCTTTTTGTGTCTCTCTTCTGCTCCCTCTCACACTGCAGTTGCCAGATATCACACAGTTCATTCTTTGTAACATGTCCTTTCATGTCTTAAAAAAATGTCTTAACTTAAGATGCTCTCACTAGCTTTTTGTGAAGTTTTGAGATCTACTCATGTGTCACAGGATAGCGACACCCGGCCCTTTTGTGATCGTACTGTTTCTGCACGTGTTTAACAGTGTTCATGTTTGCTCTCCACAGGCCCAACATCTCACAGCACCTATAACAAGCGCGTCCAAGATGCAGTCCCAGAGGCATCAGCTCTACCTGCTGAAGGACGGAGAGAGCAACGGGTACATCTCACATCCTTCCCTCAGCTTTCACTCATTAAACACACACACATACACACACACACACATTTCCATTTGACTGACCGAGCTGCTCAGCTCAGCAGCAGTCGCACTGAGTCACACTGTAGTCACAATGCATGCACTGTAGTGTCGAGACACATGAGACACTGTGTTTAATGCTCATGGCAGCAGCTCACTTCAAATCATCCAAATGGGGAAACTAGGTTGAGAGTCTTACTCATTGCACTTCACTCTACACCCTTCTCCACCCCGACCAAACTCGCTGCCCCTCCTTTCCCCTACATACAGAGGACGTGGTGTGGTCGTGGGATTTCTCAAGGTCGGCTACAAGAAGTTATTTCTGCTTGTGAGTCACCTATTTTCTTTAATTCTCTTCATTTTGAGGTCAGCTGTAATTTCACATGCTTCAGTGATTTCAAGTCTATTTGCACAGGTATGCTTGATGTATTTCCTTCTTTAGGACTTACAGGGCGCGCACATAGAGGTGGAGCCACTGTGTGTTTTGGATTTCTACATCGCGGAGAACTTGCAGCGACATGGCTATGGAATGGAGCTGTTTGATTTCATGCTGCAGGTGAAGCATTCCTCTCTCTGGAGCAGATTACTAGAACTCAGCCTCTGTCTAATGGGGGATGTTATTAGTTCAAAACATGGATGACGTAGGCTGTAGGCTTAACGCTTGTCAAGACAAATCCCGTGATGGAAACACAGACGAATGTTTTTGAGACTGTACAAACCTGATTTACCTGATAGAGTCGCAAAGGGAGGCCGGTTTCCCCGCTGTAAACATGCATGTTTTCTTTTGATGATCCTCAATCATAGCCTGACTAATACTGGAATTATTGATATCATTATTTATATAGATATATTAATCCAGCCAGCTCTTTCTCCTCTGTTCCTCGACACAGAAAAATGGTAAATGAACTGTACTTAGGTAGCAAATTTCTAGTTTTCTGACCGCTCAAAGCGGTTTTGGCTGCCATGCAAGGTGCTACATGCTCATCGGTTTTAGGAGCTAATCATTCAAACGCATTCACACGCCTTTGGGTATCTTGCCCAAGGACGCTTCGTCATGCAGAACTTGAGGAGCCTGGGATCGAACCGCTGATCATTTGATTAGTGGACGACTCGCTCTACCTCCAGAACCGCCTAAGAAGAGAATAACAGGAGCTGCCTCAAACAAACTGTTTATCATTCATTCATTTCCCATAACCGCATATCCTTATCTGGGTCGCGGATCACGGTTGGCATTGGGTGAGAGGCGGGGTACGCCCTGGATAAGCCGCTAGTTCATCACAGTGCACATAGAGACAATAAACCATTCACGTTCACACCTACGGGCAGTTTAGGGTCACCGAATAACCTTTTAACTTGCATGCCTCCGGACTGTGAGAGCGAACAGAGAGAACCCACGCAGACACGGCCGAGAGAAAAGCCTTCTGTTACAGGGCTGATAACGGCGCGCACCTTCAGACAGTCTCCTGTCTTTGTGGTACGCGCAAAGCGACAGGAGTTGAACGGAAAATGCAAGAGCAAAATCTTTTATCTAGATTATTAAACAGAGTTGTTAAGGTTGGCAACAAATTAAAATAAAACACCGATTGCTGTTTCTGAGGAATGAGGGAAATCTCCTGCCCCCGGCTTGGCTCTTTTTGTATTTCACATCCTGACACCACCTGGAAGTAACCGATCATCTCACTGGTCAGCCTTCCTATTTGTATCCACATGCACACACCTGGCACAAAGTCAGTAAACGAGCCTGTTTGGTTAAAAAAATGATAAAGCATGTTTTTCCCGTTTCAGTATGAACTCTTTAACCGGTAGCTACATGTTAGTAACAGCAAAAGAAAGAAACGAGAAGCAGTTTGTCTGTTATCTCATAGTTTGGCTCACAAGAGGTAGGATGTTGGTACACGCCTGCTATAAAGCTTTAAAATCCCTTTGCTATGGGAAACAACCTGTATCAGTCAACCACATACTATACTATTTTTTTAAATGTGCAAATGTACCAAATCAGTAATCTCCTTCCTGCAGTACAGATGCCTACAGTTCATTGATCTGTGCTGTTTATCAGTGTCTCAGTGTTTTTCTTCCCCTTTCTCTACTGTAGCACAAGAATCTGGAGCCAGTTCTGATGGCGTACGACAGGCCCTCGCCCAAATTCCTGTCTTTCCTGGCAAAGCATTACTGCCTGACACAAAGTGTTCCTCAGGTACAGTCTGTACTCCACACTTCACACCGTAAATGTATGATGGCACCTGGCTCCCTCCTATCTATTATACACTTTACCGGAACAACTTCCAGTTTTTCTCCGGAAAATATTCCTCAGGAGACTCAAAGAAAATTATTTAATCTGTCTTTTATTTCAAGTGGCTTCAGCACATTCAGAACACTGCTCATTTTGGTACCTAACTTCATAAACTTGATATTTTTAATTATTCAAATTTGGCCATGTGGTCAATAACACTTTATTCTTTGGTCCGACAAACTCAGACACACATATTTATTCTAACTTTACATGGACTTTAAGGAGGTGTTTCATTATTTGCTGTTATGCATGAAACACTGCCCATGAGGCAAGATATTAAATTAGATATTAGACAAAGATAAATAATAAAAAGAGGAGATATGAAGTAATGCCAGCACAGTTGACAGAAATACAGAAATAAACGTCCGTAAATTGTCCAAAAACATCAAACATTCAACGGCTTATTTTATAATTTTTGTTAAAACATTAAACTAAAACTGAAAACTTCACTTCACAGAGGAAATGACAGTGTTGTCTCTAAATTAAATTTGGGCACAGAAGGCGTTAACTGTCAGGCAGACGCACTGATCCTTGTTGTTACTTGTCGAGGAGCTTCTCCAGAAAATCCATCAGCTGATCGTCTCGCGTCAGTGTCAGGAGTCACCTTCTTCCAGTTAAATTAGATTAATAAGAATTCAGATCGGGATCCGGCAATAATCCGGCAATAATCATTACATACAGTGTTTCCACAAATCAAGACTGACTTTACGCAACTCCTTAAAGGGGAATGATGAGTTATGGGGATTGGCACATACCCGGTGGTGATCGGTGGATAGCCAAAGGAAACTTACACTCCCTTTTTCCTAAAACATCCTAACGTCAGCAAACATGCAGGTGGAATTCACCTGAACCTGAGATGTTATACTAATGTGTTTTCATCTCTTTACTGTGTCCAGGTAAATAACTTTGTGGTGTTTGAGGGCTTCTTCTTCAACAGATCAGGTAACTTTTTCTCTGCTCTGATCCCGTTACTGTTTTGTTTCTTGTGAAAAGGATTATCTGATTTCTGTTTTTGTCCTCCCTGTAATGGTAACGTGGGCTATGAGGTGTGAGCAAGTGGTTGCCCGTCGGCCTCACCGGTTTAACCTGCGCTCGGTCGGCATTCTTGCCGTTATATCAACCCTTAATCTCCTTTTTTTTTGTTTCGAAAAAGACGCAGTGTCAGATCAGCCGCATACTTTTGTGGATACATCAAATTCCCTTACGTTACATATTTTGCATGCTACAGCCTTAAAAGGGACTCTTGCTTTTGGCATCACGACGAATTCATCTTTTTTTTGTTGCACATGTCTGTATGGAAGGAAAAAAAATCTCCCTGATTAGAGAAATCTATGTCTAAAAAAAAAAAAAGTTCCAAAAATCTTTTGTTTCACCAAACTCTCCCAGGCTCGCCCTCCACTCCTCTGACGGATCAGGGGATGTACGGCTTTTTGTAAGGACTTTTCTATCTCTTTTCTTTTCTCATACACCCCCAGCATCTTGCCCCTCTTTTCCTTTAGGCTCATAGTTAGCTCCATATTATTTATATGCATGATGCTCTTTTTATCTCACTCACTTTCTCTTCTCTCATAATTCCTCAGCAAGTTTCAGTTCCTCTTTCCCATTGCTTGTATTTGTAGTATCTGCCTTTACAGGTACAATATATGTCATTTATTATGTGTCATGTCATATATTGAACCGTCGGTCCCAGGTGTCAGAGCTTTACAGTATCCACAGAGAGTCACAACCTGTATGTAAAACCCCCACAGATCACCTGGCTGACAGGAGAACACCTGCTTGTTTCCTGACCCTCCAGTGTCTCTAAATGCCTGTCAGTTTATGTCATTTAAAAGCCAGTTAAAGGTCACTCTGCCATCGATAAACCACATTAATGTGTTCACTGTAAACAATTAGACCCTTGTTAAAAAGATGGGTAGCCTCCACACCAGCTTCTACACTGCATTTTGTAATCTATGCTAAAGGTTTGGGTTGCTATATGGCACAAAAATAGTCTAGCAATGCCAAACCTCTCAGCTCAGTTTTGATTTCCAAGCAGTGTTATCAACGAGCCCTGACTGGATACCATTGGATAGACCTGCAACGAGGAACAGCAGCTGACTTAGCGCTGAAGGGGGGAAAAATGGTACACTAAATATATGTTTCTCAAAATATTTGAGGCTTTAAAGAGGAAATGCAATAACAGCTTCATTTTGACCTGAGGTTTGTGACCCAGGTATGTTCCCCTGGACAGACCTGCAGAGCAGCCAAATGTGTCTTATTAAATCTGGATCTGTGCCGCTCCTCTGTCAATCATCATATAAATCCACCCTATATTAAATAAACTGTGATTAACTCGACCAGACCCAGACACATCTGCCAGAGCAAATGAAACATGAGCTCTGTAGATCTGTCTGGTTGCCCAGGTTAAAACAAGAGGTGCCATTCTGCCAGCAACATGTCCCGAAGGTTCTGTCTGCAGCTCGCAGTTTACAAAACAAGGCCAATACAAAGCAATGGTACAACGCCTGCCATCAGGGACAGGCACACCCACAGTTTTATAGTACAGTATAAGTACTGGAGTTGAAGCTTCTTTCTAAAGCAGAAAATAGGACAGGCAGTGAGACGGTCTAGAAAAGGTGTCATGGTGTTCTTTTAGCATCTTAGCACATTTTTACTTGAAAGCAACAGCTAGCTAAAGATAGTCCTGACATCCAGACTTGAACACTAGCATCTGTAAATCAGCACAGTCTCTCTTTGATGCTTTCTAAAAGAAGTGAAACATGCGTCATATCCAAAGATAAATGACCATCTTCTACGAGTAGCTGCTGTTAGACTCAATATCTTACCAAATCGTACAGTTTCTGCACATAGTAAGCTGTTGGTATCTATAATATCCCCCCTTACTCCCACCTTATATTATGTTTCCACATTGTAATCTTCGCTGTCTAAAATGTCTACAGCGCTCTGCACTCCCTGTCCCGCTGGATTAGCCGCAGTCCCTTGACTGGTGTTTTCTGTTGAACTGTCCACATTTAACCCACTAAAGGGCTCGTGGGAAACGGTGTTTGTTAAAGACGGCTGACTGAACCGGGAAGTTTCACTTTGTCTCTCGGCAGCTAGTTAATAGTTAATTAATAGTGCTTAACTTGCATTTAAAAAAAAAAAATACCAGAAACACTGTCTGCGTCTATCTGTCCAGTCAGTGGATGATATGATCGTCCAATATTGACACATGATTTAGATAAGGATGTATTTTTACATTAATCCAAATCATCTATTTATGATGACAGATGCTTGTAAAGTGCAGGTTATACTAATAATGTATTATTATTTTAAGATGATAACATCTTAATAGCTTTTATTGCTCATTTTTATTGGCTATTTTGTAGCTTAATGTGGTGTGTGTTGTACCTGTTGAGTGTACGGCTTGTTTTGTAGTGACTGTAAGTAAGCCTGACCAACGTAGCTTAAGCTTTTTTTTAGAAAAGCAGTGGCAGATGGTGGAAGAGAAAACATGTTCTTCTTCAGAAGATAGAAACATCTGATATATGTTGTAAATGTAAGAAGCGCTGGTGTCGGATTGAGGCTACCGATCATTTTAACCAGACTCAGTGAATTAGATAAAGATGATTAAAACAGCATCTTTGAGCTGAAAGTCTACATCAAAACAGAATTTGGATGGTTAGACTTTGATTAAACTAGTGGCTATGAACAGGAACAGTTTCCTATGGCTGAATATAACATGCAGTTTGTTTAGTCTTTGAGATATTATGTCAGGAACTCTCTTGTCTTGATGACTCGACAGTTAGTCCAGCCTTAGTTTCAAGTTTTCAAGAGAAATGCTGCGCTGCTGAACATCTCAGGACTTCTGTCTGGATTCATGATTTTACAGCACTGACAGAGGAAACACTGTTAAAATGTAGCTTTTTTTTAAAAGGACAACATGTAGGGCTGTGTTGCAGGAGGAGGGAGAGGAATCCCATCATGTCATGTGTTTGGCCCTGCTGCTCTAAGTGTGTTCTCCGTCCCACAGCGGCCCAGTTGAGAAAGGTTCCCCTAAGAAAGCCAGACGGAGAGATCAAACCCTACTCTTTAATGGAGAGAGAAGGTAAACACTCACTCGGCCTCTGTTTCTACTACCTCATAGATTTCAGAGTTAATTACATCTTTATAGCCCTGCATCACAAAAGCACAAGATTTTACAGCACACAGCGGTCAGCTTAGATTCAATTAATCAACAATCAATCTGAAAAAGACGCTGTCGGGATGAATTTTCTCTTTAATAGTAACACATGGCACTTTTCTTATCAGTTAAAGACAAACAGTTCAAGGTATAGGTTATAAATAAAGTCACTATATTGAATTATTTTTCTGTCCAGTGGTACGTCAAGAGCAGAGGACTCTTCCCTGGCCGTTTGCTCCTCCGTATTCCCCCCAGCGGTCGGTATCCTCCCAGTACTCCCACTCCCTCAGCGTGGGATCCTCCCCGAGCAGGGCGCCCCTTCGAGCCGCCCCAGCATCTGCCCCTGGGGGCAGCAACAGGGATCAGAGCCCACAGTCCCCTCACATCGATCGCTGCAGGGCAAGACGCACCAGGTAAGAAAACGGCACGCGTTCAGCTCTTCTGAACACAAGTGAAAAGTACACAGTATCACAGCGTGTCGGTGTCAGTGTTTCTGCCCACCGGACATATTTTTCTGCTTCTTTTTGTTCCTGCAGCTACGAATGCCATCACCCCAGGGTAGATATGCTGTCAGCTTAGTATGAGTAGTGTGCGGTTCATAATCTCTCACCATTCCTACTGTCATTAAACTATTGTAACACCCTCGGCATATTTAGCCATGATATTTTAACGTTTAAGGTTTGAGGTGGAATTTATTGTCGTCCTCTTCATATAAAATACTCAGTATACCACCACAGCTGTACACAATAATCAGAGATTCAGTGAAAAAAAGAGAGAAAAGAAACAAGAGATGAGAGGAATCTTTGATCATTCTGATGAGTGCTACTGGTGCATCGTTGTTGTTACTGCTGATGTCCCAATCTGATCTCAAAGATCGGTGTTAGGCCTGATTAAATCATGTAAATATAAATATAGACTCATTCTGAATTTGATGCTTTCTGTTTTATGTCACACAGCGTCATAACTCAGCTGTCGAACAGGTGTTTTTACTCGTGAAGCTTTCATGCACAGCAACACAATGAGCACAGCTGTCGTCAACCCTCCACCGTCTGTCTCTCCTCCACTCCACTGAGCACGGACGAGCCGACAACAACCACACTCACCGCAACTGCAAAAAAAAGCCAATAAAAATAATTTATTAATGTAATCCATGCAAAAGATGCACAGACAATGAAACTAAACAGTCAACAGAATACGGTGCGTTCAGGTAACTCAGGCTGAGGCCGCAGCAACAAACACACTTTTTTTTTAAAAGGACAGAGAAATTCCCTCGAGACGGCAGCAAGACCAAAAACAAACCTACTTTGTTACACTAACAGCTTGGATGCAGGCGATTTATTTCCTAATGCGATGCACAGCTATTCATTTGTAAAGCGTTTTATTGATTTTAATAACTTTAATGAAGTGTGCACTGTGCAGGATAATACAAAGTATCAGAGCAGGCAAAGAAACTTGATAGGGACATTCTCAGTCAGCAACTGAGCAATCTGCAAGTGGACTACATTACCACGGGTGCCAGGCTGTTTGGGAAGCATCTAAAGTAGCCTCACAAGGCCACACTAGCAGCTCTGCGAGTACGTAGGTATGGCAGTGCTTAGCAATGCGTTAGTTTTACAGGTTTGTGATCCTCGACCAAAGTATTGGACAGATTGAAAATGTTATTAGGACGTATAGAGATGTTTCACAGGATAACTGAAAAGTTAGATTTGGTCGTGGTTGTGTGGAAAGTTAAATTTATCTTTTCCTGGGATCATGAATGTCTGTACAAACTTCATTCACCGCAACACTAAAAAAATGTGCATGGCAGATTACACCCGTTTTCCATGGGCGTGATCTGCATTAGTTAGTTAGGGTGGGAGCCTTTATAATTTTATGGATGAATAATTTAGTTTGTGGTTTGCTTGCAGCGTTGAACATCTGAAAAATTCATCTCGGTTTATAGAAACCGTCCCTGTCGCTCTTCACGGTGAAGTCTTTAACAGATTCCTAGTAGTTTCTCAGAAGCTGCCTCAGGCTTCAGCTTGATGTTATTATTTGCCGCAGCCTGAGAATGGATGCAAGAAGTAGAAAAACAAACAGCAGTCTGTACTTTACCACAGAGAAATTCAGACGAATTTCACCCAGTCTCATAATCAGACATGTTTTTACATGCAGCAGTGACTTAGCTTGACATCAGGTGTGGTCAGACTTTATCACCAGTGTGGATTTACTCTAATTATCAATGTTTCAAATGTACGTGCTGATTTCACCATGTAATACGAAAGCCAACTCCCATATAAAACTGGCTGAATGGGATATTTTAAATACCTTCAGACAGATACACTATCGACTGTCTGCTCACTACACGGGGAGGGATGCCAAGTATCTCACCGTCACGGCTTTAGTAACCTTTACAGAGGGATATAACTCAAATCCAGTGTTTTATTGAGTCCATATGGTTCAGTTCATAAATCCAAAATGTCTTCCTTCTTTAGAGCTGCTTGATCAAGACTTCTTTCAAAGGCGATAAATTTGAAGGAAGTAGCCGCCCCCATTAGCCGCCTCATGTTTCTATTTCTAACAGCAGCCTGATGTGTTTTGTTTGGCCCACGTACAAGTACATATTTAAAGATATAAATGACGTGTGTAGGGAGAGTTAATGGATTCTTTCATGTCACATTTCTTCCATGGACGGGTGATTAAATGTCTTAGCGTGTCTGAACAGCGGGTGTTTGTTTTGATCCTCACTCTGGACGTTCCTGTGCTTACATCATTCACGAATCTTTCGGCTACACTCAGTTTCCCTTGTTACAAAAAAAAATCCATGATATATAATTAATGCCTCGTATGGTCATACTCACACTTGCACATAAAATCATTGTAATTGTGGTTTTGAAGGTAATAAATACGTCGTTGGATGTTCGACGTGAAAGAATCTGAAGAATGAGAAGAAGACATTTCCTGCCAACGCTCCTTTATTCATTTTGTCTGATAAATATTGTTAACGCTTGTTTTTAGATGCCCCCTTGGCCTCCTGTCATTCTTCAAAAGTGGCCCTCACAGTGTGCACAAAGTCTGATGCCAGCTTCGCTCGGCTCAGTGGAGGAGTGCTGCATTCCTGTCATTAGTTACCTATTGTGTCGGGGACAAAGAGGCAGTCCTAACTTTCTCCTACTTATTTGTTCTGCTCTGCTTTCTAAACACTCTCTCTCTCTCTTTCTCTCTTTCTTTCTCTCTCTTGCTTTCCTCTCCCCCTTCATTTATTTCGTTCACCCACTCCACCCCATTTATCTTCTTTCACCGCCTCTTTTGATTAATCCTCTTTTCACTGTCGTCATCGCACCGTAATATCCCTCAATAGTTCCCTTAATAGATCTCAGCTGGGCTTCCATTGACCAGCCTCCGACTGGCACCGCCGCTTCTTCCCTTTTAAAGGAACGGCTGCGGTGTCTTGTAGCTTGATAGATAGTTTCTGTGACGTCTCGGGAGGAGGGAGTCCGCTCCTGTTAAAATGATGATTTGACTCAAAACAAGGAAAGAACGACAGGCTCCCTTTAAGCCTTTTTAAAATGTAGTTGTTGTCTACCCAGCAGAGCAGAACACGATGGCTCTGTCTTATCTGCTTGCCTTTTTGTAGAACCCATTAAACTATCTGCCACAGAACTGAGCGTGCGAGATCGTCTTTTTGTCGTGCAAACTGTCACACATGAGAAACTGGTTGGTGTAAGATGATGCTGCACCTTTTTATCCAAAGTCTTATTTCCATTTTGTGGCTTTTTTATTTTTTATTTTGAATGGATTTGATTTTTTTTATTGCTGCACCATGTTTTTATCCTCATTTCTGTTTTGTTATATTTTATAATTATGTCTTTTTTTCTCACTGTTGTCTTTCTTTGGCTTGCACTTCCATCCCTCTCTCTCTCTCTCTCTCTCTCTCTTTTATTTCCTGCTCTGTACGTGTTTTCTTCTCATCCTCCTTGCTGGCTGTTACCATTTCTCCGGTAGCCAACAGGGTCTAGTTGCCAGATGCAGCATGTACAGTCGGCACATGGACAGCAGAGCTGTTGGACTGCTGGACAGAAACTTAGCAGGTTAGTGGACACGTTAACGTCACTGTTGGAAAGATGTTTGTGTTACGCACGCTGACTGACTAGACTGCGCGTCATGTTTTTAATATTACGCGGTCAAAATGACGATTTATTGGTCCCTCCTGTGCTCCATGTCCAGATTAAAATGAATCATTGGACATGAAATTGGTTCAAATGAAAGATGTGAATAAACCAAACAGTCCTGCACGCTGTTCATCACACCTGTCTGTCCTCAGATCATCATCATTTTAATAAACTATGTACAGACGATACACAATGTGCAGGATTTTCAGTCCTCAGCATCTTTATGAGCTTTAATGGAGGATAAGAACTTTGCAAAGACCTGCTGGGATTTATTTAGGTGACAAAATAATCTCGACTCAAAGAGGAAGACGAAAGAAGGAAGTTAAATGTTCAGATTTTATGTTGCGCAATCAGCAGCAACAACCAACTGACTTGCAAAACCAGCCTTGTATTTTCTTCGCAGAGCCAAATATTGAAAACAGAATCATATATATTCAACCTGTTTGTGTTTATAGCCAAACAACTGTTCCTTTAAGTCCGGTATTTTCCTCGTCATCACCAACATTTCTCTGGATGGCGTAGCTGTTTAAGTGACAGGAAAGGGAATGTTGCTGTTTATATGAATGTATAAACCTGTATTAAAAGACTCCTGGGTGAATAACTGGAGCCCGGCAGCTCTGTTCTCCTTCCTCATGTTTTAGCACCTTGTGCCTCCTCAGGTCTGGGATCGGTGGGGGATCA
Source organism: Miichthys miiuy (assembly GCA_036365135.1). NCBI lineage: Eukaryota > Metazoa > Chordata > Actinopteri > Sciaenidae > Miichthys > Miichthys miiuy. The sequence continues at coordinate 21,840,391 of CM071614.1, read as the reverse complement.
GTCAAACGAACTGCGATACACAGACACACACAGGTCGGCCAGTATTCACACACCACAAAGCAGGTATTTACACCACCGCACTAGACCCTTGGACGTGAAAGGAGAACCTATATGCAGACAATGGTGGCTGAAACACTTCATAAAAACGAGCTCCATGGAGATACGTGTCAATGACCATGATCTCCATAGAGAAGCGTGTTGTGGGGTAACTGTAGGTGACTCATGAGGCACAACAGACGAGCTCATTTGTCTCCTGTGTTCCTGTGGCAGCAGGGTTTGGCCTGGAAAAGGAAAAAATTGGATCATGTTCAGTAGAAATATGAAAGAATCAACCACATGATTGTTTCTGTATGACACCTGAGCACGTTCCTGGATAAACATGTTATGTCATACAAGTTAGCCATGATTGGTCAGTGTCCAACCCTGTCCGTGCTGTGTCTCTGGTTCAGCCCCCCAGCTGCTGTCAATCATCAACCAAACACACACACTGACAAACACCTATACATATGTTTATTTCCCCTTAAAGGATAACATCGACTTGATGTGATTCCAGTTGGACTTTAATAGTCTTAGTTGTCCAAAACAGACTAAATTTTAACCATAGAGCAGAGCAGTAAAAAAGTAAATCATATTTATATGCTATGAATCATTTTTACTTGCTCATATTGGTCCATTTGGAAGAGAAGTGTCTTATTTGTGGATCAAAGTATTGAGTCATTTTCTGCATTGTGTTTCAGTCACATATGTCTACACATGGGGTTATTACACACTTCATTTTTATCTCAATTCTTACCCAGCATTTGCCCTTTACCTTCATCCTTCCTCTTCCGTCCACTGACCGTCTACTGTCATGCCCTCCTTCACTCAGGTCCCACCCACCTCCTTCTCTTCCACCTCTGTCTGCATCCAAGAAGGGTAACATCTGCAGCCAGACCTCCGTAGACAGCACAGAGACACACCTGGATGCAGATGCTGAAGCCCTCGGCGCTAAAGAGGAGATCAAGGTGTCGGACAGCCCACAGTGTCAAGCGGGAAGCATGGCGATCAACCGGAGACTTCTGTTGTTGGGGAAGGAGAGCGACAGGAGCAGACGAGACTGGTCGTGGACAGTAGGAGAGAACTGCTACACCGCCCAGTGGGTGAAGCAGAAGCAGGAATACAGGAGCACGCGGCCATGGTGATCCGGAGGAAGTCGTGTGATGATTACCAAACTTTTAGACATTATTTACACTGTGCAAAAGGTTTGTTTTAGGACGAAGGAGTGCCGAAGATTCAGTGTGACCTTCAGAGGGGTTCAGGAGCACTGACGCCAAATGCTGAGAGCTCTGACTTTCAAACTTCACTTCACGACTCTGTTGTGGTAAAAGAAACTCGCCGTGTTTTTGCTTTAAAAGGGCTATAGTAATGTCTTTCTTGGTTGGTCTCCAAGATGAGTCAAACTGGTGCTCGGAGCCAAATATGGAGCTGACTCCAGCCAACAGCCATCGATAAACATTAGATTAAAGCTGTAATAAAGCAGCAATATCGTAGAATTTGATAAGTTAAGCACATGAAAATGTGCAAGTGTCTTACTTGGCGAAGTGTGGGAATATTTCCCTTCGTATGCCGAGTAAACTGACCCTTAAAGTCGACTCTTAAAGTATGAGGAACTGCTGTTTATCACACGTCAACATCTATGAGCTTTTAGCCATCGGAGCGATTCCTCCATTTTAAAACTGGTATTTTGGTGCTAAACAGGGTTATGTCTCATCCAAACAGAGGAGTAAACACATCAAATGTGACTTGTGCTTCATTTATATACAAGCGAATGTTCTGTGATTAACAACACTAACACGCAGGATGCTGATGCAGTGCCGGAATATACAAAGTGGAAAACTTCAAGACGTGTGCTACCTTTCATATCAGACACAAGTTTAACCAGTATATTTTGATACCTGTCCCCTCTGCTGCGTTCAGAACAATGAACAAAGACTGGAAAAACATTTACAAACAAGCTGGGAGGAAACGTTTTAGCTCAACCTCTGAGCCACTTTTCACATCAGGGTCACAGCAGGAGTTCAAACTGTGATGTGTTTTTATTTTATTTTTTTACTGCATTTCTGTCAGCAATAAACTGCAAAAGCAACTGCAGAATATAGGAAAGTTTTCTGTGTTTATTCACTCGGCTCTCGGATGTTTTTGGCCGCGATCCAGTTGTTTCTGCTGCTGCTGCTGCACAGCAGGCAGGCGGCGACTAGCTGCTTTCAGCTCAGATGTCATTAAGCAGATACACGTCCAGGCTGTTGTATAAATACATGGAAATCCTTCTCCAGGCTTTAGCATCTCCCTGATCACTGCCAGTTGTTGAATATAGAGATCTTGAATTGGCCATGAATAGATAGTACACTAATGCCAGTATGATAACTGGACCAGAACAGCCCTTTTTTGTGACAATAATCTGAACTTTCAAGTCTTTTTTTAGGTTTTTATCAGAGACAACTGAGCAAACTCCAAAAATAGATCTTAAACAGCTGTAAGCAACGTTCATTTATTAAAATAAATAGATTTGGGGTGCACCTGGCAGACCTTTGCTGCACGTCATCCTCTCTCTCTCTCTCTCAAGCTGTCACTGTCTCATTAAGGCTAAATAAATAGCTTTACACTCTGACGGCCGTCACTGAATGTTCAGTCAGTAAACATAATACATTTTGTGGCATCCCGTTTCCGCTTTATCCAATCAGGAGAGAGAACTCCACAAAAAAGGCGGTCTTAAAGTTAAAAAGTTAAAGATATTAATGGACCTGGATCCTGATAAGTGCCCAAAAAAAATGAATTAATGAATTTTTAAAAAATTAAACTATAAATATTTACAAATACAATTGCTGCGAGCTATCGAATCATTATTTTTTTAAATCTTTTTACGTGAGGTAGAATCTATCGTTAACTCCGTTGATCCAGTTTGTTTGCCTGATTCCTCGGCCGTAGTACGTTTCACATCTGGCAACCCAGCATATTGTTCCTTTAGTGAAAACATTTCTGTCTGGACCACAGCAGAATGAACTGTCCAGTCACAGTAAAAATAGTCAGTTCAAATGAACCAGTGGCACGTCCTCTCCATCCGTCTCCCAGCAACCTCTGCCCTGAGCTGGCGGGGGTCATCCACCCTCCACATGTACAATAACCACAGCTCTGAATCTCCATCACAAGAATCAACAGACATGTCATGATACAAAAACAGGATTTTATTTTCTCTCTCTCTTTAAAACTCTCAAACACTCGTGTTTTCTCACTCATTCCTCACTGGAATTTACACGAGGGAGTTTCAAATTTTACAGGACCAACATTCAAGGAAAAAAGCTCAACATATTCATTACAAACAACCTACTTAAATTACTAAAGTGTTTTCTGGGGCTATTGTATGCATACACAGTTTGTCTTTGTCTGAACAGCGGGTATTTAGAATTTAGAGGCCGACTGAACTTCCCTGTTGCCGTGTATTCATTTTGCCTGTCAGGATCACTTAGCTCAGGTTTAGGTAGTACTGTGACCTTTTCAGCAAATAGCTCAGTCTCGTTCAACTCGTTTTTCCTTCCTGTCAGCAGAGGAAAATCAGACTGAGTCACTGGACCATGGGGATATGTGCCGCTCACAGGGAGGATGTTTAATGATTACAAGAGCCGCATAGTTTCACAGGTCACGTTAGAAAGCGAGGGAAAGCAGTCTCAACATCGACATTTTGCTCCAGATATATTTCCTTAAACAAACGTCATATCTTTTAAAGACATTTAACATGGTCAACAATATTTAGGATGTCCTGGAAACCAGTGAGCCACCGTTCTTCCTCCTCCTTGTCCTCCTGAGTCCAGGCTAGTTCTAGTCACCCTCTCTGAGTAAGGAGAGGTAGATGTAGGACTGGAGGAAGCGGGGATAACAGTCTGTGTCCAGGAGCGAGTAGATACGTTTCTGTGCGTGCAACAGGGAGGTGCGAGAGGGAGCCTGCAGCAGCTGGATGGTCAGATCCCGAGTCTTGCTGTCCAGGTTCACCTACAACAAGAAGGCAGAGTGTATTACGCTGCAACCGTGACCCTCATTTCTATCCAACCTGTCTCATCGTGTGAACTTCTTCCAGTATACGTTGGTGGTTACAGTGTTGTTTATTTAGGAGGTTTTGTCACAGAGCTGCAGCTGTGCTCACTGTCGGTGGCCGTGTAATGTCTGTCTTTAAAAAGGAGGAATGAGACATGAGTGCATCACTTAAAGTGTCACATCGTCTCTCCTCTCCGTAGTATCTAGCGGTGCGTTATAACTGGACTGTGCCAACATGCTAACTGTTCCTAAAGATCCAGAAAGTAACGCTGTAATGAAGTCATGAATGAAGAAGACCTGTGCAGGACATCCAGACTTTCAGAACAACCCATGCAGTTACAAGGTGCAGTATATTATTTGGACATTTGTGGCACCTTTTAAAAAGGTACAAAAATTAAAATAAATGAATATAAAAGAGACTCCAAAGTGCCTCATCGGTTGACGCTACACTGATACCTGAGTTTCCTCACAGTTTCATCAATGCCTTACTGTGACAACATGTTGCACTTTTATTGGTTTACTGCCGAACTTTACTGTTTCCACAGAATATGCAGAACCTGGTAAAAACTGAACAGAGGTCAGCTTTCTGTTTTATATCAGAACTAGTAAATGTCGGGGGAGCGGAAAGACGGTTTAAAGCTTGCAAATGACAAAACAAAGGAAGGGCTGTGCCAGGGAGAAAACTTTGTGTGCATGCTCTGAAACTAACAAGACATTAAATCTGCTGATTAGATTGGAAGTGGTTTAAAGTGTCGCCATGTGTAACACAAGCTTTCTCCTAAAAAAGAAAAGTCTATGTAGCTGACCTTACTGAGTCACAGTTTGTTCTCCACGAGCCTTTTAACGATTAGCACTGTGGTGCCACAAGAACTGATTACAGCTACAGTTTTTATTTTCATGGGGGCTCATTAGGGGAAAAAAAAAAAGCTGATGGCACTCACTGTTTTTCTGCCTAAAGAGAGGTCTTAAATCTTAAGGAAGTTCTCCTGGATAATCGAGGTGTTTGCGTGAGTCATCCTGGTTCATTTCTTGCTCTATTCGTGGAAAAGGGCTCCACATGAATGCAGCTATTGATTGTAACGTTGTGACATTAAGCTCGAACCGCCCACACAAGCTCCTAAAATGACACACGCTGAAAACTGTTTGGAAATTGAACGGCTGAAATGCACCGAGGGAAAAGAGAAAGGTGTAGACACTTGTGGGTTTTTGTTTTCTTGAACAGTTGCGTAGTTTAGCTCTTAGTGCATGCATCTGGATTGAATATAAAAGCAGGGGTGTACCTCCCGGGGGGCACCTGGTTGGATGTAGGTGACGCAGATGTCCTTCGCCCTCCTCTGCAGACTGAAGTTGTTGGACGAGTGTCTGTACTGCTCGCAGGCCAGATAGAACTGCAGATTCTCCTCGCTGAACTCAGAGCGCAAGAATGCTCCAAACACTGAGACGCCAGCTGAGAGGAGGAGGAGGAGGAGGAGGAAGAGGAGAGGGACTTGCATCACCATGTAATGTCACATTACGTATGTTACACCCACACACACAGACACACACCAACAGACAATCCCTCAGGCCTAATAAGACTATGACAAACACACAAGTATCGCCAGCAGCAAAGTTTCACAAGGTCATGGCAAAATGTTCACACCAGGGCCGAACAATACTTATTGTGATTATTCACTTAATTTCTTCAGAACTGAAGAAGCACCTCGGATGAGAGGATCTACAAACAAGTCCAGATCGGCCCAGATCCACTCAAAGAAATATGACTGGGACCTTCCTGGTGATGTGATTTGTAGGCCGTGTCGTCTCTGCAGCACCACTATGCTTCATTTATAATGCTATGTTGTGACACATGTTGCCGTCATTAAAAAAAAAAGATATTGCATTAGCCATTTTGATAATATTTAGACCTGGCACACGCCCATCGTCTCTACCCCAGCTAAACACTAGGCCTCGAGCCAAACATGACAAACTGCTTTGTGCAGAGAGAGGCTTCGAATTGCTGACATCGCACGTACAACATGCCACAGTTCACACACGTCAGCTGCACAGGACAGCACTACAAATTAGCATGGCACTGATAAGGAGGCCAAGTCACACAGAGTGCTGAGGTTAGTGCTCAGCAGCAGCACGGTTACCAAAAACATATGCTATATCACCGAGAACACAAAGCAGCTCCCTACAACTGAGCTTCAAATGAGATTAAAAAAACTAAATAATCTGATTGTTAGGAATGTAACAGAGGAAGTTCCTGTCATGAAAAGTTCATTTTAAGTCCATTGATAGTGGACTTAATTACAGCAATGTCATGCAACTTTGGAAACGTTCTTCCTGTTTTGCCAAAAAGTTTGTTTGTTTTAGGAAATGACTGAAGATTTTTCTTAAGATGGCAGAATACTGTGTATTTGTGAGTTGGTTTAAACCAGTCGGATAGGCGTTTAGAAGGATCATGGTGATTCTGACGACAGGCACAAGCCAGAATGAGTTGTTCTGACAAATGAAATAGTTTTGACCTCTTGGAAGTAGGTGAAGTTGCTCCAAAAATTTGTTATTCTGTCTCTAGAGTATGGAAGTCAGAAAGCAGTCAAACAAAGACATGGTTGGTTTGAGTCTACATTTGAAAATGTTCAAGAAAAGCTCATTAAAAGTCAAATTCAGTTGATTTCTCATCACCAATGTGGCTGAATATTATATAAAAAGGTTTCGATATCGGTGCCACTATGATACCTGAGATTTGGTATTAATGAGCGTGTAAATTATGTTTTTCATACCGCGCTTTGAGGAACAGAATCAAGTTTTTCTGCAAATTAAACAAACTTTTGAAATGTGTCAGGGTTTGATTTTTTTTTCCTAACACAAGCAACTCTGCAGCTTTTGCCTTAAATTAGCAAACTTAAGATTTAAATAAAGAAATATCTGATCATGAATGACTAAACAAGGCTAAGAATCTGACCAGTTTTTGCCCTGATAGGACTTTTCTATTATTAATTAATCACGGAAAAACTCGCAGTGAACAAAGCAGACATGCCAAAACTGATATTCTCTCTTATGAGTGTATTTTAAGACATGCTGCTTGATGGTCCATCCCACCAGAAAGAGCTCGTCCATACTCAAGTATTGAAGAGAATGTATGCCTGCTGCACCTCATGCCATTAGCATGTTTAAATCCATTAGACTGTCATCTGAGATGCAGAACCATCCGGTCCATTCTTATCTGCAGGATATACAGTATATAGGCTAGGAGCTCGGATCAATAACACGGACGTTCATCTGAACTCAGAGTCAAGCGTGTGGTTTAAGTTATGGTTGCACATGTTGGCAGAGTTCTGTTCTTGTGGACAAATGAAATAAATAAATAAATAACAGCAGTCATTTTTAGCCGCATAATTATCAGTCTGGCAAATCAGTTTGAAATATTGTTGCACTTTGTGACTCTTGGTCATGAATGATGTTTATCTTGTGGTTTAAGAAATTGTTCACAGAATTAAGCAGAATAAATTAGATACACGAGGGAATAAGTAAAGAGTTTTCTTTTCTTTTCTCTAAAGGCTAAACTTAAAAAACTGGACTGAGTAAACAGAGCAAAGTCGCTACGACTGAGTTGTCCCGTGCATTTTTTAAAAAGTTAACCAGGCCATGCACAAGTTTGGACAGGAGTTGAACTTGACAAAAAAAATCTTTCTAAGAACTTTGGTCTCCCTCGATCGGCCAGTATGTGGCCCTTGCTGTCTGTCTACTGTGCTGGGCTCTCTGAGAGCACTCCAAAAACATTTGAACTGGTTTATGAGGCCTCTCGACACTATATCAAAATATTTTGCCAAGGCTACTGCATTTCCCACACCATTAGTGCTGGGAGAGAGATTGAAACATTTAGTTTAATCTGGGATGGGATATGTGAAAATAAAAGAAAGCTGTCAGGGGATATAAAATTGAAAGCCCTCAGTTGCTTCTATTGGACGCCATCTCGGTTACATCGATTAGGCCGTAAAAACGCAGCAGGCTGCTGCAAATGACTCCATGCTCTCTGGTAATGCCCTAAGATTCAAGACTTTTGGGAACAAGTCCACAGTTATATAAAAGGAGGTCACCAGAAATCACCTCTCTCTCTCTCTCTCAGTTTGCTGTGCTGGGTGACCCGTCAGCTGTAAAACACCGTGGAAATGCAGAAAGGTGGCTGTTCAGACTTTATTGAACGAGCTGAGAGAAGCTGGAAGCGCCCTCTTATCGGGGAGTGCTTCAGAGAGGATCAATAGTGCTCGGTGGGGAATCGATAAAGTGTTATCTCAATGCCTCATTCAGGGTGTATTAATATTGCAAGAGAATGTGAGGCAATAAAAATATTACTCATGCTCTCCCTCTGTAATTAGACGCATCATTGAGAACAGGACTAAACAGATGGTCTGTGAAGAGATGACACATTCCCCTGCTTACTGCACATAACGTCAGCTAAAGAAGGGCGAGCTCGCATTACGCCATTACTTGAGGGATCTGGTTCTGCTAATGGCTTTTCTTTGCATTCGGGCCACAAGTTAGCACTGTATGTCTTTTTTTTTTTTTCCCCCAAGTCTTCCATTACGACCTACTGATGTTGACAGCGGATAAAATACATTCACAGGACACGGACCACTTAACATTCAAGGACGCGGAGATCCACTTTAAACCACGGCTGTCCAAAAGTCCCATCTGGTTGTTTGTCTGGGCAAGAACAACAGTATTGAACTTGCATATAGTTTTGGGAACGTGTAAGAGACAGATTTGAAAGAATAATGATCAAAATCAAAAGCAGCAGACGCTGAAATATCCAGACTTTTAGCCTCCAGAATGAGTCAAACTACAAACCCCCATGCAACTCGCTTTTGGTTAACCATTCCTGTCTGCTAAAATCTCCTTTAAAAGTAAAAAAAAGAAACCCAAATGCGAGTCAAATCTGGTAATACAGCTCATTAAACTGGATATGTTTTGGACCTCACCCGAGTCAGATCCTGGGTGATATCTGGGAGAGTTTCCACGGATATAAATAAACCAACAGGTCAGACACCATAGACCAAACTTTTTAAAAAATTGTGGCCGTTAGATATGTGAGTGGGACATTTTAGAGTGTAAAAATAAAAGATCATGACTCTGTAACATGTGCTCTCTGCTGTAATGGAGACACTGTTATTGTCTTTGCCGAAACAGATATACGATATCAGAGTTTCGATGGGTGACTCATCAGGCAAATTGGGACAGGAGGGTGTATTAACTTTAATAGAACTACAAACCTGGAGAAATCTGAAAAAAAACGTGTGATTACGGTTATGCCATTCTGCTGCCAAATACCTGGAACAAACAGGGGCGAGCAGAGAGCCGCCCTGTGTTACAACGAGATTGTTCTGAACATACTGTAATGACAGAGGCACTGCAGAAAACAAAAGGGCAGTCAGAGATCATCAGATAGTGAGTTGGGTGTTGTGTTCATGAAGGAACGTGAACATGAAGGTTACACGCCGAGTAGTAAGACTGTTCTTGATAATTCTAGTCTCTTTTAGTATGGGATTAGTTTGAGATAGAAACAAACATTTTGGAAGGATATTCCAATGAATGAATGAATGAATGAATCTGAATCTGAAAACTGAGTGCCATGGAGCACTGAAGACCTCTAACTAGCAACTGATGTCACTTGAGTAATTTTCTGCTCACCATCCGGAGTGCCCCTATTAAATTTTAGCACTTTAAATTCAAGCTAGACTCTCAGCAGGTTGTTTTTTTGTGAAACAAATGAAAAAGCACATTTAGAGATGCGAAACACCAGAGCACGCTCTCAGAAATGATAAGCAATCGTGTTCATCATAAGGTCATCATTTTTAGTGCTCCAACGTGCAATCTCTGTGACATTCAAACAACCCCTTAGTGCTGTCAGTGTGGGTTTAATCAAGGTCTGGCCTGGTTTGGTTGATATGGGTGACAATGTAAGTACGTATTAAGATAAAACTGAAACACACCAGGAGAAGATATGCTACTGGCAAACAGAGAAGTGAATCAGGAAATCTACCTGTGCAAACATGCATGTTTCATAATAATGCAATGTTGTAAGCGTAATCCTTGTTAATGTCAGACTGGTAAAACATCCTCCAGCAGGAGAGACTTACAGACAGACAGGCAGTGATTTATAACAGCACCGGTGTTGACTATCTGTTCTATTCATAGAAGCAACGGATTTAGAGGAAGTGCCGCTCTTTTAGCTTTATTGCACAGCACACAGTAACCAGTGACGTCGGCTCAGATCTGCAGCAACGTGTGAGGTCAGATAAAAGCCAGAGAGGGAACTTGAGACAGATTTGACTTTTAGTTGCACAAACATTTCTCCGAGGCAGAAGCGGTTAGTCCGTTAAATGTCAAGGAAAAGTACAAGAGGTAGAGAAGAGCTATCATCTGACGCCGGTTAAAAAGGTAGTTCTCGTTGTTATAAAGGAAATAAATCACATGGATGTGCGTGTGTTGACGTATTCCCTGCCTCGTAAAGTCTGGATGGTTTACATTAGCTTAGTATTCTTGGTTTCTTGGCACGCTGAACTCTTTTATGTCACGACTTCAACTAATTGTTTCCGGCCTTGGAGTGGTTGTTGCCTCACTCCACACACGCACACATGTGCTCACTGGTAGAAGACACAATACAAACTCTAAAGTGGGGTGACTCATCAAAACATTGCTCTGCAGCACCATAAGTGGTGAAAAATCTTGAATAATGTGATGGAACTATGGATGGAGGCTAAAGCTCGGGCAGCAAATGGAAAGACTGTTCTGATGATGAAAGTACATAGGCGGTCTATCCTCTGGGGAGCATGAAGGTGCTCAGTAAAATTTTATGGTAATCTGTTCATTAGATTTGAATATTTGGGTCATGTTTGCAGACACCCTCTCCACATTTAAGAGCAGGCTTAAGACTTCGAAGGCTTCTTTTTTGGTAGCGCTTATATTCCTGTCGATCGTGGCTACGCCTCGTTCTGGGATTGTGGTAACGCCTGCTGCTGTGGTCCTGCTTGATATCGATATTATTATACCTCCTCCTCTGCCACTCTAAACTCAACAGGTCTCTGGAGATGGCCGCCCACCGCGAGCCGGATTCTGCTCGAGGTTTCTGCCTCTTAAAAGTTTTTCCTTGCTAGTGTCGCCAAGTACTTGCTCATGGTGGGAATTGTTGGGTCTGTGTAAATAATATTTGAAAGAGTACAGTCTGGACCTACTCAATATAGAAACTGTCATGAGATAACTGTGTCATGAGGTATGAATTGAAAAATTCAACTGAGTAGTGGTGTTATCTGAACATATTATAGGATTTATATACTCACTTTGGCTGGCCAGCAGGGCGTTCAGGGACTCTGCCCATTTGTCGAGCTCTTCTCGGCTGATCTTACCCTTCCTATTGTGGCCCACCTGACTCCACTGACGCATGAAGAGCAGACGAGACCTCCTCTCTGTAGCACTGTGGACAGGGATCACGTAAGAACAGGGAGAGGGCAGCAGACGTCAGCCAAAGGAAATCATACCAAGAGATACTGTATCAGATCTCAAGTGGTTCTCAAAACAAAAGCGACTCGCCTTCAGGATCAAACAGATTCAGTTTCAAAACATCCAATACTTGTCCAAGGACGGTAAATTAAATGTTTTGACAGTTGGTATTTTACGTTCGGATCATATCTCTTAATTTTTACAACAGAAGATAAATGTGATCCTCACCTGTCTTTTTGTTCGGCGTTGAACAGGTTGGAGTTTGAGGAATGAGGACTCTGAAACAGAAAATACAAAGTTTACTGGAGATCTTTCTCCTGTCTCACTCAGAAATCACAATAAAGCAGCTTTCAGTGTAAATCTTTCCACGCTAAGAGACCCTGTAAAATGTAATCTATTATATGACCTGTATCTTTGTCATCTTGTGAATAAATTAGTCATTTTTTGTTGTCTTTAACGAGTAAATTAAAACTAAATCCACTAAACCAAATTAACTAAATTACAGCAATAGTTCTTTGCCTTATTTCCAGTAATTCGGCGCCATAAACCTAACAAACATCTATGAAAAAAACCTGCTTTGTACACCACGCCCTGTGAAGTACAAGCAAGGCAACACGCCCACCAGTTACAAGAACTCATAGACCCCCAGTTACATAAATAACTCGTGTTTGCAGTTGTAATATAAAAAGTAATCCCAACTCAAACTACACTTAATGGCTTCCAGCCGTGTCACACGTGGTTGTCATGGAGCTCAGTAGCTGTATGATTTCATCCTTGGTCACGGTGGGAAACGTTGACAGTCTGGACCTGCTCTAGACGGAAAGAGTTGTGAGACAACTCTGTGGTTTCTTGTCGTGACGAACACATCGACAATTATCACCAGCTCTGCAGGCGCCCACAGCTCGATTAAACTTTTTTATAGCCTCTTTCAGCTCATTGTGCTGATCCTACTCTCTTCTCTCTCTCTGCACTAGATTCAGCAGCAGCTGCAAATAAATGTTAGTGTTGCTCTGCGTCTCCTGGATGTGGAAATAGGTAACTGTTTGCTAACATGATTGCAGATCACGACATTTCAGTGCGTACATTGGAAAATGTGTGAACATCATGACTTTTCGAGTCAATTTTTGACCTAACTCAAACAGGTTTCAAGTCTCTGTAAGTCCATTTCAGTGACACACAGAGGGCTTAAAAATGTCCAGCAGTCATGTAACGTTTGGTAAGATTTATAACAAACAAACCTTTAATACGGATCATCTAACCTCAAGTTCAGGCTTCTTAAAAAGCCGCCTGTATACTGCTCTACAATGAAGACTGAAACTGGTGTCCCACCTGCCCAAACAGACTCCTGAGGTTGAGTTTAGCAGTTGACAGTTTGGGTTTCTGCTGCCTGTGTTGAGATTTAAAGTGGAAGGGGTTGGTGGAAGGGGATGTAGGAGTCATGTCGTCTCTCTCGATGTTCTCCGTGCTGCCCTGTGCGCCCGGGGCCAGCTGGCTGTCGCTGTAAGCCCTGCAGGTTTCACTGATGAGACACACTCCGAGGTGAGTCTTGTCCAGTTTCCCCTTCTCATACAGGTTCTCCACGCTGATGCTGTGCTCCCTGCTCAGCTCATTCTTCCCCACGCCATCAGGGCTCGCTCTGGGCTCCTGGATGATGGGACCAGTCGACCTATCGTCCAGCTCATCTCCATCCACGTGAGGTGTGTAGGTGCCGGATTCACGGTTCTTCTGGTTATCGGACTTCTTCAGTGCCACCTTCTTCCACGGGAGGAAGTCAAGATCCAGGAGGTTTCCCTCGGAGCTGAATCTACGCATGGTGGCGGTATGAAAAGTGAAGGAAAAGGGCAGGAAAAGAGAGTGCTGTAAAGAAGGACAAAAACGTAAGGAGTTAAGACGAGATCAGAGCAGTGACGCACAGCCTGTTAAACACAGCAGAGAGGCAATAAAACTGAAAAGAAAAATGGATCATAGACATAAACATTTCCTTCACATCACTGTTTCTGCCCACTTGAGAACCTTCCCAAATAAAAGTTTAGATCCGCCCTTTAACCCCTCTCTTAATTCAAGCACACGCAAGTGTTAAATCATTAACATAGGTGTGGATTATTTAGGATCAAACACAGCTGCTGCCTCGTCGTAGAAAGCTCCATAAGCATTTTACCTTCATCTTAATGTGGGACATTTAGCGGCTTTAAGATGCACATAATTAATGTTTCCACATGCTGTACCACGAACATACACACCCACACACGCATGTTAAGTGTTTTAGCTGTCAAATGGGCACAATAAAATCAGATTCATGTGCTCTAGTTGGAACTGGATTAGCAAAGATTCTCTATGTAGACATCAAGACAGCAACACATGAGAGAACAGATCACTTTTGACTTGTAATACAGATCTGAGACTCCTGATAATTTATATAAAGACTTATTTTACATAGGCAACTAAAGTCAGAACTTAGAAACCTGTTTGTATCCAATATGTGTTTTTACTGTCACAATAATATGTTCTCTAGTTGGAGCTGGATTAACAGTGATTGTCTGACACAAACAAATATAAAAATATAGTTGTAATATCTCAAATCATACTCCTAATAATTTATATAAATAGTTATTTTACATGGATAACTACGGTCAGAGCTTGGAAACCTGTTGTTTCCAATAGGGCCCCCTCAGCTTATATAAGGAAGCGGTCCTGAGTGCTCCCACTATATAACTTTACACTATTTGATCACTTCATTTCATGACACTCACACTCCTAACAGACCTTTGCTCACCGCTGCAGTGTAGGAAACAACAGCTGGCTGTTTGGACTCATTAACACCGGTGTGTGTGTGTGTGTGTGTGTGTGTGTGTGTGTACCTTATTAAGCTTTTTTCATGGCAGATGGTTGGGTTACTGCAAATCTTCTCAGCAACATGTGAATAAACCGATATTTTTTCTTTAAGTCCGCAAAGGTAGAAAAGAAAAAAAAAATCCACGACCGACGCTCCTGTCGCTGTGTCAAGGTTTTTTCTCTCAGTTAGTCTCAGAGTCGGACCTCCCTCCGTCTATAACACGAACATATGCCCTCAGACACTGACTGAAAGCACTCGAAGAACGAGGAGAGACGAAGACAGAGAAAAGTGCCATAAAGGTCTCCCCCGTGACATTTGAATGGCACAGATATGCCTCCTCCTCATGACTGCTGCTGCTGCCACACCTTCACTTCTGTGTCTGAACTTGTCTGTCAGACCAGACCGACACTTCTCAGAAAAGTGTGTGTGTGTGTGTGTGTGTGTGTGTGTGTGTGTGTGTGTGTGTGTGTGTGTGTGCATGTGCATGTGTGTAAGATAATAAATACAGATAATAAAATGCCATGCAGTGGCGTTACTATAACAACAGCACCTACTACTATACAAACAATGATACAATCATAAATACTACTATTACTACTACTAACAATGATTTATTTGTTTATTTGTATGTTTGTGTATATGACAAAATGCTGAAATCAAATCAGAAATATACAGCATATTTAACACTATTTAAAATAAACTATATGATACAGAGTGACAGCTATCAAAGAACAACAACAACAAAAAAGCGCTCAGGCATGAAACGGACACTCCTCTTTACGTCAGTTTGGGGGGGTCCTTTGACGTTGCATATTTGGGAAAATTAAAGCTAGTTAGCTAGCTACCGGATCAACCTGAGCGCGCGTCCTCTTTTATTTATTTAATAGTTTATTAACGATTACGCCTGGTTGTTGTGTATACTTGGGCAGGCTTTAAATCGAAAGGAACGACCTCTGTCCGGTTTCCCGTTGGACGGTGGATAACGATCTCCCCCGGGGGAAGATTAGCTCGGTTAGTACCGTTAGCCTCCCGGTGTTTCGGTTGAAGGAGCGACCGTGTTAAGTGGTGACCTTCAGTCAGCCGACAGCCGTCGGTTGGAACACGACGAGAATGCGTAGCTGTTAAACAAAAATACCAAAGACAGATCGGGTAGGTGTTTTTTTTTATATTTTTTTTATTAATGTTACAACGTTAAACTAAACAAACAGCCGTTCACTGGGACAGCCACGTATGTTCCTGTTTTCAACGGCCGTCGTAACTACGGCAACAACAGACGCATTCGACTGAAGGTCGCCAGTTAACAGGGTCGCTCGTTAATCCGAAACACCGGTACCTGGGTTTAGCTTGCTAATAACAACAACAACAAGGCTCCGGAGCTGTCTGCAACCAGGTGCTGCCTCATTTAACAGCTTGACAGAGACTACTAGTTTATGACACAGCTGCAGCTCATGTGAAAGATCATCCTTAATGCACAGTAGCACCCTGTAGCTGCCTCACAGCTCTTATTTTGCTGTTATTGTTTCAGACATTGTGGATTATGGAGTCCAGCGGTTTGATTGAAGTGACCGTGAAGACTTTGGACTCTCAGAGCAGGAGCTACAAAGTCAGAGGAGAGGTAATGCTCTTACTTTAAATACTGCCATACCCGGGGGTTAATGACAGGTGTGACAGTGTTTTCGTGCGTTTGTCTCCACCCAGCTGACAGTGAAGCAGTTCAAGGAGCACATAGCGTCTTCAGTGGAGATCCCAGTGGACAAGCAGAGGCTCATCTACCAGGGCAGAGTGCTGCAGGATGACAGGACGCTGACTGAGTACAGTGAGTAAACGAAACCAAATAACTGCTTGTACAGTATGATGTCAAACGTGATGAGGTCAGGTCAGTGCAGTTAACTATCAGGTGTCCTGATAAAACCATCTGTGCTCTGGATCTCGAGCACCAAGACTAAAATACCCTGTCAAAGATTCATTCTGTTCATTTAGTATGTAAAGTGTAAAGCGGCTAATTGTCACCCTTAAGAATCAGTAAATGTTTTGCAGCACAGACAGTAATGAAGTCCGTCCGTTCGTTTCACCCTCAGATGTCGATGGGAAGGTAATCCACCTGGTGGAGCGTGCCCCACCTCAGGCCAACATGTCTGGCTCGGGGCTGCGGGTGTCTCCACCGGTGGTGTAGACGGTGGAAGCAGCAGCAGCAGCAGCCATGCCTCCACTTCCTCCCAGGGTGCACCACACGATCGCAATGGCAACAGCTACGTGATGCTGGGAACCTTCAACCTGCCCGTTAACATCATGGACCCTCAGCAGATACAGGTGGGGATCACCCCGCTGCATGCAAACCACACCTTCACTACATACTGTATAGAGTTTCATGCCAGTGTTTGTCTGTAGATGTCTGTCCAGCAGATGATGGCTGGAGTCGGTGAAGCTGGAAGGAACGCCAGGGTCAGCACCAGCTCCGGGGTAAAGGCTCATTATTCCCATGTCATCATTTCATCAATCGTTGTAGCGCTTCAGTCTCACTCCTCCTGTACAGCTGACACATGTTTGTATCTGTAGAGCAATGGCTCAGTGGACGTGCAGATCAACTTGGACCAGTCAGTGCAGAGCGAGCCGAGGATGAGGCTGCAGCTGGCTGAGAATCTGCTCAGAGACGCTTGCTCTTTGATCCACAGGCTGGAGGTACAGTACACTAACTGCTAAGCCTGATGGTGTCCTCACTGCATATCTTAGTAAGTTATTAATCATTTCCACAAGTCAAGCTACCAAGAAATTACACGATCAACAAGTTCATTGTCATGGATTGTGATACTCCCGAGTTTTTCTTGTTATTTCCATTCAGTGTGTTCAAATGTTTTTGTTTTGGCACTACAGTTCCCATCATGCTTTGGGTGATATAAACAGGAAGTGTACTGTAACTTTGCACAGGAGTCAGTGGATTAGACGTGGATTGTAGCTGAGTCCCATTATTTTTTTAGCCTGAGGTTGGATTATAGAATATTCAAGTAGCAGCATTCGGATTACTACGAGGGACAAAATTCAAACTTTAAACTGGAAAAAATGTCAGAATATTACAATATGACTGTCATAGAATTTAATATACTGTAATAAAGTTGCACCAATAACACAATGTGTAGAGTAGAGCTGTGGAAGGGAGAGTCAACAAGCTTAACAATAAAAAAACATAATTTCTTTAAATGGCTCGTACCAACAAATATTCAATTCTTCAATATAACCAACATTACTGTATATATTCAAAAATAGGCAATTAAATATACAACGTGCATTATTTACCTTAATCAACTAAATAATACCCACCTGCTTGTAGATCCCATAAAAGGGTACCTATCAAGGCGTGCTCTCTCTTTATGCACATGCCCAGATGAAATATTTAATATGCGTTTAGAAACAAGTTTAACACTGGCAACAATGCTGTGTCTCTTTTTTTTCCTAATATGGTGAATCAGTTAAATAAAGAAAACAAAGAAAACTGTGTGATACTGGCCTTCTTTCCGTGCAAAGATGGTCCAGCAAACAGTGTGGGAGTTCCTCACAGTCACATAACCAGATGTGTTTTGAAACAGCAGCTGTAGCGCAAACAGAAAGAGAGCAGAGATGAAAACAAAAGTTTGTGGTACTGGGAAAGAATAAAAGTTCAGTGAGAGTCACCCGTCAGGCAGAAAGCAGCAGGAATAATGTTAATACTGGTAATAGAAACTTTGTAAAGAGTGTCAGGAAAACATGTAATCTAACCTACTCAGTCTAATTAAAACATGTATTTTGAGCTAAAACATTATCATAATATCATGACTGTAGTAATATAATATATCATTCAGTCACAGTCAGTGACTCTCTGGCTCGTCAGACGGATGACAGCGCTCAGTGTGTGTTTGTGTGTTGCAGGGAGTGTCCAGTGACAGCAGCTCCCAATCACAGCCGGAGGTACCTCAGTCCTCTTCCTCTCCGCCGCCATCTTCCTCTTCTGTCGGAGGAGCCGGAGCATCACAACCCATGGACACTAGCTCTCCTCCCGCTCCGTCATCCTCCACCTCCACCCAGACTGAGGGGCCAGCCAACACTGGGCCTAAGTAAGTCATAGTTATGGACAAACTCACCCCACATCTGACCTACAGCTGGGAACGTGATGTGGAAAAAGATCGATCTATTTGCATTCACACCTAGTGTTAAAATGAATTCTCGTTAGCTCAGTCTCATAAACCTGTTAGCTGCCTCGTAGCTGCTGCTACGACTTGTAGCTTGCAGGTACAGATCATAATAGTAACGGATACAAATACGAAGATAACTAAGCCATCGCATCGTCTTACCTTACTTCAGAATTCCTTAAAATGACCAGACAGTGACTTAAATAACACCAAAATAAGGAGCAACAAGTACACCCAAGCATATCCAGGGTCAGTATGTATAAAGCAGTTTTAAGAATGAATATCTACTTTGATCTGTGATCATGTATCTCAAATAAGATCTTGTCGTGGCTCCACTATATCGGACAAGTCCACCCATCGTTCATTGTGTCCAGCTTTTTACGCTCTAACATACAGAAATATACGAGGAAGAGGAAAACTTCAAATTCAATATATGTATCTTGAAATGTGATTCATAAAAATCTTGGATAAATTTGAGAGCGACATAGTAATTGTTTTTAAGCAAGAACCGCCTGTGGGAGTCTATAAACTGTTCACCTATTAAACATTTTACAAGTTTACATACGTAGAATAAGACGAACTTGTCATGTCTGTTTTCAGTTATTCAGCTTCCAAAAAGATCTGCACACCGCTTGCTCCCCAGCAGCTGATGTCTCAGAGTAATTCACACACAAACGACGTGCAGATTGTTGCCTTTTATTTTAATTCTTCCACCACAATGTGTCTAACATTCAGAGCGTCAGGTTGCAGCGGATCCAGACATCATTACACCACCTTTGTAATCATAGGTATGAACCATCACCGGCATCACAGAACAACACAGCGTTCACCAGCAGGACCTTTTGTAGCGCTCACTCCTCCGTCTGTCCTCCGTTTGTCCTCAGTCACCCGAGTCCAGCCGAGTTCGTGGAGGTGCTCTCTGAGGTCAGGAGGGTGGAGGAGAGGTTACGTCCCTTCATAGAGAGGACCCACTCGATTCTGGGAGCAGCCACCTCGGCGGACTACAACAACAATGTAAGAAGGAAGAAGAACAACTAACACGTCACAGTATGACCTACGAACACGTCCACAAGTAGAACACTGACGCTCATGCTGCCAGAACACTTTGTTGCTTTAAAAATCTAACCATGATTTTTTTTTTTTTTTGTTTGGACCGCATTGTCGGGGAATAGTTCCAATCAACAGCACATGTTCTCTTGTGGGAATACACTCCGTGGTGTGCATCCCAGTTCCCATGCTTGTCTGAAGAGAGATGTTTTACAAAACACCAGACCAGTCTTCTCTGGAGTGTTTTACCACACCGACACACCCCTTTACCGGAAATCTGTTAGTAATTAGACAACACAGCTGATCGGACTCATCTGATCCGGTCTCAGATGAGTTTTATACCAAAATAACAACCAACTCAAGGTTTTATTTATACAGACGTATCTGTATCAGAAACTGAATGTGTAATATCTACCTATGATGTGATTTCTAGTGGAAAGCAAGCACATTATCAAGTAGAAGTTCATATTTCTTGAACGCATTGATTTAATTCTCTCTACGTGGAAGCAGTGACACCTCTTGGCTGCAGCTACTAACAAGATTTCCATGAAATTTGCTGTGAAATTCTCTGGTCCTCAGAATACGGTGACTCGTTTCTTTGATGAATTCATGACTTATTCTCTAGTTTTTTGGTTTTTTTTATTCCAAAATGTTCACATGAAATACTACAATCTATAGGGTGCTGACCCTCACCCTCAAGACAACCTTTACATTTTTTAGACCCAGTACAGCGAAGAGTGAGAAGTGTTCAAACATTTCATTAAAGCTGCGTCTTCCCGTCTTCATTCACAGACCCAGGAGAGAGAGGAGGATCAGCGCGTTCTCAACCTGGTCGGAGATGCTCTGCGTCTCCTCGGCAACACCTTAGTTGTCCTCGGTGACCTACGTTGTAACCTAGCGACCTCTCCTCCACGTCACCTGTATGTGGTCCGCCCCATGGCTCACTACACCCACCCGGTCCTGCTCCAGGCTGGTCTACCGCACATGCCCATTCCAGTAGGTTCACGACGCGCTGATCTGCAGTCAGCTGTGCAGAAATGCTGTTGTGTTAATAACCGGTAGAACGACCACAAGCACACAGAGTGTCATTTTGTTTTCATTTATGACGGCTCCTCTAATATAATAGGTGTTTTTATGTGTGAAGCTTATTGTGAACAGGTTGTGGGTTTTCCTGATGTTCAAACATCTGCCTGCTTTCTCAGACGCGTTAATGTTTAACCCGGCGGCAGCCGAGGCACTGCTGTCAGTGTAACCTACTGTATGTAAATGATGGTTAATGACCGACCTGCTGCTTTTTATATCACTTTTTATAAACCGTGTCCTAATTAGGGTTGCAAAATTTGGAAACTTTCTATGGGAATTTACAGGAATTTATGGGAATTTACAGGAATAAATCATGAATTTACAAAATTGAAGATTGGCCCTTAACAGGGAACTTTAAATATAGTTGGGGAAAATATATTTTTTATATTTCTACAATCCTGTACCACACTTTCGAGCCCAAAGCACAAGACTACTGAAGCCGCATGTTAAAGTCTGTGGACTAAAACTTCTGCTTACAAATAAATATAATAAAAAATAAGAAATTATACAGTTCGTTTACACCCCAAATTTCCAGTTAATTACCATAAATTTGGATTTGGAATATTTCCAAAATTCCCCAGTTTAACTTCCCATGGAAATTTACCACCCCTTTGCAATGCTAGTCCTATTATGAAAGAGAAATGATGTTTCCATGAGTTCATACTGGACCGTGAAGTGAATGTGTCTCTCTCCTCCAGATAAACTTAGGGACAACAGTGACCATGACCTCTAACGGGAGACAGGCGGCTGAAGGGCAACGCCAGTCCTCTCAGACTGCTGGCCAATCAGATCAGCAGGCTACAGGCCAGGCGACGCCTCTTCAGTCAAACGGGACCGCTCATCAACAAGGACCGGGCGGACCCCGAGTGATCCGGATCACACACCAAACCATGGAGCCGGTGGTCATGATGCAGATGAACCTCGACGGTATGCGTGTGAGACACAAACAGCCAGTGTATCCATGGTTTCACTGGGAATTATGGATGCAGAGTGTGTGGAAGGACTGCGTCCTTGAAGCTGATGTAGTTCTGCTCTTGTTGTGTTGAACAGGTGAGTCAGCTGCTGGCTCTCAGGTTCCAGGACAGCCAAATGCTGCAGGTCCGGGACAGCCTGGTGAGTGCTGCTCTGCTCTAGTTTGTTACTGCGTTAATAGACGTCTCCTCCTTAAAGACGCAGTCATTGATTTGGACCTCTCTCTATCCAGGAGTCACACCCGTCCACTTCCCGGGTCTGCCCCCTGAGTTCATGCAGGCCATCGTGCACCAGATCTCCCACCAAGCCGCCGCCATGGCCGCCGCAGCCTCAACAACAAGCCACTCGGCACAGATGGCGTCTGGCCCGGGCTCAACACCCAGCCCTGAAGGAACCGCTTCCCCGCAGCCCCCTCACCCTGCTCAGGCCAGGGTTGTCATCACAAGACCATCCTTCACCCCGCGTCCCTCAACCTGCGGGAACCAGGGGAACCACCATCAACCTGAGGGCCACAGTACCCACGGCTGGCCAGCAGCCAGGACCGGTAACACTAACACAGAGTGGATAGGTGAATTAACTGTTGTAGCATGTAGCTGCTTGCTAATCTCTGCCACCTTCACCTCTCTGTGCAGCAGGGCACACCTCTGGCTCCGTCCTCCCTCACTCAGATGATCAGTGGTCTGGTCGGACAGCTCCTGATGCCGGGGCAGTCAGGTCTGTGCAAATATTAATGTCGGCTTGACCTCTAAATCGCAGTATCCGTCTGAGTATATCTGCTTTTTTCTTGTTTTCCTGACCGCTCCAGGTGATCCCATGTCCACCTCCTCAACCAGCTCTCAGTCCTCCTTCTCTACCTCTTTCTCGTCCGATTCCTCCACCACGTCTCCTCCCCCGTCCTCTGCCAACACCTCCGGACAAACATCCACCTTCACCACCAGCACTACCTCCATGGGCCAGTCAGCAGAGGGCAGTCATGAGGGAAATCTGGCCCAGCTCCTGGGCTCTCTGCTGGGTGGAGTATCTGGGCCGGGGGGTCCGGGCTCTGGACCAGCTCCCTCCATCACTGTGACTCTGCCAGGCGTGCCCGGCTTCTTCCAGGGCATGTCGGACTTCACAGCAGTGAGTTCAGTTCAGATGCTACTGAAATGGCTCTTTAGTTGCTTATCATGTCATGAACATGTCGACTTTATTTGTGCCCAGTCACCTGCCAGTGGGACCGGTACTCCAGCCCCGCCTCAGCCCACTGGTCCTGCCCCGCCTCAGGCAGGCGGCGGCGCAGGCGGAGACTCCCTGAGCCCGGAGCTGTTCACCGGCATCGTGCAGGGAGTCCTGTCCACCATGATGAGCTCTCTGGGGGCACAGCAGGGCAACGGAGAGAGCATCGCCCAGTTCATACAGAGGCTGTCCCAGACGAGCAACCTGTTCACGCCCGGCTCTGGAGATGCTGTGGGTGAGTCAGGAGAATGAACGTAACTGCAGCTTTTAGTCAACGCTAACCTCATACTGACACTGACGCTGACATTCTCGTCCCGGCAGGGTTCTTTGGTGACCTGCTCTCCCTGGTGTGTCAGAGCTTCTCCATGGTGGACATGGTGCTGTTGCTTCATGGGAACGCTCAGCCTCTGAGCCGCATCCAGCCTCAGCTCACCGAGTTCTTCACTGAACACTACCTCCAGGGCAGAGAGCCCACTGACGCTAACATCGCTGTGAGTGCTGTAGAGAAGATAAGCTTTTGCAGTTCAGTCTCGGTAGTTGTTCACTGTGTGATTTTGATCTGAACACATTGTCCTCTCCGCAGACAGCAGCTGAGGACCTCATCAACGGACTGGAGGAGTACATAGCTGAGAGCTTCGTAAGGACGACCTCTTTCTATCATAATGCACTGTGCTGTGTGTTTGGCATGTGGTGATGGACATAAGTGAATTGCGTGTTGCGTCTAGGCCGCGGTGACGGTGCGAGAAGGAGTGGACATCGTTCAGACGAACCTGTCTTTCCTCAGACAGCAGTTCACACAGATGGCCTCTCACATCCTGCGCTGCAACAGTAAGTGTGCAGAGTATACAGGCTGAGGACATATGATGATCAGCACCTTCAGTCACTGCTGAGCCGTCATTGTATCACCCTCTCAAACCTCTAGGCCTGTAGTTATCAAGCGTCTCAGGGTGGGAGTCAGTCTAAACTGGCCAGAAAATCTCACTTCTCCTTATGATGAACATATTTTTGTCTTTTAAGAGGAGCAGGGAGGTTTTAGCACATCATGAGGTGTTTGTCTCTCTTTCATCCAGATCACACGTTCGGCCCTCGTCTGCTCTTGCTGTGCACTCAGGGCCTCTTCGAGTGTCTGGCTCTGAACCTGTACTGCCTCGGAGGAGAACAGAGAGCTCTGACCGCAGTCATCAACCACCGCATTGTTAGTATCCACCCTTTATACCCCACAGCACCACGCCGGATTACTCACGTGAGACAAGTCAACAAGCTGTTTTGTGTGTTTGTGTAGAGGAGGATGTCTGCTGAAGTCAATCCCAGTCTGGTCAACTGGCTCACCAGTATGATGTCCATGAGGTTGCACGTCATTCTGGAACACAACCCAGTTACGGAGGACCAAATCCAGCACTACGTCATCTACACGCAGGTAATAAACAGAGTCATCAGCGAATGTACCCGCAGCTACACCTGCAGCTGCACAAAGATGCTGATGCTGCCTCTAAAACCACAAATATATATATATATAATTAACACACACATAATTAAATACTGCATTTTCAATAATGCCCTGCCCTAAGATTTATAGTTGAGAGTTTAAAACAGACTTTGTCGTTTCAGCGGCAGATGAGTCAGAGCACAGAGGCTGAGGTGGAGCCACCATCAGAGAGTCTGAACGCAGAGGTGAGATTCCTTCTCTCTCCCCTTTTCTTTTATTTCAGTCACAGCTCGTCTTAAAGGATCAGTCTGGTGTTCTACACCCAAACTCACATTGTGGCAATACTTCTCTGTATTTATCGTCAGATGGAGGAGAGTTTGTCTCCGGCTCCAGCCACCACAGCAGAGGAGGCCATGGCTTCATCAGGCGACCGCGGGGAAAGAGGAGCACCTCCTGGAGACAGCACCACCTCATCGGGGGACACTCAGTGTCCTGCTGGAGCACCAACAAGACGGGAAGAGGCGGCCAATGAGGTGGAGCAATGGGCAGCAGCTGTTCCACCTGTAAGGAACAAGGTTTTCTCATGATTATATGATAATACGAACAAAATGAAATCTGTTGCACATATGAGCATCAGTTCTTTGGATTATGACTGTACGATAACGTCTCGGACAGGAATGGGTTCCCATCATCAGACATGACATGCTGTCTCAGAGGAAGATCAAAGCCCAGCCGCCGCTGTCCGACGCCTACCTGCACGGGATGCCGGCCAAGAGGAGGAAGGTGAGCAGCGCCCGTCCTGAGCGTTTAGACCGGGAGGCTACCAGCCTCGTTCTGTCCTCGTCTTTGTCAGGTTTGAGCTCTTCTAACCTCCTGAAGAGAAAACAAATATTTCCCCCTGCTTCATCCAGGATCTGCCTCTGTCCCCAGACACGCAGAGATGAGACAAATGTGCCTTTTAAGAGTGGCTGTTGTCATGCGATGGAGAGTAACAGTGGTGTTTCTGTTCCTTAGACGACCCAGTGTGAAGGACCGCACCTGTCCCTGTCAGACGCAGTGAATCGAGCTGCTCGTGCTGCGGGAGTCCTGCCCGCCACCGCCCCAAACAGCCTGCAGGTGGAGCTGGAGAGGCCAGAGCTGCAGGAAGCGTACACCAAACAGGTAAGGCTGATCCAGGATGGCTTGATGTTTGTCACCTTGTATTATCAGCTAGCTTCAAACACAGGTTGCCTGTCTGTTCACCTGTCAGGTAAAGAGTGACATCAAAGAGCGAGTGAGAGACGATCCGGACTACAGCGCCCAGAGATTCCCCAACACACACCGAGCTTTCTCCGCAGAAGAGTCCTAATTATCCGCGGCGCTGTGCCACAGAGGAGCAAGGTTCAGGTCCAGAAACAGGATCTGTACACACTGCCTGCAGCATGGAACTCTGGTTCATGTAGTGTCCTAACATCCCATTGTAAACATGGACGACAGACGACTGACTTCACTGAATGATCCCTCCTCCTCCTCCTCCTCCTCCTCCTCCTCCTCCTCCTCCTCCTCCTCCTCCTCCTCCTCAGAGCGTGACGTCATCTGCTGTAGTTTAGTTAGAAAGGAGAGAAACCTGCAGACCCTGAACGCCTCGCGGTTTCAGGACGTGCGAGTCACCTCAGCGTTAAAAACATTCCCCTTTTTTGAGACTAACGATGGAATCAGTTAGCGAAGCATCGGCGAGGTCTGACAGCAGGTCATTAACAGGAGAGGACCGGGCCACAGGATTAAAAACGAATCCTCTTCTGTAGGTCTGAAGCAGTCTGAGCAAATTCACTTGACACATACCACGGAGCATGAGGGCCACTGTTGTAAAGTTGTAATGTTTAGAGAAAAAATAAAATTTTCTAAGGAAAAAAAAAAAAAGTTACGTCCCAGCTGGAGAGGAAAGGAAGCAACAAAAAGCAGACGTACTTAGTAAAATAAAGTTATCTATTCTCTGGAGTTTGGATTAATTGTAGCAGCCGCTCTCCATTAAAAAAAAGGAGTAGGCTCGTACTGAAACAAAAGTCCACAGTCACGTTGAGTAGGTTTTATGGTGTTTATTAACCGAAGAGCAGCAAACTTAAATTGGCATAACGTGACAAACTAAACCAGACAAAACTATATGATATGGAGCCATGTGACGTCGTGAAACGTGATAATAAATAGTGAGACGCTCTTTGTCTAACTCCCGCCACCAAGTGCACGTGTAAAAAAAAATAAGATGGACCTCCTCCGTTGTCACTTGAATCAACATTTAGGGTTCCCTTCTGACCCCGATCCTTTACTTATCCTACGGTTACAGGAAAAACAACTATGTATCTGTCTTGGACCTCCGCTAACATTTGTACCAGCTGTGTGCATGTCAAACTGTTACAGGAATGCAAACATACTTATACACAAACTTTTGTCACATCCATCTTCACACAAATACAACAGCTTTATTCTCATATTTGTACTTTTTCTTGTAAAATTCTGACTGAAGTCTCATTTGAAGATGATTTTTCCTCTCTAAATATTACGACTGTGTTTCCTAACAGTGGTCCTTGATCATCCTTCACACTGAGCATTCCTCTTCCTATGTTGTAAATGTAGTTGCATTATATATCTGTATAAGGCGAGACTGTAAATGAGTTCACACTGTACATAGTAAAACGAGCAGTGATGTCATAGAGCTTTGTCGGTGTCGGTCAGGTTAACCAGTGTTGCTCGTCACGGCGTCAGATTTTAATTTTAATTTTTAGCATCTTGACTTCTAGATCTCGCGATGAAACCGAGATGATTAGCTCATGTTTATATTTTAGGGCATTGTCTTCATCGCTCACACTGGTGTCTGTTCAAACAGGACATGCTTCAGTGATGTCATCTGACCGTGCGTTCAGCTGTGTATTATAATAACAATAATAATAATAATAATAATCAGGCCGTGCTGATGTTCGTCTGAAGCACAGCTGCAGTCAGTAGAGGTTTGTCAAACTGTGAATGGTTACTCTGTGCTTGTTAACATCACTGAAATAAATTAACTTAACGATGTCTCTCTGCTGCTTTATTTACAAAGAATCTCTCACAACGTGGTTTCCAACAACAGGGTCAAGACCCAAAGAGGGGTCGCGAAGTTCTCTGAGGTAGAGCGGGTCGTCCACTAATCAAATGAGCGGCGGTTTGATGGATTCTGAGACAAGACCGGTCTCAAGACTACTTTTTAAAAGACCAATCTTGAGTACTACAACACTGTGAGATCCAGACTTGAAAGATGTGGTAACGGTTCAAGAGCCACCAACACGTCATGGTTCATCCTCTGAGACCATGACAGCAAATGTAAAATGTCAATCGTGTCTGTAGCGGTTCATAAAGGATAAAAAACTATCACCGATCATCGTTAAATCATAAGTTTATTTTATTCACACAACCAGGATTCACACAGTGGAGTTATTGCAGCAGCAGTACATGTGGAAATGAAGCGACACAGAACCTGATGAGTCATGTTTCTATACAGATATGACGGCTGATAAATACACGTCGAGAGAACGTCCATTCCCTGACGTACCACACCTACTCTTACAGCATGCTTTATTGCTCGGTTTTAAGAAGCACTAAATATTACGGAGCCGTGTGGAAGTCAACGGTGAAGTCACAACGTGTGTCGCTAAGGTGCCCGGCCTCAGTATGTACAGCTAAATCACTGAGCTACAACTTAAAAAGAAAAACTGCTACTCCTACGCAGACACTGGTGCATTTAGCATTAATGGCGGTCACGTTTGAAACAGCTCAGGTCTTTTCCAATGGACAGTTGGAGGTGTAGTCTAGAACCATGCATCCATGCAGAGTTGTTCATCGTCCACAGAGTTGAGCAGCCAGTGTGTCTTCTGTCTGTCGGTCAAGTGTTTGTTGGCAATACAAGAATACATTAGCTTTTAGCGTTTCACAAAGCAGATGGTCTCTGTGGTTTCCAGCTAATGAGGTACTGGTCTAACTGTCAACCTGGAGGAGGGCTGATCGACTGATGAGTTTATAGCCTATGCATGTATATGGCTGGTTTCTACCTTGTGAGTCTGTGTCATCAGACACAGCTTTTGTCGCCACCACTGAGGGGGATGATTTGGCAGATGTTTACATCTGTCTACAAAACTATTAAATGGCACGGACCAACGTGACGAGACTTCATTTTATCCATTTATGGCAATTTTTCTGGTGACGTTTGACAGTGACGGCGAGCTTCTGCCACTTTTTACGCTTCAAAGTCGAGCTAAATTGTTGTCAGGACAAACTCTGCTCCATCATGACCCGGCTAACGTGACTAAAACTTATTTGGGATTGCAGCATTCTGGACGTCTCACCTTTGTATTTTTAAAGTTTCAGTTGTATACTCTGCTGTCATTTCTACCTGGACATGTACTTTGTTTTGCAGCTTCTTTTTGGAAATTACCACAAGACCAAAAAGACTCGAGTCTAACCTATTGATACATATTGTATATTACATGGTAATAATCAGGCAACTTGTCATTGTATGAGCTAGGAGTGTGTGAAACTTGTACGTAGTACCTTCGAAGCTCAAAGGTAATTTAATTCCCCGCTACAGACTTCAAATTAAAAGTATCGAATTTGACTAAAACTAACACCAGAGAAGTGAAGGTGCATTCATTAGCGATCAAATCGAACCATTAAAGATCTTGTTTGTGTCTCATTGTGGTGCTGCTGTCTTTATCTCCTAATGCAGCTGCTCTCCAGGCACTTCCTTACATTTATTCCTATTGCAAAGTACTGAGCTGTCATCAGTATTCTGATTATTACTTCCCAGCAAAACTACTGTTTGATTATTTTCTCAACACACGAGCCTGGTTGTTGAGCTGAACTGGAAATGGATGGACGTCCAGTGTTTTGTTGACTGTTACTTGCAGTCTGCAAAGGTGCTTTGACATCTCTGAAAAAAATCAGGATCATTTGATTCGAATAGTTTTCCAACAATCACAACATACAAAGCGCTTCGGTAGCTTTCATATCTCCAAACAAACAAAAAAACACTCTGACACACAACGTTTGTTCCCATGTGTGTACAGATCATATTCTCATCCTCTCACAATCAAGGACACCTTGGATTTCTGATATTTGCGAGAATCAACTATGGGAAGATGAGAAAAGCCTTTTGACGGGGTGAAGCTTACAGGTGTGAGAGACGTGATGGAGGAAATGTGGCCAAAACTGCCAGAAGATAAAGAGTTGGAGAGGATGTAAAGATATCCGTATGAGACTCATGACAGTCTGTGTGTATTCTTTTATTTGAAAAAGGATAGTTCAGGTACTTTGAAGTGAGGTATCTATTGGGTATTTCTCTGTATTCTGTAGGTCCATCTAAAAAAACTCAAAGTCTGTTTAAGTTTTCGCTATATTGAGAATATTTTCACCACTTTACTTTGGTGCCAGAGAGTCTGAAAGTTATGAGATCAGACTGAAATCAAACTTATGATCGATCGATCGGTAGTGTAATACAGTGTGCCATGCAGTTAGGCTCATGTGTAGGAATACAGACTGTGGGTAGCACACTGATTAGTTCCTCATACAACCCCACTTAAAAATACCTGAACTATCCCTTTAACTGTATTATATTCTACCTGTGCTGTGGCTACTACGTGACGGGAGCCAGACAGGCAGAACACACCGCCTGCTGACTGAAAATCTCCCGACTCAAACTTTGGCAAGTTTAGTAAAAAACATTTAAATCATCTTTGAGTTTCAAATCAGACCTTATCATGTATGAGAATCTGTTTTTTTTGGAAAACGAGATTACGATGTAACGATCTCGAAAGCAGTATGAGGTGTTAAACACTCCCAGCTTCTCTGGGACCTGACCCAGGTTGGGAAATCACTGATCCACATGAAGCCACTGCAACACTGAGGCGGGGTATTTACAGTAATAATTCAACATTTGAGGAGATTCACTTCCTGACAGAAGATGAGTCTCATGCCTGTGTGAGCTGGACTCAGGATGTAGCTTAGCGTAAAGACCGGAAGCAGGAGAAGGCAGCTAGCCTGGCTCTGGACAAAATATCAACACCTCACTGATTAACACAATGTGTCCCGTTAGTTTATCTTGTGCGTAAACTGAACTGTAAAAATGAAAAATGTCTGAGGTTTTAAGAGGAGTTACATGGTGGAACATTTCTTGCTAAACAACAGCTGGGTGCACAAACTGTGTGCAGCTTCCTAGAGTCTTGTTATTATAGCGAGGTTGCCAGATATAATACCATCACGTGTTCACTGGGCGAATAGATAAATGATAGTTTGTCCAGAAACATTCCCAACATGCAATTCTCCATGGGATGTCAGCCACTTTCATGATTTGAAATGATAATTAAACTATAATTAGAAAAAAGGAAAACCAGTGTGAAGTCTTGACTTTGTGTTTAATTCAGGGGCAACATTGAGAGATTTTAGGATAGTGAACTAAACCCTCCGTGTTAACGTGTTCCTATGTTGAGAATGAATGAACTTTTTAGAGTCACGTGGACCTTGGACACATGTTGATTCTGTTATTTTCCTCTGCTCGTCGTCCCTGGGGTCAGTTTCTGTTCTGTCGTAGCGAGGACAGGAGAAGGGGCAGCAGGTTGAGGGCAGGTCGATGCTCCTGCACCCCGAGCGCCACCAGAGCTCCGGCCAGGAGAGAGGTTACTCTGGACAGGACAGGCGGCTGAGCCGGCATTACCTGCGACACGGAGACAGAGGACGATCAAACAGGGACTTCATGATCACATGAAGCACAACGCAGCTGTCCAGCTAGTCATCTGGTCGACACTTTAATGAGACAATATGAAACTTTGCTTGTAACAGTGATATCTAGTGGTTAAAATGGGTACTGCAGTGCAAATTCAAACACTGGAGAGAGAGAAATAAGACGTTATTCTGATTGTTTCACAGCAGTTACATTCATAACACTCCTCACAGTAACGTACTTGTCGTGTTTCTGGCTAATTTAGAGCTAAAAGTTGCCCAGTCAGTCCTCCCTATGGACTCCATGGCTCACTCCGCCTGCGAAAGCAGCCTCCGTCTCTGGCAGCAATAGCCGAGTAGGTACCGCTGTTTGCCGATGATGATTATGTGACTATGTAGCGTCTTTGGAAACTTTACGAGGGAAACAATCAATTAATTTATACGTGGAAATGTCACCACGGACTGCCCAGTCCTCCATACCGACACCACATGGAAAACAGCTGCCGCTTTCCGCGGTGAGAGCTGAGCCTTTACTGACAAACGGCACAAACACGATTAGCTGCTTACCTTTTCAACTTTATGACAGTGAATGAGTCCATCCTGCCCGATGTAAAACGTAGAGAATGCGTCATACGACCTATGACAGACGAGATACGGATCGTGTTAGATTATAATGTGACGAAACTCGTAAATTAATTTATACATATATCTGTTGAGTCACTATTTAATTATAAAGTTATAAAGCATGTAGGAGAGGAAAAGAGGACCAATGTGGGTCACAGAGCACAAACACCTCCATTCCTGCAGACACGCTCGTATCGGACGAGATTTGATCGATTTATCCTCTGCGAGAATTGAAAATGGAAAATAATTCAGATGCAGAAAACTTGTTAACAAACATGTTTATTCTGCAAGTCATGTTGCAGAAAAAAAATGGGGAGTTTCACAATAAAACCAAGGCATGAAGTTGCACTTCAGCTCTGATGAACATGCTCTGTCTCGTCCATCAGTGACCGTGGCTGACATCTTAAGGATTATAACTCCTACACTTGAAATCTTGAAACTTAGGCGAGATTATCGTCACCAAAAGAACGGCACCAGCTCCCTCTAGATGTACTGTGTGTTACCTGTACAGTTGAGATTTGTCTTTCCGATAGAAGCGCAGCAGCAGAGAGTAGAAGGGAAGACCCCTGACCCTCCAGCGAGCCTTTATCGTCCTGTCCTCCGCGTGCTTGGTGAGCTTCAGCACCTCCAGCCGAGTCTTGGCGTAGTAACACAGACAGAGGAAGCGCCACAGGGAGAGGGTGAGCTGGTACACCACGCGGCCTCTGCGCCGACACAGACACACACAACGGCGGTCAGGTCACACAGGAAGTGACACAATAAAACAGATGTCTGTGGATAATGTATCACCATTAAACTGAGTCACCTGGTCTTTGTATTTATGAGGCCGTTGATGAATTCCACGTCGTTTGAGTACATGGTGTAATCGTGGTTCTTTACAAAGAAACTTGGAAGCTGCGAAACAAACACAGAAAATTCATTTCCTGATATCGAGCTGTAGTTTTACACGAGTTACCAGTTCAGAACTGCAAGTCTGAAGCAAGCTGACACCAACGCTTGACATTGAACTCTACATGAAGCATAATGACAGTTTAAGATGTTTGATTTGGATAAATGAACTCCTGCTCTTTCATTCGTTTCTGTGTGGATGTCTCTGGTTTCTCTGTGATGTTATTTGTGGTGCTTTAGCTCCCTAATGGGAGGGAGAGCACACTCCTCGTGCCTCTTTGTACACGGAGAGTGGATTCCTCTCCTACTTTGCTCTCTGCTGGACTCTGATATGATACTGTGATGCACTGTGACAGACTGGCGAGGTATGGAGTGGTTATTACTTGAACTACAGCCTGCTTTCCTCTAGTGTGTATGAAACAGAACCGTAGGTAAGTACCGTAACTCCAGATCCAGATCCCTATCCTAACAGTTGAGCTGGTCGCAAGGTGAGGCTGAGGTGGAGACCACATACTAAGTGGACACAGACTAAAAGGTATTAGGTCCTGTGTGAGCCTGTTAGAGGGCTGCATCGACACTTACAGACACTGGAGTTCTGGTGTGTAACTAATGTTCGTGCCTACTCATTTTGAAATGGCCAAAGAGGAAACGCACCACTAACAAATGATGTAACTTAAAAAAAAACGTGACTTTTAAAGGGTTATAAAATACTAAAGGCTGTGTAGCTCTCCTTTATGTTTGTGAAGAAGAAGAAGAAACAACAGAAGTAAACACCGGTGAGGTGGTTCAATGCGTGCAGACTTAACACTTTAGGAAAACCTCAAACCTGAAGCGTTAAATAAAATATAAGTGAGGCCTTTTCTGTCTGAAGCCATCCAGAACACACACACACACACACACACACACACACACAGTATAGTGTACTGACAAGTGCAAAGTGGTAGGTGTGGTGATTAATAATTAAACTCTCAGACAGTCACATCAATGGAAACTGGACAGCAACAGCTCGACAAATGCACCAGCCTGCCGTGTGCAGACGTGCATGAGGTGAAACACGATTATGTGTGATGATGCAGCAACTTTTATAAACACGAGGCTGCAGATTTATCACACATTTATAAATTATTAACACGTTTATGAATCACATTTATTGTGATATTCAACTTATAAAGCAGCAGACTGCTTTACCAACATTACATCTAACATTACAACTGCCTCATTTGAATCCACCTCTCCCACACTCACAGCCACGTTATGAGCTCCGATCACAGTTGAGAACACCTGTGTCTACCTTCAGGACGGCGTATCGTGAAAACTTAGAGCCACATCACATTTTACGGGCAGTAAAACAGGCCTGTGCAGCTTCACTGTGTGCATTCTTACCTCTATCCTCAGTCTTTCGTACATCATGGCCAGCTCCTCCTCCCCTTCTCGGTCTCCTCTGTTATGCTCCCCATCTGCTCTCTCGGCGTAGCTACATAGAGTGATAGGTGGCAGCAGAGGCAGCTCCACAGGCTTGTTGTCAAGTCCAATATCCTGCCTAGATTTCAGCCCGCTGCCAGGTACGGGCTCCGTGCCGGGGCAATGAAAACAATAAAACTGCGAGCCGTACATGAACGGTGCGGGACACCTCTCTGCTTCAAACAGATTTCTGAAACAGCCATGTTCTCTCTTTACAGCGTCAAAGCTGTTTCTCTTGAAGCTGTCGACGCTGATGTCGTCCTCTCTGCTGCCGTCCACTGTGGTCAACGGGAAAGAGAACTCGGACGGTTTATGAGCCCCCAGAGTGAGGAGCTCTCCTAGTTTATTGTGACCGGACAGTGGCATCTCCAGCAGGGTGTGGAGGCCGTCTGACTCGCCCCGCAGCACCAGCACACACACGCCGAGCGACTCCTCCTCGTAATAACTTCCTCTCTGAGGCTGGCTGGCATGGTGGAACGGGTGGGACAGCACCGGCTGCTTAATGTTCTGATATCTCAGGCTGTTTGGGGGCGACAGGGCCCATGATGCACTGCTCAGGGGGCGTGTCTGACGGATCCACTGGCAGTCAGACGTCTGAAGGAGCGACAAGGCTTTGGTAAGATTATGATTCATGATGCAAAACTACATGTAAAACAGAAGCAAGGATCTTAGATTACCTGACTCAGACTCCAGCGCTGGTTCTTGATGGGTTGCCTTCTGCTGTGGCTGCGGACACAACCCACCCAGAAGGCGACGCCCCCTCTGCTCACAGCCATTCACGACAGGGGCCGGGGCAACCCCGATCACCAGCTGACCATCACCCAAAGTATGGAGGACACCGCAAAGACACACAGACTGTATCCTGAGGACCTGATGACTCTGGATGATTCAGCAGCAGACGCTCTACCTCAACAAACCTGAGAGAGAAAGAGAGAGAGCAGAGCTGGTACTGACTGCTAGAGCAACATTATCATCCTCTATCCGCTCTCATTTTAGCTCTGGTTTGCTCTTCCCCCGACTCTTTTGACAAATATCTGGCTCGTGTTCATTTAAATGGCACCGCTGCATTAGCACAGCAGCA
The DNA here is from genome assembly GCA_036365135.1 of Miichthys miiuy. Lineage (NCBI taxonomy): Eukaryota > Metazoa > Chordata > Actinopteri > Sciaenidae > Miichthys > Miichthys miiuy. The sequence goes on along the minus strand of CM071614.1, from coordinate 21,805,334 downwards.
GTGCAGAGACGGCTCGAACATGCTGTGTTGGTCAGTGATCACTCGGTCTATAGCTGCAACGACTGGCCGATCAACTGAATATCAATCAGTTTTGGGTCCGGGGAATTGTGAGCAGCTTATTTCACTAATTTTCTGACATTTTTATAAACAATGTGATTGATGGAGAATCTGCAGATAAAGATAACTAACTGGGACACAATCATAGTCACACCACATAATACATTCCTGTGCAGTCTTTTGGCATCCGTTAGACCTTGAAACTCTAAAAACTGGATTTATGACCCACATTGGGTTTTCCTGGATTGAATTTCATTGTCTAACTGTCAGCTAAGCCAACGCGCAGCTGCTGTTTTAGGGCTGAACACCTCGTAACTTTGTCATGGGACGTTTAACCAACTAAAACTACGAGCTAAAAAGCTCTGCAGAGCTGCACAATCGTTTGATTAAATGTTCATATAAAACAATAACGTGCACCTATAAAAAAAAAAAAAAAAAGGAAAATGAGCACTGGACTGGTGTCATGTTAGATAAGGGGGAGTCAAGGAAGTTTCTTCCTGACTGAGGTCTTTTAGAGACTATGCCAGGAGCACATGACCTGCAGCAGACCACAAGTTTATAATCAGAGACTCCATGGTGACAGCTGAGAGTGAATTAACCAGACATGAACATGCAAATTAAACGTTTTACAAGTCTGTGTCATACAAAAACCAAGTATCCTCTCAGTGAACACCTTGATGTGATAAAAGGTGACATCAGCTCCTTCAGGCATGGTTGTTTGTCATCACTTGTGAAGGACATGTCATGCTTTTTTTTTGACATTTGACTAAATAAACATCTAACCTAACGTTACTCTAACGTTAATCTAACGTTAGCCACGCATTGTGTGCGTGAGCAGCAACAGATGACATGACATGAATATTGCCAGATAGTGCTGGATTTTTCTAGAAAGCACTGTTGATAACTGTTTGATAACAATCATCGCCATTATTTATCACATTAGCCTCATCATTTAGCTGCATTTTTAAGTCGCCATTGAACCCTATTTCGCAGCATTTGTGTGGCACCTTACTCCCTCTACGTGTAGCCGGGTCATGGGGCTTGAGATGACTTCCCTTAAACGTTGACATTATCCTACATGCTGTTAGCTCAGTGCTAGCCAAGCTAGCTGCTAACTAGCTAGCACCGAGCGCTAGCACTACCGGCGTCGCAAACGTCCCGGTAACGTTACCTTTTACCGAGAAAACCCCCGCTGAAAGTCCGTCTACACGCTGCGGTTCTCCGGGTTAAGTTGTGTATAGTAGTCACGGGTGGGTTAGCGTTAGTTACAAGCTGGTAACTTGCACTAATGTCATCCAGCCCCCTGTCTGTCTGTGTGTCCTTGCCCCGGCCAAACACGCCTCACTCACTCGGCTCGGGTCGGGTTGTAAGTGCTGCATTCACTGCTCACTGGGAAATGTCGGCACTGCTAACGGTCGGTGTCGGTGTGACCGCAAACGGCCCGGCGACAAGCGGGAGGAATGTGTCGAGTCCGATGTAAGGAGGAGGAGGAGAGCACCGTTTATATTTCAGTCACATCAGCCTGAACTAACATCCTCATGTTACTTTTCTGAGAATTACAAAAATATGATAAAGATATTATATATATATACAATTCATAGAAGCTAATGTTGCAAGAGCCCTTTAAGGGACTGAGCTGAGCTCAGGTAAAGTTTATTTTTCTAACACAGGAGCACCTTCAGTTCTCTTGAACTATTCTACATTTAACTGTGCTTGGTTTGTGTTTAAAGATCTACTGCAGGGGTGGCCAAACTTTTTTTTTTTAAAGAGGGCCACAAAATGTGTCACATCTACAGATATATAACACCAGCAGTTATGTCCTTAAAGGTTCAGATATTCAGGTATCAGAAACAGTAGTGAGCCTGTCGGGGTTAATGTAATCCAGCAGATGGCGGTAATGTGACAGTAAATCTACGAGCTGCACACAGAAGAAGAAGAATGAAACTTTGTTGGTGACCCGGCATGTGCATCATTACGTCGCTGCTGGGCCGCAGGACATGCGTGAGCCTGACAAACCTTTCACTGGATAAGACACAGTTTTTTAGCCACGTTAGACCCAGAAAGTCACATTTAAAGTAACAAAAAAAAAATGCCCAAGAAAGCGAAAGAAGAGGCGGAGTGGGTGGGCGATGAAGCCGCCCCGGCAGCTGGTAAGACAACGTACATGTTTTACTGTGGAAGCTAACCGGTGGCTAACGGTTAATTTGGCAGTTGACGCCAACGTCCATTTAAAATCTAACAGTTTCACAATAAACCGCCTCTCGGCTTAAACATATACGCGTTTACAAACGACTTTAACTCTTTTGTGAATCTTTAACATCTTCTGTTTAATTCGTATTCACGACAATTCACCTAAATAGTTTAATTGAAGTAAAATCTGAACTTTAAGCCTAACGTTAGGTTAAACGGGGCCTTTAACGCTACAGCCAATGTGCTCATTAACATGGTCAAAGTGTTATGAAGAGGTTAACCACCGTTGGATTAGCATGTAAACTATATTAGATAGATTATTAGATAGATTATTAGACGCTGCGTCACCAAACATCCATGGCTCCTCATGAAGGTGATGCAACACCGTTGCAGGGACTGACATATACTGACAGTGTGTGGATAGATGTGACAGTTCAGCCTCAGTCTGACAGCAACATGACTGGGATGATGTTTGGATTTACTTTAAAGCTTCGACTCACTGTGACTGTGTTAAACAGAGAAAGTGAAGCAGGCATGAAACAATGACTAAAGTGCTGACTCTCAGGTTGTGTTCACGTCCCCCATTGAGTGAACAGCGAGAAACCCTACTGTACACACATGGGTGACAAAGGGAAAGTGTGTTTGTCGGACTTCAGTGGTCATAGAGCTCCTATACCAAATATGAATCATAACAGGTTAACATAAAAGCTATGTACACATAAAAAGTGTGTGTGTATAATGTATAACAACAATATTTGTAGGCTGGATAAAGAACTGATGATGGTGCAAAGGATGCTGAAATAAATATGGTCATACAGCAGGTTGTACATTGTGTATGAGTGGTGATGTTGACAAAATAAAACTGTGAGAATAATTTATAATTTACAGGTTATTGCACAGGTAATGTTCCTGACATTTTGTGTCAGGTTTTATGTGTCAGGTGTATTTCAACTCATGACGAATATTATTCTTCTGCTTTGTTTTTTTTTTTATGAATTATTTTCTGTCCCTGACTGAGAGACTATGTTGAAATGGATACTCTGCTTATCTGTGGATGTCAACAGCCTCAAATGAAATCTAAGAGTCTACATAGGTAGATATGGGCTATACTTGTATCGCGCTTTTCTGAGCGGCTTTTACACCACATATCTAACTCACCCATTTATACACCGATGGCATTGGCTACCATGCAAAGTGTCAATTGCTTTTGGGAGCTAATCATTCATAAACATTCACACGCCGCAATTTGGGGTTCAGATAGATGTTTATTTATTCTGAGGGAGATATTTGACGTACAAAGTTGGAAAGGGGAAAATTCAAAATATACCCAATACTAAAAATGATAAAAATGTACATCACTGGAATCAATATATCTACAGTCAGTGTGTTAATAATGTTGTGATAGTGCCGTACATGTCACTGATTGTCTCTGATGTTTTTTTTTTTGTTTTCCAGCAGAGAAAACAGTGAAAAAGGGGAAGAAAGATAAAAGGGGCAAAAAGAGTGTGAGTGCTTATAATGGCTCTTTTTTTTTTTTTTTCAGTTTCATGTTTTCTCTCAGTCTCTGTGGCACAGTGCTGATTTGTTGTGTGAATGTTTCTCTCCAGTTCTTTGAGGAACTCTCCACAGAAAGCAAACCCGAAAAAGCCGATGAGGTGGCTGTGAAAGAGACACAAGGAAAACAGGTGATCACATGAAAGTAGGACTTAGACTTACTGTGTATATAACCAAATTCACAGCCTGCTATTTAACATCACTGACTAATATTAATTATATAAACCATTTCAGAGGCGAGCTTCATTTTTCATGTAGCTGCTGGTGGTTTTGTAGGCCTAATTGAGAGAGACCACTGGCTGGGGTGCTCCAGTGGATTAAGGGTTAAGACACCGACCATGTACAACAGTGTCCGGCTGGTGACCTGTGTCACATCTCTCTCTCTCTCTCTCTCCCTCATATACATCAGATTCTGTCGACTCACTGTGACATTTCAGTTTTAAACTTTTCATCCTCAGAAAAAGAAGAAAGACCGGCGGAAAGGAAAAGGAGGAGATGCAGACGAGGATGATGACGAGGACGTCATGCTGAAGCTGAAAAAACTTTCGGTGCAAGCAAGTGACGAGGAAGACGAGCCAGGTCTGATATTTCCTCGCAGTGATATAATTCTTAGTCTCACACGTGCACAGCCGTTATTCAGTGTGCTTTCATTTTCTTTCCACAGTCATCGCCCCCGCCAAAGGAAACAAGAAGAATAAGGTTTGTCATCAGTCTTTATAGTGCTTCATCTCTACTTTCCTGACTCGTCACATATCAGTAAAGCATCTCTGGTGTCCTTCAGGGTGGAAACATCTTTGCTGCTCTCAGCCAGGGCCAAAGTGACGAAGAGGAAGAGGAAGAAGAGGAGGAGGAAGAAGAGGAGGAAGAAGAAGTAAAACCAGTAAAAAAGGTAGAGTGCTGTATTTGTAGTCACGGCTTTGACTGGAAGTTAACAGAACTGTTTATTGAAGTGAAATTTGAAAATGGAGGTCCATGGACCATTGTAAAGTTATTCAAGGAAACAAACAGAGAATCACTTAGTATCGATCGTTTTAATAAGGCTGTCACAAAGATCAATAAGAAACAAAGAAACACTGCAGAGCCCGCCGATAATGTGACACGTAAATCAGCTTTGTATCACTTTGTTAAACCTACCTTAGTTATCGCACACAGTGTTTTATTGGATTTCAGTACAGAACTCTAATCTGCACAAGAAGGCGTTGGTTTTCCGTCGCCTATATGCATAGGAGGGACGGTGGTTGGTGGTGGCCTCTTGCCTTGTATACAGATCTGTCAGCTTGCAGCGCACCAGCTGGACTCAATGACGAGTTAAATGAACGTATTGTGAATGAACAAAAAGCACCAGTAAAGAGAGAAAATACTGATCGATACCAGCTCGTCTGCTAAGACAGTCGCCTAGCCTGGTAAACAAACTCGCCTGTCTGTCTTTGTACACAGCGGTACTGAAGCCAGCAAGTGTGGGAGTGGTCTGGAAGCCGCTGTGAACTGCATCTTGCTCACACATGAAAGTAATTTGTGCGCAAAAGCTAACAATTTAAGTGGATATTGGATAAAAAAATATATACATATAGATAAAAATAAAGGTTGCTGTTTAAAAATCTTGGATGTCAACAGCAAATATGGATGAAGATGAGTTTGACAAGCAAGATAAGAAACCAAAAAGCCTTTTTACTGCCACATTACCTCACATTTAAAAAAAAATCATTTTTATGGAAATCCTGAGAATACAGCTGTTTCTGACCCCAGCACTTAAAATGATAAACTAGGGTAGGCTGTTGAGGCTACAAGTGTGTCATGAAAATGAGCTGCTGGCGTTTTAAAGTAAATTAAATTAGCATCACACTGGGCTCTGGTGTATCTCTGAATTGGTGTTAATGGAGCAGGCAGCAAACCACACCATGTAAATATCCAAATAACTGAAGTGACGGTACGCTAAACATCTAAATTCTTCTCCCACTTCTTCTATTAGTAACCAGTGTGGCATCTTATTGTGTTTTTCTTCTGAATTTGTTGCTTCTAGCAGCAACTTCTTTGCTTTGACATCTGCACTCTCTCTTAAAGTTCTCGGTCTATCTGTATCTGTGTGTGTGCGTCTTTGATACAGGAGGTTGAGAAAGACAAGAAAAAAGATAAGTCTAAGCCCAAGAAGGCAAAGGTGGGTGCTGGAAATTCTTTCCTACATCATCTATTTCTTGCACGTTTTAACTTTTCCATCCACTCGTTCATTAATGGACAAACTTTCTTTTTCACATATATTCTCATGTTAGACTCTTCATCTCTCTCCGCTGTCTGTCGGACAGTTCACAGTTCTTCTCCATAACTGGATCTTTTGACACAGATCCCTCAAACTTGATGATTGACTTTCTTTGTGTGTGATTGTCAGGCTGTGTCGGATGAGGAGGACGAGGTCGAGAAGGGTGACGGTGATGAGAAAACTACAAAGAAGGCCAAGAAGGTAGAAGTCAAGTCCAAGGTGGGTGCTTTTGCTACTCCATATATCTGGATGAGTTCATGCAGTTAATGCATTTGTTTATTAAATTAAAAAAACACTTTGTAGTCACCAGAAATCGATGAGGACGAGAAGCCAAAGAAGGGGAAGAAAGAGCAACCCAAGGCAAGTGATCAGCGCCGATGTTTGCTTTGTTCTCTTCAGCATCTTCCACATAACCGTAACGTAATTTAACTCTCCTCGTGTAGAAAGCAAAACCTGCTCCGCGACCGCCAGACGATGAAGATGAGGCGGAGAATGACAGTGACGGAGGTGACATGATGATGGTAAGTTTTCCCTCCACAAAGCTCGTCTGTTTCCTCCCGCTGCTCTCGATCAAAGTATTAACTCGTCTCTCTCTCTCTCTCTCTCTCTCTCTCTCTCTCTCTCTCTCTGTCTGTCTCTCTGTCTCTCTCTCTGTCTGTCTGTCTGTCTGTCTGTCTGTCTGTCTGTCTGTCTCTGTCTGTCTGTTGGAACCATCAGAGTGCTGAGGACGCCATCGCCGAACAGGCCAAGCAGCAGGAAGATGACCCGTTTGCTAACCTCAGCAAAAAGGAGAAGAAGAAGAAAAAGAAACAGGTGATCACGATGTCTGATGACGTGTCTTGCTTCAGACAGCCTGAAATGTCTCTGAAGCAGAGACTATCCAGGTGGATTCACGGACTAAACTCTGATAATCTACCTGTGTGTGTGTGTGTGTCCAGCTTCTAAATCTGAGTCTGGCAATTTATAGAGTTATTAAAAAGAGTGAAATCCAGCGTGGACCACCTCCCTTTCAGGTGGGGAGTTGCACGTTGGGATGACTTGACACATGTTGTGACACCTCTTCTTGTTACAGTTGGAGTACGAGCGTCAGGTGGCCAGCGTTCGAGCTCAGAACGCCATGGAGGGCGATTTCTCCATTTCCCAGGCCGAGATGTCGTCCAGACAGGCCATGCTGGAGAACGCCTCCGATATCAAGGTAACGGACTGAAATTCTGCTGTTCTCAACCTCCTAAGATGCTTTTAAACAATGAAAACTGATTTTTAATAGTCTGTTAGTAAGTAATCTGTGTTGTGTCCTCTAGCTGGAGAGGTTCAGCATATCTGCTCACGGCAAGGAGCTTTTTGTCAACGCCGATCTCCTGATTGTGGCAGGAAGACGATATGGTTTAGTTGGACCAAATGGGTAAATATTGTTGTGATATTACTCAAGTAATTAGAAGTTGGTTTGAGCATGTAAATAAGTGTATTTATTGTCTTCGTCTCATCTTTCAGAAAAGGAAAGACCACTTTATTGAAACACATAGCCAACAGAGCTCTCAGTATTCCTCCCAACATCGATTGTCTGCTGTGTGAACAGGGTAAGTCACCCGTCAGAGTGTGTTCTCCATCACTTCTGTCTCCGTCCACGCTGTTATCACACACCGACTCTGTCGTGTTTGTGCGCTTCCGTTAGAGGTGGTAGCTGACGACACTCCGGCGGTGCAGGCGGTGTTGAAGGCCGACACCCGACGTCTGAAGCTCCTGGAGGAGGAGAGACAGCTCCAGGCTCGTCTGGAGAAGGGAGAGGACAGTGTGGCTGAGAGGCTGGACAAGGTGTGTGTCACCATGGTTCATTCTCAACGTACTGTTCTTCTTCCTGTGCTGGATTATTAGTGACATTTCAGGTGCACCCACCTGCAGTTTGACGTCTAAAAGGTGGCTCAGAGTCTGGATAAACTGTTGTCTGATTGTGCTTCTCCTGCTCGACAGGTCTATGAAGAGCTAAGGGCGATTGGAGCCGCAGCAGCCGAGGCCAAGGCGAGAAGGATCCTGGCCGGTCTGTCTTTTACCCCTGAGATGCAGAACAGACCCACCAAGAGGTTCTCCGGAGGGTGGAGGATGAGAGTCTCCCTCGCCAGGTACACCGCAACAAACTTTGTGAATGGAACTGGTCCAACATGAACCCGTTAGAAGTTCCCTTACCTTTAACTTACCTTACCTTCTGCACCCACAGAGCTCTGTTCATGGAACCAACTCTGCTGATGCTGGACGAGCCCACCAACCACCTGGACCTGAACGCCGTCATCTGGCTCAACAAGTACGAGGCAGCTTTGTGATCGAATGTGTTTCATCTAACTAACTTTCATTTTTATAACTTTTTAAAATAGCTTTTCAAACAGAATAATCCAACAATCATGCCCACTTCATGCAGATATTGATCATATGTGCAGAGTTCTCTCTTTTTTTATTCTTTACACAATATATTTCATGTTTCATGTGAACAGATCGAGTCCAATATCAATATCACAGTTCCCCACAGCTCTAGGACTTCTCCAGCACCACCGTCAGGCCACTTTTACATTTGTTGGACTTCAGGCTGGTTTTATTGAAGCTTTGTCAAGTGTCTGTGCTGGTCCTTTAGTGAGATTTATTTATTCTCTTTTCTACTCACAGCTACCTTCAAGGCTGGAAGAAGACTCTCCTCATAGTTTCCCATGACCAAAGTTTCCTTGACGAAGTGTGCACAGACATCATCCACTTAGACAACCAGAAACTCTACTATTACAGAGGGAACTACTGTAAGTATCCTCACAGACTGAGGATATGTATTGTGTTTAATATAACTCTTGGAATAGATCAGTTTCCCATTGAGAATATCTTTTTACTCTATCCATAAAGCCACATGATTTTGTGCATGCCATGGTTTAAATTTGCTGTTTTATTGCATCTTGTTGTAGCTCTCTTACAGTTGGAATAAACTTGATAATTAATGTGCTGAAACACAGAGAATTTATAGATTTCAGCAGCCTAGCAGTGATGGTAGAAATATTGGAGAGTACTGTAGAAAGCTATCAGGACTGGGTTAGTGGTATGGTTAGAATAAAACATATACAGATATCTGGAAACTGATGTTTTCATTCTGCTTTTATTTAAGTGACCTTCAAGAAGATGTACGTGCAGAAGCAGAAAGAACTGCAGAAACAGTACGACAAGCAGGAGAAGAAACTCAGAGATCTGAAGGCTGGTGGCAAGTCCACCAAACAGGCCGTGAGTCCAGTTTTTTATGAATGTGAACAGTGAGCACAAAACAAATGAACCAGTTGTTGTAAGTTGACTTTTGTTTTTGTTTTAATGTTTCCTCTCAGGAGAAGCAAACTAAGGATGCCCTGACCAGAAAGCAGCAGAAAGGCAAGAAGAAGGGAGGTCAGGAGGAGGAGAGCCAGGACGCCACAGAGCTGCTGAAGAGGCCTAAAGAATACACCGTCAAGTTCACCTTCCCCAACCCACCTCCTCTCTCACCACCCATCCTGGGACTACACAGTAAGAACATCTGCTGCGTCAGCCTAACGCTCAGGGCTGTTTGTTCAAAGCTATAGAAACTGTGTTAACAGCTGACTGCCCTAAATATAAAACTGAGCTAAACACAGAGGTAAAGACCTTGAAGGAGGCAGGCGAGGCCTGAGTACAGGAAGCAGAAGCCGGCGACTCAGCTTGTCAAATCTCCATTGGCTGGTTATAAGACAAGTTACCTGTTTCAACAACCAATCAGCTCATAGCAAAATGAGATGTTTGGGATGGAGTAAAGAGGGGATCACCTCATCAATCTGTCTGTGTGACACATCTTAAAATGTTTAATTATGTCCACCAGTTAGGAGTGAAGTAAAGAGATAGGACACCATCTTGTCTGTAGTTTCATTGGTGTAAACTGTCATCGCAAGTTTTACCTTGAAGGGGGTGAATCAAATGATGTTACTGCTACTTGTTTAATGTCATCATCACATCCTCTTGAGTGTATTTAGTTGGAAACAACATTTTGACTCCATGGTTTCTCCTTTTTTTTTACAGGCGTTGACTTTGGCTATCAGGATCAGAAGCCTCTCTTCCTAAACGTGGACTTTGGAATTGACATGGAGTCCAGGAGTAAGTTTTCTGCTTCTATTACAGTCTCAGGGTAATGTTGTGAACAGTGACGGCTGCAACACAAGTGGTATCATTCACATATTTGCCAGTGCACTTGGTGTATCAGCGGAGGGGTAAAAGTTGTGTCCACTAGGGGGCAAATCGGGGTTGAATCAGCCCCTTACTGACGGCAGAATATCTTTGAGAACTTCTGACTTTGCAAATGAAAGCACTCTTAATGTTGACCTGACTTCTTCGTCCTTCCTCTAGTCTGTATAGTTGGACCCAACGGCGTTGGGAAGAGTACACTGCTGCTGCTGCTCACTGGGAAATTAAATCCTGTAAGTGTGAAGATGCTCTATGAAAAAACATTTCCTAAAAATATACTGTATACTGCTGAGCTGACTGGATGTTTCTTTTTTTTTTAGACTAAAGGTGAGATGAGGAAGAATCATCGCTTGGTGAGTAACTTATTATTTATGTTTGACTCAGTTATAGGCAGGACCAGTTTATGTAGAGTTTGTTGTGATCAAGAAAAAAAGGGTTGTAACTTTTATGTTTTGTCTGTCTGCAGAAAGTGGGTTTCTTCAACCAGCAGTATGCCGATCAGCTGAACATGGAGGAGACCGCCACAGAGTACCTGATGAGGAACTTCAACCTTCCCTACCAGGACGGCAGGAAGTGCTTGGGACGTTTCGGCCTGGAGAGCCACGCACACACCATTCAGATCTCCAAACTGTCTGGTATGAACATGAGCCGTCAGACATTTACTGTCACCTGTCATGGAAGGAGATGTTTTCTAACACTGTGTCTGGATTTTTCCTCCAACAGGTGGTCAGAAGGCCAGAGTAGTGTTCGCTGAACTGTCCTGTCGTCAGCCCGATGTTCTGATCTTGGTGAGAGCCACCGAGCCGTTTATCCACACTGTTGCACCACCAGATTAAATTCCAACACCCTGACTAACTTACTGCTTTTTCCCCCCACAGGATGAACCGACCAACAACTTGGACATTGAGTCAATTGATGCCTTATCAGAGGCCATCAACGAATACAAAGGAGGTAAGAAGAAGAGTTCAGAGTTTTAAGGAACTCACCAATAACACAAACAAACAGATGGTGGCAGTAACTCCTGTATTATGCGACTTAAAGTTAATTATTTATTTTCCAATGAAGTCTGTTGTCTTTTAAACAAATCCCTATGATGCCAAAGTATCTTATTCTTTAACAGAAAGTCCTGTTGGGACATTTATGTCAAAGTTAACCTTGATCTGTTGGAGTTGTGACTGATGAATCTCTACAAGTTAGAAAGAAGTGAGCTGAGCAGACCTCTGCAGCTGCTCCAGGCTATAGAAGTATAACACAACCCATTCTCCCACCGAACTGTCTGTGGTCAAGTTGCATTGTGGGCAATGTAGGCAGTTGGTTTTGATAGATAAAGCTGTCGAACATCAGTGTACTGGTGTGGTCTAACGACACATTTCCCTTCTCGTCCAGCCGTGATCATCGTGAGTCACGACGCCCGGCTCATCACGGAGACTCAGTGCCAGCTGTGGGTCGTGGAAGACCGTGCGATCAACCAGATCGACGGTGACTTTGACGATTACAAGCGGGAGGTGCTGGAGGCTCTGGGAGAGACCATGGTCAACAAGGTCAACCCATGATCACGCAGAGCTGCTGCCAGGACACACTGCTGCGCTACACCGTGTCCCTGAATCATACGCTACCTACACTCCATCTGGAGCGGTCAGCATGTCTCACAAAGTAACACTGATAATAAAAAATATTGGATTGGTTGGGGGGGGATGTCTCTTCCCTTTCTTCTGGATCTTCTGGACTGTAACATCATGGACGGATAATGGAGGGTTGATCCTGTTATTAACTTCTATGAATATAGAGGGAGGTAAAATGTCAAGATCTACTAAAGCTGAACAATAAAACAAAACAATTTTTCATCATTTGTTTGTTCTGCATTTTTATTTGGAGGATGAAAACGTTTAAAGAAATACACATGGTCCACGAGACAAACATACATGTAGAGAAGCCAAAGCAACCATCAGGACTAATTAGCAGACTTTAAGTACGCCTTGTACGTCTTCTTCACTTTAGCCACTTCCTTTTCATCAGGCGTTATTTCACCGTACCATTTATACCAGGTGTCACCAGAGGTTAGGGACGGGGGAGGTGGTGTGGACCCCACGGCATCATGGGAATTGGAGTAGTCCTCTCCTGAAAACTCCACAAATGGGATCTCAAATGGAAGTAAGCCTGTGAGAAGACACGGGGTGTTAGTGTGATACCTGGCAGGTTCTCACCTCTCTGATGGGTTTTAATCTCTTCAGTCAAGCTGTAAAAGCTGCTAATCACCTGTAAGATCGTTAGTAGTGTGTCCTATGAGTCAGTGCTCCAACAGGGATTTTTCCAATATTTGTATTTTCTTAATTAAAATATCTTTAATCTTTATATATTAGGGTTCAAACGAGTGTGGCTGCTCCTAGTACAGCACTCCATGTGTTACATACCGTGATCCTTTGCTGTGTTCATTGCCTCGTGTAGCTTCTTCTGCTGTTTTATACACACACCTGGAGACGGCAGAACCAACAACAACACGTTAATCACCTGGATTACATCACATGTGCTCACTTTGATGATGACGACATGTTGACGTCTTACCAGTTCGGTTGGGGTCGTACAACATGCCAGTGTGGGGACTAATGAACTGCTGCAACAGTTTCACATTCTGCAAGACAAGATAGATATATTTGGGTCACCATAGTGCAGGAGAAGAAATGGATTTTTTTGAGACAGATACAGAGTTTAGAGGAGAAAATTCACAGATTTAGTGATTAGTGAGTGTTTGAATGAAGTGTATTTTCTAAACTTATATGATCTTTATGTAAAGCTGTCAAATAAATGCACACTGAAATTTAGTAGAGTTGAAGTATTAGGTAATTGAATAAAGTACAAATTATTATTATTATTGCACTTATTCAGATTGTTTTCAAGCAAGCGTTGGCAAAAAAAAATCACAGGTTCAAGCTTCTTAAATGTGATTTATTGATTTTCTGTACTCTGATACTCTATGGAAGTTAACTGAATGTATGATTCAGTTATTATTATTTTATTTATTTATTCTGGACCATTGGCCAGAAAATGAAAAAAATATGGAGACATCACCTCAATGCATACCTCCATTTTTCACAATTTGCTGACATTTTACAGACTGAGCAATCAGTCAACAAATAAATAAATAAATAAATAAATAAATAAACAGCACATTAATTGATAATGAAAAAAACATGGTTAGCTACAGCCCTAATTAGCTCATCACAGATGTTTGAGGTCCTTTAGAAACTGTGTCAACATTAGCGAGTAAAAAAACAAAACAAAACACATTTTAGGATCCTTATCAAAAAGTTTTGTTATGTTATGAAAGAAATATATAAATTGGCTGATATATAGTAGTATAATTAAGTTGGGCTCTAGTCCTGATTATGATGAAACAGTTTTACATGGATGGCTGATATGTTTTGACAAAAAGCCATTCATTAAACTTCATTAAACTATTTTTTTGTGTGACTTCACTCTATGTGTGTTTACCTGATGATGGACAATAACGTTTGGATCCCGACAGATCGGACAGGGGTTCCCACATATCTTGTCTCCTCTCTACAGAAACAGAAACAGCATTAATGCTACATGCAATGACAGATGTGATACATGGATTTAATGTAAAGCGGATTAAAATAGATATTTTACAATGCAGGTCTTGCGTGTCTTCTGTGGGGGGACGCCTCCTTTGTGGTTCCTCCTGTAGCCTGTCCACACCGGATCGGTTCCATACCTCTCAATGTACTCTGTCAGGGGGAAACAAAGTGTACACAGTGAAACCAAATGTACTGACCAACAAGGAGACTTTTGAGTTTCCTTCACGTACCTTCACTCTCCAGGTATTCCCAGGGTTTGTCCTTGTAGCGGGAAAGATCCTCGGCAGCCTGAGCAGCGTCCTCATCGTGGAGCGATGCTCCTTTGCAGTAAAAGTGAGTTGGGGTGACAGATACAGGGAGACCCGGGCATGTTCTTACAGGTAGCCTCTGCAGCCTGGACTGAAACCAGAAGAAACTGTCATCATCACAGCACCCTGCCAATGCATAGCCTAATGCTGTTCTTCTAACTTCAACACACAGAAACCCTCGTACAAACTAATTACACATACGTTAATCGAATGACGAGTATATAAACAACATAATTAAATGAAATACCGGATACTGTCGCAATGGGTGTAAAATTGAAGGCGATAGGCGACACAACACCCTCACGGTGAGCTGGATGGAGGCGGCCATTTTTTCTTGTTCTGTCACAGCGGGGTTATAGGTGAAAGGTGAAAGATCGTTTTGTAAGCGTTACCTTCAAATTCAACGTTAAATTAGATATAATATTAAATACAGTATTTTTTATTTTTTATAATATGTTTTTTTACATTATTAAATTACAAATAATATAATACAGTATCAAATTAAATAATAAAATATAATCAGCATTAAATCCGTCAGGTTCAATGTATTATTTGGATTTTATTGTGTTAATTTTAGTCGGTTGGGTATAACTTTATTATTAAAATGCTGCGTTGTCTTTGCCAGAGTGTTTCGGTTTAACGAGTGGCCATGTTAACTGGTGACCGTTAAGCCGAATTCGTCCGTGGTTGCCGTAATTACTACAGCCGTTGAAACACGAAGATATACGTAGCTGTCAAACAAAACACCAAAGACGAATCACGCAATGTTTTTACATTAGAACTTTAATGAATAATAATAATAATAATAATAATAATTTAAAAAATCGTGACCATTCAAATACGTGACTTCCTGTTTCAACGCCAGACGGTCACAAGTTAACACGGCAACTCGTTAAACCGAAACACCGGTCGCCATTTTGAAGAAATAATATTAACTAAATATATATATCAAATAATTACTACAACCCAGTTATTTCGACACAGCTCGTTAGTGTTCTTTATTGTCTCTTTAATGGTGCAAATGGAAGTTACTTTCATGGCGTATCTAGCGAGTTATTCTTAATTATAAATAACTACGCCATTATGCCCTTTACCAGGGAAGTGAAGGTCGGTTAACCGCCATTTTGTTTGGGCGAAAACGGGGAAAAAACGCCGCCGGTGACGTAAAAAACGTCACGCACTATAAAAGCTAAGTCCCACCCATGCGAGCTCATTCCTGGATTTGGTCAAAGGTAAGTGAAGTCAGAAAGACAGCAAGGCTTATTTTCAACATTTTGTTCGTCCTAAATGCGAAATTCCTACTAAAAATGTATTCAAATACCAACCAAGGACTTTTAATATTGACTTTAAAGAGACGACGTACATTTGTCATTCGTAATTGAATATGTGTTTCTTTTGTGTGTGTTTTGCAGGTATGAATTTACTTTGCCGAAGACTGAACCCGTCCGAGGACTTTGAACAACTCTACTCAAATTCATATTTTTTTCTTCAAGTAATGGACATTTGATTACTATTTTTGCCTCCAGCAGTTTGTTCCCGAAGGAAAAGGCTAGCCTTTTAATAGCTACCACAGCCCCAACCCATAAGAAGTTATTTCAGTTGATATTAAAACCATGAAGGTTGACGATATAAAATTGATGAAATAAGAGATATAAGTGCCCGAAAAGCACACTCTAAATATACCCGAGAGACGCTGAGGATCTATATTAACAATAGTAAGTTTTGATTTTGAAGTTAAAGTTGAATATAATCGAGATCAATCAAATGAAAAATAGTCGTAGATAAACAGGCTAGGCTAAGCGGTAAGCTGGCTATCGTAATTTGAACATAGACAAAATGTGCTAGTATGAGCTCACACAGGAAAGTGGACGGAGGCACAACAACGCTCCGTTTCTTTGTGTGTGAGACTGAATGGACGACTTGTACAAATAAAAACTTAAAAAATAGAGAGTAAAATTCGTTAAATAACCATAAGCAATCTACTCATAAAGATTGCCGTAGGCATAGAAAGAGAGAAGTCGGGACTTTTCGCTTGCTTTGTTAGGTAGGGGGCTGCTCCACGGAACGAACACCCAACCCGCAATCTATACATAAAGATTGCGTTTAGTTAATTTGAGGAGGATTGTTGTGGATATATTATCTTTATGAAGCACTCTGTGTGTTGTTGAGAAAATGTCGATAATTATAGCACAGGGATTTTCCCCCCGGTCCACCATCTATGTACTCGGCAATCTGTGGATAAAGATTGCAGGATGATGACTCAAGCGAAGCACAAACAGTCGTCGGGATTGTAACAAATATGGCGGATTTGGTTGTGGTTTTCTCCTCCCGTCCTCCTCGGTGGGTGACAAGCTCCGGTGTTGCTACTAGCCGTGTTCACCTCGGGAGCTACATCGGACATTTTTTTTTATTATTATTATTTTTGTAAACAAGTAGAGACTTGATGTGTCCATCGCATTGTCTTGTCTTGACTGCTCCGCTAGATATCTGCCTTTCTCCTCCCAAGTCCGGTGTTGTGGTGCTCTGAGAGCCATTGTTGCTTGTGTTAGGGACTGGTTTGCTGTCGTCGAAGTGGTTAATGGAGGGAGGTGCTCTTTGAGAGAAAGCAGTCATCTTCCAGCTCCCTCCCTCCTCCTCCTCCTCCTTTTTTTTTGTCGAGCAGGAGCAGGCATGTTCTCAGCTATGACAGATGTCAGGTTAAGCGCAAGCCATTTATAGGCAAGCCTGAACTGCCCTTATATAACCGAGGGCGTTTTTAACACCGTTATTCGGTATGCTGTTGCGCAACCGTTATACAAATTACGGTAATTCATTTTTTTTTCTCTAGGGTTCTCGGTCATTGATTGTTTTGCAATAATGTACCAATAACACCACAGTATGACTATTCACAAGTAATGTTCTTTCCCCCCCAAACTGAACCAGGAGCAAGGGCCATGTTTTAACACTGATTGTGTGTATATTTATTTATTTATATATATATATGTGTAACAATTGTGACATTTACAGGAATTGGGTTATTTGGAGTGTTGTGGAGGTCTGAGACTATATAAAACTTCTACTACAACAGTTACACGGGTAAGACCTAACTGATTCCTCACATCATGACATTTCCAATGAATTGATTTCCGCCAGATTTTACAGGTTCTGTATGTGAATTGGCGCCAAAAAAAAAAAAAAAAAGCAGTTATATGCCATCATAAAGACGCGTAACAGTGAGTGCATGCTTCCAACGCTCAATGAACCATTTGGAGGTTATTCATAAGACCTTTTTTGTGTCATGATAATTTATATAAAAGTGGAGACATTAATAATAATAATAATAATAATAAAAAAGCCACCTGACTTAGTGCTGGCTCTTTTTGTTTGGATCACTTTGAACTCATAAAAGTGCTTTTATAAATCATAAACGACGCTCGTGCGTGAGTTAGTTCACAGATGAATGTGTGGCAGGTCAGATTGTCATGTGATGTTGCACTAACAGTTGTTTTAATTTGTAATGCATTTCTCTATTGTTTAACAACAACAACAACAGCACAGACAGTGTAGTGGCAGTGTGTAACCATAAACTAACCTCTAGGTGGCAGTAAGCGGCCTGACTTTGTACCCTCTGGCTGGATCAGTTGACAGTGATGTCATTAACACCACTGTAGTCCAACACAGAGATGCCTTCAGTCTGATAATCCTGTTTAAAAAAGGACACAGATGAGTATTTAACCGAACTAATTACTCCAGTTTTCAAGCATTTCATTCTTCATACAGTTACCTTCAATCACACTTTAATTTTTTTTTATACAATCTTTGAGTTTCCACCATTCATCTTTTCATATTAATTAATGAAAACAAGCGTTTACAAGGTACTTAATGATGTTTCTGTTTCCATTCTCCATGTTTGAGTTGCACAAATGTGAATGACTGTGATAGACGTGTGCTATTAAAAAGTTGATCTATCATTTTTAGTAACTTTTCTTGCAGAACTTCCTCTCTTTGGCTACTTTTGCTTTAACAAAACCTTGACCTCTCACCTCGTTTTGTGTTTGATATGTATAAATATAATACATATGTTTGTAAACAAAACAAAAAAGAATAATACTTACAGATATTAAATACATTTTAAAAGTTTGATATGATTTGAATTAAGTAAAGTAGATTTATTGCAGTTTTATTGTGTGTATTGCTGCTGCCTCTTTTAAACCTAGCCTGTACTGGAATAAACAGTGTTGCCTCACACACAAAAAAAAATGAACATCGTAACAGACTATATGTCCTGTCCTTACGCCTGCGAGTCAAAGTCCCAGAGAGGGAACACTCTGGTACCGAGGAATAAGTTACAGCGTCCTGCCCTTGTACCTGCTGAACTGTTGGCCTCACGAACCACTCCAAACATCTCAAGTACGAGGCGGCAGACTGAAGCCATCCTGCACTGTGGATGCAGCAGAGTGCTGTGTGGCTGCCTGTACTTAAAAGGGATTTGTTATGACCGTGTCAGCCTGATCATCAGTCTAGATGTAGTAGTTGTTTTTCTTCCTTGGCGTGATATTCAAATCATTCATTGGGTAATGTATTCAGCCTGGTCTGCTCCTGAATCACTGCGTTGTAAGTTGGTTTGTAACTCGTGTTGAGCTCCTGGTTTGAGTGCTGTGCGTCACTTCTTTGGATCTTGGACTTGGTGGGATGTGCTTGATACAAACGGGTTGGTTTGTCAATGACTGAGTCACTGAAATGATTCAGTCATGAGTGCAGGATGTAGAATCTGGCTCTGTTGTTTTGGTACAGCGTTGCTGTTTTGGTACCTTCTGAGCCTTGGTGGCACCATTTTTGAAACAAAACAGATTGAAGTTGTTGAGTTTTAAAGGTAGTCTGGGTGGAATTGTGTAGCATGGAGCGCCCCTTCCTGTTTAGTATGCGAAAAGTCCTCAGTAAACAGTACTTAGATACGTCTTAGCGTAGACAAACGATTGCCTGTACTTGAATGTAATACACCTGTGTCCTGTTGGATCGTGTATCAAACTGCTTGCTATGTACATTACAGATATGGCAGGGGGACCAGTGGACCCCAGAGAGATTTTGAAGGGGGTGGAGAATCTCTTGGGAAAAGATGGAGAGCTCCGCAGCCTGGAGGGAGTCCCAAAAGTGTTTAGGTGAGGAGCTGAAATCAGCCGTGACACACTGTAAACGTTTAACTCAGCAGTCGGATCACAACTCTTAGATTTTAACACCTTTGCTCTTTTTCAATGCAGCCTCATGAAAGCTTCTACCAAGATGGTCAGCAGGTGTATGTACCTGAACATCCTGCTGCAGACGAAATCCCACGATGTTCTCAACAGGTGAGCCTCACTTCTACTTCGTACACTTCATACTGTAAGTCTTAGTCTTTAACAATAGATACTAAAGACATGCAAGTATGAACACTGAACTCAAAAACAACTTGCTTAACTTCTTCCAGACCTTTTTAAATAGGCTGGAAACAAACCATACTTTTTTAAGTAAATGTTTCTCTGACTTCTCTGACTCTGACTAACAAGTTCCAGTTACATTTGCTCTTCTATAAACACACAAAAATCTTGTTTTTGTCACATTTTCTTCAGGTTCATCAGAGTCGGTGGCTACAGGCTGCTCAACTCCTGGCTCACCTACTCCAAAACCACCAACAACACCCCGCTGCTGCAGCTAATCCTGCTCACACTGCAGAAGCTGCCCCTCAAAGTGGACCACCTTAAACAGGTAAGCTCCTCGACCAGAACACACCTCCAGCGGTGCCATACAAGCCAACTGTACCGTCTAACCCGCCGCTGTTTGTGCTTTTATCTTCTCCCCCAGAACAACACAGCCAAGCTGGTGAAGCAGCTGAGCAAGAGTGCAGACACAGAAGGTCAGTGTGCTCAAACATCAAAAGTCTAAGTTCTTCTATATTTATAGACAGCAGTGTGTATCCAACTCATGTTCTTGTCCTTTATTTTTAGATCTGAGGAAGTTAGCGTCCGTGCTTGTAGATGGCTGGATGGCTACAATCCGATCCCAGAGTGTCTCGAGCAGTGGCAACTCTCCTGCAGGTACAGGACCGATTTTACATTTCACTTTTTAAAAAGTCTGTCTCCGTTTTTATGGCGTCTCTTCTCCGCAACAGTTTGTAACACACCCTCTGTTAATCTTTTAGAAAAGAAAAAGAAGAAAGACGAGAGCAAGGTGCCAGTGCGGGAGGTGAAGGAAAAGAGTGGAGATGAGGAGAAGAAGAAGGAGAAGCCTAAAGCTCACGCACCGAGCCACGCAAAGATTCGTTCCATAGGTAACCTGATTAACTCTAAATGTTATAGTTTCAGTTCATTTAAGTTCTGTATGAAATACTCAACATGTCTTCTGCCACGTAGGACTGGAGATGGACACTCCAAACCCGGCCCCCCCTAAGAAGACGCCGGCTGCCCCACAGCTCGGAGACAAGTACAACATCAAGCCTCCACTCCTCAAGAGACCGAGGTACTGTCTCTGTTAGCACAGCACCATCTTGTGGTGTATTCATGTAAATGCCTCGTACGTTACTCCCCCCGAAGCGGCTGATGGCAGCACTAACATGTTTCATTTTCCCTCCAACAGCTCTGGTCCTTTTGACGCTCCACCTCTGGAGAAGAAGTACAAACCTCTAAATATGCCCTCTAACTCTGCCAAAGAGATCAAAGTCAAGATCATTCCAGCACAACGTAAGTTCAAACATTTAAGACAAGGAGTGTGTGTTAAAGAGATGATGGCGACGTCGCAGCTGTGGTGTTCACCGCCCTCTCGTGTCCTTTCTACAGCGATGGAGTGCACAGGGTTCCTAGACGCTCTGAATTCTGCCCCAGTGCCCGGCATCAAGATCAAGAAGAAGAAATCCGGCGCTGGTACTCCGCCTAATGTCAAGGCGGTCTCCCCTACATCTAACAAGGTATTGACCGATCTCTCTTTGCTGCGCTGTCTTTAATTAACTGAGGAAGTTACTGAATCAGGGTGAAGACCTCCTTGTCTTTTTACACGTGGATTTTAATCTAAACTTGGCATCTCTTCGTCTTGTTCCTTTTTTGTCCTCAGGCGAGTCCATTTGACAGCAAACCCTCTACGTATTCCTCAACTACTAAACCATCGTCTCCAGAATCTGCTGCTTCCGGCACTCCTGCTGATGAAAACATGGAGACAGAGCAGCCTGGGACCCCCGTTCCCTCCGAGGACCCCGAGGCCTCTGACAACGGTATTGTTCTTTACAATAATAGACTTCTTGTACGTTATGCTGTCTTATGTTTTATCCCCTAACATATTTCTTTCTCGTTGTCTCTTGTCTGTAGGTGAGAAGCCTAACGCTCTGGCAGAGCCACGTGGAGAGGAAGAAACCCTGACCAAGAAGGGCAAGAAGAAGAAGACCGTTCACTGGGCTGAGGAGGAGCAGCTCAAACACTACTTCTACTTTGATCTGGATGAGACAGAAAGAGGTAAGACAGGCAGGGAAGATTCATTCTTTCCTTCAACCACTTGTTCCCAAAAAATATTAATTATTAATGATGACGTTACACTTACAATTCACAGTCAACGTCAACAAGATCAAAGACTTCGGCGAGGCTGCCAAACGAGAGCTCATGATGGACAGGCATACGTTTGAGATGGCCCGCCGCCTCTCCCACGACACCATGGAAGAGCGGGTACCATGGACGCCCCCAAGGCCGCTGATGCTGACCGGCAGCCTGGTCGCAGCCGGGGCCAACAGCACAGAGAAACTCACCCAGAGAGACCGTGAGATGGGCATCCTGCAGGAGATCTTCCTCAGCAAAGAAAGGTAAGACCTCAGACAACAGTCAGAATATCTGTGGTAGTTTCTACGTTTTTGTTTGTTTGAGTATGAAATGTGTGTTAATGATTTCCCATCTTTTTTTTATCACCAGTGTGCCTGACAGTCCACATGAACCAGACCCAGAGCCTTATGAACCCATGCCTCCCCGTCTGATCCCTCTGGACGAGGTTAGTACACCCAAAACACACACACACACACACATGTTCTGTCTCTCGAATCTCTTATTACACGCTCTGCACATCTGTGTGATATCTTCCCTGCTAAGCAGTCTCCATGTCTCGTCTCCCCCCGCAGGACTCTTCCATGATGGACGACGGCTACGGCGAGGCCATGGACACTACGTCGCAGCAGGCTTCTGCCATGGCCCAGAACGAGAGCTCCAAGCTGCCGCCCGTCCTGACCAACCTCATGCTCAACCTGAGCAACAACTCCCGCAGCCCGCAGGCCACGAGCACTGTCAACAACCCAGTGGCTCCCACGGTCAATGTGCAGGAGCTGCTCTCATCCATCATGGTAAATATACAGTAACACAGTCACCAAGCTTGGTTTCATCTACTTGACAAACACGTCGCTGCCGTTGGATAGTTAGCTACTTGTTGCTAATACCAGCTGTCTGTCTTCAGGGTGCTTCTGGTAACCAGTCCACTGAAGACTTGATCAAGCAGCCGGACTTCTCGGACAAGATTAAACAGCTACTGGGCTCCCTGCAGCAGACCCAGAACCAGAACCAGGGTGGACCTCCACCAGGTAAGATTAGTCAATTGTGTTGTGTGATGTCCACCTGCTCGTGTCCTTGTGTCGCTCATCATTGTCTTGTTTTGTCTTATCTAGTTAACCAGGGTTTGCTGGGCCACGGTCCAGGCACGAACAACATGAACAACATGAACATGCACATGCAGATGCCCATGAACGGCGGCTACCCGCCCAACAACCCGCCCGGCGGACCTCGCTTCACCACCCCCGCCCCTCACAACCACGGACCACCTTTCAACGCCGGCGGCCCACGCATGATGGGGCCACCCCCGGGCCAGGGCCGAGGCGGAGGAGACGGCAACTACTGGGGAGACGACTCCATGAGAGGAGGTCCCCACCGGGGAGGCCACTTCCACCGAGGAGGACGGGGCCGAGGAGGAGGGGATCCGGGCTTTAGGGGCAGAGGACGAGGAGGGCCTAGAGGAGGACACAACAACATGAACGGTACGTGGGACGCAGTCTGAAATGAACTAAAGTAACTGAGCTTGTTTTATTGGTGTGATTGTAATCCCGTTGCGTTTCCTCCTGTCAGACATGTCCAAGAGGCCGGTGTGTCGTCACTTCATGATGAAAGGAAGCTGCAGGTACGAGAGCAACTGTGCCTTCTACCACCCCGGGGTAAACGGGCCGCCGCTGCCCCCCAACCACCCCGCTAACAACCAACACAACCAGCACCCACAGCATGGACACTAGGTGACTGCTGCTGCACCTCCCGGGAACAACCCTTGATTAACTGTTGGCCTTTCGCGGAGAGAGCCATCCTTTTGTGAACACAGCACCACGAGGGTGTCGACCCGTCGTTTAAAAGACGTGAACATAGAACGAGTAGGGAAGACGCGTCGTCCGCTCTGAAGTGAATGTGAAGTCATCCCGAAGCAAGAACAAACACGAGAGAAGGGGAGTGCGACCGAGACGATCGCCGATGGGACTGAGTTGTTTTTTTTTTTTATTGTGATCAGTTTTAACAGTTACAGACTGTAACAGGCCGCCACACTTTGACCACTATGTGCGAGCTGCTGCAGCTAGCTGCCTTCCCAGCTCCGTCACTAAACCATTTAACGTGGTCGACTAAACGGACAGCTGAAAGCTTTCCACGCGATTAAATTCCCTCCGCGTTCCTGGCTGTTGTACTGTGTAACTACATGTGATATTGTTTTCATATTAGTTTTGTTACTTCATCAGGCAGGTTTGTACAGAAGAGGCTAATCTTTTTTCTTTTTCCCCC
The DNA here is from genome assembly GCA_036365135.1 of Miichthys miiuy. Lineage (NCBI taxonomy): Eukaryota > Metazoa > Chordata > Actinopteri > Sciaenidae > Miichthys > Miichthys miiuy. The sequence goes on along the minus strand of CM071614.1, from coordinate 21,781,381 downwards.
TGTCTTACACTATTCTTAAATGTGAGACAAAGATTTAGGAAGCACTTTATGATGATAAAGGCCGACAGAATTTATCCACAGCTATGATTTATTAAAACTGGGCCCCGAAGAAGAATTACAAAGTATTTAAACAGCTTTATTTGGCCCATTCCTGAGGACAACATAAAGAAATTAACTCCGCTGACCTGATGAGGAAGGCCTTTTCTTTTTTTCTTACAGCAGCTGATATTGAATGTGAAGTGAGGAAGCAACAGCGGTGGTGTGTATGAGTGAGTGTGAGTGTGTGTGAGATCAAATGTAAGCTTTCCATCTGTGCGCTCTGGCCTCGGCAGCTCACAGTCAGACCGTCGGCTTGATGTGCGACAATCATGAGCGTCAAACATGCTATGGTTCTGTCAGAGGAGCGACCTCTCCCTGATCGCAGAGCTGCTGCCTCTGTGTCCTCTGTACTCTACGTCTGAACCCAGGAGGGTTTCCTACCGTCAGTGTTAAGGAGTCAGACGAACGACGGACTGCTCTGCGGGTCAGCAATATTGAGTGTTTTCTGTGAAAACAAATGACCTTCGTGTCTCTTGTGGGACTGTTAGAATGTAATGGTTTTTTTTGTTGCTCCCTCCACCCTCCATAATTTTTTTTTTTAATTTTTATTTTGATACAATCTTGAGCATCAACCCTTTTTTTTAAAGATGGGTTCAGGTGAAATGTTTGTATTCATGTGTTTGTATGAATACGGGATACACATTCATACATGTCATATTTTCTGTTGAATTCTTTTGTACACAGTGTATTGAATAAATGTCCAAATATATACATGCTGCCGTGTGTGTTTTTTTTAAGTAGTTTGGATGAAATGGAACTAACAAATATTAGCTACAGAGGACTGGGACATGATGCAGACATGCGTTACAACATTAAAGAAGGTGAACGTGTTTTCAGTCATTCCTTCTGCACATGGTGGATTTGAAGTGGGCCCAGCTCCGCTCCACTGGCTGCAGACTGGGAGTGACTGAGCCACCGTTCACCCTATAAGCCAACGTGACATCGTAATGACGGTGAAGCTGTAGTTTTAAGGTAGAAAAGTCACATCGTGTTGCTTTAAAGACTCAAACAAAACAACAAAATGGTGACAGTGGGCCATCCTAACACACCAAACTAACATCTACTTACTGGATTACATCCAGATAAGTTGCTGGCTTTTGAAGATCTGTACATTCACGTGTTCCCCACGGTCTGATCTACCTTGATCATATTCTTGCTGGTTGCTTTATTTAGAGTACCACTGGTTGTAACCTCCCTCTAGTGGTATGTGGAAGAATCTCTGAAATATTTTAAATTAAATGTAAAAAAATAAAATAAAAAAATCAAACCACATTTTGAATGAAAATAAAATGCAATTTAAAAATAATTAATAGTACATTTTCTGTGATTTGGTTTGAACTCCAGAATGGTTGCCATTGGTAACCACTTTGGTTTGTAGTCACAAACAAACAATCTGAGACGCACCACTGTAGGAAAGAGTCTGACTGTATTCTAACTGAAACCGAGTCAAGTCCTGAGGACTATAAAGGGAGTTGTGAGGCGATAATATGATGCCATAATTACATGCACGTCACTGTGGTGCTGTCAGACAACAGCAGCGTCACTGACGACAGGTAGTGTTTGCAACATAAATGATGTAACCTAATGTATTGTTAACTGTTTTCGGATGTTTAACCACTCCTGCCTCCGTAGTCCGTTGTCATCCTGTGCATGATGTCTAAATATGGGTGTGGTTTTTAATCTTTCACACATTCTGACCTGACGAAGATCCAAGTGGGACTGAAACATTTTTAATTGTGTAGGCGTGTCACCTTTTTACATTAGTATGGCCTCAGCTAACCCTGAGCTGAGCGCTCAGTCAGGTCTTCATCCAGACATTGCAGTAACTGCTGCTCCAGGTTGCATTATATGTGGGTGAAAGTTGGCTGATTTCAGTCTTTTTGATATAAAGTTGCATATGTATTTATATTTTTATTGTATTTATGTAAATGTTGTCTGTTTTTACTTAGTGCCTTAGTGTGCTATGGTCCTTTTTTTGTGTTGTTGTTGTTGTTGTTGGTGTCTTCTTCTTCTTCTTCTTCTGGTCTTGTTGTTGGTTGTTGTTCTTCTTCGTCTTCTTCTTAGTCTTAGTCTTAGTCTTAGTCTTAGTCTTAGTCTCAGTTAGTTAGCCAGTCCTAGCCTGATCATTTAGATTATTTTTCTTTCTTGTTTGCACAAATTCAACTAAATTTTATTTATATAGCGCCATATCTCAATACCTTTTCCTTACAGAGCAGGTCTAGTCTGTACTTTTATAATATTATTTACAGAGTCTCAACACTTCCCACCATGAGCACTTGGAAAGTAAAAAAAAAACTTCCTTTTAAACCTCGAAGCAGAACAAGGAAGAAAGGGATATATTTGTTGCGATATCACGTGGCACAAATGAAAGATTACAGCGAGAACAGTTTCCTTGAAGGACTCAAGTGATCTGAGGTGAGGCAGTGAGTAGGTGTGTTAAGTGAAGTGGACTATCAGTTAGTTAGCACAACGTGTGTGTGAGTATTTCTCAGCTTTATCTCAGGTAAGTTCATGTCCTCGTGAGATGAAGCTTTGTGCCTTAACTATAAACCAGGAGGTTGCATCCTATTTGAATGGGCCGACCATCGGTGGTGCGTGTGTGTGAAAAAGGTGATCGTCAGATCCTGTTATCAGGGCAGGGCTGAGTGCAGATGGTGAATGTGAAATGTTAAAAGGAGTGGCCTTTAACCCTGCCCTTTAGTTTAAATATTGACCATGGCACTGAGACAACACACAATGACAAGAGACGGAGGCATACCAGTACAGAAAGAGCAGGGGGTTAAGGACACCTCAGCACTAAACTGCACCCACATCCTGGTTACGAGCCAATATCACAACAAACGGCATCTAAAACAAGTATTTATTTAACATTATGCCGGGACATTTGGTTTGTCAAGCAATTTACAAGAAGAATGCTGTGACTGTGGTGTAGAAAACAGTATGAGCAAACGGCTTTACGGAGGAATAAACTCAAATGAAGTAGATAAAATATGATAAAACAATAACGAATCAAAGATCTGGAGATTAATGTTGAATCATAAAGTCATGTAAACTCAGCATTATTTCCATTTGATTGAATGGTGCGGACAGAAACAGTATTAACACAAGGTCCCCTTACTAAGGCCCAGATGTCTTATGCTGAAAGTTTATTGAAGCTTTGTCCAAAGAGAACAGGTGATTTATCAGGTCACACTTGACATGATGTCACCTCAGTTTTGAAGAAGCTGTCCACAACTAAATGTCCCTAAATGGTCATTAGTCTACAGCCATGTAGACTAATGACATTATGTGTAACAAAAATCTAGAAATATAAAGTAGGTTATATAAAAATAGTACTTTTACATGTAGGACTACATCATATTCACTCATTCACAAGTTCATAGAGGTCCATGCATACACACCAACACTTATGGCACTACATAATAAACCTAAAATGCAAATTACTTGAATATATACGCACACACACACAAAAAGATCTGCACTGTTAGAACAGAGTGAATGGCAGACTGCAGGACACACAGTGTCAGTAAGGAGTCTCACTCAGATCAGTTATCTCACTTTCACTTTCTGTAAGCTGCTTACATGAAAGTGTCTCATTGATGTACAGTAGGTGACGACGGGACCGTCCTGTTCGGCAAAACACTGTGTATAAATGTTAAGAAGAATTTGGCACAGGAATTTCACCTTCTTAAGTTTCCTTAAGAAGTGCGGCCATTACTTTACAACGTATAAACCCTTTATAACTGGTGCCTCATCAGAACAGAAGTAATACTATGTGTCTGACCATCAATTGCTTGACCATTTTAACATTAAACATCATTTTGGATATATCACTATGTCACTGAATGTCGCCTAGTGTATTATTTTTTAATGTGTTGTCCAAATTAGCATATTCATTTTAGATATGTACCTCATTGAAGATCTCTACAATGACATTTTGACTACTTTAAATTCCTTTTTTTGATTTAAAAAAAAATTCTAGATATCTGAAATTACTGGTTTCAAGTTGAATTATAGATAATTGATTTTGAATAGAAGTCAATGGTAAAAGTTGACCAGTTTTTATTAAATTGTGTTATCGACAGCAATAGTTAACATTTTGGCCTATGAGAACTGAGTTGTAGATATCATTAATTAGAATTGCAACTAGTCAAAATTAAATTATGGATATGTCAACATTGAATTACAGATATTTGTAATTGAGTTTGAATAGAAGTCAATGGTAAACGTTGACAAGTTTTAATTCAACTACAAATCTACAATTAACTAGTAAGAAATAAATTGTCGGTATCACTAATAAACATTTTAACTAGTGATAAATTAATTTTAGATAGATTTAAGTAAGTCAGAATTACAGTATGCATGGCTTGGATTTCTTGTGAAAAAGCAGTTGCTGATATCTTCAATTGCCATTATCCTGATTAAATGTTAAAGGCTGTTGGACGGTTAGAAAAGTTTGCTGCCCCAGGATGCATGGAGCTGCTGTAAAAAGGACTGATTCAGTCACTGAGTGGCAGATTGTTTGTCAGGAGGCCCAGACCGGACTGAGACCGAACAAGGCTGCCTTTGTCTGCAGGGCCAGCTCACACTGAGCTCCCTGCTGCAGGACACAGGAGACTGTTGAGATGCTCCGATAAACCTCCGGCAGAATGCACACAATCACCTTTACATTTGAATTTCTACACGTCTGTAACGTTGACATAGAGTAAAGTGCGTTCACAAATTCACATTTCACACATCTGAATCATCAGTCACACACAGTTATGTCTGTATCCGCTCATATCACGGCTGCATGTCAAACATCATTCATTGTTCATCTTCATCACCGAACAAACATGTTGACTTTGTAGGAAAGACTCATTTCATTTGCACCATTGTGTTTTGAGCCAATCAGAGAAAGACCAATCATCCAGCCTCCTCAATTACTGCACAACGCTGACCTGTCCTTGGATCCGAGCCAAACATCCTATTTGACCGATATCAAACATTAACCTGCGCAAAATATGAATGAAACCGATCATTAATGATCTATCACAGTGTTCAAACTGCATGCAATTATTAATAGAACAGAATTAATACACAGCTATTGACATATCATAAAAATATCAGGTATGTTAGACACCTGAATACCAAATTTCTTAAACAATTCAGATAATTTAAGAGTGCGCCGCTTATTGGCAAATACTCCATGTAATACAGACTTTAACACACTGATACATTCGTCATAGATAACACACACTAAAGCAACATTGTTAAAAATGTATAAAGTCTTTATAATAATTGCTCCCACACTGATTTATTAAAAGGAAGGAAATAAAAGGCTCAACAACAAAAAAAAAAAAATCAAAAGCTGTATTTATCATAATAGATGCAGCTGCATGATTGTGGCATGTGCCGAACTTTAAACGCTCATCATAATATTGTAAAATGTTTAAACACTCATGCACTCACACCACGATGTCTGTCGCAATACACACGCAAACATCAAATTACCATTTTGCCAAAGGGAGTTTGGTTTGCAGACAAAAAAACCAAAAAAAAAACAATTAGGAAGTCACCGTGGCATTCCGGCGGGGGGGTTGGGAAGAGGGAGGGACCGCAGTGCATGCAGGTGTTTAAATACGGGACAGGTGAGAGTGAGAGGTACAGCAGATCCTGGAGCTGCGGTCCACATACAGTCTTCACCTGACTAGACGGGAACAGGTAAGACACAAAGCCAGCCAGCCGTGCTGCACCTTTACTGCGGGGACATTTTAAAGCTTTTCACTTTAATCGACAAATGCTGCGTGGTCACAGTTGGGAAGCTGGAAAATCAAGTTAGTGTAGTTGGCAGAAGTGCAGAGAAAAGGCTAGGTTAGCTTATGAATAAGTATTAGAAATATTTTTTTGGCAGGGGTGAAAGAATCTAGGAGGAAAAGACTAATTATTTGGCAGATTATTAAAATTTAATAGATGAGAAATCACAGGAAAATCAAGAGCTTTGTGATGCAGCTCTGTAAGGAAGTGTTAATCAAAGTACTTCACTTTAGTCACCCTCTGGTGGTACAACTCGTACTTTAAACTTGATTTTAAGCTACATTGCACCCTTTCAGTGCAGAGTTCATCTTCATTGCCGATGATCTTATTTTTCCACTAAACACTAGATATCGTGTTTGTAATTCTGTAAGTCTTTGCTATAACTTTGTAACAGTTTGGAAATGTTAGATTCCAGTCAGGAGCTCATGTTGCATGACAAAATGATCTTTTAAACACTAGAGGACACCAACCCTCTTTCTTCTCCAACTGAAGGATGTTTAACTTTCTTCCATTTGAACATTTGAAACACTTTTCTGATTTGTTTCCTCTCTCTCTCTTCCAGTAAGCCTACAAAGATGATCAAAGCAGCGTTGTCGGCACTCTTGGTCCTGGTGGCCATCTCCTCCGCCTTCGGGAAATACTTCCCAAAGTCTGGCAAGAGGGTCCCTCAGACTCTGTCCAGAGGTGTGTGAGCATCGCCTCTCGCTGTTAGTGTGATAAATATTGAGATAAGCGCATTGATATTTAACGGCGTCCATGTCTGTGCAGGTTGGGGTGATCAGCTGATCTGGGCTCAGACTTATGAAGAGGGTCTCTACTGGTCCAGGTCAAGGTGAGTGACACTGACATCAAAATGTTGCTTTAACCGACCTTAACATTGATTAAAACTGACGATGAAATGATTTGTGTTTTAGAAACAAGCCTCTGATGGTCATCTTTCACCTTGAGGACTGCCCACACAGCCAGTGTAAGTCTAACGTCTGTTGTTAGTTATTGAGTTACTCATGCAGAAAACAACAAAACGTTCTGTTGAACTAAGACCCAAGCCTGTTTGAAGAGTCTTTTGTTTGCTCATGCGTGACGTCGACCTCACACATCCTGGAATGAGTCGTAACAATCAAATACCTGTTTCTCTTCCAGCACTGAAGAAGGCTATTGCCGATGACGTCGAGATCCAGAGAACTCTCGACGAGGAATTCGTTATCCTCAATCTGATGGTAAGTTACAGGACTTCACATTAGACTACCAGGTTCAAAAAAAAAAGTATTTTAAAGGTGCATTGCACCAGTTTCAAAGCTATAAAACCCTTCCAACATACCAACATACAGCTCTGATAGCTAATAGGCTAGTAATTCATTTAAAGTCCCTGCAAATGTGGTTTCAAATATTCCATATTTCTCTATAATATTATATATTCCTGTTTGAAAACTTAACAATTTAAAGATAAAAGTTCAAGTTTTGACAAAATCGCTTGTTTCTGTTGTTTAAGAAGCGTCAACATGAGCAGCCAACACGAGCAAACAACGGTTCAACCGCCATCGCGTCGTCGCTTAGATGTCAAACTCTGATTAGTGCACAGAAACTCACCTTTTTTTTAGCCTCGCCTACGTGAAGCCAGTGAGAGGAGCTCAGACAACAACACAAAATACAGAAATCTCTCAAGTTTAATAGAGAATAGCTTTTCAGGGTCTTTAAAGGTCCGCTGTGTTGGATTTAGTGTAAAGTTTTCTGTTTTTGAGGCTACTGTAGAAACATGGTGGACTCTGAAGATATAAAAGAGTCATTTTAAAGTGATAATAAACGAAATATTCAAACATATTGTGCCAATAAATCCTCCTAAACCTCACGCACTGGACCTTTAAAAAAGATCTAAGATGTCACGGTTCAGACTTGTTCGATGATGACGTGTTATTTTTTCTCTCTTACAGTATGAAACCACAGACAAACATCTCTCTCCTGATGGGCAGTATGTTCCCAGGATCCTTTTTGTCGGTAAGAGCTTTTTACCTGTTAACACACCCCTGCCATAGTTTAGTTTAACACTTGGTACTGTTATCAACTGTTAGTTGATAGTTAGTTTGAACAATAGGCGCAAATGTGTGACCTTTGTTACGACATGACTGGGTTAGTTATGTGCAGCCTTTCACACCCGCACCAGCAGTGTGTTTACTGCGTCAACACTACTCCTGTACATACTCCTGTTATTTAATTTTCCTCCTCAGGATCAATAAAGCAGCTTATCTTAAGTGTTAATTGTTTTACGGTACGCTAATGGTGTGTGGCATTCAGTGATTAAATATAGATATGCTTTAAGGTGCTTCAGCAGTCATAGTGGAGGAGGAAGCAGTGAGATCATTTACTTAAGTAAAGGGAGCGATACTGCAATGTAAAAATACTTCGTAGTAATGTATTGGCCTATACTGCTCGGTAGTTTCTTCTGTAACAGAGCATCATTATCACGTGTTTTAAGTAACTAAAGCTGTAAAATAAATGTAGTGCAGTAAAAAAGTACAATATTTCTCCCTGAATTCAAGTGAACTGGAAATATAAACATAGATAGAAATACTCAAATTTGTACTCAAGTAAGGGTACTTAAAGCAAATATTTGGCCAGTCAATAAATAATAATATGTGTCTGAACAGCGGCCTCTGTGGCCACAGGTGGCTATTACAGAATAATGCCAATAGTAGCTCAAATAAATAAGATAGACAGTCAATGAATGACATGACTCAGTAAGTTTTGCTTACATTAGCTCCTGGTCATACCAGAACAGGAAATACTGCAGGCTTCTTATTGTTTTTATTGTGTGTTCAGTCAACTTAACCTCAGTAAGAGGGAGATAGTGTTATCTCTCCCGTGCATCTTTACAAACATGCAAATATGCTGCTGGATATAACTGACGGCATTTGAATACCCAAATACTCAACAACACCTTTATTTTTCCAAGTACACACCCTGTACACCGTGTCCATGGTTTCACCTAAATTCATAGTGTCGACACCAATACTCTCTCCACAGACCCTTCAATGACCGTGAGGGCCGACATCAGTGGCCGTTACTCCAACCGCCTGTATGCCTACGAAACATCTGACCTCAAACTCTGTAAGTAACACACTGTGACGGCTTGGATAAATCTCTCCTCGGCCAGCCAGTGTCTGTTTGTGTCTAAATGCCTGTCTCTCTCTCTCCCCAGTGATGACCAACATGAAGAAGGCCAAGAAGCTCCTGAAGTCCGAGCTGTGAACACGAGGACGAGACACTCGCTCGACTTAGGGGCCCTCATCCAGAGTTTATTGTCACCGCAGACGGCGGTAACGCGCCGTCCCTTCAGTTTACACACGCAAAACTATAAGCACTGGAAAGGTTCTTGTTTTCGCCTTCACTTGAAACGTGTTCTCCTTTTGAAGTCCATTCCTGATTCTTACCTTTGTTATTATTGCTGTACATCCACCATGTCTTTTGAATAAATATGGAACTTTTCATTCATACAAGACGTTCAGTCTGCTTTTTTATTTGCTAAAATGTCATGCTACTGCTTATATTACTATTACTGGTAGTGCTTCTGAATACTTCTACTAGTGATAGACAGATATTGAATGTCATCTTGAGTCGCTGAAGAGCAAAACAATGGGAGAGAGGAGGGAGGGAGGCTGCCAGACTTGATTCTTCAACTGGTTTGTCAAGGTTTTGATCACATGTTCAACAGTTAACTGCTATCAACAGTCCAGTCCTCAGTCTGTATTAACATAACTACCACTTTATAACCTGTAAATACTGTAACATTTATTCACATCAACCTCTAAGTGGTAGTTCGAGGGATTTTAGTGTTTTTTTAAAGGCTGTAATAATATGTAGAGGAGCGCTGCCTGACAAAGACTGAGGAGTCGGGTCAGGTTCAGACCATTTTTATGTGTGGTGCTTTGGGCACGGCACGGAGCATGAAAACAATCTTGTCAGACAGCATTATAACATCTATAATCTATAAATATCTTCGCATATCTTATAATAACAGATATCTTCTCCATTTAGATCATTTTTGCAAAAATCAGTCTTTCCATCTCTGTAAGCATTTACAGGTAAATGCTTTATTCGCTGCTTCACTCATTATTTTCAGAAAATATCTTTCTGGTAGGTCACACACGAAGAGAGTGTTACACGTTCAAAGGGAATCTCCATCTTTGGACAGTTTTTTAAATAAATGTGGCGGAGGTTCTTGTCGTTGTGTTCAAATGTGAAGAGAATGAGTCTCTCTCTCTCTCTCTCTGACTCTGACTGCGCCAATTGTCTGCATCCATGCGAGTCATGTGTTAGAAGCAGTCACATGATACCCAGTGGGATGAGGGAAAGAGACGAAAGAGCCAGTAATGTTGCATATGTCTGACCAGATATTGGTCTGGAAATAAGCAGGAATGTAGCCTCTGGTCGGGTTTTGGTATTCACTCCACAGTCCAGTCAGAGACTTGAACCCACCAATGATCACAGAAGTAGCACACTTTTTAAAACATACAGTATACTGGGGTTGAGAGCCTCTCTGGTACGTTCTGTGGCTGATGCAGGTGGAAAATGAGGCATAGACTCACCTCCGATCTTCTGTTTTATCAGTATATAATCAGGCAAAACTCAAAATCACATCACAGTAATGAAAAAATGTCTCCACCAAGTCTTGGATTATGTTACATTAATGAATAAGTAATGAAAAGTAGATGTGTAATGACAAAGCTTTCACCACAGAGCAATGACATTATAATCATTTGAATGGGAGATGCATTTTTCCTCGGTTCCTTAGTTTTGTCGATTAATAATTAGAAGTCCTTCGATTGAACTCAGTGCCCTGTGTCAGCCATATTCGATGGAGTGTATCTGTCACTTTTTAACAGGGTCACTACCTCCATGCAGCAGAATTTCATGCCTTTGGCTTTAGTCTGTTTCAAACAAGTCTAAGAAATAAGCTTAAAACATTTCTTCTTTCTGCCACTGTTGACAAAAGGCACGCAGACATGCCATGTAGTCTGCTCCACGGTCACGTGCCTGGCATGATGTATGTAGTAGAAACAGTTCAGGCAGCTCCTGTTCGAGCACACGGGGACAGTGGAACAAGCTGTAAACACAAAATCTGACATTATCACCTTCTAATATAGTGGAATGATTTAAATAAAACATAACAAAATAAAATAAGTGTATTATACACTGTAAATGTGAAAGGACTGTGTGTAAAAGTGTATAGAGAGGATCGCTGTATGAATAAACATGAACATACTATATAAATATAGCATACTACACTCTATAAATACATGAAAATTGAGGATTGTCTGTAAGATTAAAGTGACAATGTTACTGCTTAATAGAGTATACTCTAGTAAAAGAGTATTTTTGCAGACAGCAGTCCTGTTAAGAAGTCTGATGGTCTGCTGGTTAAAACTGTTCTCCAGTCTGGTGGTGCATACAGCCACGCTCCTGTAATATCTGCCAGACGGTCCACACAGTCTGCCAGCTCGATGGCCGCGGTTCATGATGATGCTGAGGGCGCCGCTGATGAAAGACGTCCTGTATGGACGGGGAGTCTGTTGCCAGTCATGTGCTGAGCTGCTTCTACTTTTAACTCTCTGTAGCTCTTTGTCGAACCATTTAAATCACATACCTTTATCTGGTAAGAAATATTATTTATGTTTTGATATTATTTATGTCAAAGTCGATGTGTATGATGAATAGCAGATGAAGCTAAACTTATGATTCTAGTTGCTGATATTCTGTTTTAAATCATTGTAATACAGTTTGCTGCAGTTTACAACAGTTTTGTTGATGCTGTAAGACAGTTTTGAGTGCACATGGGCACAAAAACAGGGATTGTAGATGAGTATGGCGATATAATACGCAGAGAAATCAGTGGAGTGATGGAAGTTTTTGTCCATGCAAACCATCTGAAGTAGAGCGTCAAGTCAATAATGGAAAGGGGAGACATTTTCAGATCACCTTTTAGGACGCTGAACGTTAACATTTACATAAACTGTCCAAGTTTCCTCGTTGCATTGTGATTACGTTGTGTTTTCACAAGAAGATCGAGTCAAAATAAGATGCAATACTCTGCAGACTAAGTGGAGCTTTTGGAGAATGAAAACAAAGAGCGGCAAGACTCCAAAATGTCTGCAGAACTGAGGGGAACCGTAGAGACATACAAGTTATTTTATCATGTATGGTTATTAATATAAATAATATTCATTTATGCAGCTTTAAAGGCAAACTAGTGTTTTTTCTCAATGGCCCAGCGCTTCCTAATGGTGCAGCGTGCTCACCTCTTACTACAGAAGAAGGAGTCTAAGTGCAAAGCAAAAAAAAGCAAAAACCTGACAGGGCACAAAATGTGGACTGGGCACAAGTTCCCAGTCCACATTTTCCTCAAATGCAATGCAACCTGGGAAATATGCCAAATAGCGATAACAATAAGTTTCTTGTTCGTCTGTTATCCGATCAGTTCTCTAAATGCTTGGCGGGGATGAATCGCAATGATCCTCTTTTTACTGATGACGATTCGCAGCTCGTGATTGTCATCTAAAGACGACAATAATCAGGTTTATACGGACAAACATGTCTTTGGAAGGTGTGACAAAGAGTTTCATTCGAATGAATGGGTGAGGATGTGTGTGTGTGTGTGTGTGTGTGTTTGTTTAACATCCTGGATGGGCGGGTCCACACTGCTAACACTGAAAGCCTTTTCCTGTTGCCTGGTTACTGAGGCTCAACTGAAACTATTGTCCTGTGTAATGAGCTCAGCAAAGCAGCAAAGAGAGCGTGGCACAAGTTGGTTGGTCAGGACTTCAACCAACATCCTCTTCCCATGTGAGAATCAAATGAGACGGCAGAAACCTAAAAAAAAAGACAATTAGTTGTGAATCTGAATCAATTTCCGCCTCTATAACTCCTCAGTAATAAACTAAACCAAACACATGTGGCATATCCTTTAAAGAAAAGATGGTTTCCCTTCTTTACACCTCTAAAAATACATTTAGATCACACTGAACTCACTTTTATTTTCAGGTTTCTTCAAGTCTCATTTGTTGCCCACGGGGAAGAGGTTAAACCCTGACCTTGTGCCACACTCTTGCTCATTACTCAGGACAAAACTCTCAGTTCATTCCCTTTTTTCCCTGAGCTAACGTGAACACTGCTGCAGCTCTGATCCCGACTGTCTCCGTGTCAGTAGTAAGCTCAGTCTATTTGTGATTCACGCCTCCACAAACAACGCGCCTCAGGTTCACGTTACCAGTTATCAGATGAGGATTTTCTGTGGCTGAGGTGACAGCTCCCCCCTCAGTCACCAGCGAGTGAAGCTCCACTGTTAAAAAAAGATACCGGTCAGTGATAACGGTGCTTCACTTTAAAGATTTGTTGACTGAAGTTTGTTTGTCGTGTACCGAACACCTGACATTTACATTAGGTTTCAACTTCAACTCATATTTCTAATTTCCATTTTAGTCTGTTACTAACGGCGTTTACTCATGTACTTTTACTTAAGTAGCACCCTAAATGCAGGACGCTGATGCAACAGATCATAACTTCTTAAACTGCTACTTAAAAGGATAGAAAAGATACTTCCTGGCTCAGTACTTGTCTCATTTGTTCCTGTTCCTGAATTAAAGAATAAAATACAAATATAAATACTTATTAATACTTAAATTATACCAATTCTCCCACTGAACCTGAGCAAAATCAGGTCATCTATAAATCAAATCTTCAGTAGTGTATGATCGAGCTCCTGCTGCATTTTTCTCTCCACAGAACTGTTTTCTATGAAAGCTGGCATCATATATGGCGTCCTTTAAGAGTCAAAACAAACCTGTGCATGTTGTCTATTGGATATTTAGTACAGAAAGTAAAGCTATGTCATAAACCTCTATGGCAAGAAAATATGTTCTCATTTAGTCACTTTGGGTGAAAATGGGTAAAAATATATTTTGTGTTCACATTTGCAGTGGAGATCATAGTTATTAGATACTGCGCTCAGTCACATTTCAGGCTGACTGTGGAGCAGTTTGGCCGGTCTGATCGTCTGATTGGCCACTGCAGCGTGATGCCAGGTTGTGTTTCTCCAAAATCTGGATCAACTTCTCTGCTGCAGGTTGCTGCGTATTTATTTATTTTTTCCATCACCTCCTGCAGCCCACACCACCGCCACAGCCAAAAACAGTAAAATAAATGCCGCATTTGGTCTGAATCGTGCCTTACGCTGCAACAAAAATCTTTTCTTAATATCCTCAGTAAAGATTTGTATTAGGAACAAGTCGAAATAATCCCACTGCGCTGACATTTTCTGCACGTTTTACAGAAATAAAAAATGATTCTAGCAAGAATAAACAAAACACAAAGAGCCAGCGTACCTGATTTCTTTTTCTTTAATTAGTGTTTTATCGTGGTTTACAGTACAAAGGCTCAGACCGGTGGTTTACAGAATCATTGCGGTTCTCATACAGGAGCGTCTATTCGCAGAGGAGTCATGCAAAAGGCCAAATAACACAGCACACAGCCAGGAGCAAGGCAAACTAACTGACCAGTGACACACACACACACACACAAACATACCTACACACACTCTCTCACACAAGCTAAAACACTCTCAGGTCATCTCCTCACACAATATTCACAATTTCATACATGTTTAAAATAATTTAGTAATCAGTATGCAGAGTAGTGGCTAACATTATTGCGTTCAGTTGGACAACAGTGGACCAGGATGAACATCAGGCAGGCTGCATAAATACATCTGGACTATACAGCAGACTGCTGAAGACAATATTCCTTCTTTTTACACCCATGGGTGCTCAGTGTACTAACTGTAATATGTTCAGACACTTTTCTTAGGCAGAGCTGGAGGCAACATGTGCACTGTTCCTTCACGCACAACAACTTATTTCCAGAACACACTTCAAATTCAATCTTGGAAAAAAACAAAAAAACACATCACATTATAACAGCATTTGCTGCAGCAATAAGTGGAAACACACACAGGACAGTCTTGTATTTACAGTTAAAGCCCAGAGAAGGTCCATAGAGTCGGAGGTGGTGAGGTGGAAGCCGGCGTTATCTCACAGGAAAGCGCTCGGGTTCGCCCGGGGGTCCTTCTGGTTCCTGTAGCGATATGTGAGCCACACTCCCAGAATCTGACACAACGAGAGTCAAAATCACCGAGAGCACAGACAACAAAGAAGAAGAAGAAGAAGACCTGCAGTATTTTTTTAATAAAAAAAAAATACACTGAAAACACACAGTTTTTTTTTAGCTGAAGTGCCAAAAACTGCAGTTCCTCAAACGTCCACTTGAGGCTGGCTACAGAAGTGAGTCAGTCTCCATAAGTCCCCATGTTCAAATGTCCAACTTCACAGCAGAAATAAACATGTTTACAGCCTGGTACAAAAAACAGTTTTGGTCTCTATAGCTAATTTCCCCGTTCATGACAACTGTACTGAGGGTGAATTTTTATAGAACTCACATGTTCAAATTATATTAAGGCTTAAAGTTACGCATAATTAACAGCGTGGCTGCTTTGTAGGTGCCATTACAGGTGGCTTATTTGAGCAACCAGGCGTCATTCAGCCCACCTTGGCTCCACAGATGATCCACGTCTTTTGTGACGGCCATAGCTACAACATTTTGAGCTTTGGTTTTTCAGAAACTTATCGGTGATGTCACGGATACAGCGTCCATTCTTCATACTGTCTATGGTGGTAACCAATGGGATCGAGTGAGATCTGCAGCCAGTGTAGGTAAGTCACAGTGTATTGGTGGATTTGGGTCTGAACATTTGCTGACAAATACAAAAACTACTACTACTCTGCTACTATTGCTGCTGTTACTACTACTACTACTACTACTACTACAACTACTAATTCTGCAGCTCAGTTTACAGAGGCTTCAGGCTTACACCAGAATAAAACTTTCATGATTTACAACTCGTTCTGAATTCTGCTGCCAGGCGAACAGGAGCATATCACAGGACATCACATCATCTGTCCTGCATGAATTTAGTGGCTTCTTCTAAACTTGAATTTATTTGCAATTTAAAATAGATCTCTTAACATCCCATGAGCCTGTTTGTGGTCTAAATCAGATGCTTCCCGCTGTTTGCAGGTCCAATTTTTGTGACCAGAAGGGAGATGGCTTTTGTTGTTAGGACACTGAAACTCAAGCATTTTTACAGCGTTTTTGTCTGTGCACGTATGTTTACTTATTTATTTTTTTATAATTACTGTCGAGTTGGTTGTGATTTAACCAGTGTGTGTGTTTGAATGTGGGCTTGTGGATATCAGTGCTCAGCCTGCAGCAAGGCTTTAATACTGTGCTGTACCAGCCCACGGGGAGCTGTGCTATTCCTCCCGACTGCTTCTCCAACGCTGACTGCTGCGACTCCTTCTACCTCTCTCTGCTACAGCTGCCACTATTAAAACTGCAATTACAGTTATTACTCAACAAATTCTACTGCTAATAGCAATACTACTAATGCTAATATTTCATCTAACAACCCTCAGCGGCGCTGCAATCGTGGCTCACCTCGGTGAAGCTGAAAAAAAGTCCGATCCCTCCTACAAAGCGGAGAGCCTCTCCGGCGTGTTCCTGGATCTTATCTGCACAGGGCAAACAGGAGTGGTTGGGAAAACATGCCTGCAAGAGAACAAGATTTCAACACGTCATCAAACAAAGGTCACATCGGTTTGGAAGATGTTTATAATTTCAGCTTGAATTTTACTGCCACTCTTCAAATGGTAAAATCCAAACAACTGAGAGAAACCAACGATCTATTTTAAGATGCTGAAATGTGAGCAAAGGTCCGAACTCACAGCGTCACAGGTACCGTTCAGGTCCACCTTTTTGAAGCCACAGCAGTTGAGACTCTTCTCCACGTCCCGCTGAGTGCTCTGAGAGTTATTCCAGCCAACCTCCAGCAGGTGATTCTGCAGCACACGACATGAAGCATCACTGCAGTGTTATCGTATTTATCACAACATATTTTATCACAACATTTCGACGTGTTTCCCCAAGTGTTAGGAGCACCCAACCAACAACTGAGAGCATACATTTGTGGAGGAAAGCAGACGTAGCATTGTTTAGCTCACTCTAATGTTCACGTTTTGTAAATTTATCCACACAAATGATACATTTAGACTTTCAGCAAAGCCTCATGATGCTTCCCGTCCAGTCCTTTCAGTCATATGACCTACACTTTGCGATTACTGTGCAGCATTTTATAGCATATTTGTAATTTTATCGATACAGAATATAGGTGAATTAACCGGGTCACACATTTTGGTCCTACTTCTAGCACAAGGTGTAAAGAACAACTTTCTTAACTTAGGAAATCTGTGCTAATATCTAGGTGATGTGAGCTCCAGAGGAGCTTCATGGGGATGGTGTTCAGGCACAGGCAATCTAAATGAGGAGTAGGAGGAGAATGATTCACAGATAGTGTTTAGACAAGAAACGAATTTTATCTGCAACTGACCTGGAAGCTTTTTTGGAAATAGAAACTTTGATTGCTTTTATAGCAGCTCCGATATAGCAGGCAACTTGAGATTTGTCAGTGAGAGCAGACTTTTATTCGAACACAGTCACGTTCTTCTTATTCTAAGGTAACATTAAGATTCTTATTTTCAGGTGATTATACACTAATGAAAACACACTTTGATTACATTCTGTAACTAGAGCCTCCTAAAGCTGACGCACTGGACCTTTCAAATCTCAGTTTAACATCTTGATGAAGTGTGATGTGGAAACTTGAAACTTCCAGGTCACACCGGACTTTACAGTGAAATAAGAGACATCTCGCGTTGAGTAGTTAAAAGCGCAATCTTTTTAAATGTTGTAAAATATATCCAGACGGGATCATTAATACATGTGATTTGATTTAAATAAATACCGCAGGATAAAAAGATTATTAACGCTGTTTGTTAAAAATTTCTCAGAAATCGTGGCGCTCCTTCTTTTCTACATACAGTCGTCTCTTGTCTCGTATCAGTGTGAGACACGAGAGGCCAGGATACTCTGGCAGAAGTGCTTGTTGGACGGCAGCCGGCTTTTCAATCCGTCCTCGAGTGTGGCCACTCGGAACAACTATGCACTCTTTCTATGAAGACCACATCCATAGAGCGCTCACAGTGAACTATAACACTTGAAGACTAGACTTATAAACACACATATTGTTTATGATTACACATTATAGCTGTGACTTATAATGAATTATGAATTCAGGTGTATTATTGATCCTCTTGACTGTTATCTTTAGTACTACTAATATTAGTCACATTTCCATTATAAATTATAGTTGTAGTTATCATTATTATTATTGCTGAAGTGCACTCAATAGTTTCTGCAGTGCATTGCCCTCAAACAGCACACAGACTGTGCAAATGTTAGCTGTAGGCAGAAATACACACCAACCATGTGACAGCTTAGTCTCTGAGTAATCACAAAACTCCTGTTCCTCTCCGTTTTTTGTTTTCTCTGTATATTCATGAATTTTAGTCATAAAGTTCCAGGATGTGTGCAACTTTTTTTCCCAACTTTCGCCTACTCCCTGTTTTTCCGCCGCTGCTCAGTCAGGCTTTACTTGTTTTGAGAGGTAATTTAGTCGCGTCCCAGAGAAAAAACGAACAGCGGTAAATTGTGCTTCACACAGCACAATCCTTAATCCTTATCTCCGCCCCTCCAACTGCTCCATTCCAAACAAATTCGTCTTTGCGTATCAGTTACTTGTTTAATGGTGCATTTTAAGCAACTCTCCTCAACTTAAAGGAAATCCAGTGCAGGATGTAAATAAAGGAGTTGTTGAAAGGCGTTTTAGGCCACGTAGGAAATGACTAAGTGAAGGAGAAGAGGACAGAGGAAGTCAAGACATGATGCTTTATTCCTGGAATGATTAAACATCCTAATCTGATGATATTAATTTAGCAGTGAGCAACCAAAGGAACATTTTTCTCAGAGGAACAGTGACGCATTAGCCACAAAGCACTTATTGAATAAATTAATGTGAATGGTTAAACACAGATAAAAACCTCAGTACCCTCAGGGAACGTTATCAGCGGTGATGAATATCATCTTCCCCTCTCAGGAAGTGGCTCTGCTTGTGTTTGTGGTGTCAGTAATGAAGTGGAAGTGATTCGTGGCCACTATTTAAAGCGTTCGCCTGCTTCTGCGAGCAGATATAAAAAAAAAGTTCCCACCGCCTTTTTCTAATGCTGCAGATGATTAGCGAATAATGAGATCAGACTTACTGTATATAAAGTGACCCATATTTAAAAAAGTATGTTTAAGGCCGCTGTAACGCCGGTGTGGCTGGAAATAGGACACAGTCCAATCATTTCAGCACAGTTTTGCACTTGCCCGGTCCCCTACAGACTGAATCAGCTGGGGTGTACTCGATCAGAACTAGTTCTTACAGCGACCCAAAGCACTTTCTGTGAAGATCACGTCTATGATGGTGGCATTCATAGTGAATTATAATGAATTCCTAATGCTCTTCGACGACACTAATGAAGCACATAATGCCCAAACTTACAAAGTGGTTGGAAAAACTGGAGATTTTCATCTTACCTGCTGCTCTTTGTTGATGGCCAAACAGGCACTGGACACGGAGAACTGCACAATGAACACCATGAACAGGATGATCATGTACTGCGCTTCGCTGTCAAGGAACAACAACAAACACACACATCGAAACAAACATCCAAACCACTGCATATGAAGTGTGAACAGTGTACATTAGGATAATAAAATCTGCAGTTTGTAAGGCTGGAAGTGGAGCTGTACGCGCCGCGGCTGCATGACTGACTGCAGAGTGAAATACGATGCTGCTCTGGATCTTATTGCACATGCATACATGAATGGAAAATGGATTTTCCAAAACACTTCAGTGAAGAGAGCGCACCGTGGTAGATAGCTTGTGGGGCATTAACATGATATGTAAATTTCATTACCAACCGACTTTTATTACTGACTTTTAGTGCTTTTAACTTAAAAACTTTCAAATGTTTCAGGTGGCACAACTGATTTTATAAAGTATCATTAACATTTGTGAAATTTTTCAGTGATGGTAAATAAGTACAGAGCTGGAGTCTTGGAGTCAGCGACAGTCTTCTCGGCTCTCTCTAGGAAATAAAAGCATCTAATTGTATTTCCTAAAATGTTTAACTGTTCCTTTAAGGCTGCATTGCTCTGACAGTAACTCCAGATACATTTAAAGCCAGCTTTGAAGCACTGAAAACTCCGGCCTTGTGTCAAATTATCAACAATCAGATCAAGCTGACTTAATTATCCAGAGAACAGGGCCCTGTTCTTCAAACGGACTTCAACTAAGTCAGACTAACGTGCTGTTAGCAGGCTAAATTAATCCTGTTTATTCTCGTCTGTCTAATTTGGTTCTTTTGGAAAATAAATAACAGAGCTTATGTTGAAATAAAGGCAAAATGAGGTGGACGTCAAAACCACGATCAGCATTTATGGCAGCCACAGTATGAGCCGTCTGAAGGATACGAAGAACAGCAGGACCTGGTGATGCTTCATGGCTCCGATGAGGCCTGCCAGGGCCACGAAGAAGAGGAAGACGCCCACACCGATGATGCCGCCAACCACCTGGAAACTGGAGACCAGACCGAACCACTTCCCCCACGCTGCGATGCCGATCATCAGCAGGCTCACCATCTGCAGGACAAACACACAGACACACAGTCCATGCTATGATTAGACATCTAAACATGAGCTGCAATTAGAGGATTGATCTGAGATTAATCTGCATGTGAAGTCTGTCCTGGGTTTAAAGGAAGCTTTATTGTGTTGTGTATACTGTATATTGTCGTCTTACAACGCTGTGGGTGTGGACATTGACCACCAACAGTCTGAATGAGTCAGAGGGCACACAGCGCCTTCACCTGGACCAGTGACACACACTCAGCTGAACAAAAACTTTAAAACCATTCATGTAAAAATGCGTCCCTCAAAACTCCTTCAACCTACAAACAGTGTGACAAATGGACTGTACTTGTAGCACATTTCTAGTCTGGCTGCCATGTAAGTCGCCAACTGCTCATCAGTTTTTGGGAGCTAACCACTCATACACGTTCACACACTGATGGCGCAGCCTTCAGGAGCAATTTTGGGTTCATTATCTTGCCAAAGTACACTTTGACATACAGACTGAACTATTTAGTGGACGACCCGCTCTACCTCCAGAGCCACAGCAGCAACACAAAAATGTAAAAGTACTCCTTTACTAGAAAAAGTCCTAAAGAATAGAAGCATAAAATAATATACATATTTATATATAGTATAGTATATATAATATATAATTCAAATACCCCAAAACATACTTAAGTACAGTTATTAATTGCTTGATTTAAATAACTAAAAACAAGATGAAACATCCTCTCTCTTATTATTTAATATCACAAACACTGTCTCTATGTTTCTTTCCCTGAAATACAAGAATACACATCAAGTACAGAGCACTAACGCCATCCTTATATAAACTGTATGATTATTAAGCTTTACATCAGGGTTTACGTTTGTAGTTAAAGGATAAATTTACATTTTTCAGCTCTTTCTTGAATCAACAGCCCCTCACATGCTAATATGTACACTGAGACTGTTAGGGATTCTTCCTGTCCTGGAGCGTTCCCTTCCTAAAGGCCACCTCCTTTCTTAAAGTTAACAGTTACACAAATGTCGTGAGTGTCTTCCACTGTTACAAAACCCCTTCTCTGTGTTTCCCCAGAGAGTTTTGTCTCGCTCAGCCGCAAAGGAGGAATTTTATCCAAACATGAGAGGGAGTTCACTTAATTTGTCAAACACAGAAGCCTCTATTGACACTGAAGGAGCGACTGTGGGTTTTGTCCCCCAGTTCTTGCACTGAAATCATTCTTAGATCTCTTCGTACAGAGCGACAGATAACTGATTCAATGCACAAATGAGCATGTACGCGTTATTTTAACCCTCTCGGGTCTGAGCAATCTGCAACGATTACAAAGGCAATTAATGGGGACACTGATAGGACCCTTGTGTGTAGGGATACACTTGAAAGATGTGGATCTACATGGTACTACATCGATTTAGTATCGCACATTTATAAAAGGTGGTGCAGACAGAATGAAAGGAAATGATTGTGCAGCAACCTCCAAAGCCAATGCAGAAGTGACAAAAACTCCTCAAACGTCCACTTTAGGCTGGCTACAGAAGTGAGTCAGTCTCCATAAGTCCCCATGTTAAAATGTCACAACTTCACAGCAGAAATCCCCCCGTTCATGACAACTGTACTGAGTCTGAATTTATATAGATATTGTATAGAACTCACCTGTTCAAATTATATTAAGGCTTAAAGTTATGCATAATTAACAGCGTGGACGCTTTGATTGACAGGTAAGTGCTGTTACAGGTGGCTTGTCTGAGCAACCAGGCGTCATTCAGCCTCCAAAAGCAGAAGAAGCAGGACTACCAACATGATGGTGGCAGCGAAACGTGCAAAAAAAAGAGCTAGTGTTTAGTTTTACTGGGCTACAACACGGCGGACTCCACGGAAGAGGACCCACACTCTCTGTAGATATAAAAGACTTATTCTAAGGTAACAAAAACACAACTATTCTGATTTTTTGGTGATTATACACTAACACAAACATAGTTTCTGCCATATTCTGAATGAAGCCACCTAAATGTGACACACCGGACCTTTAATTTGTCATCCAAATCTGAGCCAACAGTGGTGACATCATTATAACATCATTGGTTATTTTATTTAGCAGACATAGCAGATCTCCTCCACACCTACAGAAAACACTACACACCAGTTAAACAGGCTCAGTCGTACTCCTCCACCTGTGATGTTTAAAATGGGTGGAGCGCCCCTTTAAAATGACTTGTGAGGCCCTCTTCTGAGGCCCTCACAAGCTTGTTGGACCCTGTGAGGGTCATAATACACACACCTATGGTTGAAGTTGAGAAACCAGCGATGATAAGAGCTGCAGAGAGGCCTCTGGTATGCCATAAAATGCGATTATAAGGAAGGAAAATAACATTTAAAGCCTTAAAAGCTGCAAACATTTCCTCTCTAATAAGAAACCAGGCTGTTTTTTTTATGTCTTTTTCTCATTTGCTTCATGGATGGATCATTTGATCCTGATACAGTGTAAATAATTGATTAAAGCAGTGCCTGTCATCAGTGTGTTGTTTACAGCAGGATGTTTCTTTACACGCACACAGGTTGAATTAAAAAAAAAAAACACACAGTGTCTGCTGATGAAACCGGCAGCATAATGATCCATATGGCAGCAGTGGATACTCACAACATAGAGGATGTTGAGCACGCATAGGGAGTGTTTGGAGCAGGTGAATCCAGCGCAACCCATCTTGATCACTAATAAATACAATCAATCCTTCAAATAAATGTTTAAATAAAAATCTCCAGTGATAAAAAATCCAAATGACAATTTTTAAAAAAAAGCCCCGCTGAAGGAAATAATCCCGCTTCCCCGCTGGAGTAGATGGTCGCCCAGCAGCAGGTCTAACCTGGAGTGAAACGAGATGGATGCGTCAAGCACAGACACTAAAACAGGAGCAAAGAGGAAGTTAGATAATGAGCCTTCAGAATAAAAGCAAAAGGCTGCTTTTCAGTATGTTAGTGCTGAGAATGAGTTTGAATTCCCTCACTATGTTTGTATTACTCGCTGCATAATGAAGGCTTTGAGACTTTTAGACCTCCAGCAGGGGAATAAAATGGTTAAAACGTCATTTTACCAGTCTGTAGTTTAAGAATAAGTTTTCTGGTAGTGATTTAAGTTGGTGCTTATTGTGAAACTTGTTCTGACAGAGTTTTAGAGTTGAGTTAACTGGGTTTATAAGTTTAAAATGATTTCTAGATGCGTTTTCTTGCACTTTTAATGTTATATACTTGCTGAAAAAGGCTGGAAAGGTTTTATAGCTGGGTAAAAAAAACACCTTATATTGTTTCAAAAGGAAGTGTTTCTTAGTATAATGACACATCAGTTGATCTGATTACAGTAAACACGTCATTGTAAGAACAGAAGTCAGTATGTTATTATGTCAAACAAACATAAAATGATCACGTAAAAGCCAAACATAAGACATTAAAATTCTGAAAATTAATACTATGTTATTCTGCACAGAAGAAATAAACATTCTGGATGCCTGTCAATGGTCATTTTAACATGTACAACTCTGTAGCTGTGCGATAAAACAATAATAATGTGTTGCTATACAACTGTTTGTTTGTTTTTGTTGACATCTTTCACAAAGATAAGTGTGTGCCAACATCATGCAATTCAGAATGAGATAGACTGTGACGTGCCTCCATCAAGGCTGTATAAATCCATGAAACGGTGATGAATGATTCCTCACTCGACAACATAAATATTCTCATTACACTGACATATAGACCTTCTTTATTTTAGTTTAGAGTTTTTTCTGTGATGACATGACATTGTTTTAATGAGAACAAATCTTGGTGTGTCATAATAAATAAATAAAAACCTGTATAACCTGATAGAGTCTTGTTAAAGCAAATAATGATTTCATTATAAAGTCAATATTCTCTTATAAAGAGCGATATCCACTCACTATCAACAATCAAAATTAATTTTGACGCAATTAAAATGTATTTAAATGTATTTTTAAGTTGCATTGATGTGAATGCTACTGGCATGGATGGCAGGGAACGTTCATGCTTTTATCTTGAAGACAAACCGACACTAACTTCCGGTGTTAACATGGTCGTCTATTGTAACTTGACGTCTGTTCGGCATATGACTCAGTGAGGGACGGGCTCTGGAGCATCCAGCCCTCTGATTGGCTGCAGAGCAGTCCTGTTATTTCCTCTGAAAATCTTCCAGAAAGGATGTAGATCATGAGGCCCCTCCATCCTGATCCTGGGTGGATGTTACATATATATACTGCTACATCAGCTGCAGCGATGTGGGCTCATTTGTTTTCCTCCTCCATGTGATTCTTCCTGTCTCATGTTACTCATTTATGATTCATCAACAACCCTGTTGGCTTTTGGAGAACACAATCGTTTCTGGGTCACACCAGAACTCACTGTGATCAGGACAAATGTACAAATACACAGAGAAATTCAAGTGTCAGTGTTTCCTGTGATCACTTGATATCAGGACTGCAAACAGAAGACAGAAGGGTAGTATCAGATAGGAAAGCAGGGACAGAAAGAGAGAGGGAACACAGAAAAAGGACCTCAGGCTGAGTCGAAACTGGGTCGCTACAGGAAGAACTCAGCCTTTTGTACGTGGGGGGGCCGACTCTACCAGTGGTGGCACCCCTATTTGAGTATTTTTCTCTCATCCACCTTGTTTATTGTGAGCTGCTGTAACAAGTGTGTGGAATCAGTTAGGTCTATCGTATTGTATAGCTTCACATGACATTGTCTCGTATCGATCGCATCGCATCGCATCGCATCGCATCGCATCGTATCGTATCGTATCGTATCGTATCACATTGCATCGTACTGTCTACTATTGTCTAGTATTGTATCGTACTATCTCGTATTGCATTGTCTGGTATCATATCGTCTAGAAATCGTATCGTCTGGTATCATCTTGTATTGTGTTGTATTGTATCGTAAAGGATCATATCGGATCGGATCACCTCATCTGGTATCGTATCATATAGTATTGTGTCATATCGTATTGTGTCATATTGTATTGTATCCTATCGTACCGTATCGCATCATATCACATGATATAGTACTGTCCAGTGTTGTCTAGTATTGTATTGTACTGTCATCTCGTCTTGTCTTGTATTGTATCGGATCGTATCGGATTGTCTCATCTGGTATCGTATCATATAGTACTGTGTCGTATTGTTTTATTTTTACTATTTTTATCTTTGCTTCATTTCTATTTTTGATATTACATTTCTATGACAGTATTTCATGTCTTGTGATTATGTTCTAATTATTGCTACCTGTTTAAAAAAACAGGCACAATCACTGGGGAACAGATTTTAACTGAAACAGCAAATGACAACTTCAACAGATAAACAGTTCAAATAGTCAATATTATTTTCCTAAGTTCATTTTATATGTCTTCATAGACCCTGAAAAGGTCCCAGTGAAATCCACCGTGTGACTGGATTCATGGAAGAAAACAGCAGTGTACACATGTACATATAAAACCAGTTTATTCATAAAAACACGAGAGCATTGCCAGGTTACATATCCACACTTCACTTGTGCGTGTATTAAAACAAGTGCAAACCTACTGCAGAGGTCATGTTACTATTCCTGGACAATATTATAGATGGAGTCTTGTGCTGAGGTGGATGGACATCAGTAAGGCTGTCTCCATGTGGGACTGACTCCTGGTCCAGTGTTCAGACATTCGCTGGTTATCTGAAGGTGTTCGGCTGCCTCAGGAGGGGGAGTGTTGTGGAACGGTTGTCGGAGGGCCTCCATATCAACCCAAATGGACTCTACACACCATGTTAACTAGCTGCTACACTGTCATTCAGGCCACAGGAGGCAGACTACAGGAACTCCTCCTGCTCCTCCTCTAACCATCCTCCCCCTCTGACTCTGACTCTGTGGACAAGAGAAGAAGAAAGCATGAGACAACAGCACTATCTACTGGCCACAATGAGGATTACAACTCATTTGGGTACATTTAATGCTGTCCAAATCCCTTTAGTGAGGCCTGGAGGGCATGAAATAAGAGAAGTAACATTGTTATTGCCTTCTTCAGCATTTTGGAGCCACTCCACAAACTTCTTCATCTGTTCCAAGAAGACACTCTTCCCTTTGGCAGCATGGGCATCTTTGTACCACTTTAAGATGGCCTCCTCGCTCAGGACATCAGCTGAGTTAAGACAGGACAGAGAGCATAAAAGTTCAAGTCATGGACAACAATACGATTGATAGACTTGACACAGTATGAACGGGCGAGATGCCGACCTTTGTAAAAGAGCACCACTATCTTAGAGAAGGACTTCATGAAGTGGATGTTGTCGTAGCAGTACTCCTGGATCTTCAGGAGCAGCACCAGCTCAGACTGACCCTGAGTGCTGAACACTGCCAGCAGAGGAGCGTAGTGCTGACAAAGAGCACACACACATAGTTACACAGTGTTAATAATAATAGCAAAACTAATGATGATACCATAACTAATACCAAAACCAGAGCTCCTGGGAAGGGGGGGCTGGAGCCGGCTGACATTGGAGGACAGGCATGGGGACACCCTGGACAGGTCACACTGACACAAACAACCATTCACGCTCACAGTAAACCTGCATGCCTTTGGAGTGAGAGAGGAGATTTCTAAATATATCACACTAACATCAAATACCAACCACAGCCATTGTTGGGAAATAGCTAAATGAAGCAACATGCAGCAACACTATCGGTTGAACTACAGTACGTGTAGCTTGCTAGTGTTGTCGTAGCTCAACTACTTCCAATGAAGACTGGCTTATGGATTAGTCCAAAGTAGCTGCCCCAATACTGTAACAGCATTGCTAATACCAGAATTACATATTTAAATATGAACATAGGAATCTAAAATCTTGCACGCCTGCTGCTGTCCTTGCATGTGGTAGCAGTTTCTCCCGCTTCCTCTCTGGACTCGAACCTCCCGCATAGGACTAATAAATGCACGCATCCCCGTCCTTAAGTGCTTGGTGGCATGTATTAGCTCTATAATTGCTCTACACAGTAGTGCAGTGGGTATGAACCTGCCAGCTGGCTGGGATCTTTCTGTGTCGGGTTTACATGTTCTCTCCGGTTACTCCGCCTTCTTCTCACAGTCCAAAGAGATGCAGGTTTATAGGTTAATTTGTGACTCTGAATTGCCCGTAGGTGCAGGTTAGTTTGACTTTATGTGCCAGCCTTGTGATAAACTGAAGACTAGTCCAGGTTGTACCCCACCTCTCGCCCAATGCTAGCTGGGATTGCTCAAGCGGTTAAAGAATATGATTCTTGTTCATGTGCACCTACAGAACAGATGTGCTTCTGCAGATCTTAACCGATACAACCGTCTACACAGGCCACGTAACAGTTTGTGTTACTGCTACTGCTGCTATACACATGCAACCACAACCCAACCCAGTAGTTATGTAGTTTGTGTGCTGGGCCCTGACATACACAGTAGTACTGTCCCTAAATGCACCGTCTAGAGGACTGAAAGTCAGATATTATAATGTCACAAGTATTGAAAATTTAGAAACAATATTCAGACTAATACCAGTGTTAAGAGAGAGACCAAAACTGATACAAAAAGTGGTGGAAATCGAGGTCTGAAAACCAGAAATCAAGTGGAAAGATGTGTTAAACATCGCAGCTCTTAGGAGTATGACCGATGAGGGACGCTGTGTTGTGTATGACCTACTTTGAGGTGTTTGAGTGCCTGCTCTGTGACCAGCTCCTCCTTCTTGTTCCACTCCACGGCGTTCATCAGGCACGTCCACAGGAGCCCAATTACAGCATGCTCCTGCAGCTCATTCCTCTTCATCTCCTCCTTCACGTACAGCACTATCTGAACACACACACACACATGAACACACAGTAAGGCCCAGTCCAAAAAAAAAATATGATTACACTGACAGTACGGTCTGTCTGTACCTCTCTGATGGGACACTGCTGGGACAGGCGCTCCTGCAGCTCTTTCTGCAGCTCTTTGCGGGTTCCCAGACTCTGCTGCACACGCAGGAAGTCAGACAGCTCCTTGAGCCCGGCTTCGTTGAAGTACTTAGAGAAATGCTCCACATTCTGCTTGTTAGCAGGAAACAGCTCCTGAGGTCAACACGGGTTGGAAACAAGAAAAATGTGTCATACCATGAGCTAGTAAACCTTCTCAAGTACCAGTTGATCCTTGTTTTGTTTTTTTCTTACCAGAAGTCTTTTATCGAGGTTCGCCTTCCTCAAAGATGAGGTTACTGAATTGGCGTCTTTCTCTGCGATCCATGCTTTGAACATCTTCACGGCGAAAGACGCAGAGATCCCTGGAAAATGACGCCGAAACAAAGATGTCAATTCTCAATCTCTTGGCTTCTGCACACATCTAATCAATATCTTTAAAGTTGTAGTAGTGATGAGCATCAAATCAAATCTCTAAACCTCTTCCCACCTCCACTGCTCTCACTTAGATCAGTCGTTAGGATATTGTCATTCTCACCTTCTTTGACCACATTATCACTGAAGAGGCTGGTGATGATGGGAGGTGGTAGTGCGTTGTTGGCCAGCAGGATGCCCGTCAACATGGCTAGCTTGGTCTGCTCTGACTCACTAAAGGCCTTCAGGAAGAGCAGCAGCTACACAACAACAGACATGAGGACAGTTTACAGTTTACAGTTAAACATAGAATAAAGGACTGTATCATACATTACAGCTTATTATGAAGCTTCACCTTTTTGATTTCCTCCTCAAAGGCCTTCTCCAGATATTTGTATCTCCTGATGAGCTTATTGAAAACCTGAAATCACAAAGTACATAGTGACATAATGAGTAACAATCTGTAAGTTTATAGGATGTTAGCAGCCTGTCCTCTTTTCCTGTTGATTGACAGGGGAAATGTGGGCGTACCTGAGCATATAGGCGTAGAGCAGCATGGCTTTCCTCAGCGGTGAACACGCAGTGCGCTGTCACCTTGGTCTTATCACCCTCATCAATACGAGTCCCTCCAGGAGCTGAGGAAAGGACCAGGAGTTTTACAGTTAGAGCTTTTGAACCTCTTATTGAGGTCTCTGGTGATGGTCACCAAGCTGATGAGATGCTTTTAGGTTGAGGTCGCTTTAGGCAAATTCACTTGCCAGCTTCGGGAGTCGTGGCATTTCTCACACTCTGCTCCTCAGTTCTCTTTACTGGCTTCCCATTTCAACTCGCATCAAGTTCAGCTGTGTTGCTAGCCTACAGGACAGTGAACGAACTGCTCCTTTGTGCCTTAGCGCTTGGGCAAACCCATAGCGTCCGCCATGTGGGCCCACAATCAACATCCACAGAGACAGATCAACTGGACATCATCATGTAAAGGCATGGTGTGACCCCAGCTGTCATGTGCTTGCACCATTACACATAAGGCAAGATGGCTGAATAACCCACTACCTGGTGCATGCATGCGTGTGTGTGTGTATATTATTATTAACTCTGTGAACTTGTACTTCAGGCTGAGAGTAAACCTTTTAACTGTAATTGGTTTAACAGATAGTGAACCAGGCTGAACGCTGCCTGGCACTCACAGAGAACAAACCAGTTACACAGATTAAAGGATAGGATGTGTGTGAGTCTACAGCTTTCATGTGAACAGTAAGAATCCATACTACAGATTAAGATCGGTTTGAAGTCATAAGATTAAAATATGTAATGACAGACTGTTGCTCCAGTGGTCTACACAGGCGGTAAATCAGTTTCACTCGCGTGTGACAGTGACCCAAAGTGTAATTTGTATTTGACATGGAAGACAGCTCTCCAAACAAGAGTACAGCTCTATGTTATACCAGAGCAGACAGAGAATGTTACTAAGCCAGTGACATTTATCCACTACAGCAGTGTATCTGCGAGGAATAAACACCAACTGTACAAACTGTGCAAACTAAATGTAGTAAAAAAAAAATGGACCAAACTGGGTTCTCGATCTTATCTGGTGCTTAGTGAGGAGATATCTTTGATTAGTGAGAATTACTGTGTTAATCTGACAAAGCTAGCTGTGATCTCTTTGTCCTTGTCTGTGTGAATAACACAGGCCTCGACTGATCTGATGTAGAGCTCTGCAAGGATACGCCAACGTTGGCCAGTTTCTAATGTTGTATGGAAGAATACTGATGGTAACATCAACATCTTCCATGGTATTCAATTAAAATGTGAAATTGTGAAATGCCAACATGTTTGACTGCCCAGATATTGAGATATTCTCATTCATCTGATTGTGAGTGACACTCACCAAGCATGCTCCCGGCGACGAGGATGTCAAACAGAGTGTCGGCATAGCGTCTGTAGTCCAGTCGCGACCCTGTGACATCTAGAAACTTGGCTACAGCATCCAGGTCGCCTCCTGCTTCATTGAGGCCCGAAACAATTGTGTCTCGAAAAACTGTCGGCTCAAACTTCTCCTTTTCATCTAGGACAGAAGATCACATGATCAGGGCAAGATAGAGAGAACGTGGCTACCACATAAACTTTATATAACTGTTCATATTGTTGTCCACCTTCAAGGCAGCCATTGCTTTTCATTCAAACAGCACTACATTATTTCTATCAACACCAATGGATCAACAATGGATGTGAGGCTCACAGACAGTCATGAGACAGGAGTCAATGGTAGTCAGTGTGTCTCTTGACTAGTGGGATTGATAGCGATAAGTTAACCCACCCAGTAAATGACAGTTAGTCAGGTTATGGTGTGTTAAGATGTGGTCAGACTAACATCAGCCTTCGGTCAATGCATTGGTGCAGCGGAGGTCCCACTGCAAAAAAAATCACTGGTCAACGAACCTCTTGACTTGATAGCAAATCTCTGTGTTGGCCAGTCAAATATGTTAATGTGCTACATCATCATCTTTTTTAGACTTCCTGTTTCATAGTGTCACAGGATTGTGGAGGGAGTGTGGTGCATCAGCTGCAGGAGAGAGGCGTGGTGAGGGCTCAGGAGAGCAGCGCCAGGTGAGAGTGATCGGCACACCTGCATCCAGTTAGCTAATCACTCTCCCTTCTTAAACACAGTTAGCGTGCTGGACCAAGGGAGAGGTTTTAGAGAGCAGGGAGAACAGGACGCATCTGGACGGCAGGTGGAAGAATACGCCGGGCAACAGCGTCCACAGTGAAGCCTGCGATCGGCCGGTGTGTGTAAAACTGTACACCAATAAAAGAAAGTGTACACCGTAACCTGTCTGTCAGTTGTGTCTATTGCTGGATCACCCACGGTGGCAACAGACTTGCCACAAGGATGCTGTCCTGTGGTTGTTCAGATTCAGGATCTATTACTCCAACTTGACTTTCCTGGATCATATTTCAGTGAGTCTCCTACCAGAAACACAGCCCCTTGCATTTCTGATGCATGACATAGCTAACTTGCTGGTTACTCTGCAGCAGCAGTTTACCAACTAGTCTGCAAGTTGTGAGTAAGTCACCAAGCTTTGACATGCAGCGAGAAGGTACTGACTCATTTCCTTATGCCACTTTCTGGTGTGATCAAGTTTTTACTCTTGGAATTAAATGTTTGCCCGTAACCCAGAAAATAACGGGGCAGACTCTGGCAGTGTATGCATAGACAGATATACAACGTGGACAATACAAACCAGTCAATCAGTACAATGTATTTCTGTGCAGAAACTCATACTGACGCCAGTGTGGCATTTCATCATTCATATCATAACATTAATATCTACTGGGCAGTGTGCGTGTGAAAGCGAGGTCTCAGAGGGCTTGTGTAACAGTCAGTGAAACACTGCCTGACAAAAACAACCCGTTAACACCGAAGACGACTGCACACCAGCTGGGCCGATGGGAGTGTTAATGTTCTGTGAGAATATGGTGTGTTGAGTGTGTTCACTGTCCCTTACGAGCAGACTCACCACGATTAACTTGCAAATGTTTGACAAGCTTAGCTTTGGGTAAACATACAAATACGTTAAAGCTCTGTTTGGTACTCACCCCTTTTCCTGGTCTTAAACCTCTGGCCTGTGAGCACTGGCTTCTGCTGCTTACCGGTATTCATACAAGTCCTGAAAGCAGCAACACAAACAGATCAACCAGTCAATCTAAGGTCACTGAACCCTCGTGTGCTGGACATATGTTAAGTATGTTAAGTCACATGAGAGCGGAAATGAACATGAGCTGTCCGTGTGAACCAGCTTGACCTCTGATTGCTTCTGAGTTTCATTCCCTGATGGTGAATATCAGGTATTGTACTGTCTCTGTGGCACCTCGGACCACATGATGGACTGTGATGTACCTCAACAAAGACCTCTACACTGTGGGCCTCATGTAGTAAGTGAGTGAAAAGTTTTCAGTCCTGTGTGAGTGAAGGATAAACTCACTCACTCACTCACTCACACTGAATGTCATGCAGCCAATAGAAAATATGCAGGGCCAAACTCTTCTTGTGATGCAGCTAGGCCAGACAAAGCTAAAGTTGGTTCTAACGTTCTAACGACCCTAATATTGTGATTGTGGTTTGAATATATTTATCGGTGATCTAGATAAATATGTTACCAAGCAATCACAAACCTATCATGTTTCTGCATTAAGAGAATCAGATAAAATAACGCATTTGCTTATTGTTGACGTCTTCTTACTAAACTTGAACTTTTAATAGAAATTTGATTAATTGAATTAAAATACTCCATTGACAGTGTCCCATTCAAAAGTAGCCTTTTAAAGACACATTGCAGGTCAAAAGTTTCAACAATGTTTTGATATCTGACTGACTGTAATATCTCGAGTTACAGTGTAAATAGTACAGAAACCTGCATGCAGAGAGCAGCAGTAACCAGACAGCAGTTTCTTTTTTTTTTATTGTTCGTAAATCTCACAGAATCAATGTTAATCAACCACAGCTAGCAAATGTGTCAGTGGCAGCACTCATTATAACTTGTGAATTTAACAGTGGCAAACTGAGGCTGGAGTTGTGGTTTTCAGAAGATAACATAGATGGGTGTCGATGGATGACTGTAGACCACAGAGGCTCATGAAAAATCTCAACGTGTTGTGTTTAGCACGATTGTCAAGCGAGCTGACCCGACAACAACAAGAAAAACAGAACAGCAACACAAAGGTTACACATGTTCCTCTTCATACAGCCTGTTTTGTATGTTATTGTTAAAAATGTAGCTCTTATGATTTTATGATATGAAAGATCATAAAACCTTACTAACCAATAGGAATGGTGTAACTCTAAAAGATGAACCCAGGTTGTGAAAAACACAAGAGCACGAGATACGGCAGCTTTTTCACTGAATGTTCTGTACCACAATTTACCTCCAGTTGCGCTTAATTGGCTCTACCCACCCTGAAAAATAACTTTTGAAGTTGAAAAACTAAATTCTTACCAGCAGTGAGTTCCCTGTGCCTGTAAGTGAGCAAGAAACTGTCGTTCTGCCTGTTAACCTTGTGCTCTGCTCTATATATAGTGCACTCATCCCTGCAGTCAGTGTAAACCTGCCTCTTACTCTTAGGCCTGGGACACGTGTCATATTACTCAGAGAGTGTATTGAGCTTATTCTTTCTCTCTCTCTGTCATTCATGCATGCATCTACACACACACATGATACACTCATGTCTGCAGCAGAAGGCTCCGAGAGGTCCACTGTGCTCTGGCAGACAGGGTGTAGTTAGTGCTACCGGCTGGGTCACGGATTACAGCACTTTCTAATCCACAACGTCAATCCCTGTTGTCTGGGTCTCGGTCAGCTCAAGAGCACACTCGGTGTGTCTGTTGACTGCCACTCACACGTTGCTCACACACACTTAACGTTAAGAGGAACAAGAGCTGGACCAATCACCAGACTGCTCGGCTAAGTGTTGAGGTCAGTCCTGGTTCATCGGCGGCATGCTACAAAGCTTTATTAGCCACAGGTTGGTGCACTGCTTTGGTGCTGCTGCATGTAACGATGCATGACAATCAGCAGTTTTGTGCAGATATAGCACCCAACGACTACTTGATTAATCAGGAGACCAGCTTTTGTAGCCCGAGGATCCAGGCAGGTGAACTTAATCAGCAGACGACCCTCCATGTCAGCCAACTCCCTGCTGAGGTTGCCAGACAGTTTCCAAGATAGTGGGAGGGACGTCATAAAGACAAGAGCACACAGCTGAGCTGCTGCTGAAGTACAACTCCACTGAATGGGTGTGAGTGATTGAATAAACCATAAGGACCGACTGGCAGCAGCAATGACAGTTTCACCTTGAGGAGAACAGTCAGGATTGAGATGTTCAGACTCAAACAACTTTCAGATTGTAGTCAAGTACAAGTATTTGTATTTTAGGCAAACAGGCAGTTCATAATCCAACTCAAAGTCACCTTTTTTCATCAATCATGTTGAACATTATGTCGAAACACTTGAGCCTCCAAGTCTGAACCTAATATGGGTTGTTGTCCAGTCTGGCTCTCACTTTTTATTGTGTTTGAACCTCCGTGGCTGTGAAATGAAGCCAACGCAAAAGAGCCAAAAACTGCAGTTCCTCAAACGTCCACTTGAGGCTGGCTCCAGAAGTGAGTCAGTCTCCATAAGTCCCCATGTTAAAATGTCTAAACTTCACAGCAGAAATAAACATGTTTACAGCCTGGTACAAAAAACAGTTTTGGTCTCTATAGCTAATTTCCCCGTTCATGACAACTGTACTGAGGGTGAATTTATAGAGCTCACCTGTTCAGATTATATTAAGGCTTAAAGTTATGCAGGATTAACAGCATGGCCGCTTTGACTGACAGGTAGGTGCCGTTACAGATGGCGTGTTTGTTTTGTACAGTCCATGATTTGAACGTGGGAAATATAAATATTCAATCATCATCTGGCATTTCTAAAATGCTCCATTCATCTATTAGTCGGAGCTCAAAGTACGATAATGTGTCTGATTTAATGCTTCAGTTCTTAAAATAGTGGAATAGAGTATCTAAACGTCTCAGTCACAATTTTTGATGGTGTGACAAATAAAAACAGGGACAGCCTCCGTTGTTTGACGTTTTGACGTGGCTACTCAGCTAATCACTCATGAATCTCAAAGTTTTATTGGTTTTAGGGCACTGTCTTCTCAGTCAGCCTTTTTACACCGACCTGTATTATAGATGGAGGCAGGATGAGGCTAGTAAAAGAGAAAATTAAACAGACAAATTTAACAAATTTGTTTGCTCATTTAAATCTAATTGAAATCAGAGTAAACAAAGTAGCCTACCTGAAATTTGGTTGTAGCCAAAAAAACAAACAAAATAGAAACAGGCAATTCAACTTTGGACTTATAAACCAAATAAATGTATGACACGGCTTCACAAGAGGATGGTGAAGGTGAACATCTATTCTGCACTTCTCTGTAAAATCATATCGGACTCTTTGGAGTCTTTCAGTATCTGCGCGCATACTGTAGTAATTCACACCTCTGCCATGTGCTCTCTGGGGTCTCGCTGTGTGTGTGTGCCCGTTAGAGATTCAGTCCCTGGCTAAAAATAATCTTTCCATTATTAAGTTCTGGGAAGTAAATCCAGGGAATCAGCCAGTGCTTCATTCAAAGCTGTGTGTTAATGTCATAGTGTGTGTGCGTGTGTTTTCTCAAGAGGATAATAAGTGGGAGGTGTCACTAACGGGATCATGGATGTTACCTTTTGAGTTTTATCTGTAAATTCTTGAGCTGTCTATAGCTGATCCCACTATACATACAGGATTTTACAGGTTAGGTCACTAACCATCCAAGTCAGGAAACCCACGACAACAACATGAACCTCAGTGCAATGACATGCTCAGTTATTGGCGGAGATCATCATGGTTTCTTCTACCATGCAGAACCACAATATCAGCCGGTTATTCCCTTCTTGGAGGCTCATTGGAAATAGATATGAAATGCAGAACGATATACTAAACCAGTGGTAGCAAATGATGAACTTGCAACCCCAGAAAAACTGCATTATACTGCCGGGTTAGTTTAATCTATAATAAAACACTATATCTAATATGTTTTTAATGTAAAATCTTCATATGCAATGACATTATAGCTAACACAGACATATATAGAGGAGTAAGGAGAACAATGTTTGCTCCGAACTGCTTAAAACTGACCTCAAACTACCTCAAAACTGTATGTGTACTTAGTTATCAATGGCTCCACCTCTGTGTGCTGTCACTTAAAGTGACTTTATTAATGGAATTACATTATCGATTAAAGAGTCCTACTTTTAATCTGTTCAAATCAAGCAAATGGACCCAACATGCAGTGTAATGACAGTAGAATAACAATGTTAAATGTTTGTTTTAATTGATGTAATATTACAGTAGCAAGCACAAACCTTCAAACCTCACAGTGGGTGTTTAAACAAAGACTCTGTGAATACAGTTAGGCTACATTAGTCACTACACGTGCACACTGCAGGTGAACAGTGAAGGTGCAGGCTCTTACCTGGATTATTGTAGTTTAAGTGTCCTGCTGAGCTCCTCTGTCTGAACTGTGTCAGACAGAAGTGCTTCAGTCTGCTGTAAGCGGACAGGACAGAGCCAACACATCACTGCAGGGGAGTTTGGACTTCTTTAAAGCACTTTACAGGGTAGTTAGAGGGAACAGTTAGAGCTGGAGATCCACTATTTGTCTTTCATATTGTTAAAATCAAATCAAGTCTCACTGGGAATAACTTCTTCTCTTCTTTTGAGTATTTAAACTCAGCAGACAACAGGTGTCTCCCCCTTTGTTTGGTATAGTGGTTTGTTCCAGGGATGGCTCAATCAGTAGTGCTGATTGTGTCCTGTAGTTTACCACTCCAGCTGTAGACTGTGACTGTCAGCAGAGTTAGTTCAGATCAGATCAGATCAGATCAGATCAGATCAGAAAAAGGCCATTTAGCAGAACAGAGCTGATCACAAAGGATGGCTGCACCTCAGAAAGGAGATCTGTCAGCATCTGAGAGGAAGATCCTGCAAATTATTGCTGCTGGTGAGTGATTATATTATTATTTATGTGAAAATGTTGATAACAAACATGGTGTTTACATTTTATTCCATTTGCAGTAGTGTGTAAATGTTTGGGCGCTTGTTTAAGATCATTTTGTAGCACAAGAAATTGTCCAAACCTTCACATTGTACTATATTCAAATCATTATTTACCATGTGGTTTTAATGATATTACTGGTGTATGTCTGAAATGCATCAGAGGAAAATGTGAAGGCATTAAAATATTAAATAAGTGGTCGATGAATATTTATTAGAGATCAATCTACAAAAAAAATCCTAGATGCTTTTGTGCTCTCTCTCCACTGTTGTTGTTGCTGCTATTTGTCGCTCTCATGTCCGAACCTCAAACCTCTCCATCAGTTGCATGTTTACAGTGATATTTTTGGTCTGCAGGTGATGTGCAGGAGGCTGCACAGCTGCTTGACAACAACGAAGTCCGGGTCAACTGTTTGGACGAGGTACGTTTGATGTTTCTCAACAGCATTCACTGGAGTTTTTCTCTTTTTTTTGTCAGAATATTGTTTTCAAGGTCGGGAATGAACTTTTAGGGTTAACTAATTGACATATTTAGGTTACAGATTTCCATATTAATACACTCAAACTGATCTCTGCATTCTTTCTAACTGTAACAATACTCTTTTCTTAACTGTGATCTAAGCTTGCATCCTAAAATCCTGTGTGGGGCCCCAAACCTAAGGTTGAGAAACTCTAATTTAATTTCTAATGTAATAAATAAATAAATAAATAGAAAATAACAAGAAAAAAGTGTCAAAAGTGTGTTGTGAAATGAAGCTGATGAAGATGACTTTACGCCCCCCCAACTCACCACTTCCTCCATGCAACGGTTAATTCACTGAAACATATGTTATCCATTGTGATGGAGACATATGGAGAAGACTCTTGAGAGGCAGACGCAGCCCTCGAAGGTGTTTGATAATAGCATCACGCCACTACTTGTAGCTCACAGACTCCTTCAGACTGCCGGTCTGTCAGAATCAGGTGTGGTGAGAGAGCCTCACATCACTGCCCACACAGTCGCCTTTAACTGCAACGCAGACATGTTACAAGAGCGTTTTTCTGTGTGTGATGTAAGGCGTACACTTGAAATGAATAAATGTATAATTAAGTACAAAGTTTGCTCATTTGCCTGCACGATTATCTCAGAAGTTGCGAAATTATTTCATTTAAATTTTCACTATTTTTTTTCTGTATATCCAGAATAACATGGGACCTTAAACTTTGCCTCTTATTTAAAATTTATTCATCATTCAGCCTTCTTATTGTGTCTAACCATACTATTGTTTTCACACAACCTGCACTAAAATTCAGCTTTCCATCACTCCTATATTTAGCAAACTTAACATAAATAATAATGAGTTAAAAGAGTGTTAAAAATTTACTGAAACTTTCCAAACCTTGACACTGAAAAAAACAAAACAAACATTCATCCAACACCACTTCAAATAAATAATGTTGCTCTGTGTCTGCTAGATCTGAGAAATTCTAATCAACTTTATAAGGTGATGAATGTTTCTGCTTCTCTGCTTACTCCTCGTGTGCTGTTGTCTCTCTGCTTTATTTCTTAAGTATGGCATGACTCCACTGATGCATGCAGCCTATAAGGGCAAGGCAGATATGTGTCGTCTGCTGCTGCAGCACGGGGCTGATGTCAACTGCAACCAGCATGAATATGGATACACTGCTCTCATGTTTGCTGGCTTGTCAGGTATAACTCTGTGTGGCACTCAGCTCAAGTTTATTTTAGGAATTTAACTATTAGACTTTAGATAAATTATTGGTGATGCAATGTAGTACTGTATTTCTGAATATAAAACCACCTCCTCCAGGGAAGACAGACATCACCTCCATGATGCTGGATGCAGGAGCAGAAACAGACCTGGTGAACTCTGTGGGTCGCACTGCTGCTCAGATGGCAGCATTTGTAGGTGAGACAGGCAAAGACTTCTACCTAACTAGTAACAAAACTTCAAGGTGCTTACATGTTAACCTGTACATTGTCCTTCCAGGCCAGCACGACTGTGTGACAGTGATCAACAACTTCTTCTCACGGGCGAGGCTGGAGTACTACACCAGACCACAGGGGCTGGAGAGGGAACCCAAGCTGCCCCCTAGGCTGGCAGGACCCCTGCACAAGATCATCATGACCACCAACCTCAACCCGGTCAAGGTGCCTGTTACTGAGCTTAAGTTTGTTGCTAAGGAAAAAGGAGGGATCACTAAAGTCATTAGGGTTCATCCTCCTGGTCTAGTATTCATTGAGATATTTTAGTCAGGACCAACGCAGAGGAAGACCAAATGATCGAACAACTCATCGACATCCTAATAGTCTTTGGAAGAGGTAAAGTCTAAGCTAAATGGCATCAATCAATTCCTAATATTTTCCTAGCATCGTGTTTATGACCTCAGAGGTCAACAGAAATGATGAATCCATGCTTGACCTGGGTAAGGATTAATGGCTGTAGTATGACGGTGATGTGTAATGTGAGTGCATTTCACAGTAGCGCTCGGATAGACCTGTTCCCTTTGAAGTTCTTGAGGGTTCATGTGATCAGTGTTGGCGCTGCTTCAGTCAATAGCCACCACATCTAAATATATCTGACTGGGAGACAGCCAGTTATATTTGGTAGCCTGTTTGTAACTTGTATGTTAAAGTATGAGAGTGTGTGCACAGCAGATAGCAGAGAATGTGAAACAGAACGTATTTCTAAGGATATAAAGATATTGTCATATTGATGGTGCCCAGAGGATGAATCCTGATGCGTTGGGTGATGTGCTGACCTTTCCTCATGTACCATCATGAGGTTGAAACTTGTTTTTGAGTGAAATAACTTGACAGCTATTGGACGGATGGCCATGAAATTGGGCGCAGACATGTTTTCTTCAGGTTTAATTGATATTACTTCAAAAGGTCAAGGCATTCCAGCACAATTAGCAGTATTGCAACCTAAACCTAAAACGGTGAACATGGTAAAGTTTCTCTTGTTTTAAGATAGGCGGTTGGGTTTTGTTATTGTTTGTGCATCCTGCATATATTCATGATAATGTTTCAACCCTAATTCCAAAAAACTTTAGCAGAGAGGACATGATGTCCACAATTTCAGACTCATCAGACTACAGCACACTTTCCACCACTTTCTGTAAATCCATCTCAGATGAGCTCAGGCCCAGAGAAGTCTGGGGTGTTTCTGGATGTTGATACATGGCTTTCTTTTGCCTGGTGGAGTCTTAACTTGTATTTGTAGATGAACTGTTTACTGACAATGGTATTCTGACGTATTCTCTGGCCCGTGTATAAATATCCTTCATATAATCATGTTGGTTTTTAATGCAGTGCTGCCCGAGGCTCCTCACATGCAGAGATCTTTTAATGATATTATGGATTGTAGATTGATAAATTATTTGCAATTATGTGTTGTTGCTCTTAAAGTGATGAACCTGACCTTGCTTGCTCTACCTAACCCTCTAACCCTCTCACCTGTATCACCACGATACCTTTACCTGTGGAATGATCCAAACACACAACAGTCTTTTGTTGCCCCTGTCCCAACTTCTCTTGAACGTGTTGCAGGCATCAAATTCAGAATGAGTGTGTATGTATATATATGTTGTATATGCGGTGCTATATATTATTATTTGACATCTACTGGGCTTCTCTCCAAAGCTTGAGGGCTTAGTGTCAGATTTCTGTTACTATCAGCCTCAGTGTAAGCAATGTGGTGTTAACAGCACCTTATGAAGCTATGAATAACACAGTGCGAGATGGAATAACTTTTGGATACACTGCCCAGAAATGTTTGTCTAACCAACTCTCCAATCTGTCAGATAGTCATGCTGGTGAAGGAGAACCCCGTGCTGGTCGACGTGGCGGCCCTGGAGAAGTGTTACCAGGTGATGGACCTGCTGTGTGAGCAGTGTGTGAAGCAGCAAGACA
This sequence comes from Miichthys miiuy, assembly GCA_036365135.1. Lineage (NCBI taxonomy): Eukaryota > Metazoa > Chordata > Actinopteri > Sciaenidae > Miichthys > Miichthys miiuy. Next base: position 21,739,905 of record CM071614.1, on the reverse strand, counting down.
TGAACGAGGTTCTGGCCATGAAGATGCACTACATCAGCTGCGTGCTGCAGAAATGCCTGGCCTTCCTACAGAAACGAGACGACAAGCTGGACGCTCTCGTCAAGAGGTGACGCTTCTGAATGAAATCGACAAAAACCTAAACTATATCTGCCATATATATATATTTTAATAATTACATTTTACATTTGAAATGAACAGAAAATACAGATTTAGAGTATGTAGATAGGGATTCAATTATAAGAAACTGCAGTTATTGATCTACTCTTAACTAAAAGAAAGATGTACTAACCTGTATTTGTTTACATTTTGGCAAATTGTCACCATTAAAGGATTGCCATATTAGCTATAGCCAGTTCTTGTTTACAGCTATCTCTGGATTACCTTCTCGGGCAAATAATTATTCCTAAGTGGATTTATGGACGTTTATAAGTGATGGACATCAAACGTTATGACATCCTTGGTCATCCACTCAGTCTAAAAATATGCGTGTCATGTCTGTGTGGTCGTAATAAATGTCATCTCTTTGTCCCGTTGTCCTTGACCTGCTTTGATGCTGCTCGGTTCCAGCCTGTTGAGGGGGAGAGACAGTGATGGCTTCCCGCAGTACCAGGAGAAGTTCATCCGGGACTGCATCAGGAAGTTTCCTTACTGTGAGGCCACACTCCTTCAGCAGCTGGTGAGGAGCATTGCACCGGTAGAGATTGTAAGTGAAGAAGATATCAGAGAACTGAAGTCTAGTACATAAGATATATTATGAAAAGGAGGAAGAACATTGATGGTAGCGGGTGTTACAGGTTACTGACTAATCATATATCGTATCTTTGACCACTGTTGTCGATACAACCTGAATACACCATTGCATCTTGTCTCCAGGGCAACGACCCAACAGCGTTCTCAGTGTTGGCTCAGGCTCTGACAGGTCAGATGGCGTTTGTAGATGCTGACTACTGTGCTACATGTGGAGACAAGGGAGCAGACAAGAGGTGTTCCCTTTGTAAAGCAGTAAGTCAGTCGAGTTTGCATGGTCTACCACTTCATGGTTGTTGCTCCTTGGCACTTCCACTTCACAATAAAAAGCACTTACATCTAGTAGGGCAGAATATTTGTCCAAGAAGATTTCATGGCTTTGTGTTGGATTGGCATCTGTTAGCATTGGGTGTGGCTGAAACATCTGCACTAATTAATAGTTTCATTAGTCGTGTGCATATAAATATTGTTGAATGTATTAAATTAAATTGGTGGAAATGTACATACTATAACTTTATCCACCCTTGTGTTTTTAGAAAATACTGTAGTTCAGTCATGTCATCGAATCTCCATGTTGAGCTCCCTCCATCAGGTCATGCTCTCTCTCTCTTTGTGTTTAAGGTGACTTACTGCAGCTTGACGTGCCAAAAGCTCCACTGGTTCACCCACAAAAGGATGTGCAGGTCTCTGCAGGAGCAGGACGCCGACCTGGAGAAAGACACCCCAAGGTTGAAAAAACTGAAAGGTGCTCATCTATTTCCACTACCATACGCTTGTAGGTCAAAAAGTTCTGGAGGAATATTGTTCAAGCATGTCTGTACTTTGTTCCTCCCGCTCTTTGTACCTTCAAGTGGACTTCTGCGTTTAAGACCATGTTTATAAGTTCAGTCCAAAGGGAGCTGATAAATGTCACTTGAGTTTGCATCTGCTAAAGACTAAGAAGTCTTGTGTCAGTACTGTAAGTCAGCCTATTAAAAGTCGAGTTTAGTGCGCCCTCTTGTGTTAAACACACATCATTACTCTTTTATTTTCTCTCTCTCAGACGATGAAAGCGACCTGGTGATGGAGACGGCCAACTTCCTGCAGGAGCTGTGTCTGCGGGCGGAGGAGAAGGTGGCAGCTGCTGGAGGCTGCCCTGCAGAGCTGCTGGCTTGTCCCTCCACCTCTGCCGAGGGACCGTCCTGTAACCAAGACTGAGGCAGGACAACCGAGGGTCCTGAATGATGCTGATCTTTTTTTACATTACAAAGATACACGTGGAGAGGCATGGCTGAACAGAAACCATGTCAGGAGGGTCCATCCTGTTTGTATATTTCACACCAAGCCATCTAGTTTTAGATAACCAGCGAGGGATTAAGATTTTCGATATTGAAAATGAGAAAACCAATAAGTTTGTGGCAGAAAACGCCCTGATTGGTCTGATGAGTGAAGTCTAATCCAAGTTTTTCTGGGTTCAACTATCGCTCACTACAGTTTGTACAGAGGTTTGCTACTCGATCTCAAATATCTAGGTGATCTCCTTCTTTCTCCCTTCTTCTTTCTTTGAGTTAGTTTGCATGTAGACTGTGGGACAGCTGCACCAGGGTGCCTCAAATCCACAATTTAACCTGAAGTGAACCTTGTCTCTGTGCCTCAGGGGTAGTAACAAGGTGGTTTCTGATCTGTAGGTTGCCATTTTCAGTCCAGTACACAGTGACGTATGAGTCAATTAAATTGTAGGTTCAACTTTACCTCTAGTCAAATCAAATTTCCCTCTCTTTTTTTTTATTTACAATATTTTCTGCACGTCACTTTGATTCTACGTGCAAAATGTATAGATATGATATGAGTTATGGCTACACTGCATCCCTGCATATTGTGCTTTAGTGTGGTTAGTGTATTTTTTTGCCAATCATATATATAAAAAAAAAAAACACACGTCAGGTCTGTAAGTTGGATCAGACGCAGCTTTGTACAAATGCAGACTTGAACTACAGAGAGAGAGAGAACTACAGTGAGATTGTATTTATGAGAAGTACATGACTACACTACATGATTTCCTGCAGTTTCCTGAACTAAACTGTAAAAATACAGTTGTGTCATGGATGCAGTATTTCATAAGTCACTGTGTTCATTGTGTGGTCTTGGAAAGGCTGTGTTTAACGAAGTGTCTTTTTAGATAAATGTTGTTGTTGTTGTTGTTGTGTTGTTCCAATAATGTGACATTAGTGACATTAATCCTATAGTGGTGACTGCTTACTGGGCCCATGACCTGCCTTATCTTTTAAAATGAATAAAGTTTGCCTTCATCAGACGGACTGGATGAAATTATTTTTTTACAGATACACTGACTTGCATACAGAGATTGAAAATACACCAGTAGAAATCAAATCAGGACAAGACAATGACAGCAATCATTGATAAAAACAATGTTAGGATATCTAGTTAACATGTCTAACATGATGGTCTGCATCGTTGGAACAACCGACCACGTGGCAGGCTACAATAAGCCACTCTTGAAATAGCCCCCCTCTTCCTGTACTAATGCTTGTTGGACACACAGATGCTGAAGGACATAGATATTTGGATATTTTAGGAGTTGGTAGAGAACAAACTGGAGCCAAATAGAGAGTGAACATTGGGCTTACATTCAACAACATGTAGTCTGTTTCCACTTTAAGGAGTAACCCTTAAGGCGTTGATTTTCATGTTTTCTGTCAAGCCTTTTCAATATTTTTTTTAACCCAAAGGCTTTGTTTTCAAATTCTCATGATCACCACAAAGACTGTTAAATCATGAAGCATTACAGATTTAAAGTTTCACTCTTTAATCTTCCATATTTTAATATTACTCCAGTTGCAACACTAGATGGCAGCTTTTTCCTTCTCTTCTGGGTTAGACTGACTCTTAGTTTGAGGTTTACTGAACTTTATTAGCAGCATCCACATCAGTGCTAATTGGTAGATAAAATTTTGCCCTTTAAGCTGCATTCAAGTCTTCAAGTCTTTCTATTTAGTTTTTGTAAAAAAGTTATTCAACCTTACAGAATCTGGACAATAAGTTACGGCCCCTGATTTAGAGATTAGTTTTAAACATCCATTCATCTAAACATTCTTTAAAGTAAAACTTTACTGTGTCGACCACACTTAACTGATATTAACTGTGCGACAGCTCGAAGACAGATCTTCAAAGTGATGACAAAAGGGTTACCGGGGGGAAAAAAACAGAAGCGCCTCCTCAGCCTCACTTTCTCACACATGATGAACATCCTTCGGCAATGCATTAGATTTCTATAGAGCTCTGTCTTCCTGACTTCATTGTTCTCCATTTTCCACGGCTCTGCTCCCATGGGAGCACAGTGACCCCCTGTCACTACGTTCGTAGGCACAAGCAGCAAGCATGGCCACCGTCACGCTGACTGTCAATAGAATCACAACTCAAGCCCCATCCTCCCATTTCCACCCTATTATCCCCTCCCGACTGCAGCTAAGCATAAAAGCTCGATCTCAAATTTCCGGTTTCTGAGATGTAAAAATTAGCAAATGCTCTGTCAGATCGAATAACTTCTTTCAAGACCCCCAGGTTCTTTTTTTTCTCAGCCTCTCCTCATCCATACCTCCATCTTGATGATGTGATGTGACAAACACAGCTTTTTGAGGTAATTGGAGATCATTTTGAGAGCAAAAGAGAAAAAAAAAAAAACACTCCCTACCTCTGTGTATAATGGCATGAGCCGGACAGTTTTGGAGTGGATTTATTTTCAGTGGTATCAAAGGGGAGACAAGGAGAACTGGAGTAAAGTCATTGTCAGAGAGCCCTGGGAAAGGCTTGTAAGAGGACACCCTGAGTTCCAGCAGGATGAAGGTGGAGAGGAGGCTTTGTTTGGCTACTGTATGATTTGGATAATGGACATACACATACATCATGATGGTGAGCTCATCCACACAGCTTTGGTTGGATGGCGGCTCAGTGAAGAACTTCATTTTCAAGACAAAAACTTAATCCAGAGCATGAAAGACATGAAAAACTCATCCCCGCATCCTGATATCAGCTGACTCTGAACATTTTATGCATAAACCGTACAAACATGTCGGGGTAACATCTCAAGTTTCTCCAGATTTCATTCAACCTCCTCATTCTCAGTTAGTATAAAGTGCTCTGTCTTTTCAACATGTAATTTCTGAACTGTTGCATTGATGTCTTTGTGTTTAATTATTCAAGTTATGGTTTATTTAAGTAACAGAATAGTTATTTTGGATTCGTGCATTCATTCATCAGCTGTTCTGATTAACTGAGACTACCGTCAGTTGTGCGAAGGTGGGATAGACACAATCTCTGACCTCGTGTTATAAGTTTAAAAATGTTTTGTTGTTGGTTATGTTTCAGGAAAAAAAGAAATAAGCAACTCTAAGCTCTGTAACCAAGAAAAAGGAAAAAAGACATGACAAGAAGTGTTGTGCAGCAGCGTTAGCAAAGTTGCCTCACACCAACCCTAGTTTTAACCTCGGCTGGGGCCTTTCTGTTTGCAGTTCTCTCCGGGTACTCCAGCTTCCTCCCACAGTCCAAAGACGTGCACTTAATAGATTAATTAGTGACTCCAAACACACATCATGTCATTCCTGACCACCCTTAGGTGCGAGGGTGAGGTTGTTTGTCTCTATGTTCCCTGTGATGAACTGGAGACTTGTCCAGGGTGGACCCCGCATCTCGCCCTAAATCAGCTGTAGTAGGCTTGAGTCTCCCGCAAACCTGATGAGGATGAGCGGTTACAGCCGTCCTCTTTTATGAACGCGTTTGTCTTTTGTCTTATCTTTGACTGATGTTAAATTATTAAAGTCTTATTATGTGTATGCAACATGTGGAATACCTTTATTAGCCCTGATTAGAATGCTTACAATGCTGACAATCCCAGGAACCTTCACTGATAAGGTAGGTTAGCCTGTATATATCAGTGCATATGTCTGATGCACTGTGGACAGTGGGCAGTAATAACTGAAGACAAGCATATCAACAACTCTTTATCTCTCTTTATCAGGACTGTGGTGGCAACAGTGGGACAAATGCAAACGTTACACATATTGTCGGTTATCAGCATCAAACACCCGTTTGTGCATGTTATTCCCTCATATCAGTTTATTTGTGATTCTTCAGAATTGGCCTGATGTGTTTTTATTATCAGAGCTTTGAACTGTAATTTAAGAGCAGGTTGGTGCTAATGCAGGTTTCCAGAAGGATGAGATCATCAAGAAAGCAACAAGGCTATCAAATGCTCCTCAAGAATTCTGTATTGTCACCTAATACCAGATGAGGAACAAACAGCAAAGCTTTTATGTTCTCCTGTCTGCAGGGGTTGTGTGTGTGTGTGTGTTACAATAAGACAGCCTCGTGGATAGGAAACCCTGTATCCTTAATGTGTACCGTAATGGACCGTCTTAGAGTTTTCATCACCAGTCCTGTAGTCATTGTTTTGTTTTTTCTCATGTTGTCCTGCCAATGTTCTGACTTTTGTCTTGCAATAAAAGAAAAAAGTGTGATGTATATATCTCGTCTATCTGCTCACCTTTAAATAATTGTAAGATGTAAACTTGGACTTTGCTGAAGGAAGGTCTGCATTATCTGTCTCAGATATTCATACACAGGGAACCAAAGTGTCCCACTGTCAATAGCAAGGTATTTTCTTTACACTGTTTTTGGGGGCATTTCCAGATAAAAGGATTGTTTGATGGCGCCCAATTTTCACTGTGTTTGGCCAAAACTGTCTACATCCATAAGACAGAACAGTGACCAGAAAACTCCAAGCCAAGATCGAGACAAATCAGCCAGTACTGGCACAGGCAGCCCTTCTATCCTCTGCATCATACACAGGTCCTTTGGTTATGTTTGACTAAGTCCGGTCAGGGCCATAGTAGAGAAGTTGTTCATCTATGGCTTGGATCAGGGTCCAGTAGAATCAGGTGGAGTGTTTTTTTCAGGCATCCGCCAAGACAGGCGTTTGATAAGTTTGATATCCCACGTGTCTTGCACACCATCAATAGCTGACGCTCAGCATTCTGGAGGCTGTGATGTATTGGGGTCAGAGCCTGCCGGTGGTGAAGGCGGGAGGCTGGTGACGAGGCTGGAGGCCGGGACTGGAGGCCAACAACAGGGCTGGTGAAAGTGACAAATGACCTACTAATTGCATTAGACAAAGGATTTGTCTCTGTACTTGACCTGTTAGATCTCAGTGCTGCATTCAACACCACTGAGCATCACATCCTGTTACAGAGACTTGAACATCATAAAAGGAACCTTATTAAGCTGGTTTCAGTCCTATTTATCAGATCGATCTCAGTTTGTACATGTTAACACCGAATCTCCCATGCAGTCAAGTCAAGACCACCTAAAGCAAGACCAAGTCATGACCAAGACCATCGAGACTGAGACAAGAACAAGACTTTGAAGGGTCGAAACGAAGTCAAGGCCAAGGGAGAGCAAGACTGAGCCAAGACCAGATAGTATATAGCTTACTTAGGTATCTATCTATCTATCTATCTATCTATCTATCTATCTATCTATCTATCTATCTATCTATCTATCTATCTATCTATCTATCTATCTATCTATCTATCTATCTATCTATCTATCTATCTATCTATCTATCTATCTATCTAGGTGTGGTGTTGGTCTCCAACACCACCGTAAGGAATCTTGGAGTTATCTCTGTAAACATATCTGAACCATACTGTAGATATCATAGTATAGAATTAATTAATAAACACTGGCTATAAAAATAAGATGATGTAACTGACACCAACATCACTGCAAGTACCTGCTTCATCCGCCACATGCTATATGTCTCTGCATTAACACATATTTGAAGGATTTTGATACACTTTTAACACACTTCAGTACCTCCTTTGCCACCATTAAAACTTAAGGAAAATCGAGGAAAAATAAGTTTTCTTTCTGTGTGCAGTACAAACAGAACAGTCAACACCAAACTGGTTGAACTGATGGTATTTATTCTACTTCTCTTTTGTCTTCTCTGTTCCTTCTCTGAGCTGCTTTAACATCTATAACAGCATTATAATTGGATCTAGCAGAGAGGGAAGCCTTGTGATCCCTGTGTGGATGTGCGCCTTTGTCTGCTGAGAGTTTTCTGAGCGTTGTGGCTGTGAGGGCATCCTTCTCTAACATCCTGCCTGAATGAGAAACAGGTGTGTCTGCAGCAGAGAGATTAAACTCTCTTTGACTGTTTGAGGCTATTGACTGCAGAACACACATGTAGACAGACATCCAGCGGCAGACACCTTTCACAGCTTCAGGCCTCAGGACACTCAACAAAATGGACCTTTGTATGATTCTGTTTTAGTCTTTTTACTTAGCATGTTTGCAGAAGAAGAATTTCTGCAGCTTTTGATGTGGCTTCCACCCTCTCTTTGATGTATACAATACAAACAATTACCTCTTCATATGATTCATAATCTAGAAAAGAGGGAAATTAACACTTAAGGTAGAAGAGCTTTATAAGGTACAGTGTGGCTAAAACCTGGCTAAAAAACGCAGTTACACAATATTATCTCATTATTAATTACTGCATGTTCTGGTCTGGGTTATGACCACATGGCTTCCTGACACCCTCTTGTAATATTACAAGCATAACATTTAGTTTTACTGAGTGCTGTAATCCTCCCTATTTATTTATGTGTGAACTCTGCAGGTAGAGACGTGTGTTTGTTAAATAAAGACAAGTGCAATAAACGAGGGTTTAGCAGGATGTGGAGACTGGAGTTCAGAAAAAAAGTATTGTAAGCCTGTTCTCAAGGGGTTCATCAATAGACATGCAATTATAGATTGTAAGGGAGGCTTAAACAAGTAAAGAGCTGTCATGTTCACTAAGTTGGCAAGACATGTTAAGCTGCTGGAGGAACCAGGGTCAAGGTTCAACAGGTCATCCATTCTTTTTACTCACATTGTCCCGGTATGTGACTCGAGGATTTGAACTACTTCCCTCTTCTGACTACGACAACTGACATGGCCTCTCGGGCTGCCAGTCCGCCACCTCGGCACTTAGTAAACTGAATGTATATTAAATATAACACTCCGACTCTCATGAGTTTCTTTAAGCCATAGGCGTAAGTCTGGTATGGACAATAGGGACATGTCCCTTCCGGTGTCAAGGCGCTGCTGAAGTGTCTATATCAATATTTTTACTGACCTCTTGTCATTTAACATCCATATTGGAGAGTTTTCTGTGGGCTGTAATGATGAAGGGTGAAAGAGCTTAATAAGGGGGGAGTCCTGTGACACTGCCTGATGATCTGGCAACCCACAGCACAGTGTCAAAACATAGATGAACGGAGCGGTTAGTATTAGGATGAAATGATGAGATAACACCACACTTATAAATGTATAAATGGTGTTTTGTTCTACAATGTTCCTGCGGTTCATTTGTGGTTATTTAAGTCTGTAGCAGAAAATATGGTTAGACTGTCGGTGTTGTGGTGTGTAGGTTTGATGATACACCTTCAGCTCTCAGTGTTTTTTTTTTGGCTGTGTGGATTCTTTGCTCTGAGAAGCCAATAAAGCTCTTAGCTGAAATTAAAAACTCTTGGTCACTACAGTAACATGGCATTTTAATCTCAATAAAAACATCTGCTCTGGTAGTATATCCTCTGCTTAGAAACCGCAACACCACAACTGAAAATGACTCCAACGGCAATTAAAGTCTTCAGTATTTCTTATGAAATGCACTGTATTGTAAGTGTCCTCTGCCTATAATGGCTCCATTCAGAGTGTCATTATGAAAACTGCATGAATCAATGTTTTTATTTGATCGAATGGCTATGTGTACCGTGAAAGGGTGCCACACCCGCAGAGAACATCTTTGCAGTTTCTCTCAGCTTTATGAATCATTTTAATGTCTGTCTGTCTGGTTTGTAGCAGCGGCAGCGGGCACCTGTTTTCAGTTTTTCAAAAAAAAAAAGGTACCTGTCCACCACCAAACAGCAGATAAAGAGCCAGATATTTCCCCTCGGGAGTTAGGGTTATGGGTTAGGGTTAGAAAGTCATATTAAAGAGTAAATATTGGACACAAACAAGACTCCAAATGAATGTTGCCATTGCTCTGTGTCTAAATATGCAAACACATAAGCTATAACAACTTTGGTGGAGCTTTAATATGTTAACTTCATTGTCATATAGTGCTATACTTGTGCCTTATACTGAGTTGGCTTGCAAGATGTTCAACTACAGCCACCGTCTTGTTGAGTTAATATGGATTATATATGTTTGTTAGCATATAGAAAAGTATTAAGTCCAGAATATTTGGTTAAATATATTTATTATTTACAAATCCTGTTCAAAAACTGCCTGAAATAAAGTTATGTATTTTTCCCTCCATCTGCTAATCAACATTCCTAGACATAACATTGTTCTGATGCCTCTTCACTATATCTACAGGATTTTATTGACAAAAGAGACATCGATTCTTTTTCCCGCCGCAGGTAACACAAGTTAAACATCCTGTTGTCACCCAGCGCAGGTGATTCTATTCACTACCTACCTTGTGAAAAAAATGAACGGATACATGAGACAATAAAGCGTCTTAACATGTTGCCGCAGCTGGAACAAGCCCCAGTAGCCTGGAGGTGAAGGTATCCCCTTCACAATAAAACAAAGTATGGTGTCTGTTGAAAAGAGAGTTTCATCACTGACTAATACCTCTGTTGTTAGGAAGTTCCTGTTTGCAGTGAGCCCCGTCTGGCATGCCTGCAGCATTATGTCAGAGACACAGCATTGTAAACAATTTTCATTCAACTATTTATTTCAAACAATGACAGAAAAAAAAAGGTATAAAAAAAGAACATCAACTGTTCTGGTACAAAAATAAATTACATCCTATTCACTCTGAAAAAACCCATAAAACTTTACCCATGTATTGTACATTACATTCACACTATAGGCTATCTAAGCATCACTCTATTATATAAATCTAACTTCACATTTGACTGTTATGAATCATGGGTAACATTATATTTTACATGTTTTGCATCCAAAGTCTGTCGAGCCTTTGAATCATCTAATGAATTATCATTTTTACATGAAGATGCTCTTTTTGCCAAACCTACCTATGACTAAAAGGTAAAACTACGACCTATCCTGGAATTTCTTTCCAACACAAACCAAACCTCCTGTACAAGACAAACTTTTGCATATTGCTACATTACGCTGTGCTTTTATTGCCACCAGAACCTCCATTAACATTAGGTATTTGTGTTTGGGCGCAGTCCTTCTGTGTTGTTGTGTGAGGGGGGGGGGCTCTCAGGTGACATAATGCAATGTTTGGAGGCCCACAGTAACAAATGTGCATCTCTGCTGGCAGTTTCAGTCCAAATGAGCAAGAGCGAATAGTTTGAGCGAGGTAGAGCGCAAAATGAAGAGCAGCACTTACAAAGCAGCTAGCTTGGCACGCTACGACTAGATTGAAATGTAAATAACCGAGGCCTGTCTCCTAGAAATGATGTTAATATATAACTAATCCTCAACAGAGCAAATGTTATGAAGGAAATGTAATGCCTGTATTAGGTTTTCTATTAACATAAGGAGGAAATGTTGAACATTAATGCCGCAAAATGGTTAATACTGAACTTATCAGTAAAATGTTCATTGACAATGTATTTAATTTGTTGTTTAATTTGCTTGTAGTGGCTACAGCATTATTAAACTTCACACTTGAAGTCCAACTGTGTTCGCCCAATCACCTCCCTGTAATTCATAAATGTAGCTCTTCATTCACTGAAAAATAAAATAAACCAGCCACCGATTTGCTACCACAACGTAATCTGGAAAATAATTTAGTGATATAAAACAAAATTTCTAGGAGAGAGCACTGAAATAACCATATATTCATATATAATTTTTGCCAATGCCAGAATCCCATCGGACATACTTTGGAGAAAGTCAGCATATTTGAGGCAGAAAATCAACATACTATGTGCTGCTATGGCTTGTAAAGCTGCCAAAGAGAGCGCATTTATTTATTTATTTATTTATTTGGAAATAATGGCCTGGCTCTGAGCAATGTCGAACTTGCGCATTTGGTGTAGAGCCCCATGATTCATCTAATCATTTCGCATCAGATACTGTATTGTCAGGTTGTTTTGTAGCTTCAGCATGTTGTCCACCACTGATCCGTAAACATGCAAAGTAATATAATAGATGCTAATAGGCCTCTAGTTGCACGTAACAAGAACATATCTTGTATTTTGGGATATCAGATAAACACATACAGGTCATTCATCTGTACTGAATGACGGACTTATCTAACTGTGACGTATTTTAATAAAAAATATAGTTAAAATATTTCTTTAAAATTAGCATAATTTGCTTTACCAATGGCCAAGTCAGGATGTGATTAACCTAACTTAGCATAAAGAAGGGAAGAAATGGAAACCAGCTTTAGAGGACAGGTGTTGGAAGGTGTGTTTGTTTTTAGACAGAACTCGGCTAGCTGTTTCCCTCTGCTTCCAGTCTTTATGCTAAGCTAGGCTAACATGTCTTAACTCCAGATTGGTTAACACACGGACACGAGGACTTATATCCATCTAAACATCTAACTCTATGAAAGAAAGCAAATAAGCATATTTCCCAAAACGTTGAACTAGTCCACTAACTAAGCTGCGCTTTGGTCCAGCTATGTTTAATCTTAAAGGTCCAATGTGTAAGATTCAGAGGATTTATTGGCAGATATGGAATATAATATTCATGTGCCATGTTTCTACAGTAGCCCAGAATGGACAAACCCAACACTGGCTCTAGATAAGGCATTTTGTGCTTCTTACAAGTTTCGCAGCCACCGTACTTTCAAGCTTGGCAGGGAGGGTGAGGCCAGAGCTGTATTCAGTTGGTTGCAGTCTGCATCTTCACCACTAGATGCCGCTAAATCCTGCACGCTGGACCTTTAAAACAGTTTTCTGTTTCATAATAATCTAAATCTGGAGACAAATCTACACTATTAATCTTCTATTTGGTCTGCCTCTTAAATATTTGGTTATTATTTTCACAAGTATAATTCATCCATAAACTTCATGATGAAGACAGTTGTGGTTGCTAGGAGATCCCCTCTGCAGGATTTCAGGGTTTTAGTTGTCAGGCTGCCTCTCTGCTCTTTCCTCAGGCAGTACAGGCTTCCGCTGACTCTTCTTCTGTTTACCACTGTGGACAGTTGTGTCCTTGTGTCCTGAGTCATTCTGCTGTCGGTTGTAGCGCTTGCATTTGCAGGAGGTCACCACAGTTATCTTGTAGGTCCTGGAGCTGCCGTCCTGACACTGCAGCCGGATCCGCTGGGTCCTGGTCCGGTCAATGACACAACGCCACTCCTGGGCGTCACGGCGGCTCCAGTACCTACCAGTGTAACCTCCACCCCCGATCCAGTTGGGAAGCAGGTGAGCCGGCAGACACTCTCCAGCACACACCAGCTCCTTGATGGGGTTGACACTGGTGCACTGGCCATCAGAGATGTACTTGGTGGACCTCAGCTCCCTGCAGCCAACCTGGCTCTGGTCTGGGCCTGAGACATGGAAAGTGAATTACATATATGTATGCTTCACCTCATTCTGATGTTCCACTATCTACTTCAGAGAAAATGTAGCAGCAACTCTCGAGTGGTGCATAAATTTAGCTCCTCCTTGGCCTCCTTTAAACTGTGAGTCAGTTGGTCTACATTTTATCAGTCACACTAAAGGGCGACTCCGCCAATTTTAAAAGGTTATTTACAAAGAGTACCACTCAGCCTGTCCTCTGTGGTTTGTGTGAGAGGATAACCCTGACGATGCCATCAAGTTATCTCACCTTCAGCTTGAGATTTCACATTTTTAACAAAAAGTCTGTTACAAACTGGAAAGTGTGTGGAGCCTGAAAGAAACGGGCATTTATCAGGCAGGGTGTGTCTAATGATATATGCTATCAAGTTGCATCATAGGAAGTTTAGGATCTGTGGGGCATGACTCATACCAAGCCCTAAAATCTCAGCCTCTGCTACATCAATTCTGATTCTTCTTCTTCATGTTCATCTGTCTCTCCCTACCTCTATAGAAGGGTAATAGGAATTAAATCACTGTGGGGTCTTCTCACATCGAAGCAAGAACCCAAAAAGATGAGCCATGCATTCATCTGGAGCAGGTTGTCTCTGGCAACTGCAACATGTTCAAAGCTGGTTGCCAGAGTTGAAAGAAAAACAGGGAAATATGAATATATTATACTCAAATCTCTGAATGAATTACCAGTTAGAACTGATTTGAAATACTGCTACCAGTTACTACATTTTATTATAAATGAGCCTGTCTTATCCTCTTCTAATCCCAGTGCATCCTGTAGAGCATCATGGGTTGCCGCTGTGTATTTAACGTGCCATATGAATAAAACTGCCTAACATCTGAAAACGGCTGGTACTTGTAAAAATACATCATTTATTCTGTATATTTGCGTTATTTCCATTTGCTTATTATCCATTTTGTTTTGTTTATGTTGCATTGTTATGTAAGGACTGCACAGCACAATCACATCAGCTTTTATGTATTGTAAGTAAGCAGGTACAGGACCAGCATGCACCTGGGAGGGTCAGCAGGAGCTGTGATTTCTTTGTTCTTTGTTTGCTTGCTTACCAAGGACAAATAAACCACAATAAAACCACAAAAATGTCCGATGGATAACAGACTTCACTCTGTTTTTGCTTGTGTAGCCTACAATCGGGTACATTCAGGCTTGTTTCAAATTTGAATATAGACAATATAACCCCTACAAATCTGAAGAGTCATATTATGCTACAATATTAATTGGTAATATGTTTATCCATAATCTGCCTCTCAACCCAATCATCCTGAAGAGAGGTTTAGGGTAGATAGAAGCTGTTACATCAATTTGTGTTCACCATTACTAAACTTTCTTTCTTTCTTTCTTTCTTTCTTTCTTTCTTTCTTTCTTTCTTTCTTTCTTTCTTTCCAAATATACGCAATATGCAGCCTTGTACGCCATTTGCTCACATAAATCCACCTTCTCCACCTGCCACTACGCCGAGAGAGAATAGTATCAACGATCTATTGTCAGCAGTCACCCAGACATCAATTTGAAACTATATGTATCAAGATTTACAGAGCAAGACACCAAATGTACCTCAAAAATCATGTAAATATAGTGTAACTGCGCCATGCGTGACCGTTTGGACTCACCATTACGCACAGAGTCAGGCTGCCGCCTCCCTCCGTTGCTCGCCTGATTCGTGTCTTCTTGGACCGGTTCTTCTTGAGTGTCTGGGACCAGCTGAGTGTTAAGTGACTCTGTGGCGTCGTTGTGAACAGCTGAGCTGCTCTTCATCATCATCAGCAGAAGCAGCAGTAGCGCGAGGAGTGCGCTGGCACGACGGAGCATGACTACACCTGACTGATCTGAGAGCTGCTGTCAGTGACAAAATTACACCTGATGAATGAGTTAAGTACCTGCAGCTGTGGTTTATATATCCTCCACTGTGACGCTTTGTGAATGCACACCCACCTGAACAGCAGTGTGAGTCACTTCATTCATAAGCAATAAGTCGGATTTGCTGCAGGCGTATTGTGTTGCTTCCTCGGTAAATTACAATGAATTGATCAATTTTTCAATAAAATCATGGAACAGGTGGACTCACAAAGTCCTTGTGGGTTTGGCCAGAACAAACTTCACGTTATTTGCGTGACTTCTGGAGAATATTTACGACTACGTCACATGATTTAGGATGTTTCTGCACCTCTGCATCACTGCAGGCAACTGTTTTTTCTTGAATAATAAACAATTATTATAATAACTGTCACAAACAAACAGACATTTTATTTTAAAAAAAAGAAAGAAAAAACAATAACAGAACTTAAACTAGCAGTAATCAGTTGAGGTAAACAGTTTAGGTGGATGCATGAGTGAGGAGTGGTGTTATATGTAATGTTGTATGGTGTAGGCAAACAACAACAACAACAACAACAATTTGACGAATTAACATACAGTCTCACATAATACAGTGTTTTAGACATAACACAAACTGCAGACTTGAGACATCCGTGATTCAGGTGTGTGCACAGTACATTTACTACATGTAGACTTGTAGTGTCCGCTCATCTTCCAACATTTCCAGCAGGTACAGACTGGTGAAACTCTAACCTAATGAGTCTCTGACTGACTCTACTGGTACATTAGTATCACTGTTTTTTTTTTACAGGAGATTAAAGAAGGTTATTTGTCTCCACCTAGTGGCTGAAATACTGAAAGTTGTCTGCTATAAATGTCCATCATCATCTTCTCTGTTTTGAATTCTGACAAACATCATTTGAGGGAATTTGTTAGAAAAAAACATAAAGGCCCTTAAAATCCCTTAAATGAGGACATGCACCAGCATTGTAGTGATGGCTGCATAACTTCAAAAGGTGATAATAGAAACTCACTCTGGTTCATACCATAATAATAGTCATACATATCAAATTAACTATACATATATATTTTAAATGCTTGCTTATTTAAATTACTTAAAGTTGCCACCTTGGTGCCCATGTCCTGTCTGGCCTATGCACTAATATAAGTGTAGTGCTCTCCCTCCAGGACACCAGGGGGCGCTGCGCTGTCCGCACACTTCCTTCAGTTCCTCTTCGGTACACGTCATGCAAACAGCAGCTTTAAGCTTCTGAGCATGCGCGACTGTAGCTCCTTCACTATTTGCGGTTTGAAGAGCAGCACTGCACGGTAAAGGTACGTACTTCTATTTCCCTCTATACAAACTGTATTTGTTTAATAACTTGATATTTTAGGATGAGATACGTTAACTTAACTGCCTCTGTTTCTGTAATGTAGCTAACTGTAGAGAACGAGCTGTTATTGAGTGTCATTGAAAGCTAAGATATGTGTCATTTGGTCCACGTAAGCGTCTGTAACAGTGTTAACAGTGTTAGCCACTTTGACTGCCAGCCAAGCTAAAATGTGACATTTACTACTTAATTTATTCATTAATACTCTAAATATTTTTGAATTAAAAACGCTGATATTATTTTTGTGAATGAATCTCTAACATTTAGCCTTGAACACACTTGAATGAAAGCTGGCTTTAGCTTTTAAACATATCCGTGTTTGCTTTTTTATATGTTTCTAGTTATGTATTTCATATAATTGTCGTCTAGATCAGAGGTCTTCGACCTTTTTCAGCCCAAGGACCCCTTGGACAAGAGACAAACAGACATTTTGTGTCACATTTTAAGCCTGGCCTGTAATTGTTGTGGAGAAATTGCTGAAGTCAGTGGTCAATGGTGAGGTCAGGAGGGACGTGTAACATTTATATTTACTTTATTCAACTTTTATTTCGCTTTATTAACCTATTTATATACTGGGTTATTAGCCTATATGTGTTTATGATTGATTAAAAAAGTTCAATGGTTAAATGCCAAGAGCTGCTGTCCGTCTTTGGACCATGTCTACTGCAGTACCTCTGTGGACCCCCTAGGGGTCGTGGACTCCTGGTTGAAGACCCCTGGTCTAGATTAATTACTACTCATTGTATGTGGACCCCCGAACATCATCTGATCCACTACTCTGCTGCTCTTCTGACCGAGGTGTCCGCATACTTCTCCAACAGTTGTCTGATCTGTCTTTGTTTTGTTTTGTTTTTTTCCAGATGATGAAGACGCTACATGTGTTTTTGGTTCTGGCTCTGCTTGGTCTGGGCACAGGAGAAGAGGGAGCCCGTTTGCTGGCCTCTAAATCTCTGCTGAACCGCTATGCTGTGGAGGGACGTGATCTCACTCTGCAGTACAACATCTACAATGTGGGCTCCAGGTCAGGACTGTTCATAGAATTTCAACTTATTGATTTATAACCTGAAAAAAGTACACACAACAGTATGCGAATGATTTATGTAATAGCGTTAGTATGTGTAACGTAAATCTAAAGGAGCTCACGGCCTATTTATTAAATTCCTAGCTAATTATGTACAATTAAACCTGCCACTGACTTTGATCAGCCAGAAGGAAGCTGTAATTACAAACATGAAAAACTGTTATTACTCCATATGTGCTAGGACAGAGTCAGTAACAAATAAAGTGCATAATTATACACTAACTAGAATGGTAGCAGATTGTCTAAAGGCAGCCGTGATGGAGGCAGATGCTATGGGCATTGGTGCAGAGAGCAAAGGTTTGGTGAGCAGGCATGTGCCAGGATTAGCAGATGGAAAAGGGGGGTGGTAAATGAGTTGCTTTGAATTAAGGAAGAGTCACTCGTGCTGATTGAGTGATCATCATCACCACGCAGTAGGGAGCAGATTTTGGATTTTATTTTTCAATACCAGCAGGGAAAAAACAATCTCCTATCGCCTCTTCAGTCTGAACAAGACTAGTCTATTGCAAATAACAAACTACTTAATTTACTACATGATATAATAATCTGACTTCTGCCTCACCTGAATACATGTGCCTGACCAACTGCTCCTCCTTGGACTTTGGTCTGCTCCCATCCAGCTGTGACACTTCCACAGTCTTTGTTTATCTGTAAGATAAGAGTTTGTTGGTTACTTAAACATACAGGAGGTACCTTCCAATATGTCTCAGATTTTGTTGAGACCATGTCAGAGAGGTACTGACTCCTATTTTCATGTACACACTCTCTGAACATTGACGTGTGTTTTGATATTGCATGGTGCGTTCTTGGTCACAGCTGTGTCTCCAACTCGCCTGTTTATGCAGCATCACATACCAGGTCTGATTCTGCCAATGGGACATCTGATCTCAAACATCTCATAGCGTCACATGATGGTGGACTGAAAGTATTGTTCTTTAGCAGATCTTCAGTAGCCACAGAGCTGGAGCCAGCATCTGCTTCACACATTTGTTGGTTGTAATGATCCCGTATTTTATTCACTCAGTCAAGTCAAGGGTCGAGTATCGAGAGTATCCAGGAGCAGAAAAACATGTTGATGTTGGCAGAGTGTGTCAAATAAAGAACTGCTTTGGTGTATGTACTGGAGTATCTCCAGTATTCTGCAGACATTTGGCATCCAATAAAAGCTCATGAAACTCTGTCCTGTTACATATCCAGGTCTCTAACTGTGTGTTTCTCTTATCTGCCTCCACAGTGCTGCTCTGGAGGTGGAGCTGTCAGATGATTCTTTCCCCCCTGAAGACTTTGGAATCGTTTCAGGAATGCTGAATGTCAAATGGGACAGGATTGCACCGTATCCTTGACTTGAAATGTCTTCTTTAATGTTCCCCTCACCTTGCAGATGTTGGTGCTGTAGGATGAAGTCAGTAATGGTGGTTTAATGTGAGAAAAACAAATCTCAGGTAACTCTAAAAGCCTCCACGCTAGCACCCTGTAAGCAGCCACATCACACACACCAGACAGCTGAACCTACAACTCAGTGGAACTGTTAGTGACACAGTTCACAAATGATAGGGGACTTAATCAACGCTTGGCAGGTGAAGTGACCTGGTATCATGGACAGCTGGACAAAATGGACCCCATCATTGAGAAGACAACTTTGATTGCTCATGGGGCAGAGATCCATGGAGAAGTTGCTGTTAAACAGGTCACATCACACACAGAAATGTTCAGCTCTAAGATCTTTAACACATCTGATCTGACAAACTAAAGAGAAGGTCACACCAGAGGAGCTTATTATCATTTTAAGTTGGTTTTAAATGTGCTTTGATGGTGACCTCTTCATCCATTTCAAGTTGTCAGCTTTAACCCTGGAACTTTCAGAGCCAGCAATGTCTCTCACACGGTGGTGCTGCGCCCCCTGAAGGCTGGCTACTTCAACTTCACCTCCGCTTCTGTCAGCTACCTTGCCCAGGAAGGAGGACAAGTCGTGGTAAAATCAGTTCACTGTCTTTTAAAAGATCAAAGCCGTTCAAATGTTGAGTGGAGTGAAGAAAGCTGAAGTGTCTGTCCTTCCTGCAGGTTGGCTACACCAGCGCCCCCGGCCAGGGAGGCATCCTGGCTCAGAGGGAGTTCGACCGTCGCTTCTCCCCACACTATGTGAGTGTTACATTCAAAAAGACTTCTCGTTGCTCATTCAGGCTCTCCAACAGAGTGGACTGACCTACAGTCTAGAAGAATACATGACCAAAGATGGTGGAATTTATATTTATTGGATGCTTAGCACAGACACATGGAAAGTAAAGGACAGTGAAGGCAAAGGTGTTACAAAAAGCACCAAACAAACACTATAAAAGGTAAAAGTGCAGCTGGGACAAAAGAAAAGGCACACAGAGTAATGAATAAATCTATTTTATTGTACTTGGCTGCATTAGTTTAAGCTAGCTGTACCTAATAAACCTTCTTTCTTTGGAGGAAAACCTCATAAATATTATCTTCTCTTCTGCAGTTTCAGTAAACTCAAATTTAACACAGAGCTGATTGTAATTTTAAAAAAATGTGTTGAAGAAATGTTTTATGTTCTTGTTTTGACACCTCACTGACTGCCAAACGTCTCTCTTCTCTAGCTGGACTGGGCTGCTTTCGGTGTGATGACTCTTCCCTCCATCGGCATCCCTCTGCTCCTCTGGTACTCCAGCAAGAGGAAGTACGACTCACCAAAGGCCAAGAAGAACTGAGACGGCACATCTGAGGGTGGGGTGGTGCGGGTGGGTGTGGGTGGAAGTCGAAGGGTTTAATGGGCACAGGATCTCTGAAAAGCTTAATAACCCATATTGGGGGTGAAAGTTGAAAGAAGAACAGTGACCAAGGAACGTGATTGCAATTTGATCAAACAAGCAGCATGATTTAAAAGAACTTTGTGTCAGGACGTAGAAGGACAGCTTGGGTGTGGTCACCAAACCCAATGAGCATGTTCTCATCTACAGCCTGAGCTCCACCAGCTGCTGGTCATTCCTTCATATTTGCAGATGGGTTCATGTGACAAAAAAACATTACAATTACAATGGCAGTAACTACTGTAACAAGTTTTTTTTGTATTTTTGTAATTGTGTATGTGTGTGATGAACTGAATTCAGATTTGAAGTTTGAAGCCAGTTGTTGAACTTCATTCATACATAAATTAATAAAACATGGTGGGTTTTTCTAAAGCTGGTGTCTGGATTTCTGAAGTCTCCATCAAACAGCTGCGCAACATTGAAGTTTCTAGTGTTGTTAATTCACCTCGACAGGATTAGAAGTGTGTTCTGCTGATTGTGGCTGTAGATAATAACACACACTGAACCGCACAGGAAGTGTCAGGTTGTTGTATAAGACCCCCCAGCAGCCTCTGTGCTGACTAATTTAGCTTCTATCAGCTCTGTGGTTTTACCTCTGTGCAGAGTGTAGTTGAAGTTTGCTTTACAAATGTAGTTGGCCTTTCTGCAGCTATAGACAAGATGCTCTGCTGGTTTCTGGCTTCTGCTTTTTCTACACACACTTTGTGATAAATGATGTTGACAGAAGCAATGTTGGATTTAACTTGTGTCATTTTATCATTCAGTGACTGCTCTCTTCAAATTTCCCCTACACTAATCTCTATAAATTCAAACACACGTGGACATTTACAAACATTAATTCATCAATTGAAGTTTGTGGGTGCCTTGTAATGGTAAAAGTCAGTGTCAGCTTCAATTCTTTCCAGACATCTGTGACTTTGGACTGCTCTGTTCAGGCTAACAGTGGATTTTTTAGTTATAAACACTCATAAAACACCATACAGCTTCTGTATACACACTGCATAAGACTCATGTCAAGTGCCAAATTCCAAAATCTGATAAAATAGGAAGATTAAGTCATATATTCCTGTGTTTGTAGTCACAGTAGCAACGTCCAGTGTATCTGCTACTTTAGAAAGAAATCCAGATACATAGTTTATACTGTAGTTACATAACCAAAATGGATCTTGACTGATTGGTGGAACCAGATCTTGGACATCAGTTCCACTTTGGTACCCTCAGCTACAGACTCTACTGGAAAAAACAGTGCAAAACATCATTTAAATGCTGGTTATTCTAGCAGGGGAGAGACAAAGCTAAATAACAATAATAAAACTAATAATAATCACACTGGAAACCAGAGACAATTATTATATATAGCCTATAGACTATTCACCAATGTAGAAATGCCTTAAGAATATGCAATGTACATTATACATCGTCCCATGTTTCATTTATTTTCTTAACATACTCATTTTATAGGCTGTGGCTGCTTGCATTATTCCTTGTACAACTTTAACATACAGATGTAATGTTTGATATTGAATAAAACAAAAATCACAACAAAAACACAACAGCACTGACTGTATTTTGTAACTTTAAGGTGTAGCTAACCCCTCAAACAACTTTTTTTTCAGATGAAAACCAGTGTGTTTGAGTAGTTTATGTCCAAATCTTGATAGTTTAGTGCAACGTATTTGAATTACACATATTGTGCTACCCACCTGTACTGGTTGAAACATGGCTATTGCATTGGAAGCAGCACAGCTAACAAACTCAGCTAACAGCAGCTATATTCATAGCAGTTTACTTCACTGTCCATCGAGAAACTCTGTAAATCACAAAGGGCTGATGCACAGCAGCTGGGGGACATCAGAGGGAAAGTAGGAAACATTTTCCTCCATAAAATATGACCCATTTTCACCAAAATCAGTCAAATAGTCGGTTGGTAGTGACCGCCTCTCGCAGGTGATCATACCTGAAACACAAAGTTACATAATGCAAGAACCATTCACAGCTTACAGGAAGGTTTTGTACACTGCTCTTTGCTAATAAGTAATGTCAGAGTTAGAGGTCGACAGATTTGACATGGCTGTCGTGTACAGGTGTGAATGACATACAAACCACCTGATTATGTGTCAATTTAGGATCCGAATAATTTAAAATCTATTATTTTATGGAGGGAGAAGTCACACAATATTGCTTTAAATTTGTCAGGAGAGAATGAGATAGCACAATTTGGTGGTTTAGCAACACTTTAAAACTTTTTTTTTTTTTTGCTTTTATTCTGAAGGCTGAAAACGGAAGTCTTTTATTTTCTATATCACTTTTATCAGTTTGATAACATGTCCTTGACTGAAAATGTTGTTGAATGGTAGGTTGTTGAATGTCTTGACCGGCAGACGGTGCCGTGAACGCCTCACCAGGTGGCGCGAGTCGGACATGACATCAAACTGTGACTGCGGCGGTTTTCCGCATTCTCCAACCGCCCGCCCGCGAGCGAGCGAGCTTCCAGGGCCGCGCGCACACAGCGCAGCTCTCTCACGTTCTCGGACGGTTGAGAAGGGAGCAGAGCGCGAGCGGGGACACATCCATGGGATAGACGACGGTTCATGGGAACATCCATCCGAGACACCGAGCACTCACAGCGGGGTACGTTCAAGCTTCTACAGCCTCTACTGTCTGGAGGCTTCTCTACATTTATGTCGATGCAAACAAGATTTTTCCGTATTTACACAGAATCCGCATTTATGTTCGTGATATTGGAAGGAATTTATTCTAATGTGTCACTTATGGGATTATAAAGTTTTACATTGTTGTACTCATTAATTAAACACTGAAGCATTTAAGATTTTTTTTTTTCCCCAACATGACACACCTGAACAGATGAGATAAGAAAAAACGCCGAAGGCAGATAGTGAGAGTCGAAAGCACATTTAATCTACACGGATTAATTCATAGACAGCACTCACACATTGTGTTATGTAGTTTTTTTTAATTATTTGTACATGCATGTGTGTGTATAAAGACTCTCACTACTATATGGTCCATTTCAAAAGTACAAGAATCTTACCTGTTGAGGTGGTTCATGTGGAAAAGACAATGCTAATATGACAATATATGTATAATATAATATAACTTTTTAATCCCATAAATAGATAAATCTATAGATAGATAGACCATGAGGGAAATTCAAGCATCCAGTAGCAGCATGTAAACATACATTAAAATTGACACAGTGAACATACATAAATCTGAATTTAAATTAAACATGTGATCAAGCATTTGTTAAGAAATTAAGCATGTGCAGAGATTTACTACACGCACTATTATTACAGTGGTAAAAAGTAAAGTACTCAAGTGTCGTGCTTGCGTATTTCCATTTTCTGCCACTTTATGCTTCTACTCCACAGCTCAGAGGCGAATATTTGACTTTTACTCCACTGCATTTATTTAATAACTTCTCAGATTGAGATTAAAAAATATAAAATTATAGAATATATTCCATCCTTTTCTGTAATCGCTTATCCTCATCAGGGTTGCGAGGGGCTGGAGCCTATCCCAGCTGACTTATTAGGGCGAGAGGCGGGGTATACATACATTTTAAGTACCTTTTTTAGGATTTAGGATAGAACTCTTTTTATACATATATATATATATATATATATATATATATATAGATCCCAGTCTGCCCTGATCAGTCTGAAATTGCTGTTTCAACTGCTGTGGATGTGCTGTTACAGATACAAAGGCAATAATGACAGTCATGTATTTAACAAAGGCTGCACTTGTTGAATCTGAACGTGTTGCTGCAAAACAGTACAGGAGACAAATGGACTGTTAGTTTTCTGGCTGTCCACTTGTCTTCACTTTTACTGGCACTGCTATAAAAATGCAACCACCAGCTTGTTTAAAGTTATGATCTATAACATTTCAGTCCTAATTAATCTAGAAATATTCATAGTTACCATGGTGACAGCAAGTAGGTTTAATACCCGCAGCAACAAGTCCTCGAAACAGCTGCTAGAAAAACTGGTGTAACATTATCTGTTTAAAACAAAACCAAGCTGTTCCTATGAAGAAGTCGACATAGTTGCAACCGTGATCTGATTTCATGCTGCACATGCCACCAGCAAGCCACAATAAGGTTGGTTAACATTGCTGAAGTGTTAGAGAAGTGCAGTCCTGTTGTTGTTGTTGTTGTAGCTGCTCCTGACAAAATGACCATGGGCTCATGGGTGGTAGGCCTTGGATGACGATGATGGACACTTGGACTGTGCATCAGTGCAAAGTGAAAAAGGTCAGGGTGATGTGGGATATAGATGAGAGAGCTTATTTTAGACTTAAAAATCAGCTCTTCAAATGTTTTTAACACGTTTGTTTGACCTCACGGATACACGTGGCGTTTTATTAACACCGAATGCAAAGTGACTCGTTTGTTTAGCAGAAAAAAAACTCCACAGATGTCCTTTTTAATTATGTATCTAACACATTGCAACGTGCTGCATTTCCTGGTTCAAAAAAGGAAGCTGATAAGCGTAAATTATCAATAGGATATGAATTAAAGATTAACCGACAGGATGTGACTCTATGAAACTGACGTGAATCAATCGGCCAGAGAGAAGACGACTCGCTCTGTCGGAGTGGGTTCACTTGACTGACAAACAGACAAGTTTCATCTCGCCATCGATTTAGCAACATGTGCCATCACCTGCGGCCGGTGATGTTTGTCATTTTAAGGCGTGGATACGGCGGTTTGTGCCAGCGTTGAGAAGCCGCAAGCTTACATAAATGTTTAGTAGACTACTCTTTGAGTTTGAGGTCCACCGATTCAAGGAGGCAGAGGTGCTCAGGATTGATGAGCCCCAGTAACCTGGACGGTGACCTCACTGCTGGACACCGCTCAAGTGTCCGTTGGATGTCCCTGCGGTGGATAAAACATGATAAAATGCAGGAGAAACAGGAGAATACATATAACCTGTGTGATGTGGATGTGGGTGGTTAAGCTTCTTCTGTAGAAGTGCTTGTCTGACACCTTTCCAGTGTTGAAATCGTGGGAGGGGGGGGTGGGTGGGCTGTGTTTGACGGTAATACTGTAACTTTCCAAAATCAACAATCTGACTTTCACATCCACTTCATCCCATGTTTGGTCAGTTGTTGTGAGGATGAGAAAAGAGTCAGGGTTCGGCACTTGACACGGCTATTTCTGTCACTTTTCGTGTGAAAAACACCATGAACGCCTCCCACAAGAGGAAACACAAGTTGTCATTTCCATATTCAGACAACACCGCGTCTCTCAGCTCCCTCTCAACACGATAAACATTAAGTTTTTGTTGCTGATTTAATTTATTCCAGTGCATTTACTGCGAGTATTATTAAGCGCAGTGACATTGTTCCAGAAAACAGACGTGGGTCTGAGGCATCTATTCTCAGCACAATGTCCCATTTTCCACCAAAATACCAAGGGGTTGATCTGCGCTGCTTCACCTCCTCTCATCTGTGCACGGTCAAACAGTTGTATGTCGTCATCTTGAAAGGAAGCTCTGAAAGTCTGACATAATAACCCTGATGTTGAAAACAAAAGAAACAACCAGTGCCATTAAAGGAAATGTGTGACCCAAACATCCAAACATGCTATTTTAATCTTAACTTTGATAAAGATTTGATTATTTTTCCTTTTATAGCAGTAAAAACACAGCTAATACTAAGTGTACATGCACAAGCAATTTTTTTTTTTCTAGCAAGATAACCTAATGTGACAACACTGCAGTATTTTCTCAGCTGAGAAGCTGACTGGCTCTGGAAATGATGTGATGAGTCAACCTACTCAATCGACTCAATTTAAAGGCAGTAGAAAAGTCCTCAGGATCGGTATCAGAGTCAGAAGGGCGTTTTTAATGGACTGGTAGTCAGGTAACAGTGTTTCATTTTAACATTAACATGTTGGTAATGATTCATTCTGTGAGACCAAATTAAAATGTGTCTGTTATTAGCCTGTACTCAAACTGTTTTTTGTAGATCCAACGTCTTCTCTCAAGCTCAGTGTTTCTCAAACTTTTTATACAGTTTACCGCCTCAGAAAATATTTATCTCTCCAAGTACCACTATTTTGACAGACGAAATTCAAATAGAGCAACGTAGGCCGACGCTGATCAGGCAGGTTTATTCCTAAGATGAAGATCATCTATTGTTGACTACTGTTGATGAATCCTAAACAGAACCGCTTCAAGAACCTGAGCTTATTTGGTGTTTAAGCGGTTCTCCTGATCTGCACGTCTCTTCTTAATGTTTCCTGTTTGGAGCCATGATTGCAGTGTTTTTAAACCATTTATTTAACCTCTGCTTACTGTCTCACGTCACATTTCAACTAATCGTGGATCTACGTGTGCACTACGTGGATAAACGTGTCTGTGTATCAGGCTAGATATACCTAAATGATATTTCAGGAAATGCAAAACTTATTTTAAATTACATTTGAGGGATTGAGTTTAATTTTTAATTAAAAACATTGTAGATGGTTTGATATGTTTTAAATTCTTTTATTTCATTAAAAACATTGGCCAGAGATTCTTCACTACAGGAAGTATCACCAGTGGTACTCGTACCATAGTTTGAGAACAACTCACATCATTTATCAATAACTATATTCTTGAGCCGGGACCTTCGTTATGTGGATCGAGTAACTTGTGAAAAAGATGACGTGTAGCTACAGCTGTTATTTCAACCTGTCAGTTACATAATTAAGGACCCCTGTGGAGTGTTTTAGTAAACAAACAAGTCAGTGTGTACATTTGGTGTTGTTTGCATCCATGTTTACCAGCTTGTGGTCTTCTTCTCTCCTGGTTTTGTTGGCACATTGCAGCATTTCTTGCCATGCTACTGTGAAACCATTGGCAGAAGTGTGTATACATCCACTCATAGAAGAGCTCCACAGTGCTACCGGAGGTCAAAAACTCCCTAGGGAACGTTAAATCAACATTTCAGTAAATATAAGTATCCGGTCCGACTCCGTAATCACTTCATGACTTTGTGGTATCACTTGAACAGGTCACACAGCGCTGCAGCCAAACTGAAGTGACTGTTTGACCTGATTTTACATCCTGTAGAACCAATGCTCTCTGTGTGTTGTGTGTTCAGTTGTAGCTCTGATTTCCAAGGTTACATTGTGGGAATTTATGCTGAAAAAAAAAAAGAGAAGGAACACAGTAATGAAAAACACTGGAAATGACTGTCTCATCAGTGCAGTGACAGAGATTAACATATGTGCCAAGTCATGAAAGTGAACGCTTGTTGTGAGAATGGTTGGACTCGCTTACTCAGTAGGGTGTGTTTTTAATTTTAAGAAAAAAGGAAGGAAAGAAAATACAGGAAGGAAGATTATACACTAATATAAAATATAATTATGCCATACTTTAAATAATGGATTTAGTGTTTCAGGACAGGGATGACTTAAACTGCAGCACCCATGCTCATTAAGGAACAATAATTTAATAATTCATAGTGCTAGTTTTGTTAATTACAAACAAATCATCCAGCACGATGACACTGAGCAGATAATATCACAGTCTGTTTAATGGTAGTATAGTATACACAATATAAATTGCGATCTTATTTCTCAATTTTGACTTGACACCGCCTATGAGTTTCTCCATTTCTACTATTAAAACACAGTATTACATCAATGTTACTACACCATCTTTCAAAATGGTGATTCAAACCTTTAACTTTTACGTTTAATATGATGAAGCACTTTTCAAATACTCTCCTAAAAGAACTAAGATTAAATTAAATACCACAGCATCTACAAATGGCCTGAAAAGTAGGTTACGGATACCTTAGATCACGATCTGAAATATTAAGATTTCTCATCTCTGCAGATGTTATATCCCATATGAAAGCATCCCAAGTACTTCAAAATAAAGTAAACTGAAGCGTGATTTACTGATTTCAGTTGCTGTAACGATGGTGTTGCTTCTGCATTGTGTGAGCGTTAACTTATTAAGAACTTAATAGGTTATTTTGAGTTAGTTTCAGTTTTAGTCTGACGTTGGATGGAAGTGTCACTCAGTGTAATGATCTCTCTTCCTTCTTCACAACATGCTCCACTGTCACTGTCCCTTTCTGCAGTCTTTTGTCTTGCACGTGCATATTTGTAAAAAGCTGATTAAAAAAACAGTTTTTCACATACGTTGCAGATAAAATCGGCATACTCCAACAGAAATCTACGTGAGGAAATCAGGTTTTTCTAATCCGCCTCCCCTATTTCAGAAACCAGGTTTAACCTGGTTACTTTCATACTTTCTTGCATCCTTCCAACACTTCAAGATAGTCCAAAGTTGTCTCTGTGCTGTTTCAGAGCAACCCTCAGAGGTTTGAACAAAAACTTTTGGAGGCTCAATGCTCCACTTGTGCATGTTGTTCTTTCAAACTGTTTGCTTTTAGCCGTTTTTTAGCCTTGGTGAGAGGCAGCTACCACACATTTTTGTTTAACTTCAAATGTGTACTTAAGGTTGGGTGGGTAGCTCATCTGGAATGTCACCAAGGTTGTTAAGTACTTCCACACCTCCCAGTGATTATTGCAACATCTTCTAGGTCTTCCTTATTTATGGAAAAGACAGCATTGTCTGATCCCATGTTGTCTTCAACATCCTCAAGAACAGAACAAACCTTCATCCATAACATGCACACAAGAAACAAACATTTTCTCATTTACTAAGTTTCTTATCTATCCATCCTTAAGATATCCTTCCCTCCAGATCACAGTCCCTCCAGACATTTGGTTTCTGACCAGGGACATGAGAGAGACTGCATGAAAAGTTACATTTGAGAAACTAAACAGTGCTATCTGTAGCCATGAATCTACAGCCTGAAAGAGTAGTCCACAAAACTCCTGTTAATAATGTTAGTAAGAACACTTTTTATATCTATCTGTCTGCGCTGATGGTAGTACTGCTGTGTTAAGTCACAGTTATGACTGTGTGCAAACTTGGAAACTTTACAGACAGGACTTTCAGAGGGGTTAGAGGTGAGGAAATTCAGTGTTTTTCAGTTCTTGTACCCAGACCTTAATGTTGACAATCCTGAGAGTTGCTTCCTGTTTCTCATTCTAGACTGCTTGCCACAAGATGTTATTTTATTCTCCACAACCATGCAACCCCCTTGGGGTTGTGAAGCCCCTACCAAGAGTAAATGTATAAGACATGAGTTGATCAAGCTGTTACTATCATTAGTGTTCCAAAATCACAACAAAAAAAGCAAATATATTCAACCCAAGATGCACTAATTTAGAAATCCAGTGAATGTACCCTATCAACCGGGTAATGTCGTCAGCATTTGTTGTATGATAAAGTGTATGCAAAATAAACGATACTAAAGAAAAAAAAACATTCTTGAGGATTAACATTTGTTAGAATAACACAAACGTTGTCCATGTGTCCCATGATATTCCTCTTTTTTTTGTCAGATAGAGTAGGGTATCATCGGCATAGAAATGTTAAGGAAAACCATGCAAGGCGATTACGGGACCAGTGGAGGTGGTGTCTATCAGACTCAAGGTCACTTTTATTGGCCAGGTATGTGTGCATAGAATAAAAAAATATATATTGTGACAAAATATTGAGAATAGAAGGGGACTAAGTCCTGATCCTTGCGGTGGTCCAGTTAAAAGGAAGTGTCATGCCACTTCGAATAACTGCCCTGTGTGGTAGGTTGTGATATTAGTCAACTTGAAGAGATGCACTAAATATGTTTTACCAAGCCCTGAGTCACTCAGTCAACAATAAACCCATTTGAGGAACTGTTCAGTGTGATTTTCGTAATATAGATGAGAATTCTTTTGAAACGTAAAGGTGTGAAAATGGGAGGCTTCCTTTGAATTATGACAAACGTCACAGTTTTGTAATTCTTGTAATCGGTGTACAGCTTACCATGAACAAGACCTGAACATGTATTTACACTAAATACACCAATAATTCATTGTTCCTTCCAGCATCCTTTCATACAAACAGCTGCTGTCATACTTTTTACGTTGGAGAATGGTGTGACCAAAGAAATGTGTCATCAGGGAAGGAGTAGAAAAAAATGTAGATTTAGTTGATGTGTGGGTTAATGTATTGTGTGTTAATGGTGCAGTCATAGTAAAAACTGAAATGAGGAAGTGCTACACCCACATGTTATCTTCTCTTCTGTAGAAACTGATGATGTCATTTAGGGATCTTCTTCTACCGCAGAAACGCTTACGTTCAACTAGTAAACTAAGAATGTACAAAAGACAAGTTCATAACTTTATCTTGATTGAGCTTAACTTAATCACTGTGTTTAGTGGTTTGTTCGTTGTCTCAGCTTTCCCTGTTCTGAAATGGTTAACTGTACACAGTGTGTACACCAAGAAAATGCGTGTAGATTTTGCCTTTCTATGAACCTCCCAGAACCATTAGAACATCTGCACCAAGCCCGCGGGTTGTCCCAAGAGTCCAGGAAACAGGATAAAGCAGGACTCTGTTATCATTCAACACAGGCCTGGAATAACATCCCAGTTGATAATAATTCCCTTCTCAGACCACTTTTAAGTCAGAGCTAAATACCTTACTGTCTGCTTTATCCAGTATTGGTAAAAAAAAGATATATTCTTAGTTAAACTGTTAAATAGTCTTCATTTTTATTGTTTTTAAAACATTGTGGGAATTTTTGCGTTTTTACTTCACTTGATTTAAACTGCACTAGATAATTTTAATATGACCTGGTGTGTAAAAGTTGGCTTGTCTTACCTTCTACTGTTAACATACATGGTGAGAACACCGTATTTGGTTAGGGTTAGTCATTAATTCATTCATTTCTCACATCTGTTTTTTCGTACTCAGGTCCAGCTTTGGCGAATACTGAATTTGGAGAAGCATGAACCACTCGAAGATGGCTGTTAAATAACCAGAGATGGACTAACAAAAGACCAGGAGAAATAAAGTAAAACAAATCAACATGGCAGTCTTCAAGCCTGAAAATGTGGAGGACTTCTATGAGATTGGTGAAGTTCTGGGAAGGTATGGATATGGCTGATTGTTTTGAAGCTCTATGAGTGTTTACCACAGTGCAGTCATCACGTATATGGTATTTGTAGACTTTTTTGTGACCTTGGATTTGAAATGAAACAATGACCACCAAGGTAAATAAAGTGCTCGTTTTCAGCTTTAGTTTGAGGGTGTACACCGACCCCCAACCCCACCCAAAAAATGTCTTTACAGGGCTTTAGACTGAAAGAAGAGTAAATGAATCTCTTAATGTCCTGTTTTCCCTGAAGTAACTAAGTAAGGGTTTCTGTAATAGATACTGCATGATAGTGTGGAATAAAGAAAACAAGGAATATATGCAGGACTCCGGGTTGTAACCATTTTGGTCACACATGCGATCAAAAATCTGTCGAGTGTGACAAAATAAAATCCAGCAGATCTGCCGACAGGTGCGTGGCCGGCAGAGCAGTCCCCCCCCTCACAGTTTTTCTGGAGAGCTGCAGGCCAACTGAATAGTTTATTCTTTTTTTTTTTTTGCATGTGTCTTCACTCTGCAGCGTGCATGGTTTGTGGTCTCTATGTGAGACTCTATAAAAAAAAAACAAGAAGTGGTGACCAGGTTCCCGTCTCAACCAAGGACAGGGCTGAAGTACACACACATGCGAACACAGAAGCGGAGCCGTTATATAAACTTTAAAAAAGTGTCTGTCTGAATGTGTTTGTATCAGTTATTGTTTGAATTGCTATTTCTGTTCTGTTTATTCTGTAATCTCAGGAAGCATTCTAGGTGGATGTGAAACAAAGGTGGACATCACATGTCCGGCACTTCATTCACTGATACTCCCACACACACACACACACACACCAAACATGCACATTACTCTGCTGCCTGACCCCTGACCTCCTATCAAACCTAATTCTGGTATCCACTCTAGACTTTAATTGCTGTATCAGGTTCCTTATTCCCATAAAATGTTCATTTCCTAAAAGCATCAGTAGATAGTAAAAAGTAAAACATTGACTTTAGTCATAATTATGCATTCAAACAACATCTCTCTGCCTGTCTACTCTAAAATACTCATTTTATTTTATATAAACATTTCCTCAAAATTCAACCTGACACTTTAAGTATTATAAAAGAAAATAAAACTTTGAACCATGTTGAACAATATGGATGCGAACACACAAAAAAACTTTTAAAGCTGGTCGGTGTCCAAATATTTACAGACAGAAGTGTGTGTGACTTTGTTGTTGTTGGTGTCAGCGGCCCACCCAACAATCTTTTAAAAATGTTTTTATTATTTCTTTTGTTCAAATGTCGGCATGGTAATAAATGTCTGATGTTATGATGCATGTTCAGTCATATAGATTCAAATTTAAATTAGACTTTTGGAGAGCACTGCTGTTTTGCAGTTTCTGAAGTTTTTCCTCAAGTAAATGTATTTTTAAGCTTGGTGCCTACTCTGAATTATGTTCTTGCCCCCCATCCAGTGGGCATTTTGGTCAGGTTCGACAGGTTTCTGAGCGGACCAGCGGGACGTGTTGGGCAGCCAAGTTCCTGAAGATTCGGAAGACCGCGGGCAGTCGCCTGGGCGTGGAGAGGAGCAGTGTCGAGAAGGAGGTGCAGATCCTCGCTGCTGTTCAACACCCAAACATTGTGACTCTCAAAGACGTTTTTGAGAGCCGAGCTGAGGTGGTGCTCATTCTGGAGCTGTGAGTTAACAACACAGTGTGTGTGTGTGATTGTTTGTTTGATTGATTTCTTCCCGTGATTGCAGTGTGTATTCGAGGACTAATTCAATGTGCATCCGCATGTGTTATTTGTCATGGCAGCTTGGTCAGTGCCAGTACAGGTCTCCCATGTACAACAATAGCAGTCAGGCACTCCTTAATTGTTATCTAGGTATGTGATAGTGATAAAGAAATAATAACTTGCAGTAATAAAGATTAAACTGCAACTATCAAAAACTGCATGTACCTTCTACCACAGGCCGTTTAATGTAATGGGGTGACAACTCAGATCTAAACTGTCTTCCTCTATAAAATCTTTGAGAAACGGGTCAACAAACAGCTCACCAACCTCCTGTGGTCTTACAGTATTCTCACTACCATGCGCTCTGACTTCTCAGCAGCACAGCTTCAAGAGTATCATATATGCCTTTGCCAACCTTCTCCTAAAATACAGATAAAACAAAATGCATGAAACTTACGTCAAATCACCTGCCCCCTCAAAATCTCTTCCAAGGATGGCTCAGAACTCAAATTTGTCAACTCCTATAGATACCTCTGTATCGGGCTTGAGGAAGAATTGGATTCCTGTACCTTAACAAAGCATCTTTTACCCACTCTGCAAAGCACACCTTGGTTAACGTGACATTTCTCCTAATCTTGGATTTAAAAAAAACAAAGGAGGCCTTGTACTAAAATACGGTCTGTATGTATCAAATAAACTTCTGGTATCTTTTTGCCTAGGCCACTATTTAAGGAAATATGATACCTGAGTTTTGTCCTTCATTCCTGTCAGTAAAATATCATTGTACTCAGCAAGTGAAAAGCTGATATCTGGTTGTTGTTAGATGTGTCAAGAAAGAGCAGTCAGGTGGGAAACAAACGTCCAGGTGTCTTTTAGAGACATCACATCACAGTTTAACTTCAACTTTGACCTACTGTACTTACCATAGTTGGCAAAAGTTAACTGCTTAAACATTGTTTTTTTGGGGGATGGACAAAATAAGAGAAATGCATCACCATAACACACTTCTGTTTGACATTTCAGTGTTAGTGGAGGGGAGTTGTTTGACTTCATTGCTGAGAAGGAGAACCTGCTGGAGAGTGAGGCCATTGAGTTCATGGAGCAGATCCTGGAGGGACTGGGATTCATGCACAGCAAGAACATTGCGCACTTTGACCTCAAGGTACCACCAAGCGGACTTCAGTTAGTTCTCTGCTTGCTGTTGATGTTTTAAAATGTTAATGTCTATTAAAATATATGCTTGCACCATAACAGCATTATTCTCTCTATTCAGCCAGAAAACATCATGATGTCAGATAAAGTGTCACCACACCCCAAAATCAAGCTCATCGACTTCGGACTGGCACACCACTTTCATCAGGGGGAGGAGTACAGGAGCACAAGTGGCACCCCACAGTACATCGGTGAGGACCAAATGGGGTCTTCGACATTTCTTCTGTAGCATATTCATTAATAAACATGCACTAAAAGCTGCAAGTATAACTAAATCTAAGAGCTATAATTAAGATTTTTTAAAGAGTTTGAGTAGCAAAACTGAAGTTTCATTATTTTGAATCATAAAGAAGAGAAGGAACCATAACTATGTGGCAGTTATAGACCTTTATGTTGTTGGTTGATGAAGACAACTGTTAAAACATTGATGGCCAGGTAGGCTAGGTACGCTTTGTCAAGGTTATGTGCAGATAAATTGAGAAGACTTTTAATCCTGTTGTGATCTTCTCGTTTTACGTTTTTAAACATGGTTCTGTCTGGAATCTGCTCCTCCAACAAAACTTCACAGGTCCCTGCTGTCATGAGAGTTAATCCCCTTATCTCTCTCCCCCTCTCCCTCTTTCTCGCAGCCCCTGAGGTGATCAACTGCGATCCTCTGAGCACAGCTGCAGACATGTGGTGAGCGTTCTGTATAGAAGCCATACATTCCTCCGTTAGTGACGTGTTTGGGCCTGTTCTTAGCCTCGCTCACAGAACATGATCTCACTTGTTAGGAATACAGATTATAGTATCACACTGAAGG
This sequence comes from Miichthys miiuy, assembly GCA_036365135.1. NCBI lineage: Eukaryota > Metazoa > Chordata > Actinopteri > Sciaenidae > Miichthys > Miichthys miiuy. The sequence goes on along the minus strand of CM071614.1, from coordinate 21,704,730 downwards.
ACAAGAGGCAACATCCAAACAGCTAAATACTGTATTTGTCTAATATTCATCATGCTGTAGTGAAAAAAGTTTAAACCAGTACATGACTGTCTGCGTCTTCTGTTTCTTTTCAGGAGCATCGGAGTTATTACCTACATATTGTGAGTTGTCAGTGTTTGTGTGTTATATATGGAAACATCTGCTGTCTGCTTTTTTCCAACTTGTGTATCACAGCATTCAGCTTTAACCCATTAATGACTAACAACTATAGTTATGTTCAGTTAAAGCCTCAGAGATTTTGCTCTCTGTTAAAGGTGGCAACACAAAATTTGTGTAAATTGCCACGACATGTAGCAACGTGTGCATATTTCTTCACTTTTTACCTTAATTGGTAGATAAAGTTGATTTTATTTTACAAAAACAAAAAAACAAAACAAAGCACAGAAATAAGAACATTCATTTGACATGTTAAACATCAGATAAAAACACATCATTTTGAAACTGAAGTTGTTTTGCAGTTTTTAAAAGTCTTAAATTTTGAGATGGATCATATTATATTTAGTCGTTAGTCAGATTGGGTAACAGTCCAGACTATGTATGTATCAAAAGTTATGAAGATCTGAAATTTCTAACTTGTTGCTCTGGAAGCGAAAACCAGCAACCCCTTGTGACTAACAGCTAAAAAGTATGCTGAGAAAGTTGTAGCCTGCTGTAGCTTCATACTTTGACTTTGCTTTAGGTGCTGTTAAGGAAATTTACCATTTACCTTCTATCTTTCATCAGAGGTGTAATCACAAACAACTTGATCTGTACACGACGGGTTGAGATGTTGACATACTGTATTCTCACTCTTGCTGTGCACTCTGTCCTCAGACTGAGCGGGTTGTCACCTTTCCAAGACGATACTAATGAAGGGACCCTGCGGAACATCATCGCCATGAACTACGAGTTTGATGAGCAGTATTTCAGCATGACAAGCTCCATGGCCAAAGACTTCATCCAGAAACTCCTGGTGAAAGATCCAAAGTATGTAGAAGAGTTACAGTAATTCAACATAAGCTGATCCATTGTTTGCTTCCATGTTACTTATTAACACTCTCCTGATCTGCTGATGTGTATTACAGTGAGAGGATGACAGCTGAGGAGTGTCTGCTTCATCCATGGATTAAGGTTACTATAAGTCCCACAAACCTGCTTATTAGTTATTTACTGCACGATTCTGCTGAACTGTGTATAATAAATACAAATGTTGTCGTCTGTTTCAGCCCATCACACGCAAGCAAGTGGCCAAAAGGAATCGATCCTCAATCAATATGAAGAACTTTAAGAAGTTCAACGCCAGAAGGAAATGGAAGGTGAGTCTGTCAATCTAATATTTAACAACAGGCAGACTTTTTTATACATCCTGTTCACAAAATAAATAAAACAAACAGTAGATCATACTGAGCTGATGTAAACAAAGACAGAGTTGCTCTAGTCGCCTCATCGAAGTCCTTAAAGGTCCAGTGTCTCCAGAGTCCTCCATGTTGAACTGCCATGTTTCTACATGAATAAATCGTTAGACATTTTGCACCCACTGTAGTTTCTTGTTTGAAATGGGAGGGTGAGGTAAGAGGGTATTTAGTTGGTTTCAGTCTGCAACTTCACCGCTAGATGTCACTAAATCCTAGAAACATTCAAGTATTCTGGTTGGTTGCACCTTTGGTAAAACATTCTCACCCCTCCTGTCCTCCTCTAGATGTCCTATAACATGGTGTGGATGTGTAACCGGCTGGTCCAGTTGCAACTGCTGAAGGGAAGCTCAGATCCAGATCCACTACAGGTGAGACCGCTTATGTTCTTGTTCAAAACCACATTGTAAGCTTTACCAAGATACAGGTTGTATAAATGTATATGAGACCCAAAAGTGCACCATCAGATCATAATCCAACTGTACTAATCCTTCTCTCCAGAGACAATGTGAAAGCGACGCAGAGGACACCGAAAGCAAGCCGGCCTCTCTGCTGCGCCGAAGACTCAGCAGCAGCTCTTAGAGCTGACCAGAGGAAGGTGGACGAGTCCACAGGTCAGAGAGGCTAGATCGAAGGTCACTGAAGGGAAATGTTTTCTGTTACGCTGTGCAAAGACGACTAAATATTGTGAAGTCTAACACACTGTCTCAGGAGTGCCTCTGATAGCTAGCGTCAGATAAAAGCGCACTGCCTCATCTGATGAGCGTTTCTTCACGAAGGACTTTGAGAAGATGAGTCCAGCTCATGAGTGGTGTTTGTTTTTAAAAGGTACAATGTATTTGGGTGGTTGCTGATTTTGGGGAAACTCTTCGATGACACGAAAAAACAATCCGGGTAGAACTTTATTTCCTCCACAACTAATTTCACGTCCAAGTCTTCCTTGACTTTTACAAATGCAAATGCGAGATCTGTTCTTGGTTTAAACGTTGTCCTGTGATGATTAATACTGGTAAACGAAAAGATACAAAAATATTTCACTAAAGATGTCTAGTTAAAAGCTAAAATGTTGTTTTATTACTACGTATTTCCAGAGCTCTATCCATCATTTAAATAACTTGTGATAACATTGTACTCACCACATTTTTACTTTACTTATTTAGAAGAGAAGATGATAAGATTATTATTTAAATTCCTGTAAACAAACATAATTTACTGACTGACCCACTTCCTGCATTTCACTCTGTGTCATGCGGACAGTATCTTGTGATTATTAGCAACATTTCCGGTCAGTTCACTTTCAGTTTCACATCCAAAAAAAAACAAAAACTAGTTTGTCAGCTTGTGTTCCACCTGGCGTAGTTTGTGGTGTGGTTCGCCTGATGAATGAGGAATTCCAGTATTAGGTTAACAGCATGTGCTGTTACAACATGACTGATCGACTGCTCATGTTTCAGCGATGTTGGCATGTCTACAGATCTTGTAAATCACTTTGGTGAGCACAATGTTATGATAACTGATAGAAGTGATGGCTGGAGCAATAAAAATCCAAGCTATTGTAGTAACTGCACGCCAGACTGGAAAGTTTCACCGCCCTCTCTGGTTTTAGATGTTTCACCTCTGACCACAGCCCAAATTACTGATGTCCGTGTATTTGCACCTCTAGATGTATGTGAATTGCACCTCTAACTCTACCGAACAGTGTGGGATACACTCCTGTATGTACATCGCTGTAGCAAGGTGAGAAGCTCAGTCACTGGAGGTCTGTAAAAAAAAAAAAAAAAAGCGCCCAATGTATCACTCCAAACTCTTAAAGTGCTGTGAATGTTTAAGTTCTCTTGATTGGCGACAGAACAATCCCACCTTAAGCTCCTGCGCTCATTAGCAACTTGCTCAGTTGCCGTGGAAACGAATCTCTAATCCCCGAGAACCTCTTGGACGTCTCATCCATGTTGGCTTTAAAAGTTGAGCTTCAGGACCATGTGATGAAGTTTTTAACTGCTGTTTCAAGGCTCAAGGATGAACTGTTAAATCCTGACACTGATGTTGACAAAGTGTAGGTTTTTGTGGGATGCTATGACACTATCAGCAGAGTGTTTATTTAAGATGTGTCGTATTATGTTTCAGACTGCAGATATTAATGAATTTCCAACAGTGTGTGTGTGTGTGTGTTTTGTATTCTCGTGTTATATAACTTGTCTCATGATGTATCAGTTTTAAAAGGCACGATCTTATGTTGTATATAACTTAACCACCTCGACTTATAACAGTTTTTATTGTCATCTAGCTCCATCCGAGACTTGAAAGATTTTGAAGCGTTGCCAAAGCTATCACTTTGTCTCTTTTATTGAGGATGTTTGTTAAAAATGATTGTATTTTAACGGTTTAATCATGTTTTTCATCTTGTTCTTGTGCAACTGCAGTGACTCTGCTCACTGAAACGATGTGATGATCTGTTCTTGAGTCTGAATATATTTAAAATGAATTCACATACGTCGCATATTAAAGAGCTGAACTGGTAAAAAAAAAGTGACGGTTGTAATAAAGAATAAAGATTTTGAATAATATTAAAATGATTTATGACCTCTGACCTGTCGTCTTTTCACACTGTGGTCACATGATATGTCCGTCCTGTCAACAGTCTCTCTCTCTCTCTCATCACTGCAAATGAAACCTGTACAAGACAAATTTAAGCCTGTGTTTCCCATTTTGGACGGATGTAAATTAGGTTAGGTGTGCAGTCTTTATGAGTGCATGATCTAATGTGAGACAGGTGCTTTTTTTGTAGCAATCTTATTGACGCTAATAATACTCAAAACAAAACTTAGCAGTATCATTACTTTTGGTTTGCATCCACTCCTTTTGTTTCTGTGCGGCCATTAACAACCATTTACAACACTCCAGAGATTACTGAAAGCTGCAGCCCCAATAAAACTTTGGTTTTATGAATGTCGGTGTCTACCAAAGCTTTCTCATTTCATTGTTCTGCATAGTCTGGATGTGACTGGCTTAAATCTCACCTTACCTGGCTGCACCAACGTCCATGTTGCACAGTCGATTTTCAATCTAAGCTCCAATCTTGATATTAAATTCATTTTAAGGCTCTTTGTGTTAAAACAATCTCTGTCAGCAGACCTTGTGAACAGGTGACCCAACAGCTTTTCGAAGAACGTGGAGATTTTATGACACCTCGTTACTTTGATGAGATTTTATTAACTGGTGATTTAAATATTCAGCTGAGTAAGGCCTTCAGTGTTCTAGGTAAAGCCTTTTTTGGCACCGCTTTTAAATGTTTGTTTCACTCAGTTTGTATTAACCCACTCACTATAACACATAATTTGGATGTTTTGTCCTCCGTTCTGATAAGACGCCGGTCATTTCTCTCAGCTTCACACAAACACCAGATTAAATAACAGGAACTCTCTCTTGTCAACTGTGTGACTTCGGATAGACAGCCAAGAGTCTTGGTGTTACACAACATTGCTAAAATTAGGTCTTTTCTGTTAGTGGCTGATGCAGTGACCCTAATTCACGCCTTTGTTTCATCCAGACTTTATTATTTTAATATTTTGCCTGCATTTTGATACTAAATGTACAAGAACTCTAACTACAAACTAGAAAATTTGACCATTTTACACCAATTTTATCTTCAAAAATGAAAAATGGTTAAAAACTCACTTAAATCTCATTTTCCATCCTGTGCCGTCTGCTCTCAGAATACAAACCTCCTGTCTGTCCCCAGAGTTAAAAAGAAGTCAGCAGGTCTATGGGCCCTTGCTTATTATGCCTCCTCACTCTGGAACAACCTCGCTATACATACACACTGAAAAGTGGCTTTTTTAAAAATTTGAATACTGTCAAGTTTGACAGTATGGCAAAGAAAAAACTGAAGCAAAAGATATCTAAAGTTAATTGTTGACATGCATTTCCTTTGGAAGTCCCCAGAATTAAAAACTAGATTGCAGCTGATTGACATTTGAAAGTTATAGAACGTAGAGTAATAGTCTGTGTTTGCAAACGTGTTCTCTAATAAATGAATCAATAATTAAGCCAATTCCTGGAAAGAGAGAGTGTGTGTGTGTGTGTGTGTGTGTGTGTGTGTGTGTGTGTGTGTGTGTGTATTTTCTCAGACTCAGGATTGGTCAGGTTTGTGGGCACATATTTGAAAGAAGCATGGTGAATGTTATGGAAGTCTCACACTTGATAATAAATAAAACTTAAACATAGTGATATAAATATATTATTACATAACCAGCTGCAGGTTGTGACATTTTTTTTTTTTATGAAGTTAAATTATGTCCAAAAAGTTTTTGGTCCAGAAATATTTTTACATTATTGGCCAGTTATTACATTTAATAATTAATTATTAATTAATTTATCTTGTTTTTTGTGCTCAGGAAGTTTATTCATCATTTTTTTATAGATTCGTTCACACTCAGCTCCCTCGTGTCATTTATTTGTTTGTTTGTCGCTGTGTTTCTTGTAGCGCTCATGAAGCTGCTCCGAACAGATTGCAGAGATCTAGTCGGATTGGTAAATTGATGAACTTTCTGCACTTCTTTCTTTCTTTTCACTTACTTCCCAAATGTGATGTGACAGCATGGAGGACTGGGTAATACGGCGGTGAAAGATCAGTATTGAGTTCAACTCAGTGTCAGTTTATTTATTTATAAGTTAAAACTGATGCAGGCTAATCCAACATCCCTGCAACAAATCTTCATAAAGGTTCATGAATATAGTTTGTTATAGTTTTAGAGAGGTGTTGACAAAATACTAAACGGCAGTATATTTTGGTGATTCAAATCCAAATAAGTCTATTAACCGCTTGATATCGCTGATGTATTAAGTTTTATACATTGTATAACATCAATAGAAACATTAAAAGTTCAAGTGTAACAAAAACAGCCAGACACGGATGCATTAACTCCCCTCCCTTGTTTAACACTGGTACAGAGCAGAATCGACACAGAAGCACAACGAAGAGTGAAATCAGACAAAAAACATCCTTCGACAGAAAACATACAATGAACGATGTATTTTAGATTAGAGACTGGTTGTAAAGGAGTAAGTTCAGCCCTGAAAAAGTGCTAAAAACAAAGTACAACAGGCGCGCAGAGGGAGAGATTTCAACAGTTCAACAGTTGAGGAATGAGGAAAGATGACATGAGACAGAACACAAAAGGGAGGGACAGACTGAGAAAGGAGGTGAGCCAAGAGATGATGTTAGGCAGTGAAAGGCCGAGTCTTGAAACCACAAGCTGGCAGCACGTTGGAGCTTCTGGACGTTTAGCTGAAAATACGAGAAGCAAGAGACCGTGTCATTCAACGAGTGATGCTTACACACAGAAAACAATACATAGGTGGTACTGCAAGTTTTTACAAGAGTGTAATCCAGCAAAATGGAAAGGAGTGTCACTATGATATCTCACTTATAAGGTGGAGTCAGGAATTTTATAATCTTATCGTCCCTTTTGACAGATTGTGATCCTCCCTTTGGGTTCTCCTGCCTCACTTATTTAACACAGTTTACATAGTTTAAAGCCTGATATTCTGTTGTGGCTAGCTGTGACTTAATCATCTGGTTTGAGCAATCTTCTTTGTTCCCAGCAGCGTGGTGACAAAGGACTGCATTATGTCGCTCTATGTGTGCTTTTTGTTCATTTTATGCCACAATAAATTGACTGTTTTCTGTCTACATGTCTCTGGGAGACTTTTATTGTCTTGTGTGAGACTGACTGTGAGTCTGGAACAACTTGCTCTAAACACAGCGGAGATGCTCGTGGATGTCTTCATCATTACCCAGGATAAAGTGAGGGCTGCTCCCAGAGGTGGCCATACAGCCTCTTAAAACTTCTCTCAGGTCAAGTGAAGAATCTACTGAACACTTCTTTGTCTTCTCAGTAAAATAATTTTTGTTTGTGCACCGCTCTATTTTATATTTGTTTAAAAAAGTACTTTGTTATCCATGTTACACTCGCAGGCTCAGACACATAAATCACTACTTACATAGAGGTCATGTCATTGAGGGCGTGGTCCAGTTCCTCACTGATGGCTTTGTACTTGAGTTTCTGTGCGTAAAGCTCATCTGATTGTTCACACACAGACCAAGGAAAGGCGTGTTGCAAAGTGAAACAGGGGGGGAAAAAGAGCAGAGAGGAATTAGTATTTTTAAATGTATCATAATAAAAATATAAACCCATGGTAATGTATCACTAGCCTATAGAACAGAAACTTAAACCCTGGTTAAACTTTTGTCCACATGGGGGAGACATAACATTACAGTTCTATGCAGCTCTGTCACAAACGCTGTTTTGATTCAAAGTGGAACTAGATTTGCATTCAGCCAAAGTGCATCATTTTCTTTGAAAACTGGAGGTTGTGTAAATAATGAGGACTGCACGACTTTGTGTAGGTGCTCTTAAGATCACTGGGGAAAGGTGTGATGAATGTACCTTCCAGATCATCAATAGTCTTCTCCAGCTTGGCCACAGATCTCTCGGCAAACTCAGCTCGGGTCTCAGCCTGACATGACCAAACACAACTTCTGATCAGATAACTGAGGCCAACAAATGATAACATATAACCATATTATATATGGATTTTGATTCCTGCTCACCTCTTTGAGCTTGTCAGTCAAGATCTTGATCTCTTCCTCATATTTGTCCTCCTTTTGAGAGTACTGTGGTGCGAAACAACATTATTCAGAAGCAGATTTATCAGCTTCAGGAAAGAAGAAGCAAACACGCATTTACATTTCTGCAACCTGTTGCTGATGTTGATCGATCTACACCAGCATCTTAAAAGATGTTTTGTTTTCACTATATCTGTGGGTTAATCTGCCCTCCACCATCCCAGCCCTCACATCCTTAAACCTCGCTTCAGAAAGGTCACACTACTTTCTGCTGAAAAACTGAATGTTGGCACTGGACCCAACGTACTTTTGTCAGCTTTGCTCTGGTTTTTCCATCAGATTGAGACCGAAGGACTGTGCAGCTCTTGCTATTCTTGCTGTATAGGACTGGTCTTTGTAAACACAGTATATCTCACACACAAAATTGGGTACAACAGGTCTCGATCTGATCCAGATCTACCATGCCTGAATGGATATTACATAACCGCATAGATGTAAATTAGAAAACTGACAGCCAGGATGTGAATTCACTCCTCTTGCTGGGCGATGTCTTCTCAAATATTTTGTAAATTAAATCAGAATTTGAAGCCAAGCAACAAACTTGATCTTTTTTTACCGAAATGTTATAATATCAGATAACTTATAAAGACTAATTAGAAAGTCGGTGCTATGTTTCTGTCTTTGGAAAGTGTGTTTTTATCTCTCAGCGGTTGTCAACAACTCTCTCACAATAACACAAGTTACATAAATCAAATGAGGTTCTTACAAAGTTACAGTTTTAGTACCACGCTGTATTAATTTGCAGTGACCCTTCCAAGAGGACAAGTTGACCCAAACCATGTTCAGGAATAACAGCAACAAGACCCCATCAGGGGTGACGCATCCAGGACTCAACTAGACCTGAATACAGCTACCACTTCAGTCACAGTGAGTCAAGTCTTTATGACTGAAGCTCCTGCCATCTGTGGCCCAACAATAATCCCCTCTGTCCCCTTCCTTTTATACTTAGAGCATGACAGGACAGTGAAGGCATCATTTTAAATCGTCACCTGTTTATATGCAGAATAACAAAAGCATGCTGTGCCATGTTGGTTTGAGTACTGTACCTTTTCAGCCTGAGCCTCCAGAGACTTCAAGTTATTTGTGACGTTCTTCAGCTCCTCCTCCAGTTCAGCACATTTACTTTCGTAGTTTTAATTTCAGGGAGAGATTACGAGAAAAAGGAAGTGAGGACAGAAGTTTAGTTTGGAGAAAAGACAAGTGTACATTTAAGTTATATATATAATATAGATACTCACGCCTCGGCCAGCTCTGCCCTCTCCTCTGTACGTTCCAACTCTCCCTCTACGATCACCAGTTTACGAGCCACCTAGACAAATACATTGAATACATATATATATATTAAAAGGCTTCAGACCAGCACAGACATAAATATCTCTGATCACCACATGTAGACAGTGTAGCACTGCAGAAAACTCACCTCCTCGTACTTGCGGTCGGCCTCCTCTGCGATGTGTTTAGCCTCCTTCAGCTGAATCTCCTGAAGCTCCATCTTCTCTTCATCCTTTAGGGCCCTGTTCTCAATCACCTTCATACCTCTGCGCACAAAAAAGTTATGTTAAAAGTAGTCAGCTAGTTGTTAAGAAATCACATGACAAGTATCCTACCATTCAAGATAAACCCTGTTCTTTGTATTTATCCACCTGTAATCTCCATAATGTCAAACCCAGGCCACACAGGGTGCACGCTCTACCAGGTGAGCTACCTTAGTTACTCTATAAGTTTACTATCTCATTGGCTTTGAACCATGGTAATAGTATGAGCCTTCCTTAAGGTACACATCCCTCTTGTCTTACAACACTTGCAGATATCTGCAGATATCTGTTCATGGAGATTACACAGGAAGTCCAGAAATAATGGCCGTTGCCCCCAGAAGGTAAAACAAGCCCACGGTTTGGAGGCAGTTGGCAACCACCGTGCAGCGCCTGGAGACAAACTCCAGCTCAAAGCCAGTGCCTTGGATATGGGCCCTGATAGGACTGAAAGGCCTCGCCCCAGCCACGATTTGAACACGCAGTGGTTAACAGTTATTACATCCCAGCAGGAAGTCACCTCTCGCTCTCATCTGCAGCCTTCTCAGCCTCCTCCAGCTTCTGCAAAGCTGTTGCCAGTCTCTCCTGAGCTCTGTCCAACTCCTCTTCCACTAGCTGGATACGTCTGTTCAGGGAGGCCACTTCTGCTTCAGCCTGAACACAGATAAACACGATGAGACACATTTATACTGAATATAACGTAGATATACTGTAGTTAATGGAAGATTTGTTGCTCGTTGAGGACCAGACTGAGTATCAAGCTTAGAAGTCTGTGTTGGGTAAATACTAAGCGTATACCCTTTACACTTTATTGGTATTTCATTCTAGGCATTCTTTATAGGCAGAAAAATGGTCTTTGATGATTTTATATCAACATGGTTGGTTCTTCACGGTCCAAATTGATTGTATAGGTGTAAACGCTGCATTTAATTACATTAAGTAGCAAAACTCTCCAAAAGGAGAGAGTCTAAAGATTGGCTCTGACCTGGGAGGGGTGGATGATGAACCTAAAATGGACTTGAACCATTGTTAAGCTCACAGTCAAGGTTGAGCGACTGACATCATGGCCAAAATAGGGCTCTGAATCCCCTCGACAGCTGTGAGGAGTCCATGCCGGGCATGATGAGAATGGAATGCAAGGGAGAAGCAGCGAATCAACCAGGCTTGGTTTACACTGGCAGTATCAGAGCTTTTATTAGAGCCTCAGCTCAGGGCTCATACTGTACGCCATTATGAGAAGGTACAGAACCAGTGATATGAGAAGTTTGTTTGTTCCTTTGCCTATTATCAGATGGTGATATTAAAAGATCCCAGAGGCAGTCCGGCCTTGTATATCTTTGTTGTCCTTTGCTGAGCTACAGAGGAGTTATTATCTGAAATAACTGGTCAAATATAGACAACACGATGTCCCAAACTGTGAATTAATCACAACAATTGTGTACTGCACCTTTGAGATTGTATTACTTACGTCAGCAGCCTTCTTATCGGCCACCTCGAGCTTCTCCTGAGCATCCTTCAGGGCCTCAGAGTATTTATCAAGCTCGTCCTCTGTCCCCTTCAGCTTCTTTTGCATTTGCAGAAGTTCATCTTCATGCTGATGTGGGAGAACAAACAAAGAGTTAGCAGGTTTGCCAACATCAGATAATTTGTTTATATGCATAACATAGTTGGAATGGTTGAAATCTCCAATGATCATCATGAGGGCGCTGGGCAGTTGTGTATTGCAAGGGTATACCAACAATTTTGGGTATACCCACTTCTAAATCTCCTCATCATCCAGTACCGTCTGCGAGCGGCTTTTTTTTCCTTGGATGGCGAAGACGTGACAAAGTTGTCTCACTCATCTGTTGGCCAGTGTTGATTGCAAAATCTGCACCTCAAGCTGATTACTGCATGAAGTCAAGCAGCAGAAGTTAGGCGACAATGTGCAAATCCTACTGGCCCGTCTTTGGGTGAGCTAAATATGCAAGTGTAGTCTTACATGTCCTTTGCAGGATGGGTCACTTCAAACAAATTGGACGGCATGGATTAAAACTTCTCCAGACATCTCTACACCACTGGCGGTGGGGTGTTGCGTTCGAAGTCCTGTATTGACTGTGTAGATGACGTCACTTTTGATTGCTGCCATAGCAGATGGTGGTATCCAACAATGGTGTGTGAAAACTCCCATGGCAGATAACGATGTCTTAATCCTACCACCATAAATTCACTATTGGCAGTGCAAATGCATTCCTCTGCAATTACATGTGCAGACCACTTAGAGTTAACAAAGTCTCATCCTCTCTTCTTACCACTTAGTTTTTCCATGCTGGCTATTTCCACATAGGTGTGCGGTACATTCCCATTAAGCCATGTCTCCGTGAAGCAGAGCGGACTGCAGTTCATCCACCTTGTTGGCAAGTGACCTCACCTTACCCATGTTGATGGAAAAGCAGGTTTTAATTACTTGTGACTCTTGATCCTTTCTCTGACCTTCACACCAGCTCTCCTGCCATGGTGACAGTATCTCCATATCTCCTCTGGTATATTATACCAAAGGAATACCAGCTCCATGACGGTAACCCAGTAGCTTATTACGGGTGTAAGCATCCACTGTTTCCAGGTAGATTTATGCAAGAAAACCTTCCTGCTGCAGGTACACAGCCTACCAATTATAGGTCATAGTATGACTAGTACCTACAAATACTTGTCAGCATGTGCACTGAAGTCTTCAGGGGTCGACTTGGCTCCGAGTATCCGCGACCTAATCTAGGACTCAAGTTGGGGTAGGACCAAATTGTTCTTAGTGTAACTGGATCAGATGCAGTCCAATTGTATTGCAGCAAGTCTATGTGTCAATATAGGAACCGGGTGGATCCAAGTGAACTGATACACCTGGCATTAACATTCGATCTGTATCTGGATATCCGATCTGGATAAGGAAAGATGTGTTAATGCACGCACATCGTGATCGAAATGTGATCAGATCACCTCCAGATGTGGTCCGGCTAACATCGTGATCACAGCAAGATCACAAAAATAAAGTGACAGCTCAGGAAGTTCAAAGGTCGCATCAGGACGCCTCTTCCTGCTAGCCCAATCTGCCTGGCGAAAGCTACAAGTAATGGCAGCAGTTAGCATGTCTTCCTAGCGAAAAAGTAATTTAACATTGAAATCACTTGAACAATGAAGCTCTACCTAAATTTAAGTGGCACAATAGTATAAGTAATGGTACTGTGTACGGTAAACTAATATAAATGCCTGACGAACCCGACCCAGATCTTAGCGCTACAGTACGAGTATCATGATGTTATGAGGGACTAATAAGTATGAGGTGCACAAAACAGTAATTAAGAGTTGCTACCAGTCAGTGATTCAGAGTTAATCAGAAACAACTCATTAAGTGTTTATATACATAATTTATGAGCTAATCATTACATCATGATTCATTATAAAAGACAAAAAATATTCCCAATAGTGACTTGTGTTTGTTGCTGTTCGTTGCTGCATGTGTTAATGGAAAAGCTCTCTTTTCCATTAACACATGCTATTAAACAATGTGTTTTTTTAAAGATGGTTAAGAGGTCTGTTCACGTTGTATCCTAAAGCCAAACTGATACCAAAGTATCAGATTACGGGTTGGGTTCGGGGTTTGGGTCACATCAAGCTTTGGGCTCCTGTTGGTTATTTCTAGAAGGAATTTATTGATTTAAATTTTCTTTTTGTGACTGTGCCAGTTCTTGCATGTCATGTATCATGAGCAGATACACAATGTCCAGCGAAAAATCAAAAGCAACAAAGCAAATTAAATATTAAACTATCTGTCTTAAGAATCAGGTCTCGGCTTTAGGCCTGTGCAGAACTCTTTATTAGACTGATCAGGTTGTTGTAATCCAAAGCCATGATGTGAAACAGTTTGGAGATACAATCCAGAGATGATAAGGCAGCATCGATTGACCCTTTTCTCACATCAAACGGTGGGATTTATGACCACAGAATGATTACTGTACGTCTATTTGATGATACATTCTCACGTTATATGATTTGCATCTGTGTTCATCACTCACCTGCTTGCTTCTGTCTTCAGCTGCTTTCTTGTCTGCTTCAGCTTGTTCGGCCTGGTCCAGTGCATTCTCCTTGTCCAACTTCAGCATAAGCATCTTCTTCTTGATGGCCTCCATCTTGGCAGAGGTTTAACGGGCTTTTTTGCGGCCACACACAAGGAGCAGAGAGGGGAAGACAAATGGATGCAGGACAGATGACCTGAGAGACTGGCAAACTGGTGGAGACGCTAAAGTCGATAGAGGGAGACCATTTATATGAGGGAGGAGGAGACACCCCCCACCTCTAAGCCCCTCAACTCACCCACACGACCACACCCTCCTCTATCCTCCACAGCTTAAACTCAAATTAAAAGTGAACCTGGCACTAACAACATGTGTTTGCATTTATATATAGACACAAATACTTTACGTTTCCTCAGTTTGATCAACTGTGAGTCTTTTCCTGGTGATGTTCTAAAGTGAAGATCAACATTGCCAAGATGTAGTTTATCTAATATGAAATTAAAATTTAAAAAAAGTGGCTGACAAGAGCACAAATGCTATTAGAAGACGAGACAAGTGAATAATGTGTTTGTCTTTTTCTGTCTGACACGCTCAAATTACAGACCAGACAAAAGGTCGGAAGTTAGTCGTAGGAATAAAAGTACCTGTCAGTGACTGCAGCTGATGATGTGTTGTATTCAAAATGATTCAGGGTCTTTTGAGTCTTAAAATATCTCACAGATTTTTCTTCAAAAACATATGTTCAAACAGGTCTCCATGTTTAATTTTACCTTTTGTTACGGCCACCATGCAGTTAAACAACAGCAGCTGTTGCTGCCATTAAGTGAGTGGAGCACTGTTACAATCTCATATCCACTTGACACCATTTAAGTTTACAGTGAAAGACATGGCTAATAACTAACATAACTATCGCTGCCTGTTAATAGAGCTTGGCAGTATCTTCTATCACATACAGTACATCATATATATTATGCATGTATTTTATGTAATATATTAAAAAAGGTCTTTTTCTTACATCACCTGGTCTTCATCAGCAGATTGGAGTTTACCAAGTGAAGAAAATGCAATAATTGCTGCATGCATTGATGATGATTGTAATGATTTATGGCGATGTATTAGCTGGGTTATACATCAGGAATGAAGAGGGGCTTTGACACACTTTATTATTAGCATATGAATACAAACAGATGTCTAAGAGATTGTTTTAAATCTCAATAATTCACATGTTGGGCTTAGTAAAAAGTTTTATTTACACGGAAGAAGAAACAGGGAATGTTCAATAGGAGGTCGTATTGAGTTACGAAAGATGATTTTCTTGAGGCTGGCTACAGAACGAGTCTTCATAGGTCCACATGTTAAAATGTCAAACTTCACAGCAGAAATAAACATGTTTACAGCCTGGTACAAAAAACAGTTTTGGTCCCTATAGCTAATTTCCCCGTTCATGACAACTGTACTGAGGGTGAATTTCTATATAACTCACCTGTTGAGATTATATTAATGCTTAATTAACAGTGTGGCTGCTTTGATTGACAGGTGGGTGTTGTTACAGATGGTTTGTCTGAGCACCCAGGTGTCATTCAGCCCACCTCAGGTCCACATCTTTGTCGAATTTTAGATTAACCAGGAGGTGGAAGAATCTGGACTACCAACATGGCGGCGGCCAGAGCCACGGCTCTTCAGAAACCTGTGGGTGACATCACATATACGCGGCCCAGTCTTTATACGGTCAGTGGTTACGCCTAAAAAAAGTCGATGTGACTAATATGTTTGCAAAAACAGTCCCAAAATGATCATGTAAAAGACTCCTTAGAGACATTTTCCTTCACTTTTCAGGAGTAACAACAACAAGTACATGGAGTAGCTGACATTTCTGTTCACCAAATGTTGTGATTTACTCCAAAGACAAAACACAAAACTGTCACTTCAATTCACAACTGAAACCATTTTCATGTATAAAATGGGATGCTCCTTTATGTTTTAATATATTTCATCCAAATTGGACATGCACCGCCTTGGTGATGGGGTGAGATATAAGTTGTGAGATAGAACAAATACAATACAAACCGACACTGACTCTGAATTCCTGCGCTGTAACCCTATTCCATCACCTGGTCTGTAATGCCTATAATTGGATTTCTCCTGGGGATGGATAGGGTACAGGGCTAACGGGGTGACTATGTCAGTTATTCCCCCTCTCTAGGCCCCAGTTGGTTATTAATAAACATCTTTTGGCTGACATTGTCTCGGGGATTAGAATAAGAGACTGTGTCTGCAGCTGTGCTGTGCGCACAAATACACAGGCCGACATGAACGCAGAGAAAAAAGACACACTCAGGTTGTGTTTTAAGCGACTCGCTAAACTCTAATATCCTGAAAAATATATTTGTCTGGCATCAAACAAACAATCAGATGATGCTGATGTAAGTTTCCTTTGTGTGTGTGTGTGTGTGGTGGGTAGGTGTGTTGCTCAGTGACCTTTTCTATTACGGGGTCTGATGGTGCTCACATACTGTATATAGTGACAGATCTTCCAGTGTGGCATTCAGGCTAAATATAATTTTGGGAGTTGTTTCGTACTCATTGTTAAATCTGCACAGAAATAGTTGCCATCAGGACAACACTCAGAGAAAGGAAGACACAAATTAAAAGAATTCGTCAAAGCACCGGAGAAAGAAGTGCTCAAGAATATTTAAATTTAATAGGTTGGTGATTAGTTTCTAAAATCTAATTTAGTTTGTGCGCTACTATTAAAATCTTTTCACTTCAGAATACTGCTGCTGGAAGAGTCCAAGTTTATTCTGACTTGCCACTAATGATTTAAACTAAATTAGCATACAGTTGTCCCTCAGAATACAGAGCACAAAACAAGTGTGAGTGTTAATCGCCCTACTGATATCAAACAGACTCTTCAGGCCTTTGAATCCAAACCTAAACCTATGTCCATTATCTAAACTCGCTAATCCTTTGCAGGTTCTGGACAGGGTGCATCTGGACAGGTCACCAGTCAACCACAGGGCTAACACATATTGACAGACGGCCATAAACACCTACACAGACAATTTAGAGTCAGCAGTTAACCTAACCTACGGGTCTTTGGGCTGTGGAGGAGATGGAAGGAACATGCAAACACACTATAGTTCTTCTTAATTTAACAACACTGATTATTAATGAATGTGCACATCATGGGATTAATGTCCCTCATGAGGTGTAATATCAGTCATTTAAGGGTGATTTAAAGGTCCAATGTGTCACATTTACGGGACTCTATTTAAAGAATATGGCAGAAATTAAATATAAAATTGATAGCTATGTTTTCATTAGTGTATAATCACCTGAAAATAAAATTGTGTTTTGTTACCTTAAAATGAGCAATGTTAAACTGCCATGTTTCTACAGCAGGCCAGAACAGAGAAACTAATGCTAGGAAGGAGAGCGTGAGGTGAGGGGGTTGCAATCAACAACTACACCACACATTACAATTGTATTACAATTTTTTATTTCTTTCTATGTAGTAATACAATTCACATGAATGACAAAAAGGTGTGCAAAAGTAAGTACAGTCCTTGTTTTAGGTTAGGCCTTTAAAGTACACTGACGATTACAGCATCTGCTTATTATATGATACTTTGTACTGTTTATAGTATCTCATACATCTCAATATTATGTCGGAGTGCCATGAACAATTGTACAAACCCTGCCATGTTATCTAACAAAAGTTATCAGATTTACCTAAATATCAGAGAAGTAGTTGCAACATATATACTGTGTGTATCCATATTTATATATACACGGATAACTGTGGGAAATTCACAATCATTTTGCAGCCACGGAAACATTTGCATAACTCAAAGGGGTGTTCAAACCACTCTCCAACATATTCACATTTAAAATCCACTGAAAAGCTTTATCCTGAGGATAATATTACAATGATTTGACGAGAGTGAGTCAGAATATGCAAAACCTAGATAGATAGATAGATAGATAGATAGATAGATAGATAGATAGATAGATAGATAGATAGATAGATAGATAGATAGATAGATAGATAGATAGATAGATAGATAGATAGATAGATAGATAGATAGATAGATAAAAACACAATAAATCTCAAAGCTTAATTTCTATTGCAGTCGTTACAAAAGGGAGAGGATCTTGAAGTCATGTCAGACAGGTTAAAAAACATGCAAAACAGACTACCGACTACTTTGTTACCGAAAATTTAAAGCCTCTCTAAGTCTGCTGTTGTTTCTTTCCACCAGTGTGAGCAGATAAATAGTTTTTAGATTATACCGACAGCAGACAGAAAGAAGTTTGTGAAATGCTCGACTCTGACCAAGATATAAAACGGTTATAGACATTATACATTTCTGACTTTGTCAGCATAAATAATTAAATAATTATTCATATTTAATCAATAGATTTGAGATATGCATTCCCTAAAAAATGTTGGCAGACAGAAAAATGTTGCTTCATTCAGCTGCTGTGACTGTCTTTACTTATTGATCTTTATGTGGAAAATCAGGATACAACAAAGCATCGAGTGAGCCACGGGACGTCCTCACAACCCAGCGGGCTCTTGCAGTCTTAATGGGCACTTGGGTACTTCTGGCTTTTATTGAAGTTATTTAAAAATACAACAAGTGTTAGAGGGGTTGACTCTTTGTTAGAGCGCTGCAAAACTTTAAGAAAGACGTTCGATGGAGTGTTTGACTTTGACAAGGGGGACCGCTGTTTGTCTCATCTCCTACCAACAGTTCATGATGGTAAACAGCTTCTTTAGACCAGGATCATTCCCAAACCTTAACTTCTCTCTCACTGAACCATGGCAGACCTATAAACCATTATTGTAACAGTCATTTCTGATTTTGGAAGGCACTGACCTATAAGCTGGTCTGCTGATAGAGGCGTCAGATCAGGAAATGGAAGACAATGAGAAATGACATTTTGTGGTGTAGTTTTAAGGATTGCTTCTCAGGGAGAGTATGGCAAAGATACTTTATTTAGGACAGTTTACGCCGCACAATGAATGTTTATTCTTAATTAAATTAATTATTCCTGAAAAAAAACAACTAATTTGGTGGAAAAGGGGTCACTCCTGATCCACACTAACATTTCTCATTTGGAGCTGTGACAGCAGTGTTTTTGAACCATCCATTTGACCTCCATTTACTATGTTGCCGTCACATTTTAGGTTGTGTCTAATCATGTATGTATGAGCACGCTACGAGCATGAATATGAATATGTAGCAGGCTGATAGTGAAAGAAAATATTACAGGGAATCCAAACTGTATTTGTAACCACACTCCAGTGATCTCACGGTTTATTCTCATTTAAAATTTTGTCATTTTTAAAAAAATAATTTTTCATTTTTACAAAATATTTCTTCATGTACTACCAGTGTAACACGTACCATAGTTTGAACACCAGTGATTTAGATCATACCAGCCTGTCTATGTTGCCTGTTATTTTTCAGCATTAAACATCAGTCATCAGTCATTGTCTATCAGTATTCACTGACATATAACACTGCGAAACAATCATTGTTTGGCTAACCCTAATAATGGCTATAAATGTGATATAAAATAAAACATTTTGCAGCTAAGGCTGCTAAATTATTTCTATGTGAATTACGTTAAATTCTTTTCATAATCTGGGTTATTAAATAAAGCATTTACATGTGACAAGAAGAAATAGTACTAACAGTACTAAATGTGCCCTTATCATGATTTGGACAGTACATCAGATTATCTGTGCAAATACACGCTGCAAGGCAACAATGGAAAAGTTGGCTGCCTGACATCGCTGCAGATGATGCCTGAGCGGTGTTTCCTTTCAGTTATTCCACGTTTCTTTGCTTCCTCTTTGCTTGCTTTGTTTCCCTGAATGGCTCCCTTTTTTGTCTTAAGTAGGATGAAGTAAGATACTATCATGTGACGTCATCAAGCAGTGAAGAGCTTCCCGGGGTTAGTGTGCTGTCTGTACATGTTTCTGCAGACACCCGAACCATCCTGTGAGGATACCTAATGCCCAGGAAGTGAGCTGCTAAATGCTCCGCTATGTTCTCCAGCTAACGAGAGCGAGAATGAACCAAAACTGTAAAGCTGTGAGTCGGACAGCTGAACTAATGAGCTTGAACTCGCTATAAAGTGACGCCAAAGGGAGCCGCAGATTCAGCTGATGATCCCTCTGTAGGTTCATCAGTACCAGAGACACATTTCACATATTGTCTTCACATTGTCAACTCAAATATTGTTATTATAAAATGATGGCCACTTTACACCTAAAATCAGAGAAAAGGCTAAAAAAAAAAAAATCCAGACGTCTCCGATTATAAATGTTTCACGAGACTCTCTTGGACTGACAGCTATTATTTTTAGTAGATTCAACCAAAGTCCTTTTTATTTTCATTCGCATTGTGTTGTCCCTTGTCACGTCACAGGCCTAAATGTTTGTGACTTTGTGTGGGTCTGTGACAAATCCATAAGACCAGCATGCTGGAGTTTAAATAAGCTTGAGTACGTACTTGTCAATGCTTTATTCACATTAATTTGGCATATTTTATTGATTGTTACCAAAGACAGATCACAGTCTCAACAAAACCTGAACATGATTTGTAAAAGCAGGATTTATTGCAGGGCAGTTGTAGTGGATTGCTTTATATTGTGATTGTTACCTATTTTATAAGATCGATGCCTTGGTGATTTTTCTGGCAATAAACAGAAACTTTTTTTTCTCCTGATGTGGCTTCTTTTTAGGATTTTTTCTAAAGGGAGCAGTGCAGTTTAAACTGTACAACACAGTTTATAATGAAGGGCAGAGTCTGTCAAAGACATCAATATATAAACTAGTGCAAACTGTAATCCCATTTTCACCCAATGTTTGGTACTATTATTCATATTTTTGAATCTATAAACTAATATTTATAAATTCCCTGATTTCGGGGACAAAATTACTTGTTTGAAATGAATTTGATTGCAGCTATTTATGCACGACATACAAATAGATCACATGCTTATGTTTGAAAACAGTAACCTGTTCTAATGTTCATATTGACAAATCTTGTGTCATAGATTTAATAGAGTTATATATATATATCAGATTTTCCACACCCCTTTGATCGAGTGATGCAATTAAATCAAGGAAATCCAAACAATCCGAAGCAAAACTGAAAAAAAAAATAAAACAGCTCACTGTCACAAGCCATCGACTGAAAAGCGAAGCGGCTAAATAAACATTAAGACTTGCAGGAAAGCGCTTTGAAACATGCCGAGCATCAGATCTCCTCTGGAATATCCTGAAGATCTGAAAAAGAGAGAGCAAATCCAAACTTTTAGAAAAGTGTTCAAGGTTTTCTGACATTGATAACTGAATCGTAATAAACTGCAGGAAAACCATCACAAGGATACAAAAATGATGATGATCTGACCTTTGGAGCTTTCAGATTCCGACCCATCATCATCATCTGACGTCATGTCTACCTCCAAATCGCTGCTGTCTTGGAGGACATCCGATTGGCGGGCTGGTTCCTGGCTGGCCCTTTGGGTGTCAGCTCCAGCTGAGACTTCCCTTCCTGGCTGCGGAGGTGCTGGCTAAAACAGCAAGAATATGGTGCACGCATGTATGTGTGAATCTGGAGAAGATCCCTCAGATTGGGATTGAGACTTTCCATTCAAATTGTGGGTGTGTTTCAGTGTTAGGATATTAAAATATCCTTACTTGAAAGGCCTGCTCCCCCAGCTCCTGGGAGGCAGGAGCACCCCCGCTGCAGACCTTCATGTGTCGGACCTGCCGCTCCAGCTTGGCCCGGGCTCTCTCACTGTCCTTGAACCGGCTCTCAGCATCACGCAGCCTCAGCAGCTCCTCCTGCAGCAGGCTGTGCTGTCTCTGCAAGAGAGCCAGCTCCCCGATGGTGGACCCTGTACTGGCCTCCCGATTCCCACCGGAGCGCCAAACTCCTCCTCCAGCTGGCGTCATGCTTTCCTGCGGCTGCAGCAGCAGCAGCTCCAAGATGGAGTCTTGTTTGATGACGGCACCCTGCAGGATATAAATTTTCATTATTAATATCTCACAATGTGGTGTGCTGTCTACGACTCAAGTATGTTAAAGATGTACAGACTCACCTGGAGTGCATGTAGATAAGAACTGAGATTTATCACCCTTTGATAGGTCTCCTGTTAAAGACAGGCAGCATACTTATTACTGATGCATGTCACACACACAAACACACACACACAGTTTAAGAAACATCCACCTTACTTACTGTGGGTGGTGTCTTGTCTTGACCCCTCATGCAGTCCTTTTAGCAGGTGACAGAGAGTGTATGATGAGAATGATGAAACATTTGATTAAATTAAATGTACATTTGTACATAAAAGAAATTATGTAACAATCGTTTGTGTGTTAGGAGCGAGTGTTTCGCTTCCTTAAAGAGTTTCAGAATGAAGTGAGAGAGTTGGAAAAACTGGAGACTGAGTTCTCAGTGTTTTCTGGAAATTCTCTGCAGTTCTCATTTTCCTGGAAAAGTACTTAACAGAACCTGGGATTCATGTGCCTGTGTGCACTTTTGTTTTTGTACTGAATGTTTTTTTGGTACTGTATGTACTGAAAAAAAACCCCCAAAAACACCTGTCGTAACAAGATCTGACCTCAAAATGTCCACTACTGATCCATAACAGTATCAACTTTCAGCTGCTTCTTCCTCTTCTCTACTTTTTTTCTGCTCAACAATGTTAGGAGGCAAAAAAGGGCCTCTAATCTGTGATCATATTTGATTCTGGAAAATACAATGTGCACCAGTGAACTAGAATCTGATATAAGGTCCTCCCACAAGTTAAGATAAGAGTGTAAGACCTTGTTGATCGTGTGTTAGTGTTGGTTTTGGTTATCAAATTACCAAAAACCAGCTGACATGAAGTGAGTCTACCCAGTGCGTAATCCTGCCTCACAACTGTATGAACAAAACAAAGAGAGACATCTGTATATCAGGGTGCAGCATCCAGCAGGTGAAGCATCACGTGCAGAAGATTTCCTTTATTTTACGATTAACCGTCCAATATCAATGCTTAAAAGCACTGGACTAAGAAAGACTTTAACTTCACGCAGTAATAAGCTGTTAAGAGGATGCTGATAATTTAATTTAAGTTACTTGACAGTGACACCCACCCATAAAAACCACATTCCCACCTATTATACTTCCATCTCGGCCTCCAACTCACCTTTGCTGCAAAGAAATCATGAGCTCCATTGACCAGCAGATCCTGATCACCTGAGCAGAGACAAACCCAGCAGTCACTCAGTATATATATTATATTGAACAACTAAATAATCTATTACAGCAAACAAAACCCTCATTACTGCCACGTCTTATAGCTTTCCATACTGATTTAATTGTTATACGGTACGTTTGTGTTGCTACACAGCTGTGATGAGCACAATAACATCTTATCTTGTCGTGTTGCAGTACAGACTGGTGTCTTTGGTGACTCACTGGTTTCTATCATCTCCATGTGGTTGTGATGGCACGAAGGAGGGATCTCCACGCTGGAACCCAGGAGGAGCTCGCTCAACCTGTCCACTGTGGAAACACACACACACACACACACACACACCTGTGTGACTCACAGATATAATCTTTTCTCTTTACTCTAAGACAAAACATGTCATTTCACGCTTTAGTCTTTTGCTTGCACTCAAATGTATGTAGGTTTGACATGAAGCTGTGGTGTATTACCTTCAGCTGTAGCATCCAATAGGAGTTTCTCTGCACGGGGAGCCTGAGGTGTGTCTGCCCTGAACAGGTAACGAGTGATGGGAGGCTGCAGGC
Organism: Miichthys miiuy; assembly: GCA_036365135.1. NCBI lineage: Eukaryota > Metazoa > Chordata > Actinopteri > Sciaenidae > Miichthys > Miichthys miiuy. The sequence continues at coordinate 21,681,207 of CM071614.1, read as the reverse complement.
CCTCCTGACCACTCGTCACCTCCGCCAGCTCACAGAAGAGAGTCACCCTCTCCTGCAGGAGCTCCAGCATTTCCCGGTCCTTCTGCTGGAGGTCAGCTGTAGAGTGGTAGGTGAGGATTAACACAAATCACGCGCTCAGATGCATGACAAAATGGACTGTTTTGGACACAAGAACCCGAGGCTTCACTTCGCTTCAGTCAGAGATGAGTGCTCTCCGTGGTCGTGGTACAAACGTTTGTCTCCTCACCTCTGAGTCTCCTCAGATGGGCCTTGTATTCAGTCTCTATGAGGGGGAACTCCTCTCTCGATGGGCACCTGAACACACAAAAGCACAAACCACACAAATGAAGCCAATATACAAGCACCTTAAAACAACCCTGGCGAACATGGCACTGTTGTGGTAAGGGTGAAGCCTCAGCAGCTAACTCTTGGTCATGTGGTGTGATTCGCACTAGTCATGAGGCTATGTGGGGGGTTGTTCTCCCTCTGTGTAGGACCAGGACCATGTCGTTGGAGGACATTGCCTGGCTCCTTCATGCTCTCCCATCTTTACATTTGTGCTGCCATATCTCAGGGATCTGATGTTGGGTTATATTGGATTTACACGCTCGGGTTACCTTCAGCTTCTAGCTTGAAAACATATGCTGAGGCTGTGGGACCCCCCAGGTGGGTGGAGCTGAGATCTGATGGGGGTAAACCAATAGCGAAGCCCGTTAGAGGGTTACCCACAAACTCAGAGAGCTGGTGTTTCATCCGGTACTATTTTTTGCTGCTGTATGGATTAAAGAGATGTTTGCTTGACTGTCTAAGATGTTTGAATGTCATCCTCTCTGACACAGTATCAACAAAAAAACGCATATTTTAAACTTTATTCGCTGTAACTGTAATATTACTGTACATCTACCATACACTGTGTGATGCCACGGTGTAGAATAATCCAGAAAGGGCATCAACAAAGCGACACTGATAACATTTCACCATCGTCAAACTGTGACTATAAACTCTTTTACAATACACATTTTCCTGTTTCCTTCGTTGAGGCAGTGGGCCAGCACTTTCCCTGTACTTGACTACAGGGGGCTTCATTGTGTCACACTGCAGACACAGGCAGATCCCCCTACCCCCAAACCAACACCACTAAACCATCACCTGTCCACGAACTGACAGCTTAAAGGTCTCCTCTCTTATTAGCCATTCATTCAGTGTATTTTAGGCATGACTTGACTGGTGCTGTAAGTCCACGCACAGTTTCAAATTCACTGAGACTGAGCGCCGCGTTATAGCCAACTTAAACTGTCACATTTATGAAGTGTTATTTTTTTATTTAAACAGCTGACTTATAAAATAAGTTTCAGTTATGGTTTTTCATCCTGACATCTTGACTCGGCTGTCGTCTTCTGTTTTTGTGCTTCATGTTTAAAGCTCTAATTCTAGTGTGATAGTTACAGCAATGCAAATATGCAATAGTACATAAAGAAATGGGAACCAGTGGAGCTGGGGGTGAATGTTGTGTTAAAGGATAGGTTTGTCCTACAAAGCTGCTGTACTACAGCAACATATAAACAAGATGAAGTTTAATAAAGTCAGAGGCGAAGTTCAGCAACTTGCCCCTTTTGCACAAACATCAATCTTAATTAATCCTGCATTTCTCAGAGTAATCTAAGAGTAACGAGTAGCCAAAACTCTGCTTCTCTAATGATGAGCTAAATCACTCATAAATCCTGTTGTTTTATTGGTTTTAGGACCGTCTTCTGCCTTGTTACACCCATTGACTTGTCTGGAGGTGGGTTTAGGATGAAGCTCGAAACTCCAAAAGAGATTCAATTTCATACTGTCTAATTTGATAATATTAATAATAATAATAATAATTAAGTAATATCAAAGTGCCTGAATGTTGAAAAAATGTGTCTTCTCTTTTCAAACATTTAATAATATTTCAAATTTTAACAAGAACAGAGCAACTCATTAAAGGGAAATCTCCACCAGATGTGTCAGGAGTCATGTAGGTGGGAGCAGAGAGTGTAGGGCAGGCTGTGTGTTCAGAGAGCGTAGCATGAGGGGAGTGTAATGAAGGGGAGACAGTATAAAGGCTATATTATCAAGGTGCAAATGTGGACAAAAGAAACGACGAACACTAACATGACTTATAAACAAGATTCCAAAAAACTTGCAGCTGGTTAAGAGAGGTGAGGAGTCATCAGATAGCCATGTAAAACAGGTGTGCACAAGAAGTATGCAAGACAGATAGATGCATGGACACATGACACACAAACACATTAACATGAATGATAATAATCATTCTGACTGTAAGGTAAGTTTTGAGGCTGGTGGGGCGCCCTCTATTGGCCGCCTACTGCTTGCCTAGTTGCTTAAGGTCTTTAGGCCTGTGTTACATTTAATACATATCATATTCTATATAGAGATGTTTATATGTTCATTTCTTTGGCTCCATTTACATTTCCTACTGGTAGGTGACTGTCAAGTGGTACAGTATCTGGGAGATAAGATATGAGTATGTTTGAATGAATGAATGTTTGAATTTTTGACACATGAAGCAACAACAAATGAAATCTTCTGGTATATTTACCCCCAGCATCTTCTCCACTTATTCCATGCTTTACAAAAATAGTTTTTGAACTGTAGTGACTGTAGCTTTTATTTACTTTTTGAAATATTTACCATTTTCTCCTTTTTCTACCATAATGTGATTTTGTATTTTCATTTATTTTGAGCAAATAGCAACTTATTTGCACCTGAAAGCTCTGGTGGTGTAAATGAGGCGTGTAGGCACTTACTAGGTGTTATGTAGTGAAGTCACAGACATGGCCTGACTGGCAGGTTCAGATTGACATGCCTAAATTTAGAATAACCGATCCGATGTATTAGAAATGACAGGAAAAACAGGATCATGTTGTACAACTAAAATGTTTCAATGGGAAAAGAGTGATTATATCACCCGGACGTCATCATTGTAAAATGACGGGAAAAACTGTCTAGTAGCCTACATTTCCCAGGGTTCTACACCTTCAATCTCTATCTCAGGAGCGAAAACAGTGTGTTTGTATGTGTGGGTGCCCACTTGCTGACGGTGCGCTGGATGTGGCGTATCCAGACGTTCTTGTCCTCCTTGGAGGCAGCGTGGAACTCGTACATCTCAGGAGGCACGGAGTCGATGATGAGGAACATGCCTCGCTCCTGATTTGCGATATCCCTCACTATCAGGTTCTGAAGGGACAGCACTGGAGGTTTGTCCTGGATCACACAGGAGAAAGTAATGTGTTTTTCCAGTCATCTGTGCAACAAATGATCCATTTGAGAATTAAAATTTTTGTTTGTTTTTGTGTGTGTGAGTACATTTTCTTACCAGACATGGAAAGATGTACCTCTGGTCTTTCTCCTGCAGGCACACCAGGATGTCTGTCATCAACAAGACCTGTGTATCTGCAAGACACACGGTAAACAAAACACAAACAAACATGAAGCCATACTTAGTAGTAGAAAAGCTGTTGTTGTCATCTTATGCTTTATCATTTTAACTGCCCATTTCAAAGTCAGGAGGTCGGTGAGCCTTTGAAATGTGGCTGGTGTGTTAAAGAGTCCAAAGGGCATCAGATTCCACTCAAATAATCCTTTTGGGGGAGCTTTGCAGGCTCAAGAAGTGTCCTAAGTTTAGGATGTTGATGTGCTTGGCAGTGAACACTGTGGTCAGTCTTGTAATAGTTGTGGACTCTGGTCTTTCTTCCTCAACATTACATTGTCATTATTATCCAGCTGCTGTTGCTGGGTCGGGTTTGCTGCAGTCTGATAGTCACCATCAGCAGTGTAAAGAGTCGGACAGTGCCAGGCGCACACTGTTGTGCATGCTGGCCTGACAATGTGCACCTCTGCTCAGGTTAACCCTCTGGGGTCAGAGCAATCGTCCACGATTGCAAAAGCAATTCATAAGACCCCAAAAGTGTTACAGCGAGGCACTTTCTTACCGACAGCGGTTATCTCCTGGTGGTCCGAGCAGTCACGTGCCTGCTGCAGCAAGGAGAGCCCCAAGATAACTTTAATGCTGTCAGTTATTTCAGCCATAATGAAGTTAACACTGGTGACTCTACTCCCAACATGCACTGGCAGAATGACTTCGCCAAGGACTGCCCAGGGCCGACGCCCTGTAGCATCTTTGAGATGGACTCAGTGAGAATGGAGCTGAAATGATGAGAGGTTTTTTGATGAAAAGCTCTGCACTATGCTGTCCTAGCTCTGGGAGGTAGCCATGACAACTAGCCCTAATGTGAAGTCAATGGTGAGTGTTGACCTTCAGTAGTATTTTCATGTGTAGAGCCATCAAGATACTTTACACACAGACTAATCTTTCCACAGCGTTGTGTACCTTTGAGCCGAGATCCTGGGGTTTTCCATAAAAGAGTCCCTTCGTGGACGAGTCTTCGGCGGAACAACTCCCCAGCCTTGAAAAGTCCACCGTTCCTCACTCTTGTCTCAGTCCGTGGATCCAATTTGGCCTGGATCTCCTGGAGCCGCTGTGTTTTCTCCATGTCCTCCATCTGCCAACAAGGATAAAAGTCATCCTTCCATTTGAACTCCATTTGAAGAAAGTATTAATGAATAAACTGCCTATAAAGCCTGAAAAATGCTAAGGGCCACACAGTCGTATATTATGGCCAATGTGGTACTCAGAAAGTATTTTGGTACCTGCTGATCTATTGAACTAAGAAGTTCTCTGATCATGGAGAGAGCCTGGGCCAGAGAGGAAGCTTCATCTTCATCATCTAAAAGAGAAATATAGAAATTATTATTGTAAGTAAACATAAGAACTTTAGGCAACAGACACAATGTTGACAGAATATTATTTATCTACAAGTATTCATCACTTTTGTCAATCATTAAACTGCTTATAGACTGATCAAAGCAAAGGATTTTGGTTGGTGACAGTTGTTCATATATAAAACAAACTAATCTCTCTGCAGTAAAAACTCCTTGGAAAAGGGAAGCAGAATATAAAGGTCAAGTAATTAATACTTTTGACCATAGTGGTGCAGCAGGAAAATGGCTGACATAGAATTGTGGTCTGATCAAGTGCCAAGATGTGGATGCAAATGTGCTGCCAAAAGCACATGCAAGATTGCAAGATGCAAGATTGTGGATATCCTGTTATGTTTTCTGTGCACGGCATATTGTTTCCTGGTTTTACTTTGTTGTGTTAAAGCAGATCTGGATGTTTCATTTTGCAGTAAAATCCTATGGTTGTAATGTAAAAAGAAGTGCACTGATAATAAAGCCATTGTGACTGGGACGACTCACCGATGGTGTTGTCCAGAATGCGCTGGATAAGGACAGGATACTTGGAGATCCGCTGAGTCACCAATAAGATGCACTCTTGAACACCATGGCAACGTAGCAAGGGTCCTCTGCTCACCCGCTGGTCGGAGACAGAGACAGACACAAACTGAGAAGATTTTCCTGGCATCCTGTCATTTTTTTTTGCCAAATCTTTCACCTTTAATGGAATGAAAAAAGACAGATGAACAGGAAAAAACAGAGGCACAATAACAATGAAGGTGTTTTCGGTTTAGCCTGTTCGGTTCCTGTGTGTGTGGCTTTTTGTGCATGGTGGCACGACTACTACCAGTCCTCCTGTTTTCACTTTGCCAGCGGCTAATTCTTCCTGTTATTTTCAGAGAGTGCTACTCTCTTCCTGTCCTGCAGTATCCTTGATTACTGCTTTGGAGAAGTTTGTGCTGACCTGTCCTCACCCACTGCTCATTAATTTTTCAAACTGCATGCCTCCTCCTTGTTTTTCCAAAACACTCCCACATGGCCTACTTTTTCCTCCTGACGATGATGAAAAATTAGGCTGCCACTGAGTGAGGAAAGCAGTTCACTGCCTGCTCCTCTGTTGACCTCTTTTTTCGACCACACAACCCCAGGTTAAGAGGCAGACTGTTGCATCTACCCCATGGAGGAAGACAAGTGGTCAACTACGTCATCAAACTCCAGATTGTAGGCGCTGAAAGTCAGTAAAATGCTCATGCTTATCATCACTGGATATATTATAAATTGGCATGGTTTGTGCAAGAGCTCTACCATATCACTGGTACCCATCTACGTTGCATGAATGACACTGGTGTAGTAATTTAAAAAACAATACCCACCCTAGCAACAGTCTGTATTCCCTGCTGTTGTCTGCCAAGCAATACAGAAGTATCCATTGCTTCACTACCAGACTACCAGAGTTTCTTTCCTCAGGCTGTTAGACTCCTTAACTCATCCTCCGCACTCCACCATAATATTTAATGGATGATATTCAACACATGCAGAATATTAGGCGAGTTGCTCAAAATCCAAAGTCCACTTGTGGTTCCTGGGTTTCGTTTGTGCCACACAGTAAATACCTTCAGGCGGAGCAGGCAAGCATCACTTCAACAAAGTGCCCCTCCTGACCTTTCCTGACCTGGATTGTCAGTTTGTGGTAGAAGTGGGTGGCTCAGATGTTTGGGGAGGATTAATCTTGTCACAAAACATCATGATGATCGGAAGCATAAACCTTACACCTTCCTTCTTCTGCAAGCTCTTGTCCATAGAGAGAAACTATGCCATTGGCATTGATTCTTGCTGTTCTGCAACCAGTCTAACCTCTCTGGACAGAAAAGTCTGGCCTGCCTCCTCCATTATATGTGCTGTTTCTTGGCACATCAATTATCATATGGTAAAGTAATCACACCATCAATAACCAGCCTCAAACTGGCTTTTTTTTCCCAGACTAACTCCATTTCCAGGTGTTCCAGTGTACAAATGCTCCCATATTGCTTGGGATCCAGGGATTATCCCCACCTTAGCCTTCCTGTGTCAATGTTATTAGGGTTAGGAGCTGCCATTCTGACCCTTGACACTTTGACCAAGGGCTTCGCTTCCCCAGTCCAGCCTCTGGATACATACACCAGGAAATGTAGACACCATTACGCTGCATCATTTCCTAAATTAAGGCTTCCTGGAGTGCAAAGCTCCCCTGGAGTAGGATATCCAGTTATTGTGTGGCAGAAGCAGAGGTGTTTACTACTCTACTCAAGTAAAAAAGACTGTGAGAAACCTCTGAGCATATCATAACAACACTTGTACACTACTGCACTGAAATGAAGCAATATTTAAGCTGGGCAAAAATCCAGTAAAAAAACATGAGAACAGATAGAAGAGAGAACTTATTTCAAACAGGACTGAATGTCAAAGAAATGGTCGCCATGAGTTTGCGTTTCAAGTTTCAAGTAAGACACAGAAACTAAAGACCAAACAGCCAAAGGCAGCCTGCTGAGGCTATTGTTGGGGGGCTTAATTATTTATTGGTGGGGGTATGGAATTTATGGTTTCCATCCATTTTCCATAAACGCTTATCCTTATCAGGGTTGCTGGAGGATAGAGCCAATCCCAGCTAACATTGGACAAGAGGTGGGGTACACCTGGGACAAGCCGACTGTTCATGACAGGGCTGATGCAACCATTCACAAAACGTGTTATGTATTCTGATGTGTATTTTCTTGTGTCTGTCTCACCCGTATGAAGCACTGGAACCTCTTGTCTCTGGCCAGCAGCTCTTTGTACAATTTGACGGCTTTCAAGTGGCGACTACAGAACTCAGCGTAGGTCTTCCTCATGTCATCTGCACACTGGCCTGAGAACTGATAGAAGAACACATAGACACAAGTTGAGATGCATTGTTCAGACCTAGTATCTCTTATCTAGAGATGGGGTATCAAATATTTGTTTGGAAATCACATTTCATGGTGTGCACAATCATAATTGAACCTCTGATTGTCACTGATAAAACTCTAGTCTTCTATTTGGGGTATTCTTATGGTTTATATATGCTGTGCAGTCACCTGCTCTAGTAGTATGTCTCCCAGCTGGTGAATGGTGAAGTTGCAGCTGGATCCAGACTGCAGGCTGCTTTTGCGCCGCTTGAGAAGTTCTGACAGGAAATGGTAATGTATCCTGATCAGCTGGTCCAGGCAGGGGAACAGGGCATGCACGGTGCTGGGATCCAGCTGAAGCTCCTCCAGCATGCCCTGTCTGAACACCCTTTCCATGATGCGCAGCGTTCGCATGTGGTGCAGCTCTGTCTGAATCAGCTCTGCGAAGGACACATACCCACATCACACATCAAAACCATGTAGCAGACTGTAGCAGTCATACAGCGCATATAATAAGAGGAACTGCACTTCTTACGTCATATATACTAATAAACTACTGCTGCAAAATGGATGATGTTTTTCTCACCATATATGACGTCCTGCCTCTTGATGACATTTTTGCGGTGTGCTTGCAAGTAACCGCTGTCCACGGCCATGCTCCATGAGTCAGCCTTAAAGTCCTGGCCCTCGTACTCCATCTCCTCCAGCACTGAAGTATAGTAGCTGTCTCCTAAACAAGAGACAATCATCAGCATAAAAGATCACAGACCAAGGTCAGCAAGGTGTGACACTACCTAAGACACTGCCTAAGATAGTCGGTTGTAGAAATGTCAAACAAACTACATAGTTCTTGCCCAAAGTTGCATGGCATTAGCATTAAATGGCTAATCTCCATTAAGGGGAGACTCAAGTGTGGCTACAGAGGTGAGAGGTCAAATGTTACATCGCCAAATTTAGTCTAACTTTGGAGCGTTGTTTAACCCCATCCTGATAAGCTAGTATGACATGGTTGATGACGATGAATGGCCTTGCTACAACATCCAAAAGACAGTAATGTCAGCTGTGGCTAACATTACAATGAATGAGTTCCCAGGCATTTTACTATAATGTAGTAGTTTGAATGTTCTGGTACCGTCATCGTTGAGAGACTCCACTGACATAGCTCTGGCCCTGAAGCTGAGGGAGTCTGTGGACTGGGACAAGATCCTGCGCAGCCCCAGAGGAGAGTCGTCATTTAGGTTCCTACAGCACACAGAAACACACACACCATTGGTATTAATATGTATTAACAATTGGCCCTACAGTAAAAGTAAGGAATTGGCCCAGAAGAGCCTGCTGTCAGTAATCCTGCTCCACTCAGCACATGTAGCATGAATTACAAGGGTTTAAAAATACTTTATGGATCCGATGGGTGTCATGATTGTCAGTTTCCTACATTGTATTGTAGCTGCTGGCCAATGAAAGTGAGGCTCACCCTGCGATGTTGTTAGTGGAGACACTCTTGGACAAGGAAAGGCCGGAGCGACCACGGCGGGATCCTAGCAGGGACTGTCGGAAGCTATCGGAGGGATAGATGGCTGAACTCGGACGCTCGCGCATTCCTGGAGCTAGGGGATAAAGAGGATGTAGAACAAGGAGAGTGACAAGGGATGTTTAGCATCATAGCATGTTTAGGAGGAAGATGAAACAAATAGAGGAGAAGGAGGGAAAAAGAACTCAAAAAAATTTGAATGACAATTCAAACAACTCAACATTGTATATGTGTGTCAGAAAAGTTCTCACTTTTTGTGCGCAGCGTGACGTTCTGCAAAGATGAGTTATTCCGCATTAGTGCCGTCTTCTGTTGCTGGGTTTAATGAAGGACACAGATCAGCATGTATCATGCCCAACAACATTCTACTTTTAAAAATCTAAGTCATTTTCCAAAGTACTTGAACTATCAACATGTTTTATGTCTTTAAAGATATATTCCTATAATTTTGTTGTATCACCAAATATCACCTAAATACTGTACAACACTATACAAAAACACAAAAAGAGGCGACAACACACAAGCTCCCAAACTGATATACCCACTGACAACCTCCTGTTGGTTTGTTGTGAGTCGTAGCAGCTGTCACATTGTGGGAATTTGGTCCTAAATGTCTTGACTATGTCAGCTCCAAATCGGCCTTCAGTGGATGTCTCTTAGTGTGATCTGACGACCATTTTTTTGATTGAGGATCAAAGATTTGCCACGTTTCTTTCAACCTTTGTTTCAAACTGTCGAAAATCACCCAGTCTAAAGAGGTAAAGTGTCAAAAAATGTCATGTCTGCTAGTAGCTTAAAGTTGTTCATTACATTGAAGTGTTAATTTAATTCACTGATTAGATCATTTTGAAACAAAACTGACTCAAGCTCCCTCAATATATGTAGAGAACAAACCCTGAACAATGACATCTTTCAGTGATTACAGTTGTGATGGTTTGTGGTGTTGCTGTCTTACCCTCTGTTTCATTTTGCCGCAGTTTGGCAAAGTGTCTCGACAGCGGTTGTGGATGGTGACATTGCATGCTGGAAAAAATAAAAAGCAAACATAAAGAACACAAAGATGTCAAGTCTTGATCTCTTTATATGACACAGCACATTTGGCCATTTTCAGAGAGCCTACAGAGCACTGACTGAACTTTTACTTCTGCCTGAGTACTCTTTGTTTTATCTTTTGCTACTCCACCTCCACCACTCACTGTGTTTCAGGGCGTAGAGCCACTGCTGGGGGGGGGGGAATATATGGAGTGAACCAAAGTTGTAGGAAAATAAACAAACAAGAGTTGGCTGATGCTATCGTGGTGACCTTTATTTCACCAAAATTCAACTTTCAGCTTCAACTGACTGATGTGGTTTCAGGGGGGCATTAACTTTTTCGAGCCTCTGAAGGGGAGGCATGACAGAAAAAGTTTAAAAACCCATTCCTGTACATGAAGATGCAGACGGGCCGTAACTGTGTTACTTACTGGGGCAGCTGAGTGCCTCCTTGGCAGTAATACTCTTGTTGCATGCTGTACAGAGTGTCGTTCCTGACACTGTCAACGAGGTGAAGAGGTGACCGTTGCTGTAACGTGCCTCCCTCTCCCTCGCCGCCTTCTCTCGCTCCCTCATTCGCTCTCTCTCTTTATTCTGGAAAAGAAAGAAACGAGAAACAAAGCGAGACAAAGTATGAAAAATACTTCCTGTGTGTCTGCGAATGTCACAGAGTTCATCAGATGAAGTCGAAGAAGAAGAAAGATGCAAGCCAAGGGTTCAGTACATGGGGATCCAAAAAATACAAGAAAATAATGACACAATTTTCTGCATTCTGATAAATAAACATGTCAAAACTAAATATAAATCAGTAACTAAATCGGTTTCTATAGCTCAGTATTCATTCTACTTGACATAAGGGTAAATGATACCAGTGATGAGCGCGTCTGCATGTTGTGCTGCTGCACATACATAAAAGATGTGCATGAGACACCCACATGGTCCATGCTCCTGTAAGACTTACCACCTTGTGCTTTGCATTTATTATTTAAAAGGTGTTAAATCGATGGTGTGATGCATGCTTTTGCACCCTCAAAAGAACCAGGCCTGAATATAAAATGATCATGACTACATAAAAAAATAATAACAAGGGGGGAAAAAAAGTTATTACTTGTGTCTAAAGACATTGTAGCCATGTCAAATGACCTGTGGGGTGAGGACAAATTACAGCAACGTGGTTGTTATATCATTTGATAAGTGGGGAAGAGTTGACAAACACTGGAGGGATGTTAAGCATAATTACAGATAGTCACAGATGAGCACATCATGCACACAGGCGGCGCTGAAAGGTTAGAGACAAAAGCTGTGTGTAAGTGCAGTTGGGCATAAAAAAAGCATTGTTTGTCTTCTTGTCTGCACTCTCTTAAAAGCCACCACTGTCAACCTTTGCCTAATAAACGGCATTTTGCATTTCAGAGAACAGGTAGCTGCAGGAATGAGTAAGAACTAGAAGAAGAAGAAGAAGAAATAAGCAAGAATGAAAGCAAGTGACTCATTTCTCTCTCACCGTCCACCCATTTTCAATAACTGCCGATCACAGCCGATGGGCGTTGGGCGAGAGACGGGGTACACCCCAGACAAGTGACACATGAGACAAACAAGCATTCATGCTCACAATCATGGAGGTTAATTGGTTAATCGTGACCATCTTTGGACTGTGAAAGGAATCCACACAGACACCAGGAGAACATGCAAACCATCCCAACTCACTGACAGGTTCAAACCCAGAACACATTCATTCATCCAAACTACTATCTAGATTTCTATAGAAGTAAAGTGTCTTTTTATTAGGTGTTTGGAGGCAATGAAAAGTGAATGATAATTAGCAAAACCTGATTATGATTTAGTGTTGATGATGATAGAGTGATCAGCCTTTGGCGAGTGGTGTGAGGCTAGTAACGTGCATTTCCTCATCATGCAAATCCAGAACTTAGTTGTGTCCGTATGTGTTATTTTGAGAGTATCTTTGTTGTATTTGTTAATTTGTTTGTTTCTGTGTGACGTGGTAAACTGGTGATAGTAGATGGGTGTAGCAGTTATTATGGGCCTGGCAATGAAGAGCAGACATTTGCAAGTGGGTGAGTTGGCATCTAAAAAGTATACAACATATATTCCAGGTGAGTAGTGTAGAGTAGGGTGTAATGTGATTTTGTGCAAATGTAAAAAGGCCGACCATGTGTATAAACAACTATTAATAACATATATATATATATATATATATTTATATATATATATATATATATATATATTTGTTTCAATCTCTAAAGGTAGACACCTTTAATGTAACAGTATTCCTGCAGAACGCCACTGAATCACTGAATCAAGACACAGTATCTACTCAGTAAACGGGAATACATCAACTACCTTATCAATACATGCCGATATGCAGAGACATGCTGTATCTCTGAAACGCAAGCAGCCCCTTACGTAAAAGTACGTAAAGCTATCAACTATTTCACTGATTTTGTGAAACTGGATCATGTTTTATGTCCTCCAGTTGGTCCTGCATCAACTTTACTGGACAGTAAAGTAATCTGCTGCCAACTGTAGCTGCTGTTAGCTAATGTTAGCGTAGTTTGTTAGCCGGGATGACTGGAGTGTGAGCCCAAAGCACCGGAGGAATGTTAGTTTTTTAGGGCCTGGGCACTTGACGGTGTCGTGCCAGAACCGGAGCTGGGCAAGCGTGCAATGTGACCAGGCTCAGCAGCCTCTACGGACATAATGTCAGAGGTGGAAAGACCGAAGAGGACGTTGACAGAGGAAGCTAAGAAAAGAAAAGAAGAGAGTGACCAAGCAAGAAGCCGCCAGATAAGAGTAAATCCGGGGCTGACTTTTAGTCGTTAGCGAGAGCTTGGTGAAATAAAAGGCTGAAAGAAAGAAGGCGCAGAGTTGGGCTTCTTGCTGTTGGACTAGTAAGTAATATTAGCTAGCTGCTATGTCGCTTGACGTTTGGCTGTACTGCACTCTGAAACTGGGGGCACTAAATCGCCGATATTACATATAGCAGAAAAAGCTTTAAGCAACATTGAAACTTACCTGAATTTTGCGTGACATCATCCTTTGTGGGTCTTGTTAGTGTAACTCCTGAACCACAACAACGGCAGAACTGCACGTCTGTAGAAAAAGTGTGTAGGCTGCCTGAATACATATACAATGTAAAAACCCCTTTCTCCCTCACAATTGTTCTTTCGTTTTGTTCCGTGTGAACAGGAACTGAACTTTTCATGATACAGTTTACACAACGTAAACAATATTTATTAGAAAACTACAAACCTTGAACTTGAGCAATGTTTTTGATCTCGAGTAGAACTATTTACAGGATAAGTTTATTATGAAACGGATATTGAAACATCTTACCCTGATGACACTCGTAAAGAGTATACTATCAGATACTCATTTAAGTACTTGCTCAACCCTAAAATAAAACATTTTATTGCAGATATTGAAGTAGATTAGACATTTTCTAACTTTTTTTTTGTGTGTGACATAAATGGATATAGATACAGACAACAGCGTGACGTTACATGCTTTGTCAAGTCTATAAACACAATCTCCAAAAGTCAGACTCAGTGTTGAGTCAAAAAGCAGAGGAGAGCGACAGCCGAGAAAATCTTTTTAACTGAACAATAACTTTCAAAATGAGCACCACCACCACCACCACACATGACTGAGACCATAATGACTTAGTATTTCAGGAGAAATCAGAACTTTTTTGGAGCCAGCATCAAGTAACCATCAGTGATATTGAACTTTAAGGTACTTACACATTGGCTTCCACCTCAGCAGTTGCCGCTCTATGAGCCGTTTGGACTCTCTAAAATGAAGTAAGTGTGAAGCCACTTCACTGTATTTATCCTGCGTGCTCATTTGTGTCATCTATTTGGGGTGTTTTTCTTCCTTTGCTGAACGCTGCTACTCGGAAAAGAAGAAGCTCTTATGGTGATCACATGAACACGGTCGTAAAAGCAGAAGTCAGAATAGACAGGAAACATTTCCACATCTTAACTATGGATGGCTTCTAATTTTTGATGACATTAATATGGAGAAAAGGTAAATAGTTTAGAAATTATGAAAGTTATTCGACTAAGTGATAGCAACAGTTGTGGTGGTAGTAGTGTTGTATTTAGAGTAGCTATAGTGACAGTAGTAGTAGTAGAAGGAATCTTAATTGAAGTCGATTTTCACCCACACATTCAGTAGTTGTAGTGTTCCCCGCGTTTACTGCAGTAACTCAGAAATTGCTTCAAAAGTTGTCAAATATCTACCGTAAAGAGAAATATTTCATCACATTTTGAGCCTCTCCCTACCTTCATCTCTGGATTAAAAACAAATCATCAAACAAGCAGTTTAACAGACAGCAACACCCCACTGGCACCGCACCGGCATCCTCCAGCAACATGCATGCATCTGTTGCTTCTTCTGAAAGCCTGCTGCACTTTGCAGCTCACAAAATGTTAAATATACAACTGCCTTCCCCTCAGTGTCCTTTGTAGAGGTAATCAGAAAAGAGCACAGGACTGTCATAATTAAACAAAACTGGCTGACAATAAATAAAAGTGGCTATATGGACTCAGCAACAGGTGCTGTGTAGCCAGAAAAGGGGCTTCCAGGCGTGCATAAATTCAAAATAAAAACTTTTACTTGGGGTTGTTTCTCTGTACATACACACAGGCACATTAGCGCTCTGTGAAAACATGCTGCACACTGTTAACACCTTCTGCACGACATTCACTTTCTTCCTGTGTCACTTAAAGGACTCCCGAGTCTTCCCGTGTGAACACAGACACCACAAGTTTACACGATCAAAAACTAGCTGCTAAGTGTGAAAGGGCATATTACTGTATGAGTGAATAAAATGAAATATTACAGAATAAAATAAAGAAACAAGTGAATAAAATGGTATATTAAGTCATTATAATGGGGGGTTGTACTGTCATTAAATGACATTACTGTGAGTCCCACACATGTAGTCCTTATAGCTGTTGTAAAGGAGAACAGCTTTGCAAAACTGATGTGGACAAAACTCAATAAAGTAAAGGAACGATCTGCATTGGCCTCATTCATTGTATCCAATTCTGATTGTCCTGGGTCAACTCTACTTATAACACTCGCCCCTCTTATCTCATACAGCCTGGCTCTAATAACTTTCAACATCTCCCTTAATTTCCCCTCACTCAATTCAAGGTGGTCTTTCAGTCCACGTCTTCGTAAAAGGAAGTTGTCACCAAGCTTTGGGCCACTTGTGAATAGACTCATCTCTCTCCTCTCTGAGCTCTGTATCATATGAAGTGCTGCAGAAACACTCTGCTCGGCTCTGAGATCCTTGCACTATAAATACTCCTACCTCCAGCCTCCCCCACTTACTTTCAGCAGAAGCAGAAGGACTACTCCTGGGAGAAAATGTGACGTCGCTGCTTTACGACACTGAAAAACTACGACACTGTTGAAATTATGACGTGTTGTGGTTTCCTGATATTTGACATTTTAAATATTCAAAATGAAGTGTTGTTTCTATGGTTCTATTTGTAGGTTTTATGTAAAATAAGGCAAGGAAGGTAAAGATTATATTATGCAAAAATATGATGATGACGTTCATCCTTCATGTACATCATGATTCATTTGCTCAATCTGTTTCTATTGCACTTTAGTGCGCATGTGGGCATTCATAGAGAATTATAATGTATTCATAATACTTTATGACTCAAAAACACCTATAATGCTATAAACAAGTTAACAGCAGTTATAAAACATAATAGATGTGACTTATAATCACTCACTGTATGGTCGCTAACACTGCATAGCGCTGTACTGATCTAATCCAACTGACTCCACACATGATGACTACACAGAGCCAGCACACAGCTATAATACATAAAAACACATCCTGCCACATGTCTAGATGAATGATATGCTTCACTGGTAGATGTCCCCTCCACAGTGTTCGTACTCTGAAACACTTGATAAATACAGGCCCTAATTCTGTCCACCATCCACCCAACCTTACAGTTAAAACTTGGCTTCAACCCAGACATTCTCGATAACTCGTGATAAAAAAAATTATGCAACGTCTTCTCAAATAATCTGAACTGAATTTTAAAGCAACATGTAACCTTTCTACCTAAAAATAACCTGCCTGGTGCCAGTGTCGTGCCAGAACCGGAGCTGTGTGATCGAGAAAATATATAACTCAGCTCACCTGCCTCTGCGGACATGGCAGAGAGTAAGAAATTAGGACATTAGGAAGCTAAAGAGAAAAAAGTAGAGACTGACCGAGCAGGAAGCCACTAGACAAAAGTAACTCAGACTGACTTTTAGTCGTTGGCGAGAGCTTCTTGAAATAAAAGGCTTAAGAGAGACGCCGAGCTGGCTGCTACATCTTGAGCTGTGGCACCTGTTTGATGTTCGGCTGTTAGCAAAGTAGTTGACTCACTAATTTTTTGATCACAAGTAATGTCATCGTAACAAATGCACAATACAGATGTTCATATTTACAACAGTGGTGTTGTTCTCTGCAACTGAGGTGGGGCTAAATTGCAAAAAAAATACCAAATACTACGCAACAATTGCACATACAGACAACAAAGTTGTCTACCCCTGTGTGCTCCCTGTCCTTTGGTGACCTTAGAGTAATCTTTGACAGAAACATGATCATCATCTGCGTAAAATAAACGTCCAAAAAAGTTAAATATGTACATTTGTAAATACTGTCTATCTCTACTTATCCACTCATCTCAGCTGCCGAAACTCTGATCTGAATCTGTTTTATCGAGTCCAGATATGATGGACATTTCTGCAGTAGGCCGAAACTTCAGTACATCCAGATTCAGTTCAAAGTCCTTTTCATGGCATATGAATGTCTCAGCCCCCTCCTACCTCCCTACTTCCTTCCTGACCCTTTCCATCGGCATGCTCCCTTTTGCAGCCGCTGCACTGCCGACGTCCCCCAGAACCAAACACCTAGCCTGGGATAACTTTTCCATTTTTGGCCCCTCAGTCATCATATCAAAAGTGCATCACTTTTATATCCACAGTTTCACTGTGACTTGTTCTGCTCGTGTATCATCGTTGTTATTTCACACGGTTGTGTACTGTACGTGCGCATTTCTCATTCGTGTATTAGGTGTTCCACTTTGAAGACGGATGGAAATGGTCCAGTAACCCAGATTGATTCCTAACGGGCATCAGAGCACCCTGGGTGATTTAAGTTTAGCCTTGCTGACCGACATATTACTGACAATGGCGCACATATTTCTCTGACACTGAGATAAATAAAACTCAGGAATGACTGCACACACACACACACACACACACACATAGGATGTAGGAAATAAGGAAATATGACAAATAGGCCACATGAATAACTTAATCAGTTGATGTGTGTCTGTGTTAGAGACCAGGAAATATCAAATCTACTTTCATATTAATACATAAATGGCCTATTTCACGTAAACATTCATGACTCTTCAACGCATTGTGTAATTGTATGAAATCTAACTGACACAAGCAGCATGATAACTACAGCAACAATGACTATAACGCAGCGGTCAAGAGAGCGTTGCACAAGTCAGCCTTGTGTAATATGTCATAATACTTCCAAAACAGGAATTAGACATAAAGCTACATTAATGCCTACCATTGTGTGTATTTTAATGCTAATCTATATTAAAGATTTTTAAGATTTTCTATTGAAAATATTGAAACTCGATCGATCTAAACATCTGTGCTTTCATTGCTCTTGCTTTAAAACATCAGTTCCCAACCTTTGGCCTTGAGGGACCCACCAAATACACTGACAACCCCCACCCCCACAAGATATATACATATATGAACGTATTATTTAACACAACAGGAGCCACTGAAAGCAACTCCAGAAGAGTGGGAGAGAGAGATCAGCGTGTAGATGAGATGGTGTGCAGCTGATGGCTTACAAGAAGTGCTAATTGTGTGACCTTAGTGAATCCAGCACATTACATAATAAACCTGTGTTAACTTGCCTCCACCTTTTTGTGTGTGTGTGTGTGTGTGACTCTCTCGTATACGCACCTTGCAAATGAAAATGCTTCAAATCTACGCCTGGTGCAAAATCCTTAATAAGTCCAGGCCTGAGTGCTTTTTTATAAATCTATTTATACACACATTTTTTTTCAGGCCTACAACATTCTAATATCACACACACACACACACACACTGCCATTTCTATGGCAACAGTTGCTATAGTCAAATATCCAGTATCCAGCAATCACACTGTGTACAAGCAAACATACATACATACATACACCACCACCACCACCACCCACATTCACAGATACATACAGGCGTATCCTGTAAAGGAAAAATATGAGATGTGATGTTGTATCAGGGCTTGTGTGCCCTGAGAGGCCTGTGTTAGTAAAGAGGAAATGTGTTATGGGTGAGAGAGCAAAAAAAGGGAGTGACTTCATATAGGAAGAAGAGGGGGAAGTGACAGAAATACAGAGATACAAATCAAAAAAACATATCTAGTACGACTGAATAGTTATCTACTTTTCTGTAACAGTAGTGACATCCTATTAAAAGCCTGAGTGGTAGGCAGAACCTGAAGAGCGTGACGCTATTGTCTTTAACTCTCAATCATGAACACAGTGCCAACTCACCCGCAGGTTGATCTCCCTCATCCTCTCTTGCCGCAGCTTCGACAGATTGGCAACTCTGGACATTGTCACGGCTGTATTCTCTCACAATGACAGATTCAAACAGCAGTCAGCAGTCAGCAGCAGCAAAATAAAACATCCAAAATATGAACGTCTGTGTGCGCTCTGTGGATGCCTCTGATCTCTAACCGAAGAGAAACCAAACTAAAAAAAAAACTAAAAAAAAAAAAAAGGGAAAAAATTTCTTTCCTCACCGGCCAAACTGCAATGTGCTTCTGCTTCTAGTGAAGTGGCTGTTCCTGTGAGAAATCTGACTTCTGAATCATCACCGCCCCTCACACACACACACACACACACATGCACACATACACAGTGTTCAGCTGTCTGTGAATGCTTGCTATAGACCATCATTTGCTCTTTGCAACATCCTGATATGAAACCATTTTACAAAAATTTGATTTTGTTTTGGTTTATAAGCACGCATGTTAGATTTCTGTTTGAGAGAACGACGTGTGTGTAAGGTGCTGTAACTATGACACAAACTCATACACAAGCATCAGAAAGTATTATATATATATATATATATATATATATATATATATATATATAATATATATAAGGGGTATTTCTTACTGGATGTTAGGATGTCCGCAGAATGTGTGCAACATTTCCTGATTTACTGGGTGTAGTCCATATTATATCCTCCATCGCAGTTACACAGGACAGACATTTTCTGCTGGCATGCACCTTCTAGATCTCACGTCAGGTTCCTCACCATGCGGATCCGCTGGAGCTGCTGTACGAGCTATAAGAAGAGGTTTTTTTGGAAAGATTATTCTGATTCTTCACAAAGTGCCAGAGGGGGCTTGTTCAGCATTACCAGAAAGCTCATCCACTTTATGGTCTAAACCTGTGTTGCCACTGGTTACCACTTGGATACTGAGATTAGACACCTTAACTGTGTGTGTCTATGTGTGTGTGTGTGTGTGGGTATATAAGCATCCGCTTGTTTGTGTGAATCTCCCTAGAGAGGAGGGGAGGAAGACTGCAGCAGTATAGCAGGAAATGTTTCGACACAGTGGCATTCGCAGTCTTGACACCCACTTTCAGAAAAAAAAAACAGATGCACGCTTGCACGACAAGTTGCTGCTTTTATCTGTTTGGCAGCATCTCTCTGAGAATAACAGCGTTTGTTTGTAGATCTGAGGAGCAACCTGACTGACTTTGGTGACCCTGAGCGCCACCAGAGGTTGGCAGTTCTGGCTTGACGACTATTAGATGGCTTTACCTGAAAGTGTGCAGAGGTTTGGATTGATGATGAATCCTGTCGTCTTTGATGATCCTCTGATTGTCTTTTCATCGAGCAGTATCATCAGTTTGACATTTGACATTCCCATCAGCCTTAGCTGAACCGGTGGTTCTCACACTTCTTCTGCCACGCCCCCTTCAGAGGTTGAAAAAAGTTCATGGCCTCATGGTTGTTCAGTAAGTTGCCTGTAAAAATGTCTCCTGTAAATAAGTGTAGTTACGTGATCTGATCCAATTAAACTTGACAAGTCTGTGCCTTGAATTTAAAGTAGATATAACCCCATCTCTGCAGAGATCTCTTCATAGCATCTCATCCTATATTCACTGAGATTTATCTGACTCAGGCATGGGCAAAATCTCAACTGATGATAGCCAAATAAATCCTTATTAGTCAAAGTAGTTTCTCGTTTAATTCTGCCAATTTGCTGCTGCAAGACACCGAATGTCTAAAACTGAGAAGAGGTGCAGAAGGGCAACAGCACAGTACTGGTGGTATCACCTCAGACTTTAATCTTTAATCTTAGCCAAGTGGTTTCTGTTGCCTTCCATTAACTCTACTGTAATAATTTTCAAAGTGACAGCTTGAGTAGTTTGAAGTTGGGTTTTATGAGGTACTTATCAATATTCAGTATATTATATATATATATACTAGTATATTAATAGTAGGTGGAAGTCAGTGTGCCAGCCAGTTTGGAGAAGCAGACACACTTCTGTCCGTCTACTTCCACTTTCTTTTCACAGCAGATGTTTTAACTGGTCACTAGAGGGCGATGTGGGACTTTGAGAGGACTCTTCATTATTATTAATGTCTCTCTAATCAAAATGTTCTTATGAATAATGTTTCACTTGACTACTGTGAAAGGGGTTGCCACCCATAAAAGTACTTTCGTATCTATTGGTAATATTCACTCTCAATGTTTTCAGTGAGTATTATTTAATTTGATTCATGTGGCCAAGCTGGAGCTAATTTGCTGATAAATCTCATCAAAAGAGCTGAAGGTGGAGTTTTCAACACAGTCTTTGCAACATGCTATGAACTGTAGCACAACATCACCGTCAATCACAGGCTACAAGACCACGCTGCATGTCTGTGACAGCCTTCCAGAAACACTGAATGACTTCTATCCACGGTTCATTAAGCTGGACGTACGATAAAACAGAATACTCATCTTCAACAACTCCCTGAGCAAGGCAGTCATAGCTTCGTAGCTCCAAGACCACCATGCTAAAAAAAAGTCCCTGATCGTCCCTACAGATGATAGCGAAGTCCAAAAAAAGACACAAGATGCATTCTCTTTGCTTTAATGTTTACATTATAACAGTATTATTGTTCTCTTGTGGTTCTTTTCTGCCCACTGTGTGGGTAGGGCATGTGCATAATATATTAAGTTATATACAGTACTGTACAGATCAAGACTCAAGAGTCAGACTGCTGAAAAAGCACCATTGGAAGTGAGGCACAACAGAGGTGGGGGGGGGGCTTTTTTTTTTTAAGTGCAAGTGGCTTCCTGTGGCCAATGCAATGTCACCATCAGGCACAGAGTTAGCTCATATCCATGTAACATGCAAACCCTCCTGAAAACACGTCAGAAAACATTGTAAACTTTAAATTACAAGAGCAAAAAACAAACAAACAGTTTGTTTAAAGGAGAAATAACAGAATAAAAATCTACTTTTGATATTTTACCTAAATAACAATTTAAACACACAAAATTGGAAAAAAAAGTGACGTACTTAAATGGACAGCAGCAGCAGCAGCAGCAGCAGCAGCGAGGAGTGATAAAAGACACATGGAGTATCAAGTCCCAGGTCAGGCTACGCTGGGAGATTACGGTAAAACTCCCTGAACTGTGACTGAAACAAACATTAACAAATTACTAAAGGCTTTGCCAAACATTTTCCTCAAGCTGCCAGCATCAAATAAATAAATACAAACAAGCATAGATCTATAACATCATGTCCTCAAAAGCATTAAAAGAATCTTTCATCCGGTTTTGTTTGTCCAAACAAAAACCACATTTTCTCAGCGATATTCATCAGAATCAGAAAAAAATGGCTCATAGTCCAACAAAGAAAATAACAATAACAAGTTAGTGCAACTTCAGATTGGCTTACATTACATACTACAGTACGTTCCCATGATCAGTGACAGTATGAATCATGGCACTCATTTCTGGATTTGTGCACATAGGTCCGATAAATCAAAACAGAAACTGGTTCAAACTGGACAACAAAGTTTGACTGTCCACAATGTGAGCATGCAGAAATGAAACGCATACAAAAATAGACAAACAAAGCAGAGATTTTTTTTTTTTTTTAAGTACCTAATAAAAAAATCTTGCAGCTTTTAATGTTACATAAAAACAGTTTCAGCTCCGGGGATCGTTTCGTGTTTTAGAGTAGAGCAAATTTAGACAGACTGCTCCTCCCTCAGGTGAAAGAAATATGCAGAACAAGGACTGTTGAGTTCGTTTCTTTCGTCTGTCAGCTCTTCTTGTTTGAGTCAGTGGAGGCTGTTGTGCTTTCACTGCTGCCGGCGTCAAATACTGTCTGTGAACTCTCACGTCCTGACGCGTCGTCTGCAGGCGAGGCATTATTGCTGTACTGGCTGTAAGAGGCTGTGGAGACGGGGTAGTCCCCCATCACTTCACTGTAGGAGGGTGGAGGACCCTCCATCCTGGCGTTGGCATTGTCGGTTCCAGAGTTACTGCTGGGAGCCTGCACGCTCTTACTATGTATGTAAATGTCTATGAGGTCACCATCAAAGACGGTCCGGTTCGGTGGAGCGCGCACGGCGGCTCGGATCAGCTCCAGCTGCTGGTCCGGGTGACGGAGCTGTAGGCTGCAGGGACCCTTGTAGGGCAGCAGCTCCTCCCCGTCTGACAGGCATATGATGGGGGGGAGGTTGATGATCTCCTGCTGCATGTAGGGGTAGGTGGGCTGGAAGCGACACAGTCGCTGCTGCTGTATGAAGGGCGGCAGGCTGTTTAGATGGCCACATATCACCTGAACACAGACAAACACACGGAGGAAATCTTTTAAATCACTGGACGGAGGCGTTACCGAATACTTAGTAGGACGACTGATCAATCTCTAGAAAATGGATGGATGGCTGTGGGTGCCGTTCATCTACACTAGAGGGCACCCTGGCTCAGGCTTTCTGAGACAAATGGGTGACATGAAGCTCGGCATTACTCACCTCACCATTTCTCTGCTGAGTCAGCACACTGTCTGACCACTCACTGCCATCCTGAGACAGAGAGAGACACAAAGGAAGAGAGAGAGAGAGAGAGAGAGACGGTGAGTCACTGCATATATTTACTTTACTGCAACACAAACTCAAATAAATGGACAGTACTGATGAATCAGTTCTAAAAAAAAGACTAAACTCTGATGTAGTACATTGTTATTTTATCATTACCACACACACAGACATAAAGTATAAAGTGTAATAATCATTATTATTATTAAGAATTCTTTGATTATCAGAATATGTTCACTAGAGCTGCGAGGCCGATATTATTGGCCAATATTTGCTGTCAGATGTAGAAACAGTGATTCAGTTTTATTTATATACTGTAGCACAAAATCATAAGACGTTATCTCATGACACTTTCCTTACAGATCAAGTGCAGACTGTACTCTTTACAGAGACTCAACATGAGCAGGCACATAGTTTGTCCACCAAAGAGCAGTGATGACTTGATTTAAATGTCACTCACTACATTTTTTAAGTTTTTTAAACCCTGAAATTGGTCTTAAAATCTCAGTATGATGTCGGGCTACATTGTTGATGTGTCAACTAAGCATTCAAATACAACCTCCCACTTTTAGCAGCCATTCGTTTCAGCTGTTTTAGTTACAGTAGCAGATATTTTATCACTCTGCACAGTGTTTTCTACCTCAGATGTTCTGATTCACACACATTTTTTTTGACAGTGTTCAGCTCCCGCCCCATAAACTAACCAAAAATATCACATTCCTGTGATTTAATGCCGTGCGTTTCCAAGAATGTTCAAGCCTGTTTGGCAGTATTATCAGATTTTCTTGTTATGATCCAGTATGGTGTGTTTCATTTTTGTACACACGTGCAGTAATTTCACATGACCAACATTGGAGAGAATTTATTTAGATGCTAGATATATTTTAGATACAGAATATATAGGAAAACGATCTTCATATATATTAGCTAATTAGATAATAACTGTTAACAAAGAGGACAAGAATCTAACAATTTCTGATAGTGTCACCTACCAGTTGTGTGGCCTGGTCTCTCTGAGTGTGGCTGAGCCTGCTGAAGAAGGCCAGGGCTGGCAGCCGGTAGTGGTTGAGTAGGCAGATGATCACGACTATCATGAAAGTCATCACCAGCAGGATTATTATTATCTGAACAAACTCCAGTTCAGCTGCAGACACACAGAGAGACATGGAGAGAAAAACAGAGAGGACGTTACATACACACATACAGTTTTCACATATTAATACGTAACCTCATGAAGTCATGTTAGTAGCTCTGTAAGGCTAAGGAGTTACCCAAATTAAATTACTGACACTTAACAATGGCCCACAGGCCAAAAGCAAACACCTATTTGATTGTCTAAATACAAAAATGACTTCCTGCGCAGAGTGTCACTCGACCTCGCTCAGATTATGAAATACTGTTAAATATCGCCAATATTTAAAGAGCAAACTACAACTACTACTACTACTACTACTAGCAGCCTTATTACACCTTTGAAACCTGCTAAACAAAAGTGTGTATCTATTCTTAATACACTGAGTATGATACAGTCAGAAAACGAGTTTCTCACATTATCTTCTAAATGGTTTATTCATTCTCTGGTATTTAATAACCATAATTTGCTCGTCGACAAAAAGCCATTTCATTTTCTTCCTTGGAGCAGCAGAGGGGAACATACATTCATACATCCACTGACTTGACTTTTACCTCCAGCTACAGTTATTAAAGTTTACAGTGTCTCATGTCCTACACACCAACATTCAATGAAGATCAGCTCCCAAAGGCGCTAGTGTCCAGAATATACTCGATTTTAATTCATTTTGGGGGTAGAGAGGGAAATATTTTGTGTATACATGTGTTCTCTCTTCCTTTTATTCCTGACTCTGTAGGCTGTACAGGCCTCTTCTTCAACTCCTCTGGCATTTGGAGCTTAGCGCTGGTTTGGAAAGCACAATCAGCTGTTCATGGAGGTAAACAATAGGCCCAGCCGGGTCTATTTGGCACAGTTCCCTTTAGCACAAAGAGTGTAAAAAAAAGCACCAGGAACACCAGAAAAAGATATGAAGAAACCAGTTTGGTTTATTCCCATCAGCCTCAGCTGTACTTTTGTGTTTAGTGCTAGTTAGCAAATGTAATAAACTAGGATTGTAACACGTATGTTAGGATGTTAGCTTGAAGAAGTCACAAAAATCAGACACATCTTGTCTCAAACAGATCCATGAAAACTAGTCCATGCATTTGTCACTTCTAGGCTGGATTATTGCAACGCATTATTATCAGACTGCCCCAAATAAGTCTCTGCAGTTGATCCAGAATGCTGCAGCAAATGTGCAGGAACCAGGTTCACATTTCTTCCATTTCTCTGGTTCCCTGTAAAATCTTCCTCACCTACAAAGCTGTAGATGGTCAGGCACCATCGTATCTTGAAGAGCTCATAGTAACCTATTACCCCACCAGAACAGTGAGCTCCCAGAATTCAGGGTTCCTTGTGGTTCCTTGTAGTCTCTAAAGGTAGAATGGGAGCCGGAGCCTTCAGCTTCAGCTTGCAAGCTCCTCTAAAGCTAATTATTCTGATCGTGAAATGGGTCGTCTCAATAAACACAGTAGGGTTGGGGTTAGGGATATATATATATATATATAGATATACAACCTGAGTCCCAGGTCTCCAACACACCACATTCTCTCTTCATACTGTACATGAACAGCTAAATGTAGCTATCGTAATGCACACCGGCTCTTTACAAGACAGCTATGTCTGTCTCAACAAACACCGCCTTGAATCTCACTAACAATGAAACCAATTCATTTCAGACAGTCCAAACTAGCCACGCAATTTATTATACTGTAAATCTTGCGTTATCACTTGTCGTCAATTGTTTGACCTGAGATACGATCAGACGTTCAACAGCATGTGGAAAAAAGAAAATTAAAAACTAGCACCTTGGCGGCATCATATGTTGTACTAACTGTAAAGTCCACTGAACAAAATTTGTAATATTCCTCCTATAAATTTGCTTTGATTTGTGCAAAATGCATTTTAAAGCTAACAGGATAAGACTATGGACTCTTGCAGGGATCTTAGTGATCTCTAGTAATGAGCGACTGATACCTGTTTGAACAAACATATGGCACAGAAGTGTTGTATTAATACAGACTTGAAAAATATGATTTTAGCCTTTCATTCCTCAATAATCAAATCACTCAAAAATACAAAAATCTTCAGAATCTTTTGGAGATTTCTTAAATTACCGTATGCGTCTGCGATGTATTCATGTAAACATGTTAACATTAGTGCAACAACAACAACATAAAGCAGCCTAACGTGAATACACCCTTCAGTCTTTAACATTAATGTTGAATTGCACCTATTTCTAAATGAGCATTAAACGTCTGGGTGAATTGCTGTCGCGTCAAAGGTTTGAGCAAAGGCAAACAAACATGGAAAACTGCACGTTTGACATCCATGGTGCGAACAAAGAGGAAGCAGGAGAAGGGAGACAAAGGCTCAGGCAGTGGCAGACACTGGGTGACTGACAGGCCTTCACCTTTCACCCTTGACCCTGGGGAGGAGCGAGCTGAGACAGCAGCCGGCTGTAATGAGGAGTCTGGTGCATTGCTAATAAACCTGGTCTGCGTGTGTGTGTGTCTGTGTTTTTTCATTTGGTCGTCTCATCGGCCCTTCTCTACCAACCCCCTTCACTAATGCACCCCATAACTTAAGCTTGCCTCCTGTGCTCTTCCTCTATCTATCATAATAAGAAGACAAAGGAGGAAGTGAATGTGCAGCATTCGGATGATCAGGATTTATCCTAGTCGATCAGTAACAACAAAACCCAAAATAACTGCTGATCCTTTAGCTCCAGGTACGGCAGCTGTCAAAAGGCCAGGTACCACAAAGCATTGTGGGATGATTCCTGCAAGTCTAATGGTAAAAACAATGACACACACTCAATATCGGATGATGCTGATCTTGAGTTAAGATCGTTTTCTCAAACTAGTATTCCAAATGTAAGAATGAACGTTCACGGCATCGCTGAGTGTGAATGGAAATGTTGCTGCCAACCCGTAAAAAGGCCATTCAATTAAAGTCTGGCTGCTGTGATAGTTGCATATATTACAAGTCTTGTGAACCTATTTTGTGCTCATAGAGATACAATATCTCCTCTAGCTTGCAGCATTTACCCAATTTAACTGACTTTCCCTGTCTGTCTTTACTTCACATGCACCACAACATGCAAACACACTGCTTGGCCAATTAGACTGACCCCTGGCCTTCCTTGTTTCATTTGCATATAACTGAAATACCCACCCCACCTCACACACACACACACACACACCCAATCCTGTCTAGACTGTGGAGAGAAAAGTCTTCATAACCAAGATGTTTATAGGTGTTTAAATAAAACTGCAGTAACTTTAAATATCAGTATGCATTTGAACATTTGTCACTAGTACCACCACCCCACTGGTTTCCATGAGCGTCTCTTTGTGCTGCAGGGGACTGTGCTGTCTGACAGTCTGCCGGGGGGGAAGTGGATGATGTGGGGGGATGGTGGTGGTGGTGGTGGTGGTGGACGCCTCATCATCAGCCCGGCCTGTCCACACAGACAGACAGGCCACCCAGGACCGATAATCTGCCGCAATATACCGTCTGTCTCTCAGTCACATTTTTTTTTTCTCTAAGCTTCTATTGCTCTGTAACATCCACCATGCACAAATCCCACAGCAAGACACCAGCTTATAATTTAACATGGACATGAAACACTGCGACAAACTAAGAGTTGAGGAGTTAAAAATGCAGCCAAATGATGAAGCCGGCCTCAGGATGGAGGACTACAGCCGCATGCAGACATCACAAGTCCTGTCAGTAGGTGGTCCTACAGCCTACATACAGTATGTCCTAACCCAAGTGAGAGCAGCCTCACCCGGAAACTGTTCATATATTAGTCTGGTAAGAAAAACCCATCAGGGTGACTTACATATATCCATGCCCTGTTTCTGGGGTCTAGTGCAGTTGCAGGAGCAAAAACCATTGGACCTTGTGTTGCTGGATCTCTTCCCGGGACCGTTCTGTATCGCATGAGGCGAGGAGGACCAGGAGCGACCGGTCCAGAAACCTGTCAGCGCCCACCAGGAGCACAGAAACTACATCACGACCCTGGAGCTCCGTGCGGTGCATCCATGGACTATCCTCATCTTCGCATCCTGTGATATGACTGTCCCGCGGGTCCTTCAGCTGTGTGGAGCAGACTGCTGTGTGTATGTGTGTGTGTGTGTTGGTTGGTGTGGGATGCGGTCTCATTTAGAGCCCGCCTCCTATTTCTCATCCTGTCAGTGATCCATGGTGGTGGTGGTGGTGGTGGTGGATGGAGGGGCAGACCCAGACAGTGATCATCCAGACGCCAGCTGGGACCGCTTTTACCTTTCACTGACCGTGACCGCAAGCAGACTGGAGCAGCGCAGACTAGCGGGCATCCACCTCACAAGGCTGATATGAATGCAGAGACCTAGACACTGAGGGTCCAGCTCCATGTGTAGTCTGTCTGGTTTGTGGAATTTAATTAATCAATTAATTTAAATTAAAATGCATAAATTCCTAGCAGAGGAGTTGTTGGAAATATGCACACCAAAGGACAAGCTAAGAAGTCAAACCTGCATTTCAACCTTATAGGAGCTATGGAATAGTTTATTATTACTATTATTATTTGTTATTTTTGAATTTATTTTGTATTTTCTTAGACACTAGGGGGCACTAAGCAGGTGGAAATGAAGGTAGTAGGTGTATCAGTGTCAGATGATGCACCAGGAAGTGACATGACCAGAGAGAGGCAGCATGGTGAACTTAACCTGGAAAATAAATCAACTTAAACGTGAAGGCTGGAAAATGGAGCTTTTTTTAGCTGTCTAAGTACAAAACACCTGAAAGGATGCAACAGTGATCACTAGTTTTATTTGTTTGACAAATATTCATAAAAATCTTTTTAATAAAATTGTTATTTCATTTAATCACAGAGGAAAACTAGGTCATTTACCTCTGCATGTTATATGTTGACATCTTGGTAGGATACCAAAACTAATCTACATTTGTGGTTCCCAACCTGAGAATCCTGACCCGCCACTAGCCTTCTTATAAAACATATACAATAATTACATATGATAACAATAACTTTATAATAATCATTAAGATTTTTATAAGTTTAATCATTTAAGTTTAGTAAATTAACATCTGTGAATGTGAAGTCGTCAGAACTGGCTTAATAATTTACGTGCTAAAGACAATAGTCATTATTGTAGGGCTGCAGCTACAGATAATTTTCATTATCTGCCACTTATTTTGTCGGCATAAGTGTAGTTACAAGCGTCATTATACAGTGTGGGTTACTTAAGCTAGGATATGTACAGTATTAACAGTAATAATGATACAGTGTAAGTGCAAGTAATAAAACTGACATCATAAACAGAATAAACAGCTAGATGTGAATACAGTATAGGTCACATATGTAGAGTAAAAATATGAATGTAATAATAATTCACATGCATGCATTAAATAAAGTTTTATTTACATAAAACGGAGGAGGATGTTTGTTTATTTAGAAATAGGGTAAAATCATGTGCAGTTACACACTTGGACACAAGGTGGCGGTATGCACCTTAACGCTGTCTGCCGGTCAAAACGAGGGACGAAGAAGAAACAGCAGCAGCAGCAGTAGAAGAAGGAGGAGGAAGAAGGTGAACGAAGAGAAGATCAGCCATCTTCGTGAGGTCGAAATCTGCAGTGCAGGGGTAATAATCTCAGTATGTATGAATCGTGTTTAACTGCAGCGTTAGCCGAACTTAAAGTAGTAACCGAAAACTTGCAGCGTTGTCATGACGACGACGTTTCAACAGCTCGGTTAGCTTTGAACTAGCTCCTCCGAGCTAGCTGCTTGTTATATGACCTAAAAGCAGCAGCAGCAAAGTTAGTCAGCAGCAGTCTGTGCACTTTAAAGTGTCCACTGTGTGTGTGTGTGTGTGTGTGTGTGTGTGTGTGTGTGTGTGTGTTTAAGTCTCTCAACAGTGAGTGCATGTAGAAAGTCCAAATATTAAACCTGACCTCTGCAGTTCACTTGGGTTCAACGTTAAAACGCATTACTGTGTCAGTAATAAAGAGCAATATATAAAGAAGCCAACAGATGGAAAGATAGAGTCAAAACAAAGAGGTAAATAAGTGAAAAAGAAAGACTTAAAGGGAAGTAAATGGGTGAGATAGTGTCTAGTCTATTTACTTTAAAAATGTAGGTTATAATACAGCTTTTAGTTTTTAGATTAGATTATACTTTATTGATCCCACATTGGGAAATTCACTCGTAACAGCAGCAGAAAATGTGTAATATACACTACAGAAGTAAAATAAACAGAGAAGTATCCTTCAGCCTATACAATACACACGCTTTTGTAAGTACATTTACATTCACATGTGACATTTTGTCATAACAACATGAATCAGTCTTTCGTAATTCCCTTTCTGGATGTATGCCCAACATGCACATCAAACAGAAGACCTAAGCGGTCTTTCAGATTTCAAGTTATTTATCGTTTGTTGTAGCAACGAGCACGAGAGTGTTGCAATTGCAATGATTTAATATACTACAACCAGGGGTGTCCAAACTTCTTTGAAAGAAGGCCAGATCTGACGATGTGAAGATGCCAATACTAACATTTTGTTTTCATTGCCACAATTATCTTTTTTTTTTTTTTTTTTAAATGGCAGTGTCACCAAATCTAAGACAGTCAGGCGTGAACAAATCTAAAAACCAGTTCTTCCTTTCTTTCACATCTTGAGTCAGACATCCCCACCCTAAGCGGCCTTGAGATCTCAAGTTATTTATGTCTCAAGATAAGCTCTTGAGATCGTTCGTTGTAGCAATGAGCATGAGAGCGTTGCAGTTGCGATGATTTAATATACTACACTATCCTTTTGTTTTCCCCAGATGTCAAATTGTGGCTTTATCTCAGGAAAAACAAAGTTTTGTTACCTTAAGATCTTGAGCAAACTATCCTGTTATGTTAGGGGGAAAAAAACAGAGAAAATATTGATCAACGCGTCACATCCATCAGTCAGCATCAGGTCAGCACGGGCGTGATGTTATGTGTGATGGAAATCAAGGCCTGTCACATTTGATTCATTAACTTGGGAACTCGATATCTCGAGAAAACAAATTAAATTAACTCGTTATCGCGAGAAAACAGAGGAAGTAAAAAGTATGAATGCATGACCGCTTAGGGCTTCCGTACATTTGTGAATGTGAAGATTTGTCGTAATAATTAACTTGAACGAAGTCAGTGCCTTTTTAAAAAAGTACGGCCAACACTCTGGAAGCCCTGAGCGGCTCACTCGTCACAGTAAGAAACAATCGAACTTTAATTTTTTATAATCAAGTTAAAGTTTTCTGATCTCATCAGATGCAGCACAGGAACTGTATAAATGTTACTTTTATTACTCTTTGTCAGACTTTGAAACACTTTATATGTGTGTGTGTGTGTGTGTGTGTGTGTGTGTGTGTGTGTGTGTGTGAGGACCTTTGACCTTTCATCTTAAATACTTGAGTGCTATTACAGTTTGTATGCTCATATTGTCATCTTATTCTTACTCTGTTAAATAAATCAAAGACAGTATTAGAGTAACTCTGTTTATTTCTTCATCACAATATTTGAAGGGAAGTTAATATTCTAATAATATCAATGTGATCATATTTTTCAGTTCCTGTCCATAAGACGATAAACTCCTGGACTATGAGTGTTAACAATGCTACAAAATATTTCACTAGCTCCTTTTTTCTGTATCACGTTCAGATGCCAAGACATTGCTCAGCAGGCGGCTGCAAATCTCGGGACAATCGTGAGACTCGGGATGCTGGTATCACCTTTCACAAGTGAGCATGCACGAGTGACTGACTATGACAACAACATTAAGGAGACAACATTACTTAGCTTAACTTTATTATTGTGATGGGCAGGTTACCAAAAGGAGAAACCAGGAGGAACCTCTGGATCACCAACTCCCACCGTGCAGACTCCTGGGATCCTCAGACTGACTTTGTCTACTTTTGTTCTAAGCACTTCACCCCAGAGAGTTTTGAGCTGACTGGATGCAGGTCCGTAGACTCAATCAGGGCATTAAGAGATTACACACATCAAGAGTTAATTAAGCCTAAAATATGTTTTTTTTCACTCACAGTGGGATCAGAAGACTCAGGGAAGATGCCTTACCGACAGTATTTGATTTGTCTTCAACAACCAAATGCAAAAGACCAAAAACGCTGCCGAAACAAGAAGACGTTCCTGTCAGGTAAACACAGCTGACGTATGGTCAGATTTAGTCTTTGAGCAGTGTCTATACACACCTCACACCATGCTGCGGTTGGTGGGTAAGCAGCTTCACTGTGCTGGTCACAGGAGTTGTACAGCGTGAGTGAAAAGAAAATCATAAAAGAGCAGGCAATAAAAAGACACAATGAGATCAACAGATAGTTTGGTTAATGTGTGTCTCATTGTGCGTCCATATAGTTCACCATTATGCGAGAGAAATGTGACAACAGCTTGACTTTCAAAGAGGACTCACTGTCCTTGGTGGTAGATTTGGGTTTCTGTATATTTACACTTAAGCACCATATAGCAAGCAGCCCACGTTAATCTGCACAGAGGGCTGGATTTTCAAAATAAAACACCCTGTGCAAACTTCCAAGCCTTAAAACAGCCAAAAGGGAAACAATTTAACTGCTTAGCATATTTAGAAGCACATAAACCAAGAAAACAATTAACAAAGTCTGGCAGGTAAAACGCTTCTGTAAACGCTCCTGGCAGGGTTTGAAGTCACCTGGAAAACGAACCAAAGCATCGCTGCAGTGCCCAGAGGGGTTAGAAAACACGTGTTCGTATCTCTAAATATCACTAGCACTATGCAAATCAGCTAACCTGCACCTCTCATATATAAACATATATGCAGGATCACTGCAGTGCATTCATCTGTGAAGCTGCAGCTATTGTCTAAGAAGAATGATCGTCATCAAAACATCAAATGAGGGAATATATTTTGAAAGAGTGCTGTTCAGCCCTCCAATATCGTGGCAAGCTTCAAAATACAAGAGCTAATGTTAGCTGTAGTGCTGATAAGAGTGTCATCCACCTGCATGTCACACCATGTGAAGGAAAAACTAATGGAACAGACAGCCTTTGTCGCTCTGTCTTCTTTTCTGTAGGAAGGATTCCCACTCAGACGAGCAGGAGCACAAACAACAAGAGACAGACAAGGATCAAACCTCAAAAGAACCCACGGCTCAGAAGTCGGTGGCAGCAGCTGAGGAGAACCGTGAAAACATACCTGCATCTTCTCAAGAGCCGTCAGGGGTGGAGCAGCTCTCGCAGCAAGAACGTAGTCCTTCTCCGCCACCGGCGTCTCGTCCCCCTTCCCCATCACGTTACATGAGGCGCCTTCCTCCTCCTCCAGGTTTCTACCTGTCGAAGGAACACAGCTACGCTCAGCTCTCCCCCCTGCTGTGGAGGAGACGTTACGACCAGGCTATAGACTGCTTGGAGAAGGCGTTACGACAGCTGCACGCGGCCAGGCGGAGGGAGAACCGCCTGCGGAGCACGGTGCTGAGGCTCCGTGATAAGAGGCTGAAGCAGGCTCTGCTCGTGCCACGAGACGGTTGTAAAAAAAGGGGGAGCTGGACAACAGAGGCGGAGAAGAGACGAGGCAAAGACGGCGATAACCAGGAAGAGAGCGAGACTGACACTAAATCTGAGGAGACAGATGTGTTTCAGGACAGATGTGTGGATCAGATGGAGCTGGGCGGTCATTTTCTTCCAGACACCAACAGCTGGTCTGAGGAGGAGAAGGGATACTGCTTTTACTGTGGAAGAGGACAGGCGCAGGCTGGTGATCAGGTAGTACGCAGAGTTTCAAAGACTGAGGAATACGCTCATCAGGACTCACTGACAATCGAGACAAGCGTTGAAACAAGTACTTGTGGCACAGCCAAAGAGAAACGGATAGTCAGGTTGAAAAGACCGCCTGGGAAAACGGTAGAAACGAGCGACTCAGATGTAACAAATACCAAAATCCTGCTTCAAACTCAAAGTCTTCAACACGTAATCCCAGCTGCAGTGTCTCTGACTGATATTCACGAGCAGAGTTTGACGTTTTTAGGCTCCCAGCAGAAGCCACTGCTCTCTGACGTGTGTCAAACTGCAGCCATGGTTCGGGAGCACCACCCGGACCTGCAGCAGCAGCAGCAGCTGTTTTGGATACAGGACAGTCCTGAAGGACAGATCTTACTGGTGCCTGTACCCGCTGAAGACGATTTACAAAGCATCCTCAAGATGGAGGGAGTCGCGGACGAAGCACAAACCATACTGGTGTCGGAAGTCGATCTTAAACGACACATGGCGGAGAACAGCGTTGAAACAGCCTGTGATGGTGACCAGCAGTCTGTTATGAACGCTGCATCGGTGGAAATGAAAGAAGACGTGAGGGAGAAACTTAAAGAACACCTGGAGGGTTTTCACCTGCAGCTGAGCACCGAGTTTCTAAACTGACAGCAGAGATTTTGTTACCCCGGACTGACTAAACGATTCATTTGTGCCAGAATAGTTGAATATGCTGTGAGTTGTGTAGACTATGATGTTGTTTTTGAGAAGCTTTAAAGCCACTTTAGATTAATGCTTTCGTGTGCAGCGGCAAACCCACAATGAAGCCTACAAACTGTGTTAGTCTGATGCATCTTCTTCCTCTGTGCCACAGAGCTCCATCCATCGTTACAAACTACAGTCAAATCATTACAGGTAGGCAAACCAAGCAGCAACCTCCATGGTTGGGAAATGAAGCACAAGTGCCAAAAACTGCAGTTCCTCAAACGTCCACTTGAGGCTGGCTCCAGAAGTGAGTCAGTCCCCATGTTAAAGTGTCCAACTTCACAGCAGAAATAAACATGTTTACAGCCTGGTACAAAAAACAGTTTTGGTCTCTATAGCTAATTTCCTCGTTCATGACAACTGTACTGAGGGTGAATCTTTATATAACTCACCTGTTCAAATGATATTAAGGCTTAAAGTTATGCAGAATTAACAGTGTGGCTGCTTTGATTGACAGGTGAGTGCCGGTACAGATGGCCCAAGCATCATTCGGTCTGCCGATGATCCACTGCTTTGTCGGCACAGATTTTGAGCTTCAGAGTGGCTCAGCTGTCCGTTCTTTATACCATCAGTGATGCATCTGTTAGCAAAAATTGGTGCTGAATCCACCATTTGTGTGATTTCTGTAAATCATTTGAGTTTTTTTAAATAAGGGGGTCGTTGGGAATGACACAAGAACTACACCGTCTGGCGAAATTATATTTCTATTTCTATAATCTGACTTGTTAGAAATACCTTCAGAGTCCTGCTGAGAGGAAACGTTTGATTCTTAGCTGCTTCTACTTCCTGAAATCTTTTCTATTCATGACATACACAATGAGCAGAAGCTCCATCATGTGGAAGCAGTTATCGTGCTGATCAAGTAAAAACTGCACAGACTCTTACATCCTTTTGCAAAACTTGAATGTTAGAGACGAACTCTGTTTCATGACTCCTGTAACGTTCCCAGACCTCTTTGCTCAAATCCTTCTTGATCTATCACCGAGAAACCTCTGATTCTGTCACCACTCTACGTTAAGTCAACCAGCAATAATGACTGTTTATACAACTGAATCCCACTCCTCTGATTCATTAAGGCGCGTTCATGGTTAGTCAGCCTGTGAAAACAGTCGTATGTGTTCTGCGGCTCTGGAGGAGCAGAGAAAACAAGCCTGGTGCTCGGAGTGTACACGTGAATAAAAGAAATCCTTGACATGTGAAAGATGTTTAACAGGCAGGGAGGGTCTAACGAAGAGATGCTATCGAGTGGCATTGTGGGAATTGTAGGACTCATACCAAAGTTAGTCTACCTCTGCTACACAGATTTTTAATCTGTCTTCCCACCCACCCTGAACACGAAGTGAAATTACCGTAATCCTTTTAATTTGAATGTTTTGTACTTCGTAAACAGTCCACCAAGTGGAAGTTTTGGAAATGAGGAGCACCGTGTCATGTCATGGGAATGTTCGCTGTTAGTCTAATATGTGGGGGTGGTTCTTGTTTGTTTGTGTGTGTACATTTATGTGTTAATGCAAAGCATCTGGTAACAGCTCAGCTCCGTGCACTGAACGCTGGAGGGATGAAACAGTGGGAAAAGGTTGATGGTCTCATACTGAAACAATTCACTGTGGCTTCTTTGATTGGGTGTGGCATCAACCCTTCCCAGTCATATATTCAAGGACCTGGAAGGAGGAAGGAGAAGAAGGAGGGGTTAGAGTTGGGAGTTGGGGTGGGGGTGGCTTTAAAAGAAAAGAAAAAAATCATTGAAATCATATATTCTGACACACCCTTCACCCTGAGGACATCAGCTGCTCTTTACAGTATCTATCCCAGCCTGGAAAAAAACTCCCTTTTTTTAGTTCAGGCTGCGAGCTGGAAGTCTGTTAATTCATTTTTTTTTCCCTTCGTCCTTAGATAGATTCTTGTGGTTAAGCTTTCCCCTCACATCTACACCCACCCCACTGACTGTCTGAAGTCATAAAACCAGATCGAAAGAATGTGGTCATGCTTGTTTCCTCCTCTCTCTCTCTCTCTCTCTCTCTCCCTCTCTCTGCCCCCTTTTTTTTCCTTTTTTTTTTTTTTTGAAATTGGAAAAACTTTTCCAGAGAACATATCTCACTAAAAAAAAGAAAAAAGAAGTCAGGACACATTTGCCTTGAAACATGCACTGTTAAAATATCTGGTTGCACGGTTTTAACAGTTGGTAGTGAGGAGGAGGTTAACATGGTGACAGTGTGGGAGAAAAGTAGAATACCAGCCTCAACATGCAGGCAGTTATTGCGCAAAACAACAGCGTCAAACTTTTACTAAAGGTTTCCAGATGTGGAGTGAGTTGAGTGTCGAATGTGAGCTGCTCCTCAGTGAAGATATCCAAACATCTCATGTAGTTTGACACATTATTATCAAGTGATTCAAACCACACAAGCTTTACATGCGTACATATATGATAATCTGTATGAAGGGAGGTAGATTGAAGGTGTTGCCTCGGCTTTCGGCTCCCTCCTCCTCCTCCTTGCTTCTCTCTCTTTGCCGAGGGAGGATCCAGGAAGGTTGCCAGCTGGTGACAGAAGCAATGCTTCACTGACACACACACCAGCAGCCAGCAACGAGACACGCAGGAGGAAAAGTGACCACATTGAAGAAGAGCTCACAGTCGACATGCCTCAGGTAAGAAACGTATTCTAAACAAGATGTTGTCTTATTTGGTGCGAGGAGGAAAGTCGTGCGTAAAAGCGCCTGGGAGTTTCTTAAAGTTCAGTTTTTAATTAGTTTGCACGCGGAGGAGGGGGGAAATAAGTTTTCAGAAGGGTTATTTCGCTTCAACATGATACATGTACACATGGATTTGGACTTGGAGGACTTTTTTTTATAAAGTCTGAGTGACGCACGGAGCGGAACAGGTCATTACGGAGCGGTTACCCCGCCATCTCACGCAGGGCGGAAAAAAAAAAAAGAAATGTCGCTGTATGCGCAACTTTCACCCGGATAACTCGGCTTTAACTGTTTGTGCTGCACAAAACAGACACTGTATCCAAGCTGCTGTTTTACAAACTCCCTCCAGCAAACCTAAAGCGCATGCTATGTTAAATTCACGCTGAGGCGCTTCAGACGTGCCAGCCAGCTGCCCCTCCCTGTAGAAGAAGAAGGAGCAGCAGCAGACAGTGTTGTGACATATTATACAGAGTTTATCTGTTTATGATCACTCCGTGAGATTACTACAGTAATCTGTAATCCAAAGTAGACACATAAATGGGAGTATTTGTGAAGTTTTCATATGATTAACATAATAACTGAATCGGGCGTGTCTCAGTTTGAACGCAGGGCCCAGGTGAAGCTCCCCCCCCCACCTGTGTCTGTGTTGTATGATTGTGAAATGCAGCTTCCGCTTTACTTTCTAAATCTTATTCCTTCATTAATAATAAGTTAATACTCTATCACCACAATCTAGAAGAAAAGGGGGGTAACATGGGTGGTGTGTCAGGGGCTGGTTCCCACTTTGGTGGCCCCTGTACCGCCCTACAAAAGGAAGAAGAGCATATTTAACAGACCACTTCAACCAGTTTCAGGTTGAAGCTTAAAATAAATGATTAAAAACAGCTGAACTGCACACAATGCTCCACTGTAACCTGAGGTCAAAGGGAGGCGTTGTTGTGCTTGCTCACTGTTAAAGATACTTTTACAAATTATATCACGAAGGCCACAAATCAAGCTCATAGCTCACCTCACCGTGAGCTGGGTTTGGGCGTGGTAACGGCCATTCAAACAAAAACTGGGAGACTAATTTAAGTTCTCATTGATATTAAATCATATCATCAAAAACATGCTTATCTATTACTTCACTACTTTATTATACTTTCTAATAAAGGATAAAAGTGACAACATTTCTGCATACATATACTTAACTTTTGTATGCCATTTAACTAAACCCTCCATAGATTTTTTTTCTATTTTAGAGACTCACTGACTCATTTGTTATCCGTAGGCGAACATAATCTTCCTAGTGAATACAATGAGCTGTTGAAACAGTCCACAGCCGTGACATCGGTGATCTCTGTGGGATAGTTTTTGTTGAGGTGAAGAGGGCTTGCAGCAGCTTGTGGTATATCAGTCAAAAAGGGTGTGGTTTTTTTTTTTTTTTTTTTGACAAAGCTGTCGGGCCACATGCATTGAATAACTGTAGCAAAACTGGAGCGTGTTTCACTTGATGGCCAACAAAACGCCTTTCAGTGCTCAAAATAAACATCAAAACTAGGACAGATGACTGCATGTTAAAGGGGAAGATGCTGAGATGAACTTGCAGAAGATAGTTTTGCTTTTACAGCATGTTTAAAGTTTGGTTCCGGCTCAGCTCCTAACAGCTGTTTTCAGCAAGAAAGCAGCAGACACGGTCAGAGTTGAGCTGGTGGAGCATTTAGCAGCTAGACAGAGAGATATTTTCATAACTGAACAAACCAAAAATAGAGCTATAAGACAGAGTTAATGCTATAACTCCATAACTGCTGGTTACGTGGGATTAGGGACCATGTTCATGATGTGTTTACAGCTTGTCCACAAGTGGCCAAAAAATAAAACAATGAATGCTTTAAACTGTTGTAATATTTTGTGCATTCCTTATGAATTGTGCAACTAAATGACGATGATATCAGCTGTAAAAGAACTACAAAAGTCCCTAAAAATGACACTCAAAGTTCATTCTTACAATCCCACTTCAAGGTCCATTTAATAGCTTTTCAGTCCTATCACAATCTTCTGATATTTTCTAAGCATTTTCATGAACATCTTGTCCACGTTGGCTTACAGGACAGAAACATCCATTCATTTTCCATAAACCGCTCATCCCTTATCAGGGTTGCAGGAAGCTGGAGCTGATCCCAGCTGACATAGGTCGAGAGGCAGGGTACACACTGGACAAGTTGACAGTTCATTGCAGGGCGGACACATACAGAGACAAACAAACATTCACATTTAACACTTAACTTATTAACCTGTGTCTCTTTGGGAAGAAGCTGAGGAAGCTCATGTGATTAGACTTTTTTTTTGTCACCTCACTTATAAAACTTCATAACTTCATAAAACTAAACAGTTTTTTTACACGCTTTAAATAGATAGAGATATAGCTAAACACATAAAATCAGGTGGACTGAA
Source organism: Miichthys miiuy (assembly GCA_036365135.1). Lineage (NCBI taxonomy): Eukaryota > Metazoa > Chordata > Actinopteri > Sciaenidae > Miichthys > Miichthys miiuy. The sequence continues at coordinate 21,640,983 of CM071614.1, read as the reverse complement.
TGGTAAAGGCCAGATCACCTTTGCTTCTCCAGACAAGTAAAGAAACCTTGATCTTATTCAAATAGAGCTTTCCTGCAATTTGTCAACAGCTTTGCAACTCTAGAAGCTTATGTCCGTCTTGAATTTGAATGTGAGCACACTCCAAAGTTACAAACAGCTTCCTTTTATTGAAACTACAATAAAAGGAGACAAATAAAAACACACAACGGCATAAGTCTGCCTGTTTCCTTCTTGCTAACCTTGCGACAATGCAGGAGGTGATGATTCAGCACACAGGAAGCCCTGAAATTAATGTTTCACGGCAATATTATGCATCGCCATTCTTCTTTGAATTCCCAGTTTTCCTTAAAGCAGATGGAGTTTGTGTTTGCCACCGGAAACTTCTACTCGCGTCCTGTCTTCTGCCCGCAGGCAGTTTTGGTTTCTTTTAGCCAAGACCACAATCTTTCCCTCACCATAATTTAGTCGTTCGACAATCAGGAGTGTGATATTACACTGTGATATTGATTTACAGGATAGACCAAGCAGATAAAAAAGCTGACAAATGAAGATATTTCATCAAATTGATGCAAAATCACTGATTTCAAACATCACCCACACTGACGTAAAAAAAAAAAGAGAGACACCATGGCACAGTACAAACTGCATGAGAACATCTCTGGCGGTAGACAAACAGTATACAGTGTTATGCTGCCCAGCGCTTAATGAGAATCATCCATCTCCAACCTCAAACATGTAGCAGCTGATTTCTTCCACTTGAGGGCAGCAGAAACAAGCTGTGAGAACGACACTGACACATCATCACCTTTTTAAGTTGATCATTTTAATATTTTTAAGATCAAGAATGAACTTTGAGTGTGTTTTTTGTAGTGTAATGTAACCTGCAAACACAATATATAGTCACCTTATATAGTTCCAAAGTTGTGGAGTGACATTAACATTCATTTAGAGTCATGTCTGTGCTCACTCGGTGAATCTAAGTCCAATATTCACTCTCTTAGCCGAACTCCTGAGGGAAATATCCGTCTTCAGCTCGTCTCTTACCGTGTGGCTCTGCTGTTTGCTGCCTAACAGGTAGTGTGTGGTGGGTTTTTTAGAGATTTGTCTATGAAAGCAGCAGCCTGCTGCAGTCATAAAAGACACTATGAGAGCAGCGAGAGTGAATCGGAACAAGTAAAGTTGTGTCTGGACGGCTAAACAATGAGCTGAAAAGCCGAGGGGAGCTACAGATTCGGCTGATAATCCTCTGTAGGTTCATTACTGAGTGATCCCTTTTGCATCTTTACTTTGTTTTTGTATAGGTATGATAAAATATATATTAGCTTTAAGCTACAAGCTTCAAACACAGAGGTAGCAGATCAGGAAATACTCATACAGGTTGTTTTTAAGGCTTAAAGGTCTTTGCATGCTCACAGCTGATTGGTCGGTAGCTGCATTTGTTGTCTGTGCCGAGCTTTGGGGTGAACAGAGCTTGTTAGAGGCAATACATATAAATAAAAGTGATATTAGATCTTGGAATGACTATGTCTTTCTTCCTTTTCTTCTCCCCCAGTATTCAGATCTTGAGAAGGCCATCAACACACTGGTCACCCAGTTCCACTCTGCTTCAGCCGACAATGGTCCAACACTGAAAACCGACGAATTCAAAAACCTTTTGTCCTCTCAGCTGCCTAACTTGGTCAAGGTAAGACTTGCCGTTGCTCTCCGCGTTCATGCCGACTGCAGCGGTTGGGTGTGGCAGCACACCTCACCTTACTCACCTCGCACAAAGACAGTCAGAAACATGCTCATCAGCAGAGTCGCACAGGCGTCACGTACACACCGGCATACAAACACACGTATAAAAACTTGGCTCAGATGACTGTTGATAAAACCCGTCATCGCGTCTTTAATTCAGCTGACGATCAAGGGTGGGTGGATCACTGAAAATCTGAATCATCCCTTGAGGGTTGAAAGACGGCTCTAATGTTTATGGCTTGTATAAACATTTGTGTTTACTAGTCACAAGCTCAGTGCGCTTGCAACAATCACAAACTGAGTATTGCACCATGTTTTGGTGACAGACCGAGTATATGAAGGGACAGAGACATGGATTATGATGCAGAATATATTTTCTATGGATGTTGAACAGACATCAAACAGAGCTACAGGTGATATTCAAAACACAGTTTTCATTGGAGTATCCCTTTTAAAAAGATCGTCCTTATTAAGCCTGTTTTTTGGGATCTTTCTATCTAAACCGTTTGTGTACAGGAGGCTCTAACTCTGTCTAGACCAGATGTGCCTCATTAGCAGCACATCTTATGCAGCTCCAGCTGTCTGTGCTGCTTCTATTTATTCCACAGAGTGGAGCAGACCAATGTTTTCGATCACACAAAATTGTCAACATTCTCCAGCGTGCGGATTTGCAGCTTTTTTCTGTTTTGAATCCTTGAAAATGAGACATTTGCTGACTTCAGCTTGGGCTATGGGAACCTATCATGGGCATTTTCCACGTGGAAGTATACGATAAGGCCTCCACAGATGACCTACACAGATAACATAATTTAGTTTTCCCTTTTAAAATGTCGCTTACGGAAGAAATCCTAATGTTTGATGCACAAGTTAATGTCCTATGAGGATTCTTGAACTTGAACAACCAAGACTGTTGGAAAGTTTATAGTATACTATATACACTATACTTTTATTAACTTGGGTTTTAGTTAAGTTAACAACTGAGTTTTAGCATCATCGCTAGTCTGACATGTTAAGAAACAAGCAGTTAGGTGTCATTTGCAAACAGGCTGGAGTCCAGCTCACACTGACCACGCATTAACACCTGAAGCTGCCCAGTACAACCACAGAGCAGCTCCAGGTGGGAGTTTTAGGGCCATGTTCAAAGGCACTCAGTGGTGATAATGAGGTTGGTTTAACTTTCAGGTCACCTCTGTCTTCACTGAAAGAGTTTTTTTATAACCTGTGTACAATTTGTACAGTTTACAACTAGGAGTAGGAGTTTCTGTTTCACTTTCACAATGATGCACACAAATAATTGTAAACTGTTTGTGACTTGACAACATGACCTGATTTCCGGTGTTCTGGTGTGTTCCCACAGGGGGTCGGCTCAGAGCAGGGACTGGGTGAAATCATTCGGAAGATGGGTGTAGGTGACGGAGAGGGCATCTCTTTCAAGCATTTTTGGAGCTTAATCCAGTCACTAGCCACCACGCAGCACAGCCTTCTTGCCGGCCAGAAGGGATGCAGCTGCATCCTCCTGTAAAAAGCAGGCTCTCAGCCCAACACATCAGCAATCTCTTGAGTTTCCATCCTGAAATGTAACAATATGCACATCACTCTCCTCATCAGGTGTCAGAATACAAAGGTGAAGTCTAGTCTGCACAGAGCAAGCTATTCCCAAACACTAAAACATTACAGTTTCTAAATGCTGTGATCTCTCTTAGCCTTTGCACCAGTGAAAGTTCAAATTCAGGCTAGTTTGCATTGAAACTCTCACATTGTCTAAATCTATGAATTGCATGAATTAAGTAATTTGTTAATAAATTGGCTTATGTTGCTGTTTCTGGACAGAGTAATCTGATTTGTATTGTTGTTTCAGCATCAAACTGACCATTTATCAACAGCTTTACACTCCAAAGGCTTCAGCAATAGATGATGTCCATCAGTATGCTTGTTGGATAGCCTAACAGTGCCCGAAACCCATTATCTTTCTTTTAGTTTCACAGCTTCTTCAGCTTCACACTACACATTGTATAATCTTTTCAGGCACTGTTAGACGATCCAGGAGCATTTAGCACTACTTAGCATACAAGGCTCTAACACTCATTTTGAATTTAATGGGCCGTATCACAAACTTAGTCACTTGTTCCGGTTTAGTCTTGTTTGTTTTTTCCATGTATAATGGTGCCTTCAAATGCAGGTCGTGTTTACTCCACTAACAAATAGGAGGATGAACCGCCCAATGTTGTCGTATTTACAAGTACATTTTCTAATAGCTCAAAGCGAAGTGCTGACAGTTTTGTAAATGATGAAATCAATCAAATGGAGATGATACAACCGTCATTCACCATTTTAGAGAAGGAACAAGAACCAGGTCCGAGGTGTCCATTTTTTCTCACTTGCCTAGCAATTGTCATCTCATTAGTTAATCACATTAATGCCAAGCGTATACCGTAGTTTATATACAGTCATATCAACTTTGCATGTAAAAGAAAAAATGCTAACTCATGAGTACCATTTGAAAGGCACATCAATATGAGAGCATGTATAAACAAACAGAGTTGAGGCCACATCATTAGAAATATAAAAGAAGACGATTTAACTTCTAGAAGCTCTGAATCTTTTTTTTTTTTTTCCTTGGTAGCAGGACTGACTGTTGCTGCAGTTCTCAACAGTATCTGTTATTGCGTTTACACATTAACTTCAAGTGTTACACCTTGTCTGAATCTATATGTAGAAGTATATGACACTAATCATCTCAATTTGACCTCTTGTGTCAGTACCAAAACACAAAAGTGTAGTTTGGATGTTTTTTGAATGTCTTTAAACGGTGGACTTTGTGATCATCTGGAGAAACATCTCAAAATGTGTGCTTTATAGTCCCTTTATAAGTTTTTACGAGTAATGCTTTTCCCTCTGTGATCCCGCATTTTCTATGTATTTATGTTTTGTAATTCTCTGTATTCTGACCTGCGTGACACCTTAAGAAAAATGATGTAATAAACATACAAACAAATCACCAGGACTGCATTTGTTATTGTTTAAATACTTGTTCAATAAGAAAAAATGTAGCAGTATGATAGTTATATTTTATTGTGGTTATGTATTACATCATATCAAGATAAATTCCAATCTCCTAGCCATTAAAACATTATCAAATGTGTCGCTGCGCCAGTAAGCCAAAGCAGTACAAGTAACTTATTCACTACTTTATAGCCTATTGTCATATCAGCATCAGGCAAAACATGTCAGACCTTTCTGCATAGAAGAACACTAGAGACAGCTATGAGCACAGCTATGAAATTAACTCCATCACGCCAGAATTATGGATTAAAATTCTCATGGAAATTCGGATTACATCCCCTCTTGAGTTTCTTTCCCTCAGGTGTACCTCGAAAGAACTCCATAAAAGATGAGAACACATACTTATTCATGATTTTGACCTTCCCGAAGATATCCAGCTCTGTTTGTTCATCGTGGTCGACGGCGTTCATCATCTGCTTCGCTTTGATGTACAGGTCATTTTCCTTGGCTACAACCTGATCTAACCATATCTGTTTGTTCTGCGGTGCCATGTCATAGTTGTCGACAGAGCAGCCGTAGAATCCTCGTTTCAGACGATCAGGCCAGGGTTGGTCAGTCACCATGGGGTGGTCAGCTCCGACAAATGCTGTGCACAGGGGGCTCTCGGTACCCCGTAAGCGGCCTACTTCACAACCTATGACGCTCATGAGGAAAAGCGAGAAGGTTCTGAAGTTACGCACAGATGCCGAAAACACTGCTGTCATGAAGTAACGACCCCATCTCTCACAGTTGTAGTTGCACTGCTGGAACTGGAAAGTCTGCCGACAGAAGTCATTGAATTTGGTTTCTTTAAGACCCTGTCTCAACTCCTCTAGCGAGGTTTCGCGCTGATCCTCATTGAAAGTCAGACGGAAATTTTCAATTTCAGCTTTGTTGTCACCGCTCATGAACTTGCCCACCAGACTTACACTAAGATTTCTGCTGTATACTTTGTAAATGCAATCATTGAGAACGTAGTAAAGGTCTGATGCGACTTCGTCTCTGGCATTGTATCGTATCTCTACGAGTAGATCCTGAATGTTGACGATATGCTTGTAGATAATGTTGTTTTCATCTGGTCCTGGCTCTGTAAGCCAAATTGCTTTCAGGTGTCTTTGATCAAGGTCTGGGACATAATCAGGAGCACGCCTTCTATCATTCTCCTCAAAGAACAAGCTCCAAGTAAGGCCCTCCAGACAGTCAATAGATGGGTACTTTTTGCGCAACTCCACTGGAACAAACATTTGAGGGTGGCTTGGCCACTCCAATGTTTGAAGATACAAAACATTTCCTTTATAAGAAGGAAACACTGGCCCTGCGCAGCCAAGCTCTGCTCTCGTAATCAGGTTACCTCTTTGGTCCAGTTCAGCAATAACTCTTTTGCTGTTGTCATGGGGCCTCCAGACTCCGCCAGTACTAGTCATTATCTGTCCATCAGAGTTAATAGACAGGAAGGAGTTGTGTAGGTGCAGCTTTGTTTCTACACTGAGAGACCGGAGAACTTGTAGCAGCTGCAACACAAAGTGCAACTCATTCCCAAGATTGCAACTGATGAGGCTGACGGTGCCAAGATGACCAAAGATGCTCTGAATTTTTACCACTAATTTGGCAAGCTCCTCTGGGCCGTAACCAGCTAGCTGGGCTGCTCCATTGGCACCACTGCTGCCATGGCCAACCAGTATAACATCATGATATCTAGTAGATAAGACATGGCTTCCCTTGAGAACATGCAGCACCCCTCTCTGGTACCTCAGCAAAGTTGATGTAGTGGGATGCCTCTCAAACAGGTAAGTGGCAGACTCAATCACTGCAGGGTCCTCTTCCATAACAACTATAGTTTGGTGGCTGTGTTTAGTATCACCTTCCCTGAGGATCATATGTTGTTGGTTACCCATCTTCAACATAGATGGCATCAGGGGCTCTGTAAACCACAAACCTACACTACCATTGATTGCACTCTTTTGATTGGACTTGGTGTCATTGTAAAGATCACTTGGCCACTGTCCAGTGTCTCCAGGATCAGAGTGTAGTGGGTCAAATGACGGTGGAGTCATCTGAAGATATGGCCTGGAAATAGATAATATAATAATAATAATGTAAGAATTGTAATATGCTAATACGCCTAAGCATTTGCAGTTAGACAGTATCACGACAGTTTAGCCTCATGGGGCAATGGCCAATGTTTTACGGCTTCCAGTGTAGCCAGATATACAGAAAACAGATAACAGACATGTTTCTTTTTCTAATAAAAAAAAGCTAAATTGGCCACTGTTTCACCTCTTTTGCTCTCTACACAGATTGCATGCAACCAAAGCCTGTTCAAACGTGATTTGTCAATGCTACTTGGACTACAGATGAAAAAAACAGAATGCTTTGGATGCCAAAAATCTTGGTCTCTTGCCTAGAAATATTTCATTGATATGTAAAAGATTAAAGGTCTACAGCTGTTCTAGTGGCTCTCTGAGGCTGTGCTCAGACAACAGTGGTGCTTTGAGTTTGTCAGCATGCTAACATATTAATAATGTCAAGGCAAATATTCTAAATGCTCAGCAGATAATGGGCCTCTGTTTGTTTTCTTAGTTTTGCTCTCCTCTCTTAGTAAAGAAACATTTCTTAGAAGTGGTCAAGAGCACTCTTAACAAGATAAGAAAAAAAAACATAGTTTTCACAGTCCACACAATGTTTCTCTAATGCAAAGAAACATGAAAAAACACATGAATATCACATAATGAAATTGAGATTATTATGAAATAATAAAGAAATGCTATTGATCCACTGATCCCAGTGGATACTATAAAAACCTTCGGATCATATTACATGTATTTAGCTTCTAAATGGCTGCTCTTAGATACTTTGTTATCTAATCCTTAAACAGAGAACACACACACATCTAATTTACGAGGCACAATACCTGCTCTTATATAGTGTTAAGGGGGGAGGCGTTATCTATGCTAATAAATTCATGATCACGTGGGATGCATCATCCAGCACACCTGGCTAAGAGCACATTTGGCTGGTTAAGAACGTTTGGAGCATCTGGAGTTGAAGAAGGAGAAATTCAAAAAATGTTGCTGCATGAGGCCCAGTGTTTCCCATGCTTACAATCTTACATTTCTATTCACAAAATACTGGACAAATGCAAACTTTGATCTGATGATGGTGATCATGAAAAGTCAGAGGATCAATAAAGCTGTTACAGGAGAACATGAATGTAACACTCGATAACTGGTCAGATAATTTAGTCTAACATCGAGTGACAACAAAAAACAGGGCTTTATCTTATGCCAGATACGACTTTTCAAAGATATAGCGTCCCTTTAACTCTGATGGTGTTCTTTGTCTTTATTCTCACTGAGTTAAATTAGCATTAATAGTTGTGTAGTATATACAAACACAATGTTACACTGTACAGCTGTTTCCTGTCAGAGATCATGTCAGGTTTATCACATAAAAAGCAGCAGTCTAATGCATCATGTGGTGTCTCACCTGTTTCCAAGATTGAAGCTGAATGGAGTCCTTTGAACACTCCAATCTGTAATGACAAAAAAATAAACTTAATGTCTAATGCCGCTGGTTTTTAGGCAGTTAGTATCCTCGTCTCATGATCAGAATAATCATTCATTGATGCATTGTAGGTCAAAACAGGCTGATGTTGTTTTACTTGGTACAGGTCACATGATATATTATAAATGGTTTGGTTTCCACTCTTATACTAAATAAAGATTAGAGAAATTGGTACAGCACAGTTTAAAATAAGCTTCACCAAAATGCCATATATGAAAACAAAAAAACAGCAGCAAATGTATCTATTTTACTAACTAAAGCTTATTTTAATGCTTCCTTAAAACGTGTAATGATCTTACCAGCATCCATTCCTGCTGCCAAAAGCAGCTGAACGATAATAACACAAAATCCACGGGGTTTCAACATGGCTCTGACGTTCTCTGCAGAGCAGCCTGAAATGAAGGTCAGTGTGAATTCACCAGGGAAGAGAAGCTTCAGGTCATATCTGAAGCTACATTTGGTTAGATAAGAATGGAAATGACTAAATAACGTTATAATATGACAGTTACACATTACACATCTGAAGACGGTCACTCTGTCTGAGTGCTCCACTACACAGCATGTAGATTTGCATGCTTTCTTTCTGTTTTGACTGTGAATTACTCTTGGTTAGACTGACTTAAGTGCAGGTGCATTGGGAAATTACACTAAATATTAAGATGACAGATCCTTCCACTGTGTAAACTGTTTACTGTAAGTACATTTGTGCAATCTAATGCAATTCAATATCCAGTATGTAGAAAGACAGAAAGATGGGCCGATACTGAACATTACAAGCTTCATAAATGTAGAATTTGTTGCATGTTAACTTAATATTTGAATATTAAGTAACACACTCAAAAACAGCTAATGCATCTGGTCATCTAATGACCTGAACTGGTGAGAAAATTTCCTCCAGGGCTTCCTTTCCCATGCCTTTCAGGAAACACTTCCTTTACGAGATGAAGTAGATTCATTATGCAGGTCTTGATTCAGCCAAGAGGCCATTGTGGCACAAATGAGTTTCAAGCCTTTACTGAGCATCAGGTACAGGCCACTCTGCATATTACAGATTATACAACAGGAATAGTGGAACCAGCCCAGTGAATGTTGTTTGTGGACAACAACACCCAGTGTTTATTTCAGTTAAATAGTTCTTTGTTCTTTGTTTTCTTACCCAGTCTGTCCCTGTGCTGCTGCTACATGTGGATTTCCTTGAAATCAATAATTGAAGCCTCATCTCATCTGATCTAATTATTTTTAGTCTACAGTCTCAGAAACCATCAAAGACTGCCTGGGCCAGCATTCCTGTGTGGCAATTACTATGAGTGAACGTATGACTTTGTGCCATGTAAGCACAGGGTCAACCAAAATGAAGGTCCCAAGACAAGACTATCATTTTACTTACGGTATATTATTGTGCTTGATTTGTTATGAAACAAATGTGTGCAATTAATATGCTTTATTGGCCAAGTATGTTTATTGGCGCAGTGATTCTAGGGTCTTTGGGCCCTTGGAAGCTCCTGAGTTTGATCATCACTGATCATCCGAGTTGTTTGTCTTTACAATTTATATGTTCTCATTGTATTTTGTGGGTTCAGCCACCATGAAGCAGATGAGAGAGAGCATCACACTTTTCTCGTTATATCCTCACTGCTCAACATCAACCTGTGTCAGCAGCTTGATGCAGTTTGATGCTATGGAGGCGAACAGCCTGTTACCGCATGGCTGTTTCCAGGTCATTGCTAATCCCCTCCAATCTTCTTTTCTACTCATTAGCCATCTTACCCACTCCTTTCCCTGCTGCGCTCACGATGAAGCCTGTCTATGACTAATTCTGTAGGAGACTAATTATACACGCCATAGTTTGAACCTAAGTTCGTACCTGGAATTACTGCTGAATTCTAATCTGTAATGGTGTGGCATGACAGGCAAAATAGACGTTTTGATGAACAGAGGCGAGATGAAGCTGGATGGACAATAAATAGAGGTGGTTTTAAGAAGAGCCAAGAACGGATCGCCTGTACGAGCGAAATCCTCTGTCTACGTAAAGTTCTTATATGTTTGACCAGTTAGTTGGTTTGAATGTGAAGGAGTGTGAGCAGACTGTGGAGCCAAACATCAGAGGACTCTCATACCCACGGAAATCAAGGAAAACAACAAGATACCCAACAGGTACATACACAAATTACACCGTAGACCAATGCCAAATGGTTTCAACCCTGGAGCATTGCAGATTGAATTTTTCTTGGTGTGATGTTGAGCTGACATATAGGACATATTTTGACTGTTGGGTCAGTGGGGTTGAAGCAATCTCTATAAACAGATACCTGCATATGAATGTAGGTAGATATTGCCAAGATACTGGCACCAGATGTGTTCTAGTTTCTGTTTGCAATCCGAGTAGTATTGCCTAGTCATGTTTGAATGAGCTCTGGTTGCAACAGTAAAAGGGGTGGAAAGCGTTGGCCGAAATGCAATATTGGAACCAATCAGCTATCGTCTGACAATGATTTAGGTTTTTTAGTTATCTGCATTCATATGCAGCTATCTGTTGCTATCTGGCCTAAAGCAGCCACGCTGTTAATTATGCATAACTTTAAGCCTTAATATAATTTGAATGGGTTAGTTATCAATAAACTCAGGCCACTACGGCCTAAAAAAAGTGGAGTCAGAGTCGGAGAGTTGGATCCAGGTCACTGCAGGAAGGTCTCAGCTTTTCATAAGGGTGGAGTCCACCAAGGCACCCCTATTTATCAGTATTTTTTTAATCTACCTTATATATTGTGAGCCACTGTAACAAGTGACTTTCCCCAGTGTGGGATCAATAAAGTCTATCTTAGACTTTATCTTCTGCTGTGAAGTTGAACATTTTAATATGGGGGCTTATGAAAATCGCGGAAGAAGCAGTGCATCCAGCGGGTTGCCGCTTGGTTTCAATGAACAGAAAGCTAAACATGTGAGCATGAACCTGAATGATCGTGTATTATGGACACCTGCAGGAAGACAACTTGAGTAAAAGGGCTCCACTGACAGTGAGTTCACACACCCAAGATGGGCCCGAGGAAGACTCAACACCGGCCCTGCTGTTAGGTGGCTGTAATGCGTGTATCGGGCCTATAGGTGGAGGCTGGAGCCTGCTGGACCTCCAGATGGGAGGAGGAGGCTCGGGGCTTTGTTGTTATAGTAAAGGCTCAACCGCGGTCAGCGTTTTCCTCTCTCACCGGGTCACGTTTCTTCTGTCCAGTTTTTTTCCACCGGAGCACAAAAACAAACGGGATTTTCTTTTAGGTCGTTTTTAAAGAAGAGGATCGAGGAAAGGAGGACGCAGTGAAGGAAGCCAACCACAGAGATGTAAGATGACTTTAAACTGTGTGTACATCTGTTTCAGACGTACAAACACGTACGGTTTGTTTTAGTTTCAACAGCCTCCTGTTGCACAACAGTTACAACTCGTCACTCTGTAACGTGAGCACGCAGCACGGTTGCTGTTAACAATATGTTGTTGTAACGTTAGTGTAATGTTTAAAATGAGGCTCAACTTCGGGTACCACGTGTTTGTTTCGTAAACATTTACGTACTTTCCAGGTGTTCAGCCGTTAGCTGTGCCGGTTGGTCTGGACTTTAACCGCGCGACACCTTTCTGTTGTTGGCTAACGGCTGCTACGCAGCAACGTTCCGTCCTCAGACGTTAGTCTGCTCAACAGTTACACCTACACACACACACACACACACGTAGCCCAGGGCAAGAAATGACATCCAGCTGAACAAAGGAAGCTTAAAAAACACACACCCATCATTAGTGGTTATTTTATATCCACAACAATGTCTGTGTAATAGTTTAAAATGGTTTCTGTCAGTTAGAAGTGAACCATATTTATTGTCGTATTTTAAAGAGTAGCTAAACTTTCAAACCACTTTTTTTTCCCCAGATGAAAACCGGCACATACGGATATTTTTAGTAGTAGTAGTGTCGTTGGGTTTTGAATTACACACATTGTGCTTACCTCCCTCTACCTGTTGAAACGTTGCCACTGCATTTGAATTTTGCTGTTGGCTGATTTTGGAGTCAGGTGACATAACGGTGGCAGCTTTCGTCACCAACAAGCAGCATCCTCCATCCAAGGTGCTGGGAAGTGCTAAAAAACTGTCCGCTTTGAGACAGGCTGCAAGAATTGAGTCAATCTACATAAGCAACTGTATTAAAATGTCCAATTTCACAGCAGAATTAAACATATTTACAGCCTGGTTCAGCTAAGGTATGTTTTTTTTTTTTTAACTCACCCATTCAGATGATATTAAGGCTTGATTGACACATCTTTGCCAATATTTAGATTAGCTTGGATTCTTGTTTTTAAAAATATTAAATATATCTCAAAATTTTAAAAAAAACCTAAGATGACTCCTGAGCGGCTGTGGTTCAGGAGGTAGAGCGGGTCGTCCACTAATCAGATGATCGGTGTCCTTGGGCAAGATACTGAACCCCCAAGTTGCTCCCTGTAAGTTGTTTTTGATAAAAGCATCAGCTAAATGACTAAATGTAAATGAATTAGTCAGTAATCTAAGTATCTGGGTGTGCAAATGTGTCCACTCATCAGTGATGAGCAGGTATGATACAGAAATGTACCATTTAAAATGCTGATCCAACTCTGTTAATCTTTCAAATTGAGGAATCCTTTATGAAATAGAAGAGAACCGAACACACACACACCCCACCCGAGGATCTCTGCAATGATTGGAGCATTACCCTGAAATAAAGATTACATACTCAGAGATAATAACCTGCCTGTTGCCAGTGTTTTGCCGCCGCCCAGAAACAATCACCTATATTTATGTCTGTCTCAGATTCAGTGATGATCTGCCATAGAAACCAGAGCATGGGGTTGCTTCAGCTACGATCTCCACCCCTGCTAACGAATCCTTGACACCCTGGATGAACATCAGACCCAGTGCTCGCCCTCTGACCTTAGATGTAAATAAGGTCGGACTCCATCATTCCTACTGCAATGGAGAATCACAGCCTGCTGTCCTTCATGGTGGCCTTGCTGGGCTTTCTGAGCCCATGCCTGACAAGACTGACTCCCAGAGTGTCCTTCCCTCTGGGTAAGTGAACAGTTACATTAAACATCTGAGCGATGAATGCTCCGTGCAGATGATCAATTTGCAGCCCGCTGACACCTGGATGTTTTTAATTGTCTGTGATAATTGGATGAAAAAAATCCCTAACCCCAGTGTTAACTGGTGTGAAACAACAGGTAGTCCTGGGAGACATCTCACCCACTTCAGTAGCCACGACGTCAGCAACACCACCACACTGCTGCTTAGTGAGGATGGAGACATGCTGTACGTTGGAGCCCGGGATGCTGTGTTAGCGCTGGACGTTGGCCAAAAGGACGCCATCGTACTGAGAAGCAAGGTGGGAGAGGAAACACTGATGGAGGCAAAGATGTAGAAAAAAAAAAGAATGCTTTTCAACATCAACACAAACAGCTCCAACACCACCAACAACACACAGTGGCCACAAGGCCCAAACCTCTGACTAGGATCCATGTTATGATTTAGATAGCACGTGATAATCAGAGATAATTGTATACTCACACAAATATGTTCTGGATGCATAAACGAGATGATATCGTATCTGTGTATACATGCGCGCACAAATAAGGAATAAGTAAATGATGGATGCAATAAATAACTGTTGAACTGTCAGTCACATGTTGGCACCAGAATCGATGTAAAAGTGACATACAGGAGACAGTTACAGATACACTCTCACTTGGAAGTTTAAGATCGAAAAATATTCTTTTAAGAATAAAACAAGTGAGGGTCAGGAGGACATGCATTGTGTGAAAGTACAAGCTTTTATTCTGAAGCACAAATAGTGTACTAGAGATTTCTCTATTTTCGTGAGCTGAACATTCTGAACAACGTACACTAATGTTTAAAACCCGAAAGGAGCACGCTATAACTGCAGAATGAACGTCCAATAGAAGGAATGTGGTTGGATAATTCTCTCGGTGGTTTTACCCTTCATCATCATTATCATCATGAGTTTGGGAGTCACTACAGTGCAAAGAAACACAAACAAACATATCTGACGAGTCAGTTGAGAAGATATGATATTGAACATGTGGTGTTGGAGGGTCGATTCTCAGTTCAGTGAAGCCAAAAAGCACAATTTCACAGCTCTTACTCATGTTTACGTCATGCTGAAGTGTGATATGAAGCAGTCTTGATGAAGTTCACCGTCCGACCCAACAAAAACAGCACACAAGAGCGTGTGGGAGTGTTTGCAATTCTTTGGTGTTTTCGGTGACTCCTCTGCTTGTAAGAGAATAATGAAGCTTCGCAGTTGTTTCAAAAGTACAAAACAAACTCAAGAACTGCTACATCCTTCAGATATCACCCCCGACACAATAACTGAAGCTTTGTAATGGAAAATGTAAAGATGTGTGTGTGCTGAAGGCTGTGGCTCGTGGTTAAGATGCTTCTCTGATGGATTTGACTGTCTTCTCTTCTCTCAGCTGGACTGGAGCCCTTCAGAGAAAGACCTTGAACAGTGTTCCATGAAAGGCAAGAAAATGGCAAGTAGTCGATATGTACAGATTTGTACAAACACTGTGAACTGGTTAAACTCCAAAGTTCAGAATGTTTCCCTCTTGTCAAATAAGATGCGGCTATCAGTAACTTACAGCAACTATTTACGTGCTTTAATGAGCAGAAGATTCCAAAGTTTCCGTCAAAATTTTAGTCCAACTTATTTCAAAGTTTAACGAGCAGAGTGTCTCTGGTATTTAACGTGAATTTGTAGTGGATGAAGCACATTGCGAGACGTTATCTCTGTTCTGTAAATAGTATTGAATCCAAAGGTCCAAAGGCTTCACACTGCTTGCTGTACTTTCTGGTGTTACTGGAGCATCTAACTCAATGTCCTCCGTTTGCTTTTTCCAGGCCGACTGTCCCAATTTCATTCGCGTGCTGCAGTTTTTGAACGCAACCCACATCTACGCCTGTGGAACATTTGCCTTCAGTCCACGCTGCACCTACATTGTGCGTTTGTTTTTTTTACGCAGACTTTAAACTGTTTGTTCGACATTGTGACAGCGCGATGACGCTCGCGTACACGGAATAATGCCACATTACGTCCTCATCTCTGTGCAGAACTCAGAGACGTTAACGATGAACCTCAAGCCTGATGAAGGGAGAGGTCGATGCCCCTATGACCCATACCAACGCAACACTGCCATCATCGTAGGTAAAGAAACGATGATTACACACATTTCACTGTGATTTAAATTTGAACTTGATGCCACAGCCGCTGGAATAAAATGTTAGCTGAGGCAAGTCAGCTCCTGTCTTCTGCGAGGTAAAATCACTGGTTTTGTCAGTGCAAGATACAGCTGTGAAAGTACTCTGAATGTAGCACAAACACAGATATTTTTATGGTGGTTAAAATATGTTTTGTTGCTGCACTCGTCTGCAGCAGCAACATCACATTGCTTAGCTTCTGTGCTAGTTTTCCTGTCTGCTTCTCCAACCTGACGGCGTGCCAACCCGCCATCTACAGTAGGTAATGCACTGACTGCCGAACTATCCCATTAAGCTATCGACCATAAACAGCAGATCAGACAGTCTGTGGGCCTTTAGCCAAGCAGCTAAGCAGCTCTCCATGCTAAATGCTGATGCACAGCTGAAGAGGTACAGCTCCAGGAAAATGGATGGATAGATATTCAGCCCACTTTAGGATTGATGCGCTGTGTTGTTTTCCAGTGAGTCATGGAGGCAACACCGAGGCCTGACTCAGGAAAACAAATGGCTTACATACTTCAAACAGTTTGACTCTGA
Organism: Miichthys miiuy; assembly: GCA_036365135.1. Lineage (NCBI taxonomy): Eukaryota > Metazoa > Chordata > Actinopteri > Sciaenidae > Miichthys > Miichthys miiuy. The sequence continues at coordinate 21,624,816 of CM071614.1, read as the reverse complement.
CCTTTTGTGATTACAAGCGCTCGCGTTAAGTTAAAGCTAAACAGAAAGTTGAGTTTTGTTGAGATGTTGCGGGTGCAAAACCTCCACTCAGCATGCAGCCTCTTCATGCTTTTTATGTGAGTAAACACAGATGGCCTGATTCACTTTATCCAGACAGCCTGGACTGTCCTGAACACACCAACAGAAATGATAATGTCAGGATTCCAGTTTTGCAGAAGATTTAAACCTTCACGTCGGCTGTTGCTCTGCAGTATTGTGTGAACAGTTCTTATGTTTGTCAGACGGAGAGCTTTATACGGGAACGGTGGCGGACTACAGGGGGAACCGGCCAGTCATCTCCCGGCACCTCAGTGAGGGCAGGCGTGTTGACCTGAAGTTGGATGATACATTAGGGTGGCTGGAGGGTAAGTGTGTTGTCTATCAAAAGGAAACATATAGTAGGCATAGCAGGAAAAACTCATGATGAAACATGTTTGAGACAGTCTCTCTGCCTTGAAATGGGATAAACATTACCCCAAAAATGTACAGTTAACAAGCTGACATTGAGCTGATTTTAATTGAATTAATCCCTGATGAGCTCATTGAACAACACTGTTTCACATGATTGATAAGCTGTGGCGTTGAACATACTGTTTCACATGGTGATAAGCTGTAACATACTTTTGAGATATATTTCCACCAACTTGCCACCTGTTTGCTATAGATCCAACCTTCATCAGCTCCAGTTTCATCCCTGACGAGGAGAAAATCTACTTCTTCTTCAGTGAAGTGGGCAGAGAGTATGACTTCATCGACAAGTTTATCGTCTCTCGCGTTTCTCAGATCTGCATGGTAAGGGTTAAAACAACCGCTCGCACAGACACGTTTGCTCTTAAGTAGCACAAAAAGTGAAATACAGAAACAACTGTACTGAACGCTGTGTTGTGCTTGATGTCTTCCCCTCCTCTCGTGTATCAGAGTGATGTCGGAGGCCAGCGGACTCTGCAGCGACGCTGGACCACGTTTGCCAAAGCTCAGCTGTTGTGTCAGGCTGACAACGAGCTGCCCTACAATGTGATCCAAGACATAGACACCCTCCCACCAGCAGATGGAGCTCCTGCAGATCACACGCTCTTTTATGGCATCTTCACCTCCCAGTGGTCAGTACCGTTGAGAGTTCCCACAACATCAAGTGTGTGTGTTGGTGTATGTACATGTTTGATAGATAAGACAGGCAGTTTCAAAGACTGTATCTTCATCCTGCCGTGACCCCATAGACCCCATAGTTTTTTCTCTCTACACGAGGATGAGACATAAATTGTTGCGTCGTCTCGCATCGTTGGGATTTTGTCTATAGCTCTCATTCACAGAGTCTTGTCAATGTTTGTTTTTCCGTTAACTAGGTCCGTCAACTCTGGGCGGTCGGCAGTGTGCTCATTCCGCTTGGCTGACATCAAATCGGTTTTCTCTGGTAATTACAAAGTCCTGAACCGGGACACGTTACAGTGGAGCACACGGGTTCAAGAGAAAGTCGCAAATCCAGGAGAGGTAAGTAAAGAGTCACTTCTGATTGATATGAAAATAGAAAGGCACTGCAACAGACTGCTCATTTAGTCTTCGAAAGGGAAGAAAAACACTGTAATCAAGAAGACAAACAGGCAGATCTGCCGACTCTAACAAGCTGATCTCACGCTCTAACTACTTGAGGAAGTACTTTAGTTCATTTCTATCAGTACAATCACTAAAAAGAGGTCAGATGATCAGGTTGGAAACAAACCTCCGGGTTATTTAGAGAAGAGAAACGATGCTGGCTCGTTGCTGATTTTATTACGAGTGCAGCAAAAATGTATTCATGAATTGTTTATCTGTAATTAAATTGTGAACATGCTCGGTTCAGTTTGTTTTACTGTTAAACTTTTTGCCTTTTCGTGTGGTAGTGTGGTCTGCACAACGCGTCCGACAACGCTCTGCGCTTCGTCAAAGAGAACTTCCTGGCCGACGACAGCGTGCGACCAGTCGGAAGAAGTCTAACCATGGTGTCTGCTGAACACAACTACAGCCATCTGACAGTCCAGAGAGTCCAGGCTGCCAACAACAGACACTACACTGTCCTGTTTCTGCTTACAGGTAGGCCTGATTGACACGTTTGAAAAGAATCTCTGGCACAATCCAAAAATGTTGGAAATGCTGAAGTTGTACTTACAGCTGTGTCAAGCTGTAGGTTAGACATCATCTATTAGGCCAGGACAGGGTTGCATCCTCTCAGCTCTTCCTCAGCAGCCTCTCCACTTTTAAATCAGATGCTCTATCAGGACATCTTGGAGATAAAAGTGAGGAGAGCTTGCAGAAAGCTCAACATGAGCTTTGGGTGGGGCGTTGTTTAGCTCGGTTGGTGGAGCAGCCGCCGCATTGTGCAGGGGCTCAGGGTTCGAATCCGACCTGCGGCCCTTTGCTGCATGTCATTCCCACTATCTCTCTCCCCACATTCCTGTCACTCTTCAGCTGCATCTATACAATAAAGCTTGAAAAAGGCCAAAAAAAATATCAAAAAAACATGAGCTTTGGGTGTCCAGTGTCACCAGTGAACCCACGTCTGTGTGTGGGTTTATAAGTTTATAAGCAAGTTATCAACATTTTTAGAAAGACGCTGGGTATGAGATGCTGTAGAAGGCTTTGTGATATGTTCATGAAGACACAATGGCAGAAGATTACCTCTTAAATCATGTTTGATTTATTTTTAGAGATTTATCTGTAAAGTTGAAATGTTCCACTATGTTAATTCTCACAGACTTGTGTTGTATTTATGCCTCTATAAATGATCCCAGTTCAGGGGACTCACTGACTGTTCATGCTGTTATAAGTAGAATATCTGTAAATGTCCTGTCTGCTGAAGCCGTACACTTCACAGTTGTGTCCTGGGTTTTTTTCGGTTGAACTGGTAGGATATTAAATCCCAGTGTCGAGTTTTAACTTGTCTAATCTGTTCGAATTATCTCACCTGTATATTTAGGAATTTAGATTGAAGAGCTGGATTGGACTGAGAAACCTGCGTCACAGTCCATGTTTGACAAGTTAAGGTGCGCTGTGCAGCTAACAAACATGATAAAACTTAATTTTCCTACTCATAAAACATTTGCAAGACAGATGTTTTGAATATTGTAAATCCTGCATTCTTTACAAACATGTTTTCTACTGAAGACTTCCAAGTGTTGTAGAGATATCTACTGAAATCAGCATGCAAACTGACTAGTGTCAGCCAAAACTTTTGTGTAATTCCACGTCTGCCTCACTGGAATATCATGAAACCAGCAGCACAGATGTATAATCATGTATAAGCTACACATTGCTCCATAGAGCTACTAGTGGTCGCTGCACGGGGTCGATGATGCCGTTGATGGTTTTATCTGAGATGTTTGTCCTCATGTGAGTTGGACAGCATTAAGTCTGTCCCACTGTATAAACTGTTTTTCTCTCTTAACTTTGTTGCAGAGTCTGGTTACATGCACAAAACAGTGCTGCTGCAGAGTGGAGCCCACATCATAGAGGAGGTCCAGGTTTTTGAGCAGCCTCAGCCCATCAAGAGCATGAAGCTGTCCATATCCAAGGTACACAATGAGAGGGACACTGCAAACAGCAGATTCATGGTGGTATTTACAGTTAATAGCAAGTCTCCTCTGTCTTTAAAATGAGATATAAACACGTTTGACTGTCACTTGTAGAAGATTAAATGACATGTTGAGGAACAGTTGACTTTCAGCTGTTTGTTTCTTAAAGTAAAGCTATTGGTTGGTAACGTTAAGAGAAACTAGCAAAGACAGCTACATTTTGAAAAGCATCCTGCCAAAAAAACAATCCCACACCCTTCCTCCAGGCCTCAATCCAAGGTCACTTCATCAGAACGCATTTTCACGCACGATAAGCACGCCTTAATACAGGCCTGTAACAGCCACAGATGCGCACCCATCCATCCATAAAGCTTATCTTTATCAGGGTTGCAAGGGGCTGGAGTCGATCCCAGCTGACATTGGGCAAGAGTCAGGGTACACCCTGGATGCCACAGATTGCCACAAACAAAATGGAAAAATAAAGATTGTGAAATATGTGACCTACTCCATCTTTTAAAGGACAGAAGCTTCTTCCTAACACCGCTCCACTGAAATCTGGATGTAAACATGTGAACCTTGTTCTGTTCAGTAACCCTTTAATCCTTCTGTAAAGGATATAAAAACGGGCGGATGTACAAGGTACATAATTCAGTAACACGACAGATACTGCCACCATGTGGACGTTTATGAATCAGCAAATCTAAGCAATCACCCCCAAAATTGTATTTCTTTGTGCTTTGCCATGCTGTACAGTTTTCCTCTTATTAGTGGCCTAATTCTTGTAGGACAGGCCTTTCACATAAACTTCCATAACTGGAATATGATTCATTTAAGTGCTCCAGAGTCTGATTCACTCAGAAATGTCCGTGACCCATCCTTGTATTTTTCATATTTTTACACCAGACATCAATGAAATCCTCTGAGTCACTTTGTTTGAACGTTTTTTTATCTCGTCCTGTGCGTCTGCAGGGTTTGATATACGTTGGCACATCAGAGGGCGTGGTGAGGGTACCAACCGCCAACTGCTCTTTCTACTGGACCTGCCCTCAGTGCGTTCTGGCTCGAGACCCCTTCTGTGGTTGGGATCCTGCCAGCAGGGCGTGTGTGGAGGTCTCCAACGGCCAGACCAGTCTGTGAGTATCACAAGAAGATTTGTTATTATCACGTTGGCCTGCTAGCAGCTGCTGCAGCTTAGCTGTAATTAAATCCTCTGGATCTAACGAATCATTTCACCAGTACTTAATATCATTACACTTCATGTTAATAGCTTATACCTGCGATAATGTGATTAATGCGAGTCTGTCTGGGCATTTGACCAACCGACGACCACGTTACACGTAAATCAGATTATCACACTGAGCAATGAGATCAGACAAACCTCCTCACTGAGCCCTTACTGCACTCACTAACAGTAAGTGTATGAAAGTTTTACCAAAGGTTTATTTTACCTCCTCAGTGGCCAGGACGTAGACAGAGGGAATGTTGAAGAGGCGTGCAACAGTGTGTCATTGACACACAGAGCCAGATTTGGTCTGAACAAGCTGCCTGCAGGTAAGTGTCTCTATATCAGCCGCTTATGCTTTGCTTGAACTTAGATACCATATGTGAGAGACACACCCAGATTAATGGTGGAAGTGTTCTTCGGAGCAAAATGTGTCACAATAAATGCACAATTTTGGATAGCGACCTCCAAACCTTTAAGATAAGTACAAAAAAAGGACATTTTATTGTGAAAACAAACTGTGACGAAGACGCTCTTTCTAACGGCAAAACCCCACCGGGCACGTCTCCTTCTGTTTTGGTCCGTTCTCTACATGAATTCAAACCCCACCAGTGGAGTTAGCATTAGCATTTTGCCCGCCAAACTTTGTTAACTTCAGAAGTTTGCACAGGGGCTTTTATTTTGAAAATCAATCAGATTCTCTATGCAGTTCTTGTGTCTAACTTCCGGCCAGCTCGATCTGCTCTGTGCAGATTGAAGCTGGCTGCTCGCGGTGTCCGTCAAGATCTGTGCCTGGTGGAGTTCGGCCTTAGATGTCTCTAAAGACCCTCAAACATATCCTAGCTTTGTTAGTTTCTCTTCAGAACATGCCACCATCATTACTGTAGTCAGTAGAGCTTACAAGCTCTAGAACGCACCTGAACTTACCTGATGAAGCAGGACTATAACTAGCAAGTTAAGTTAAGAACTGTTATCTGGGTTATGGAGGGTCTTGGTATACTGAGAGTCTTGGTGAGCTGTAATCTGTATTCTCAGATTCATGTCCTGCAGGTGAGCTGGTGTCAGTGTCTCTGAATGAAGTGGTGCGGCTGCAGTGTCCCGCGGCGTCACGGCTCTCCCAGCAGCTGTGGGAGCGTCCCAACAGCCGGCTGTCCCCAGACCTGTACCTACACCTGGAGGATGGCAGTCTGAGCTTCGTGGCCACCCCCACGACTCTGGGCCACTACATCTGCCTGTCCACTGAGAACGGCTACCAACAGACCATGGCCATCTATCACGTCAAGCAAAAGAGCAGCCCCGTGGCTCAAACTCCAACCAGCAACACGTGGCCTCAGATGCACCCTGTTCCTACCACAAAGGCTGCGGCGAGACCTGGGACTGGACGTGGACTGCAGACCTCTGTTGGGCCTAAAAGAACAGAAACAAGACACGGTAGGACTGAGCCAACACTGCCCAGCAAGGACGCTGATGCCACCACCAGACAGCTGGGCAGGAACTTGACCCTGTGGACGGAGGAGTCTGGGCAGAAGGAGTCGGGGTTTCGGGACGGGGAGCCCCTGATGTCAGCCCGAAGCCCCTGCTACCTAAAGGAGCTGGTGGTTGTGTCAGTTCTGCTGTTGCTCTGCCTCAGTCTGCTCATCACCATGTTTCTGTACGTCATTAGAAAGCGCTGCCGGAGACGAACAGTCCCGCAGGCAGGAACGTCAGCCAGAGACTCCGACAGACGGACCCCCGTGGAGCAGGAGGCTCTCAGGGGGAACCAGTTCATGAGCAAACGCAATGGACAAGCGACGCACAGCAGACAAGCCAGTGGGTTAGTTAGTAACGGGGCACTCACAGGCTCTAATGGGCATTTGCCCAACACCCCCATCTGAACACGGAGAGGCCATCCCAGGTACCAGCATCAGACTGGTGGGAGGTTCTGTTTGCACAGCGATACAAACACTTGTGGTACGATTTGGACCTAATAGGCTGAAAGACATTCTTCCTGTGGTATTTAAATGAAGACATGTGACTGTTGATATGGTACTTCTTTATTGTTGCCAGACACTAAACACACGTGACGTGATTTTTCTCAATGTTCTGTGTGTGTTACAGAAAGGTACGAGCTGATCCAGCACAGCTAGTTCTTTGAATATTTTTGTAGACTAGTCAGTATTTGATGCGAAGCCAGTGACTGCCACTTATTTATCTCTTTTTATGGGATAATGCCATTTTATTAGATTAAAAAAAAACATCTCAGAATCGGGCCACAAACACCTTGTTATTAGGTCATTTGTCTGTGTATAACACACAGATTGTAAACACGCCGTGGCTGTGTGCATCATGCACATCGGGCCATTCGGACACAGCATCAGTAAACACGCAGCCATAACTTGAGGTTATAAACAGGTTGGCTTTCTGCAAGTCGCATGACGTCTTAAACGTCGTGTAAACAGGAAACGATGGGTGCTTCTCATTTGCCTTATTTCATCTCTTCACTCCGCGGACCTGGAAATGTATCCGTCATAAACAAGGACATCTCATTTACCTCATTTCTGCAGCGAGAAGTGGGAAAATCTTTTAATTCTCCCGATAAAAGGAAACATTTAAAACAAATGAGAAGACACCTGTAATCTGATTTCTCAGCTCGATTTCAACTGCTATTAACCACCAGCTGTTTTTATAATCAATTCATCACTTTGAGTCATTTCTTTGAACAGTGACCAACATTTTTCACCATTTTATGACATTTTATGGACCAAACAACTCATTAATCGATCAAAAATGATCGACATATTAATGAATAATGAAAGTCTGGGTTTGTTGCAGCCATATATGTAGAGATTTATCCTTTTCTTCCTAATAATTACATTCAAAGTTCAACTTTAACTTGCACTAAGTCGTCTCTAGAAGGCTAAATAAGTTCGTTTACACCACTAACCACTCATCTATTTGTAAAATCCAGGCATGTTTGCCCAAAAGAAGAGCTGTGCTCTGTTCTCACACTGCACTGTCAATCCACCACACACACACACACACAACTTCGGTCACTTTTGTCAACATTAAATAGACTTACCCTAACAACTGACCCAAAAATCTGTTTTTTTCTGAACTGGAGACACGGCTTTTCTTCTCAATTGGACAAGCCGTCCCCAATTAACTTGGTCTTCACTCTGAAATGTGTCCTCTGAAAGTAGCCTGAGTCTGAAAATACACACACACACACTACATTTTAACTACAGTTAAAATCAGCCCAGGTAGTGTTGTGGGTAGAGTAAATCACTGAGCTGCTGCGTGTATACACGGATGTTCCACTAACCAGGTTACTTTGAGTAAGCTGCTTCCTCGTGTTCATGTAAATGTACTGATTATCTTTACTGGGATTTTTTTTTTTTTATTACAAATATCTCTTTCAGTGTTTGGTGTACTGTTGAATATTGTGGTACTGGAGCTTTCAGGTACACTAAGATCCATCAGATCTTGGTTTAAAGCAGACACTTAGCTGTGAACAACTCAAACCACTGCTGCTGTATTTGTACTTCATGTTTGCCCAAGAGCTGGACGCAGTTTGTCTGTGGTACAAGTTCTGAACTGAACTGGAGGAGGTTGACTTTTCTTGGTACAGAAAGCTCACCGAACGCTTTAACTTTGTGGAAAATCAGGACCAAATGTACAACACAATGTTTTCAAATTCAGTTTTTTTTCTACTCTGAGATGCTTCATAGTGAATGTTTGTCATCGTACCGACTCTGAAAATGCTTGCCTTTTTGTAATATCTTCAGCACAATCATCATTTCGTTGTATTCGTATTGAGCTCACTGACTGTTTTGGATATTTTTTTTTTTAAATGACTGAATGACCTGATGCTCGTTCAGAAGACCGCTCCACTTTTTTGATGTTTTGAAAATCTAGAATGAATAAAATTCATCAGTCATATCAACAAACAAATCAAATATCAAGTGTTTATTCTTTATCTGGATGAAGTCCTGCAGATTTCACAGTGTTACTTATCCTTGACGTCCTGGTATGTTTGTTCTGATATGAAGCTCAGCGCAAGTTCAGTCAGGAAGATCATCCTCGTGCCTAGATTTTGTCACAATCTTTAGCCGATCATATCGCTGCTGTCAAACTTTAAATCTGTCCTCTCTGCTGCTGTCAGCTGTCATTTCAGCGTGAAATCGTCGGCGACCCTCCTCCACCTCATTCATCATATCCAGCCCCCAACTGAGCTCATCAGGAGTCTGCTCATCATCCCAGTTTCACCAACCCCTCTTACTAAGATGACGTCACAATGGGGTCTACTGTGCACAGGTCAATAATTATATTTGTTTGTCCGGTTGTTCTCTAGCTGTTGTCATGAAGAGACGTACAAAAGGCCTGCATGCTGCTCCATACGGCTCTGTTTGGCGTTTGACTTGTTTTTATAAAATCAGTATGGCTTAAACAGCTGCAGTTCGTAAAAATGTAATCAACTAAGAGATTCACGAATAATTTACATGTTTTAAACTCAGTTAGTAACTCAGTGATCAGTAATACAGGATAGGGTCCTGATCAATCAGAAACAAGTGTTCCTCCGGAGTGTGGCATGTTGTGGAGTGTAGTATTATTAAATGTGGACAGACTCTGACCAGCTGCAGCCTCCTTAAAGTTGTGAACTGTGACAAATACATTTCATAGTTCCACAACATGACGCTGAACACAGCTGTCACAACAAGACAAAGAACAGCTGGCTCCTGGGTCAGCAGACAGAGCTCTGTAAGTTTTAGGCTGCATGAAACCTGGCTGTCTTTTGGCGCCCCTCAGTGGCCGAAATATGTTTCACATTGAAGTCTACGCTTAAGTAACCAGGTTTAATAACCTGTAAAATAAAATGTCAGAGGATTCTCAAAATAATATCAGAGTCTTTGAGTTTTGTGGTGTTTGTTTTGTAAAGTTTTTCCAACAAGTGAGAACACGTCGGTTACTATGGTTTCAGTTCAGGTGTGACAGTGAGTTACTGTGGTTACAGTGACAGTTAGTTGCTATAGTTACAGTGACAGTGAGTTACTATGGTTACAGTGACAGCTAGTTGCTATAGTTACAGTGACAGTGAGTTACTATGGTTACAGTGACAGTAAGTTACCATAGTTACAGCTCAGGTGTGACAATTACAATTGTTACAATGATGGTAAGTTACTATAGTTACAGTGACAGTTAGTTACTATGGTTACAGTATCAGTTAGTTACTATGGTTACAGCTCAGGTGTGACATTGAGTTACTATGGTTACAGCTAAGGTGTGAAATACTGACAGTTACTATGGTCACAGCTCAGGTGTGACAGTAAGTTACCATAGTTACAGCTCAGATGTGACAATTACAATTGTTACATTGATGGTAAGTTACTATAGTTACAGTGACAGTTACTATGGTTACAGCTCAGGTGTGACATTGAGTTACTATGGTTACAGCTCAGGCGTGACAGTTACAATTGTTACAGTAGCAGTTAGTTACTATGGTTACAGTAGCAGTTAGTTACTATGATCACAGCTCAGTGTTCGTGTTCAAAACATAGAAGACCGGACAAACAATGAAGGAGCAAGAATAATTGTCTGAACGAAGACGTCGATGACTTACTTAAACTGAGTCCAGCACTCAGTCCAGAGCCCGGCAGCTACACTCACACACTCACACACTCACACACTGAATGAGACAGAATGAACCGTTCACTTGCACTGGGAGTAGGATGTCTGCTATTAACCGAGGAAGAACGACACATCAATGCAGTCGAATCACATTTCTGTAACATCATGAGTTGGCCTTACGTGGCCTGCATACATACAAGTGAGACACTGAATCAATGCATTCAAATAAATATTGAATCATTATGTAACCTTATACATGATGCCTGGTAATGCAGAAGTGTTGTGAGGCAGGCAGCTCCAGCTGCTGCTGAACAGTCTATCATCACTACTGTGTAAAGTTTGCATGTTGTCACCAGTTGGAGGCAGAATTAAGTAGCTCCATCACCACTAGGGGTCTCCAAAAACTAAACTACAAATGTGATTATAGGGGGTTCCAAAAAATTGTCAGGACAGTCCCCTCAGCATCTCTTCACACTCAGCTGCAACTCTAAACTTGTTTAAATAACTCAAACATAATTCAGTGTTAGCCGTGTCACACTTTCAGACAGGTACAGTGTTATGTAACAGGAGCTCAGCCCGATGTGACTCCGCAGTCGTGCATGAGAACTGCATCAGACAGCAAGTCTGCGAAACAAGTCTCAGCATCAGTGTTACTGCTGCAGTGAAATCCAGCCCCTGAACACACCCTGCTGCAGCCTGCAGAGCAGCCTCACAGCACTGACAGCACAGACAGCACGCTCATCAGCTGTGTAACACCTCCACGGAGCGGAGGAGAAGTAGAAGGAGAAGGAGAAGGAGAAGAGACGGTGAGCGGCCGGAGCACAGCTGAGGTAAGATCATCTGTTTGCCGCATCCAGTCACGCAGGGCAAACTAGGACAGGTAACCTGGGACAGGACGAGGTGTCATTGAAAACGGCGCTGACTGAGGAGGGGGAAGCGTCACTGTTTGCATTTTGGCATCAGGATTGTTTGGAGGGACATTTATGAGGATGGCAATGACTGTAGGAGATGAAGGAGGAGGAGGAGGAGGAGGGAGGTGTCCAAAAATATCCAGGAGTGTGTTGTTGCGGCTCCTGGAGCTGCGCCAAGTCCCACTGCGGACTGTGTCCTGTCTTTATACTGCACTGCAAAAATGTGCAAAAATGGATTTTCCAGTCCTCTAAGATCTTTTTTTGTTGTGTTTCGGTTGGAAGTGAAAGGTGAAAAGATGTTTTTTTTTTAACATGTAGGTGATGAGATGAATATTGAAGGACATCCTTAAAAGGAAAGTTGTTTCGAGGTCTTCTTTAAATTTAACGACATTTTAAAGATCATACAAAACAGTAACCATGGAATAAACATTTATTTAACATGCACGTTTGGAAAATTCTGGAATATTCTCCATGTCAGCACATTGATATTTAATATTTATACAATATTGAGTTCAGTTTTCTTCCAGCACTCTTTATTTTTGTTGTAGCAGAAGTCTGTTTTTTTTGCTGACTCAAGGCTGTTATTGCATGTTCAGGCTTTGGCCTGGTTTACTGTCCGATCAGTTGCTGGTGCAGCCTGCAGCAGTGAATGATATTGAAAATGCTGAAGCATCCGTGTGGACAGGTGCATTCATCTCAAATTAATTACATGAATATGAGAGAGTGTCACCTTTTACTTTCTTATAGACTCTAAATCAGCTGCTCAGATTGTCTATGAAAGGCCTCCTGAGCAGCCGATCTAACACCTCCATTTAGAGGACAACATGTAAACTATGCACAGAAGTCACACAGGCCTTCTGTTCCTCAATGATAAGCACTAAGAACATGTAACAACCAGGACCATGACACCTCTCACAGCACACTAACATCTACCTGAAGTTAAAGTCGGGGAAAGCTCCAAACATTTGTGACTGGTCAGTGGATGGGACTAAATTATTGGCATGTAGGGCAGCCTGTATGACGCTGCATAACATTTTCTCCACTTGAGGGCACCCTAGAGGGCATTTTTGCAGTTGTATTCAAGCTTGGGACCACTGGACTCCACCAGTGTGCAGAAGTTAGGGTTAGGCTAAAGGCTAGAGGTGACAGAATTTAATTTTAGATCAATAAGATCATAGATTTTAGATCAAAATTAGCTTTCACACTTGATACCATGCAGCTTATCTTGAATCTCTTTCTGTCATTTCTCCGTCAGTAGCAGGATGGCTCAGAACGACAAAGACCCGATGCCCCCGGTGGGGAATCTCTCCCCGGGCCAACTGCAGTCCCACCTCAAGATGGAGCCCAAGACCCTGGGGGTGAGCAGAAGCATTCGGTTTACATAAAACATATCCTGTTAATCAGTCAGTCAGACTTATATGGGACATAGCATACTGTAATTATAACCTCAGAGAAGTCCAACTTCTGATTTAAAAGGATATTCCAGTGAATTTCTGACTATTTGTCATATTTTTAATGCACCTGTGGGACTTGCTGACGCGCTGATCACCTCTTCTACCTGCTCTTTACCCCCTTCCAGGCGATCCAGATCGTTATTGGGGCTTTGATTCTTTGTCTGAGTGCCTCTGTGCTCCAGATCCACGAGGTCCACTTTACGGGAGATGTGGCCCTCTTCCTGATCGTTGTCATACAGGTCTGTCAGACGACGTGTAGATTCATCTCAGCATTTCATCATGATATGACTCATGAACTTGAATATTAACTAAGTTGTAACCCATCAGGTGACCTTGTCTGGTTCGGTGTTGGTCCACAGTGGGAGGAGACCTACTCTGTTTTGGGTGAGTCCATGTTACAGTCTGGGTCATCTCAGGTGCTCTATGATGATACAGATCATTTCACTGTGATTGTACCTGTATGCTTACATACTGCTGTCATTCGCAGGTGAAATGTGTCCTGGTTCTGCATCTCATCAGTGCTGCGTTCGCCACTGCCGCTCTGGGTCTGATGTCCAAACACCTCCCCTACCGCCAGGACTCTTACCACTGTGAACACTGCCGCAAACTGGAGCTGCACGCCGTGGTATTGTCTTTAAAACCTACACAGGCCAGAGCACTGTATGAAATTCATTATATTTAAGTTTTAGTTATAAAACTGTGGCAAAACAGAACTGCTGCTTGAAGGCCTTTAGTGTGTTTCTCCGGCTCTGTGGCAGATCATGTTATACAAGCCTGATTAGGATCCACGGCACGTCACTCAATCTTCAACATGAACTTGCACTTATTGTGATAGACTGGCTTTAAATAATGGCACAAACGTGCTGCCAGACAAATTCAGTTTTGAGCTAAAAAAAAAAAAGCGATCGGTCTGTATGGATTTGCTCGCTGCATTGTTTGCTTTTTGGAAGATTTGAGTCTTGCCTGGTGCAAGACTGAAACAATGTTTGCAGGACAGAAATATATTCCCCAAACAAAAAGAAACCCTCTCAGATGAAACTTTGTTCTAATCAAACTAGAAACAATGCTTACAGTTACAAACAGTCACTGTATAAATAAGAACTGTGAGTTGAAAGTTTCTACATTTTTTATGTAATTTGAAGTGATCCTGAATGTTTTGACTCGTTATTCAAATGAACTCGATTCAATTTCATTTATATATAGCGCAGAAGTTATCTAATGACACTTTCCATATAGAGCAGATCTAGTCTGTACTCTTTATAAGATTATTTAGAGAGACCCGACAATTCCCACTATAAGCAAACGCTTGGCAACGGCTGACAAGGAAAAACTTCCTTTAAGAGACAGCATCATTTTAATGGTGCAGTGGTGTCCAGTCTCAGCTTAAACTTTCAAAATTAAAACCTGAAGCAGTGAAGGGTTTTTTTGGTATACGGTATATGGACAGTATTGGGTGCTAAAATACAAAATAAGAGAGCATGCCGTGATGAGAAATGGAATTATAGTTTTACAAAGTGTAAAATCACTAGCAGTACTCACAAAATGTCTTATATTATATATATATATATATATATCCTAACAGTGTCAGTCCTGTTGTGTTTTGGTAAATCACAAAGCATGTGACTGTCAACAATATGGCTCATAAGTCTGTGACAAAGTTACGGATCCTTTACAACGCTGAACTGACTGTTATCCAGGTTCAGTGGTGATGGATGATAAGTGTTGTTGGACAGTAAAAGTTCAGCTAAAATAAGCAGCAATGCTCTTAAGTTTTAGTGGAAGACCTACCACTTCAACAAACCACCATCAAATAAACCAGCCAGCAGTTTGACATTCCCTATATTCCCTAGATATTGTAGTGGGTTCTTTATTAAAACAAATATATATATATGTATGTATGTTTTTTCTAATTAAAATCAGGTATACACTATATCAGACAAGAAGAAGTTAAGAGTCTGTTTCTGTGCACCTGATGAATGTAAATCAAGTAGTTAGCGTCTTTTAGCTCCTTTTTTTTGGTCTCCACCAACTCACTGAAGGAAATATCTGACTTTTTAGCTGCTAAATTCTGACGTATATATTCACCAGCTAGTCTTGAACTCTGTCTGTTTGCTAGGCAGCTGCTTAGCGCAGCCGAAGAACGATGCTATGAGAGCAGTGTATGGAGATTTCATTTCACGCAGTTAGAGGAGGCAGGCTATGTAGCATACACAGAGCCATCACTGATGTATGACTGCACATTTTCCCTTAGCAGAATCACATGAATTCATAGCTGACGCAACATGTTATGAAAAAGCAGACTCCATGTTTCTTTGTCTTTACTGTCCACTGCAGCAACATTGTTTCAGGAAATGCACCGGGCTGATCGAGCAAAAGTGTAAAGTAAGTGATTGACTACTGTTCCAACTCATACTTTGGTCAGATAGGTTATGTTGTAGAGTGCATGTAGAAGACAGAAATGTCTTTAACTGTTGTGTCACAGCAAGAAACACGTTGTTTCAACTTACACGCCGTTCCCTGTTACCTCACCATAAATATGCTCTTGGATTTCTCTGTCTAGCTGTTGATTGACGGGGTCCTGGGGACACTGGTGATTTTCCTGGTGCTGGAGCTGTTGATCTGTATCACTGCCATGCTGTTCGGACTCAGCGTCCTAGCTGCTGGTGGGACCCAGGTGAGCTTCCATCAAGTAATATTTGACCTCTAGTAGTCCCTTCTCTACCACCTGAGCCACTGAACTGAGACATTAAAAGTTGGTTGAAACCATACTTATCAAACATATGAGCTGTTACATGTGTGTGTGTCCTGCAGGCTCCCGGCCATAGACCTGTCTATCCACAGACTCGCCCTCCACCTGTTCCAGCCGTGCAGGCTGCTCCAGTTGCTACAGCTGCAGCTGAGCCATCTCAGGTACCCCCAAACAAAGTCTTTGTTATAACCATTGTGATATTTGCTGCGAGCTGCGCTCACATTTGATTCTGTGTTTCTGTGTATCAACAGGTGGCTGTTGTTGTGACTGAACCAGATTCAGAGCAGGTGGAGGAAATCTCCACCCCACCCACCGAACCACAGGTGGAGCCGATAGAAATGTATACCACAGAACCGTGATCTAAAACACACGCTGCTCCCTGTGGCGTCATGTCATGTCAGTCACAGTGTAAACATGGATCCTGTCAGCCTCCTGGTGGTCATAATTAGGACCCAGTTTTCTCCCATTTGGCTCGATGACTCGTGGATCAACTCAGGTGGCAACAAAGCAGCTGAAGGCAGCAGACCAAGTTAATAAAATAATAATCAAAATAAATGTTAATGTCCAAACATCTTACAGTTGTCATCCTGTCCATTCACTTCTGGCATGACATGAAACACAGCATCAGTGTTCGCACTACAGTTATGTTACGTGGTTATGATATGGATCAGTTTTATTGATAATGTCGAATTCTTCAAATACTAAAACCACAAGAGATGTGTATAGTCAGAGAAAGACGAGCGGGGGCAAAGTAAAGATCTTATATTAGAGTATGTAGGATTTAAACACTTCACTAACAGTTTGTGCACATTTTGTGTTCATTAGAAAGAGCCAGTATGTAACCTGGTACTATTTAGCCTTTCAAGGGTGAAAAACATATGTGACTGTTGAATGAAGATTGTGTTATTGTCGTTGTTTGTTTTTTAAACTAACCTTTTACTTATTTCTATCTCTTTAATCCATTCCAGTATTAATTGAAAGAGTATTACAGCAGTCCATCTACTATCTTATCGTCCATTTTAAACCTGTTATCTTGAGATTAAAGCTTAAAGCTCAAAGGCAGCAGACGCCGAGGTATTCTGACTTTTGGACCTTATATTGGATATAATGCTAATAACTTCAATAGCAGCTTTGTTTTAAATTCCTAGCCTTGTAAATACATTTGTAACTGTCATAATGCAAACTATAGTCTCCAAGCCCCAGGCCACAATAAGAAGACATCACAATCATATAATTGGGGTTATATATTCAGACTTGAGTTACTTAAAAATAATATAAAACGTAACATAAACAGCGCAAAGATAAAACATCTATAAAGATGTAGAAAGTATGTAAATATTAAAAACAGATCAAATCTAAAAAATAAACACAATGCCAAAAATATAATCCAGGTAAGGTAAGGAACATTAATTGCTTGTTGGTGACTTGTATATAGATTATCTATCATATGAGTATGAAACGTATAGAAGTTTAAAGCCCACTGCTCGCTTATGTTTATGAGATTTTGGTAAAGACTGAGAGAGTAAGAACAGCTCCTCCTGCTCACATTAAACAGACACAGTTAAGATGATTTGGGCATCTGATTTTCCTCTGTGTGCCTCCCCAAAGCAACTGAAGAGATTATATATCCATTCTGTACAAGCAATGTTTTGAGATCTTACTAGTAGTTGGGGGGAGAAGGACTAGTCCTCTGTGTGGATATGAACTGGAAACGAATGACTGCAGTCTATGGCAAGAAAACATCTTTAAACAACAGGCCTGCACAACTTATAAAGCAGACGTAGTCACAAGTGCAGAGTTAACCCTGAGCTAACGTCTAAATGAATTTATTATGAGCCCGCTCTCCTTCATTACACATGACTGAGGTATACTTCACTCATTAATCAAATGCTCTGAGGTATAATTAACCATATTGGACTGAAAAGCTGTTGTAACTATAATCATAACTCGTCATTATGTCAACATTTCCAAAGTCTGTACCGCGGCCTCGGCTGCCTGCCTGTTCAGATCTGTGTCAGACACTGTGTTTCTGTACTGGCTTGTTAGTATTGTTAGGATTCTTTGTGGAAAGCATGAAACATAAAGAATCATCACTCCCACCAATCACTGATAATCACCCTCAGTACTGCGGTGTTCAACTGTAAGTGAAGCTTTTTATTTTTCAATAAATCTTGATGGAGTTTCATCATCATCATAAATGCATACAACACAGTATGTTTCCGGCTTTGCACTTCCTGTTTTCTTATCTTGGTCGTTTCCTGAATATTTCTGTCTATTCAGTTAAAGTTTAGTTAGTTGTAACTCGTGGATTTACACACAGGTCGGCCTTGTTTACACCTGGAATTAACATGCAAACACAAGAAGTTGGACTGAGGTCCGGTCCGGGCAGCACATGGCCACATTCTCTTAGCAGTGTGTACGTGAATGTGTCCTCCACACACCTACTCAGCTGACATCCTCTGTGAAAGCAAAAGTATGTACTCATTCCCTCATCAAGAACATCATACTGAAGTGAGAAGCCATTCGTATGATTGGCATATTATTATTCTTATTTAAATTTTTGTCTTGTTAAGACAGTTAAGATGCATCTGGAGATGCAGGTGTCCACCTGACAACTGTGTGTAAGCCGGGACTTTGACTTGCAACTCTCTGCTGAGAGCAGGAGGTGTCAGCAGAGGACAGAAGTCTGTACACCACTGCTGTTAGACGATTAGTGAAGAACCTCTGTGACACTGTAACACAATCATTTTGTATTTAAGGTTAAAAAAAAATCAGTTTTTCTCCATTACTTGAAGTTACTTAAAGTATCAACAAGACTCCAGACTGCTGAACTCTTCTTCTTCACTTAAACTGAAATTCTAAGTCACATTTTTCAAGTCTTACATCGCTTCATTTAGCACATTTTGGTCACCTGGAAAACACTTTAAAAGTCCACACTGTAACTAGAAACTGGTCTCACTCACTCCTGACCTAACAACAGACACTCCAATCACATGTCAGAGCGTAAAAGAGGCTTCAGGTGACCTCTGAGGAGAAGGGAAAGGAAGGAGAGTTGACATTTCTAATGAAATCAGTGCAGCTTTGTGATATTTCTGCAGTGGTTTCATCATTACATCCCCCGAAAAAGACAATCTAAACATTTTAGTGTGTCTCATTGTACTTCTTCTCCTCTCAGAACTCTAACGGTGCTGCAGTATTAATTATAAGTCATGTAACTATAACTCCGTGAAGCTGGGTTGTGCGTTCAGCCCAGTTGGAGCTCACTGGACGGACAAATGTGCCTTGTATCCCGTGCAGGTGCAAAAATAGCGTCAATACAGTATTTATATGATATATTCACGGTATTGTCTTGCAATATAGCGACAGGCTTTATACCGTGTAGCATAAAGTGGCAACAACAAAGAAAAAAAAACATTTTATTTACAGTATTTTGATGGTCGTGTTTTAAATGTATCACACCAGTGTTTAATTGATGCTCTTTCGCATTGTTTTGGTGGAAAGAATCATTTTTTGAGAAGAGAAAATGTGGAGAAAAAAAAGCTGCAGTTTTTCATTTTGCAAGAGATTTTTTTAGAGTTTTGACAAAACGTTTCACCGTTTTCAGTTTTGTGTTTTGAGAAATCAAACTTTAGTTTCAGGAATCTTGTTTAAACAACTGCAAACTTGTCACAAATTATTCCACAACATTAAATGTTTATTTTATAAGTTAAGGCACCGTGATGGATAAGATAATATGAATTAATTAGATTCAAATGTGTGTTCACTCATTCTCTTTATATAGGTGTCATGTACTAATGATGCATACAGACTAATTCAATCTAATTTGATTTGAAAGCCTCTGCTCCACTGTAGGCACTCCCTTTTTTTTTTTTTATCTGGACAACATGGACTGAATGAAAACTTGTTGTGGACACAGATAAAACATTTGTGTGACGCTTTTCTTGTGTGACGCTCGTTTGCTTTGGGTAAGTCATCCACTCGCCCTGCCAAAGTAAATTAAGCAAACCGACACAATATTGCACAAAACACGATTTACAATAGAGAGAGTGCAATTAAGTCCCACGCACGCCGGAGGGGAAAACAATTCATCGCTCTCCAATGACTTTTTTTTTTTATTGTGTGAAGGTGCAGTGTGCAGTCTCATTGTCTCTTCTGTCTCCAAGCAACAAGAAATAGGTGACTAAAAGCTGCCATGTGAAGGGATGCACTACTAAGAAAGTTTTTCTAAGCTGCTGACCTGAAGAACCGAGCCTTAAAAGCAACAATATGTAACTTTACTACAATAAAATAAGAGATTTTAAATCGTTTTGAACTGCCAGTTTTACAGATTCCTCATTCTCATATTTATATAGTGTTAAATTTTATTCACATCATTCCGTTATTTATTTAAAATGTTATTAAGTAACTATTTAATTCTGTTTATCTTATTTCATCCTTTATGTCTAGTGATGTTATTGTATCTTGCGCCCCTGTGTGACCCTGTGTTAACCAGTAAAACTGAAGAAGTAAATGTAAAAAAAAAGATTTACAAATTAGAAATTATTTATTTATTTATTTATTTTTGTCAGTTTGTCCAAATTTGTCATCACAAACAAGCATGATGAGGTATTAATGCATTGAAACCGGGAGGTCTACATGACTGTAAGTCACTTCTCTAAGTGTTGTGATATAAATTAACTTCTTAAATCCTGTCCCAGACAAATACCCCCATATTATAATTAAAAATCTAATATTGAAAATGATAAAATCCCAACATATTTTTAAATAAACAAGCCAGGTGGAAGACGAGAACATGAAATTGTTGGTGACTGTTGAACTAATTATGGACCTCAGCAGCAGAAACATTGTCCGGAAAAGATAACTATGAAATGTTTTGGTCTTAGTGTGTGTGTGTGTTTGTGTGTGTATTATGGCACAATCATGTGGTATTAGCATTATATTTACAGTTACACCCTGCATTGTGTGCTTGCCTTTTCACGGTGTCATTGTGTTTGTTCCATTCTACCTACTGTTCTGCTGACAATGCAGCAGCTATTAATCTTCCTATTAACAGCTCTGAGCAAATGTTGCTTCTCAAGCTCAGAAGAAAGAGTAGGAGTTAATTGTATACACAACACTAAGTATTTTATCTCTGCGGTTTGAGCACTGATAAGCGACTGAACTGTTAAGAGCAAAGTTGTTACTATAGAGCGACCTACCTGCCCAGTACCGTGGTACCGCATTACCACTTATTGTCTAATAGTAACAAATTAGACAATAAGTTCCAAGCGCGTATGTGTTTGCATGCCAGCGTCACAAATCGTTGTATAAACCCGTGAAATGCAACACAATCAAATATTTACATTCCTCAAAACAGGATGCAACTTTTCACTTCGCCTAAAATGTTTTTTTGTCAATGGATTCGGTAAACACCAGGAGGACTTAATGTGGGATTTGGCAGGTGAAGGAACCTTAAGGCTGTTATTCAGACCAAATAACCAATTTGCAGCAAATCGCCGCAAGGTGTGCGGTGGTACGGGTGTGTCCATTCGTGACCATTATTTTGCATCTTAAACTGTAAGCCAGACACAAACATACAGTAGAAGTAGTATAGCCTCCTGTGAGCCTGCATCCTCATATGGGGACATTAGAGTTTGGCTTCCCTGCACCATAATACTTTATTTTGCTCAACTTAGACCTATTGCACTTACTGTGCCGTCTAGTGGTCAGAGAAGTTTTTGTGAAAACTAATAATTGTTCAAAGACAATGCTTAGTTTTTATGAGAAATTAAAAATGCACACCAAACAAAAGCTCGGGTCTCTGGAAGATAGTTTACAGCTCGTCATCAAGCTCTGCAGTGGCCTGATAACGAGCCACTCATTTGAATCAGGTGTGGTGGAGGAGGAAACATCTAAAACATGCAGGGCAGTGGTCCCCGAGGACCAGGATGGAGAAACACTGGTTTAGATCATGAACTCAACCTGGATAGCTCCTGGTTTGGCGACATTTCAGGCTGACTGTCGAGTTTTGACCGGTCAAGAGCCTGACGTCAAGTTGTGTTTCTCCAAAAGTTCAATCTGGCTCGACTTCTCTACCGCAGAAGGTGCACCACTGCAGCCAAAATGCAGTATTGCTGTTCAAATCAATGGTAAAATCCGTGTTTTTACCACAGCTCTGGATTTGGTGTAACCCCATGCATTTGATGGTTTTCTCTCATTTTATGATCTTAAATTCAGCGTTTGTTTTAGGGGTTTTCAAATCCTGATAAAACAAGTAATTTGAAGGTGTCAAAAATATACCTAAATCCCGAATCCTGAAGATAATACAAGACTGAGAAAGAACCAGGTTCAGTTCAGGTCATACACTATGTTGACACATTGGTGAGAACAGAAGCCTCACATCTGTTGCAAGAGCGTCAATGAAACAGTCAGTTTGGTGATTCATACTTTTTGTGATTACGTCAGTAACATAAAAATAGGCGATATTCACTCGTGCCTTCTATTGGGGCTGGTCCAAGACACACCTGTGCAATAATCATGCCGTTTAATCAGCATCTTGACATGCCACACCTGTCAGGTGGATGGACTATCTGGGTAAAGGAGCAGTGCTCTTTAACTTCTCAACAATGAGTGTAATTATTGGACAGATTAAACAACACTGAATGACCAGATGATTAATCAATTGATCATAATTGTGAGGATGGAGTGACGTAAGGAAGTACAAGCACAATAATAGCTAAATAATGAATTTGCTGTCACAGGTGGCTAAATGTCAAAATATAGAAATCTATATGTCGGTTAAAAATGTGTGTTTGCACTGAATTTCAACTCAGACGTTTTGATTGCACTGATTGTACTTAATGCTGAAATTTGTTTCTTATTTAGTATATTCTTTTAAATAGTGTAATAAAGTATAATAGTATAAAAAAATCAGTTTAAGGATGTGATTGTCTGCATGTATTATGTACATGTGGATGTCTAAACACACAATAAATTGGTCCTTTAATCATATTTGACAGATTTTATTTGTTTGTTTTTTTACATATTTAACATATAATTGAAAACATTTCAAATACATAACAAATATGGTAACAATTCAGGCATACATGTTTAGTTTCTTTGGATTTATGAAGTGATTAATGTTCTTAAAATCATGCAGAGAAACTTCAAGAAAAACACGTCATTGGTTTGTTTTAAATAATTGCGAGACAGATAAATAGTTACCAAAAAAAACTGAAATATGGAATAAAAGAAACAATGATGTAAAAATAAATAACATCTGTTGATATGCTGCACACTGTCCATGCTGTTGATTCGCTGCTGATGAGGTGCATGTTTCTTCTCTCTGCCTCTGCTCGCTGCAGGTTTGAAGGAGAAACACAATTTCTGAATCAGGGAAGAGGTGAACATTTGACATTTCAGGGCTGAACCAGGTCTGTTTGGGACTTTAAGCAGAATTAAGTCGTTTTAAAATGAACTTTGCAGTGCTCAAATGTGCTACAACTGGTCTTGAGTTCACTGTCACGTCTTTTGTTTATATATATATATATAAAAATATATATATATATATATATATATATATATATATATATATATATATATATATATAAACTTTGCTTTTTCCATTTGCATGTTCTTTAAATATAATGTAACCTTAACTAAGAAAAATTCAGTCAATTAAAGCAGTGAATGGGAGACTCTTTCTACGATAATATCAGGATCATACCTTGTGTTTAATTCAGCATTTTTGACCATATTTAGTTTAATTGGTGTCACCTGTCTTAAGCCTAAAAAGTGGGTAAATAGCAGTATTATATACATTTTAAATGGTAGTACTACTGACCTGAGTCATGTATTTTTATAATTTCAACAGAAGCCTGCAATCTTATTTCAGATAAATATCTCCAAAACAACCAATTTTTCATTTTGTGTTTTAAAGTCACAGTGAAACTTTGTGACATTTGAGTCATGGACTTTATAGTAAGGCATGCCTTTTGTTGTTTGAGGAGGCTCTGTTTGATAAACTCATACATTCATACACATACAAAGCCCAGCCTCCTTTTATTATCGGACAGCGGCTCGGCGTGAGCGTCAAACTTCTTCTAATGAGTAATGTTGAGAGAGTGGGAGAGGTCAGAGACGCTTCCCTCCCTCTGCATTACAACATGATGCTAGATAACTATTACTGTTACAAAACATAGAGTCCATTCATTTTTAGCTCTATTTATTTATTTAGCAGTTAATTAGATTGTTGCTATAGGTAAGAATGATAAAACAGGACTGAGACTTGTGTTGGCTTATGCATATTTGAGATACTCAAATTATGAATTTAACTCAAATATGACAATGTGAATCCCACCAATTTCAAGATGTGTGGTTTTCTACGAGGATGTAATACTTCATCCCAAGTTTTAAAATGTAAAAATGATTCAGCTGTGTCTTTTTCACCTGATAGTGACAGTCAAAATATAAAAGGACTTCACGGACACGATAAAAAATATAAGAAAAATGTAATATATAAGAAAAATGTTTAAACTTTTACAAAAATCAAATAATAATAATAACACCTAGCAGAACTACTTATAGAGCCTCTGAGCACAGGATGTGACTCATTCAAGTGTGTTTATCACTGTCAGATTACAGTTCAAATAGTAACATTAATCAAAAATCAACTTAGACGATTGTGCAGTGCAAACATCGGAGCAGAGCTGGTGTAAAGAAGAACATGTGGCACTTTCTTGATCAGGGAGCAGCTCCTGTATTCTTAAGTCTGTTATCACTGATCACGTTTGATCACGATAGAAAGCGTTTGTTCTCTCAAAGTTGACATTAAACATTTGTGTTTGAACTCATCATGTGGACATGAGACTCATTAATGCATTAAGTAGACTACCTGTTTTTTTCATGGCTTTCATTCATGCAGAGATGTTCAGGGATTCACGGCATAAAACCCTGCTCTGTTCTTGTTAGGCGTGTCCCCCTGTTGAAAAGCATGTAAACGTGTCAAATGTGTATTTTCACATACAAAGCGATGCAAATGTATAGGCGATATATCAACACTGCACAGTTCTTCTGTAGCTTTGCAGTACTTACAACCATTACTGGGGTTGACATTGGTTCTTTAGTTGGAGGTGAGTACTTTGGCAGGGCAGGTGCGTGAGGGGGTTGTGTCTTTTCATTGTAATATGGATCCTGAGCGGTGTCCGTGTAACCGCTTTCTGTTTTCTTACAACACCATCGAACCAACTGAAGCACAGAGCATCAAAACAGAGTTAAGGGCACATTACATTACCTTATACTGTATAAAAAAACAGAAATCCAAAGACTGATTGAGCTCTTGGTGGCTTTTAATTACTGTATATGTTCAACCTAACATTATAGAACAGACCAGCCATCCATTGCAAATAGTCATTTAATCTATTTTTATTTACCCCAAAAACACATTATACTAAACCTGCTTGATAACTTACCATCATGATAAAGATGATTATGAGTAGCAACAAGATGGCAGCAGCTAACACTAAGAGGGCTATAGCCCATCCAGGAACCTCGTCACTGCTCCCATTGTTGCTGTTGCTGCCACCTGATGTCAGGGGATCATTGGGCTTGGGCTTTTTATCTGTGTGATTGTTATGTGGATTCGCAGTAGTGTTGTTCACAGCTGGGTACTCATGATTTGCCTCGGTGGTTGAGACTGGAGCTGTGGGTCCAGTGCTAGTTGAAGGTGTTGTTGTTGTAGTAGATGTAGGTGTTGTAGTTGTGGGTGTTGTCGTGGCAGTTGTAGGTGTAGCTGTAGTTGTAGGTGTTGTGGTTATAGTTGTAGGTGTTGTTGTGGTTGTAGTTGTGGTTGTTGTTGTAGTTGTGGTTGTTGTTGTAGTTGTGGGTGTAGTTGTAGGTGTTGTTGTAGTTGTGGGTGTTGTTGTAGTTGTGCGTGTTGTTGTAGTTGTAGGTGTTGTTGTAGTTGTAGGTGTTGTAGTTGTGGTAGGTGTTGTTGTAGTTGTAGGTGTTGTTGTAGTTGTGGGTGTTGTAGTTGTGGTAGGTGTTGTTGTAGTTGTGGTTGTTGTTGTAGTTGTGGTAGTTGTAGGAGTTGTGGGTGTTGTAGTTGTGGTAGGTGTTGTTGTAGTTGTAGGTGTTGTTGTAGTTGTGGGTGTTGTAGTTGTGGTAGGTGTTGTTGTAGTTGTAGGTGTTGTTGTAGTTGTGGGTGTTGTAGTTGTTGTAGGTGGTGTTGTAGTTGTAGGTGTAGTTGTAGGTGTAGTTGTAGGTGTTGTTGTAGTTGTGGGTGTTGTTGTAGTTGTTGTAGTTGTAGGTGGTGTTGTAGTTGTAGGTGTTGTTGTAGTTGTAGGTGTTGTTGTAGTTGTAGGTGGTGTTGTAGTTGTAGGTGTTGTTGTAGTTGTAGGTGGTGTTGTTGTAGTTGTAGGTGTTGTTGTTGTAGTTGTAGGTGTTGTAGTTGTGGGTGTTGTTGTAGTTGTGGGTGTTGTAGTTGTTGTAGGTGGTGTTGTAGTTGTAGGTGTTGTTGTAGTTGTAGGTGTAGTTGTAGTTGTAGGTGTTGTTGTAGTTGTAGGTGGTGTTGTAGTTGTAGGTGTTGTTGTAGTTGTAGGTGGTGTTGTTGTAGTTGTTGTAGTTTTAAGTGTTGTTGGAGTTGTAGGTGGTGTTGTAGTTGTTGTAGTTGTTGTAGTTGTGGGTGTTGTTGTAGTTGTAGGTGTTGTTGTAGTTGTAGGTGTTGTTGTAGTTGTTGTAGTTGTAGGTGGTGTTGTAGCTGTTGTTGTTGTAGGTGTTGTTGTAGGTGTTGTAGTTGTAGGTGGTGTTGTAGTTGTTGTAGTTGTAGGTGTTGTTGTAGTTGTTGTAGTTGTAGGTGGTGTTGTAGTTGTTGTAGTTGTAGGTGTTGTTGTAGTTGTAGGTTTTGCCGTGGTAGTAGTCGTGGCTAATTGTACTTTGCCATCTAAAGAAATAAAAGCATTGATTACAAATATAGAACATCACTTCAATATGTACTGATCACTGAGGAGGAACTATTATAATTATGTACAAAATGAGAACTTACTAGTATAGCTTAGATCAAACTGGAGAGTTTGGGGTTCATTGTTCTTGACATAGTCATCAAAAAATATCTGGATGATGGATGTAGTGATAACGCTATGGAAGACTACAGTTGGAGTTGCGATCACTGATTTAGGTGGTCCAGACCTTTGAAAGAAAGTACAGTTATAAGCACAGTGATGAGAAATAACCATATTCATATAATTTGTGATATTCTGATTGGAGAATCATTCCAACTCTCTGTGTAAATAACTACGTATATTATATAACTACATATATATATATATATATATATATATATATATATATATATATATATATATATATATATATATATATATATATATACAGCTGCAATACTGAAAATGAAATTGTTTCTCTCTAGTCAAAAACTGTTCTCAGAAACAACATGGATGTCAATGACACTTCAATGGGGTTCCACTTCAAGTAGTGTAATCAGGCACCCAAATCCAGTTCCTCCATGATTGAGAGATCAGCGATGTTGACGATACCTGAAAGTCATTGCTGAAACACCTCCGTAGAAGGAATTTGTTGGGCATTTATTGACGTCAGGGCAGCCATAGATGTTCTGAAGCTGCAAAACAAAAAGAAAAAACAGATCCATCAACACCTTTTACTGTGACTTTGAAATACAGAGGTAATAGCACAGTGTCAGTTGAAAGCATGTACTTTCATGTAATGTTGGACACACATGCTGTGTGACTATAGGTGACAGGATGAGCTGTGAACTCGCCAGTTAGAAAGCCTACTGATCTGAACTGTTATCTGTTGCACACTGAAAGCAGAAGAACATTGATACCGGACAATTCTGGAAAACTCTTTCTTAAGTTCAGCACCAACATTTGTAGAATCTTTGCTTTTTACAGTATCTGCCCATGAAAACTTTGGGATAGTTCATCTTATGAGAAAATCTTAAAGTGAATGTTTATTTCAGGACTGGCATCACCAATTCTTCCAGTTTGAAGGACATGAATTCACCGTCCTCAATAGTAGATACTGAAGTGGGGATAATCATCTATTGTTATTCATCTTACCAAGTCATTGACTTCTTTATACAAGGTCTGATATTCCTCAGAAGCTCGGTTCAGCAGTTCATTGGTGAAGACTCTGTTGGTGATCTCCATTGGCAGATAGAAGGAGAATGAAGGTGGAGTAGTGGGCTGCTCTTCTTCGAGTTGGTTAGGCAGGCGAACAGACTGCACAGTCAGAAGCTCTGCAGGTTTCAATGTGATATATTATCATTAACTTGACAAATTTAACTTTGTTAGCTCAAAAAAAAAAACAGTATTGATTACAAATGGAGAAACTCACTTCTCATCACTGAGAAGGAACAATTATAATGATGTTATCTTGAGAAAAATGAGATCTTACTAGTGTAGGTGAGATTAAATTGGAGAGTTTGGGGTTCATTGTTGCTGATATAGTCATCAAACATCGCCTGGACGACGAATGGAGCGATATAGACACTGTTGAAGACTACAGTTGGAGTTGCAATCACTGATCCAGACCTTTGAAAGAAAGTACAGTTATAAGCCGAGTGAAAAAGAAGTTAGAAACATCTATATCCAACTATTTTTGTAAATAAGTACATCTACTTCCATTTTTCAACGTATAATAGCCTTATTGGTCAAAAGATCTTATGTTGTTCTCAGCATCAGCATGGATGCCAAAGATGGGTGATGATGGGGTTCCACTTCCAGACTCCACTTCCATAGTTTGGTTAGGAAGTGGAGTCTGCACTGTATGTATATATACATCTAAGTACAGTTCCTCTATGATTAAGAGATCAATGATGTTGATGATACCTGAAAGTCATTGCTGAAACACCTCCATAGATAGAATTTGTTATACATTTATTGACGTCAGGGCAGCCATAGATGTTTTGAAGCTGCAAAACAAAAAAGAAAAGAACAAATTTATCAGCAACGTTTAACTTTGAAACGGAGAGGTAATAGCACAGTGACAATTGAAAAATGAGATCGGCTCGGAGAACTAGTATCTGTAGAATTAAAGCTCCTTCCAGGTTACAGGACATGGATTCACTGTCATCTATTCTTACCAAGTCACTGACTTCTTTATACAAGGTCTGATATTCCTCAGAAGCTGGGTTCAGCAGTTCATTGGTGAACTTTCTGTTGGTGATCTCCATTGGCAGATAAAAGGCAGACTGTACAGAACTGGGTTGATCTGCAGCAAGAGGCTCAGGCGAGTGAAGAGACTGAACAGTCAGAAGCCCTGCAGGTGTCAATGTGATATATTATCATTAATTAACAGAGAAACGTGCACCAGAATATCACTCATACATTGATGTTTCTAATCTGATTTGTCACTTCAAAACCCATTGGCAACATTAGTAAAATGAAAGATAGATGTCTCTAGACTCACTAAAATGGGACCATAATAAGGTTTTTACAACTTCAATAATTAAGCTTCAGTCTCAACTTTCAAGCCAAACTATGTTTGAGTGTGCTCAGAGGCCAGTCGCATTGGCTGCTGTAGAACAGCCACTATATTGGCCCTGTGGGGAGATTGATTTGTAAAAAAAAATATACAATTTAAAATATTAAATTGTCACTAGGATTGTGGCATTTAAAATCTGTTATCTGTTGTGCGTATTCATTAGAACTAAGTAGTCTTTTAAGCAGGACATCTAACTTTCTTTGATGAGCTGTAAATGATACAAATATCAGCCACAATGCTCACTTTATTCTTTCAACCAGCTATTAATAAATAAATTATAAATTTCTTACCTGAAATAGTCATGGTCAATAAACACAAAGTATTGATCCTCAGCCATCTCGGTTGTACCATGGTGAATACAAGTCAGGAGATTTTAGTCCAGTACTGTTCTGTGATCTCTAAAATGCTGTTACTTGATTACATAAATGGTGTTGTAGTCTATTATGTCAAGGTATTTATTCATTCAGGATAAGAATGGGCAGGGATTAGAGGCTGGACCACAAATGAATGATATCTATTTGATTACTGATTCTACAATCCACACTTAAAGGCAAATGTACGCCCTTAGAGTTTACTTTGGCTGGAAAATAGCCAAGCATAATGTTTTTTATTACAATTATTATCTAAATTTAGTAAGTTCACGCAC
This sequence comes from Miichthys miiuy, assembly GCA_036365135.1. Taxonomy (NCBI): domain Eukaryota; kingdom Metazoa; phylum Chordata; class Actinopteri; family Sciaenidae; genus Miichthys; species Miichthys miiuy. Next base: position 21,595,149 of record CM071614.1, on the reverse strand, counting down.
AAAGAAATTTGTGGTAGGGACCCCCGTTGGGATTAATTATCACAATATAACTAAAAGCTGCTTAACTTTTGTTTGAAATTAAATCTACTAAGGAAAAATCCTCCATACTTTCCCACTGAGTCATTGATTTGAGTTACGCACACAGCTGTTATTACGTAATTGTCACTAGATGGCAGTGCAGATGTTGGGCAGCAAAAAACTATTTCAAAGCTTTCAAGACATATTCCAATGTCCATGTCAGAAATACTTTTTTACCACTTTATTTTTTATTCACTTTCAATTTATATACAAACACAACACAACATACACACAATGGAAAAGAAAGTGAAAGAAAAACCCACAATGAAACGTCCAGGTTGGTATATCTTCACAGAGCAAGCTTCTATGTACTATCTACATACAGTATTCATTGTCCTGTCGCCAACATGCAAACATTGTCCGTTTCTCCTGACACTCCTCCTCCTGAGTTCTTATCTTATGAGTTAATAGCTCCATCTTATTTACACCCATCACAATTTCCGGCCATTTGTTTGTGTTGGTGTCTCAACTATAATCCACCTCCTTGTAAAAGTCAACAGGATTTGCCAGCCTGCAGATATCCATCTTCTGTTTTTCAACAGTGTTCTTTCCAGGCACATAAAGATGTTGTTCTCCAGATATGTAGCCATTCATTTTCTGGTAGGTTTGTTTTAGATGTTATGGAGATGCTGTGTAGGGTTGGACTGGAAAAGCCAATGTTGCATCCTTGGAGATATGTAGATGTAGTTAGATTGAGTGTAATTTATGTGTTCTTTGTGGATCCGCGTCTAAATATGTACTTGGACGATTAGATGTGCTCCAGGTTTGAAGTTCTTAGATTATGTACATTATGTATAGAAGTCAGGAGAACTACCACTTGATGTACGCAGTCAACTGTTGAATGAATTTCCAGAGAGCAGTTCCTGTACTCTTAAGTCCGTGATGATGGAAAGCTTTTGTTCTCTCAAAGTTAACATTAAACATTTGTGGGGGGGGGTTTGCGCATGTACTGGTCACATTGTAAAACAGTTCACTGGACTCAAAAGTCTTATATAGCTCGTATAACTGGTCAGCCATTAATATACTTGGATGCATTCATAGACTACCTGTTTTTTCATGGCTTTTATTCATGCAGAGATGTTCAGGGATTCACGGAGTAAAACCCTGCTCTGTTCTTCTTAGGCGTGTCCCCCTGTTGAAAAGCACGTAAACGTGTCAAATGTGTATTTTCACATGCAAAGCGATGTAAAATATATAAGCAAAATATCAACATTACTTACAAAAATGACTGGGGTTGACATTGGTTCTTGTCTCACTGGGTTTGGAGGTGAGTACATTGGCAGGGCAGGTGCGTGAGGGGGTTGTGTCTTTTCATTGTAATATGGATCCTGAGCGGTGTCCGCGTAACCGCTTTCTGTTTTCTTACAACACCATCGAACCAACTGAAGCACAGAGCATCAAAACAGAGTTAAGGGCACATTACATTACCTTATACTGTATAAAAAAACAGAAATCCAAAGACTGATTGAGCTCTATTCTTACACAGGAATCTTTAGTTTGCCCTTTAAATTGGACAGCTTCAGTTTAATTTCAATCATAAGCATTTACTAGAATATGTCATATAGAGCTGAGCAACAAAAACAGTAGCATAAACTCACCATCATGATAAAGATGATTATGAGTAGCAACAAGATGGCAGCAGCTAACACTAAGAGGGCTATAACCCATCCAGGAACCTCGTCACTGCTCCCATTGTTGCTTCTGCTGCCACCTGATGTTGGCGGATCACTGGGCTTTTCAGTTGAAACACCGTGAGACTCTGTGGGCTTATCATGTGGATTCACAGTAGTGTTGTTCACAGCTGGGTACCCATGATTTGTCTTAGTGGTTGAACTCACTGTCTTTGTAGTAGTTTTGGGTGTGGTGGTTGAGGTAGTTGTCAGTGTTGTAGTTGTAGTTGTGGGTGTTGTTCTTGTGATAGTAGGTGTTCTTGTAGTCATGGGTGTTGTGGTAGTTGTAGGTGTTGTTGTAGTTGTGGTAGTTGTAGGAGTTGTTGTAGTTGTTGTGGTAGTTGTTGGTGTTGTTGTAGTTGTTGTGGTTGTCGCTGTGGTAGTTGTGCGTGTTGTGGTAGTTGTAGGTGTTGTTGTAGTTGTTGTTGTAGTAATTGTGGGTGTTGTTGTGGTTGTTGTTGTGGTAGTTGTAGGTGTTGTTGTGGTTGTTGTTGTGGTAGGTGTTGTTGTAGTTGTTGAGGTAGTTGTGGGTGTTGTTGTGGTAGTTGTAGGTGTTGTTGTAGTTTTTGTGGTTGTTGTGGTGGTTGTGGATGTTGTTGTAGGTGTAGTTGTAGTTGTGGTTGTTGGTGTTGTTGTAGTTGTTGTGGTAGTTGTGGTAGTTGTGGGTCTTGTTGTGGAAGTTGTAGGTGTTGTAGTTGTTGAGGTAGTTGTAGGTGTTGTTGTGGGTCTTGTTGTGGTAGTTGTAGGTGTTGTTGTAGGTGTAGTTGTAGATGTTGTTGTAGTTGTAGGTTTTATCGTAGTTATGGTTGTAGGGTTTGCGGTGGTAGCAAATTGTACTTTGTCATCTAAAGAAAAAAAGTATTGATTACATTGATTACAGATTCAACATACTGATCACTGAGGAGGAACTATTATAATTATGTACAAAATGAGAACTTACTAGTATAGCTTAGATGAAATTGGAGAGCTTGTGGTTCATTCTTCTTGATATAGTCATCAAACAATGCCTGGACGATGGATGGATTAATAAAGATACTGTTGAAGACTACAGTTGGAGTTGCGATCACTGATTTAGGTGATCCAGACCTTTGAAAGAAAGTACAGTTATAAGCACAGTGATGTAGGTGTAAATAACTACGTCTACTTCCATTTTTGTGCATATAGTGGTCCATCTAAAAAAAATATTGATGTACTGAAATATTAAAAACTAAAAAAAGCAGCATAAAAAAGAATGTGTATTCAAAACAGTGTGTATTTAAACATAGAGCCTCATTGGTCAAAAAGGATTGTTCTCAGCAACAACATGGATGTCAATGACACTTTAATGGGGCTGCACTTATAGTGTGGCTAGGAAGTGGTATAATCAGGCACCCAAATACAGTTCCTGCATGATTGAGAGATCAATGGTGTTGTTGATACCTGAAAGTCATTGCTGAAACACCTCCATAGAAGGAATTTGTTGGACATTCATTGACGTCAGGGCAGCCATAGATGTTCTGAAGCTGCAAAACAAAAAAGAAAAACCTTTACTGTGACTTTGAAATACAGAGGTAATAGCACAGTGACAATTGAAAACATGTACTTTCATGTAATGTTGGACACACATGCTGTGTTTCAGTTTTTATGTTGTCAAGTGCAGCACTTGAAATGACTGCAGCTGACTATAGATGGATAATCTTAGTTGACTGGACAATATCTCAATCATATACTAGATTTCAATAAAGTCTTGTTATTTGTGGAATTAAAACTTCTTCCCATTTGAATTGTAGGACATGAATTCACCGTCCTCAATAGTAGATACTGAAGTTGGGATAATCATCTATTGTTATTCATCTTACCAAGTCATTGACTTCTTTATACAAGGTCTGATATTCCTCAGAAGCTGGGTTCAGCAGTTGGCTGGTGAAGACTTTGTTGGTGATCTCCATTGGCACATAGAAGGCCAACCGTGGAGTAGTAGTAGTAGTGGTGGGTTGCTCTAAACCGAGATGGTTAGACCACCGAACAGACTCAACAGTCAGAAGTCCTGCAGATTTGAATGTGATATATTGTCATTAACTAACAGAGGAAAAATATTACAATATTACTCATCACATTAATATGTACTGATCACTAAATAGTTATAATTATGTACAAAATGAGATCTTACTTGTATATCTTAGATCAAATTGGAGAGTCTGGGGTTCATGGCTCCTGACATAGATAACAAACAATGTCTGGACGATGGCTGAATTGATTTGGACACCACTGAAGACTACAGTTGGAGCTGCGATGACTGATCCAAATGATCCAGACCTTTGAAAGAAAGTATAATTATAAGATATAATTATACAACTATATCCATAAGGACACCATTTTAACTCTTTTTGTAAATAACTACATCTACTTCCATGTGTGTATATGTGTCATCTACTGATGTACTCAATGCTAAAGTGATAAAAGCATGCTGCATAAAAACAAGTCAAAAGATCTTATGTTGTTCTCAGCATCAGCATGGATGCCAATGATACTACAATAGGGAGTCTTCACTGTATTGTATATGCATATATATATATATATACATCTATATATATATATATATATATATATATATATATATATACATCTAAATCCAGTTCCTCCATGATTGAGAGATCAATGATACCTGAAAGTCATTGCTGAAACACCTCCGTAGAAGGAATTTGTTGGACATTTATTGACGTCAGGGCAGCCATAGATGTTTTGAAGCTGCAAAACAAAAAAGAAAAGAAACAAATACATCAACACCTTAGACCTGAGATCTCTTTTAAATTGCATGCAGTGACTATGCCAAAGTCCACTTTTGCTTGCAGGTGATCCAATCCTTCCCATTAACTTCTATGAGGTGACAGAAGACACAAGAGATGACTGTACTCACCTTTGCATGCGTGAGGACACTACAGGGTCCAGTGATATACTAGTTTTTTGACATAGTCTTGTTACTTGTGGAATTAAAACTTCTCCGGTTTTATATAATGATCTATTGTAAGTCATCTTACCAAGTCACTGACTTCTTTATACATGGTCTGATATTCCTCAGAAGCTCGGTTCAGCAGTTCTTTGGCGAAGACTCTGTTGGTGATATCCATTGGCAGATAGAAGGAGGATGAAGGTGGAGTAGTGGGCTGCTCTACACCGAGTAGGTTAGGCAGGGGAAGAGACTGAACAGTCAGAAGCCCTGCAGGTTTCAACGTGATGGATTAACGTTAACGTGTACCAAAATATCACTCATATATTGATGTTTCTAATCTGATTTATCACTTCAAAACCAATTGGCAACATTGGTGTAGCAAAATGTGAGAATGAATGATAGACATTAAATTACCATTGTCTAAATATAAGTGATGTTTTATTGACGACTACAGCATTTCTCAAGCTCTTCCACCACCTGTGACCTGATTTGTAGGTTTCACCATTCCAGTTTTGTCAGATAGTCTTAAATGTGTGTTTTCTATATGCAGCACGGAGAGAGCTGCAGATGGACTGTTTAAAAACGTGCATCAAAACTAAATCATACAAATTTTGTTGTATAAATCTGTGACCTCATTTGGATATCAAGTAGTTTCATGCAGGGTCAACCCAGAGGTTGAGAAAGCTTTTTGTAGATGGATATTTTTTTTCACTAAAATGGGACTTTAAACCTATAACATGCAACTTGCAAGGTCAATAATATAATATAACATTCAGTCTCAACTATCAAGCCAAATTATTTTGATTGGTTTGTTAAAAAAAGACAAACATTTAAAATAAAATACAAAATATTAAATTGTCACTAGGATCTCTTGAGCATGTCCAAGGTACTAAATTCACTTTAGAGAATCATATCAGTGTTTAAGTCAAGGCAGAAATATCCAGGAAAAACACCAGAATAGTCTTCAAAGCAGGACATCTAACTTTCTTTAATGAGCTGTAAATTATACAAATATCAGCCACAATGCTCACCAGATATTAATAAATAAATTATAAATTTCTTACCTGCAATAGCCATGGTCAATAAACACAAAGTATTGATCCTCAGCCATCTCGGTTGTACCATGGTCAATACAAGTCAGGAGATTTTAGTCCAGTACTGTTCCTGTGGTCTCTGAGATGGTCTTGATTGATTATATAAATGGTGCCGTATTTTCTCATGTCAAGGTATTTATTCATTCAGAATGGGCAGGGATTAGAGGCTGGTCCACAAATGAATGATATCTCATTGACATTACTGATTCTACATACTTATACACACTTAAAGGCAATTGTGTCTCATGTACGCCCTCAGAGTTTACTTTGGCTGGAAAATAGCCAAGAGAGTTTAATTTAGTTTGTGTAAATATCTTTATGTTGCGTAAAGTTTTTATTACAATTATTATCTTATCTTAAAGTTTACTCACAAAAAGAGATTTGTGGTAGGAGCCTCCATCGGGATTAATTATCAAACTAAAAAGGCTTGGGAGAATGTTTGGCTTTTGTTTGAAATGAAATCTACTGAAAGAGCAGTCCTCCATACTTTCCCACTGAATCAGATTGAATTGAGTTACGCACGCAGCAGTTATTAATTGTCAGGAACTGTAACTATAGCTCTGTGTGTCTGGTGTCTGATACTACTGCTCCTATCACACAAAAATGTATTAAGATTTACCTTAAAGAAAAACAACAACATCATACTACTACTATAATCACTTTAGTGTTGCTAACTACACAAAACCAGTTTCAAGTTTTCAAGATGATTCCATGTCCATGTTAAAAATACTAAAGAAGTGATGAAAAGATATGGTTTCTTTATTTAAGACTTGATTTGGCAGTCTGCAGATATCCGTCTTCTCTTTTACAGACAGACAGGGTTCTTATAAATGGGGCTTATAAATATGTTGTCAACTGTTCTCCAGACATATGTAGCTAACTCAAGTTTAAATTATGAGTGTTTGTGGATCTGCATTGAAATATGTACTTGGGGGATTAGATCCAGGTTTGAGGTTCTCAGATTATGTATAGGAGTCAGGAGAACTGCCACTTGATGTACGCAGTTAACTGTTGAAGTGTTTGAGTTGGTTAGCAAACCTAGCAGGTTTGGAAATACTTCAGATTGAGACAATGAATTGTGGTACAGAGTTAATGAGTTAATTTTGTAGTTATAAGGAAATATAAATAGAGGCAGGGTGCACGATGGACAGAAGGTTTCTGGTTCGAGCCTCGTGGTGCGTTTGTGTGTGGAGTTTGCATGTTCTCCCCATGTCTGCATGGGTTCCTTCCAGAGTCCAAAGACATGCACTTAATAGTTAAACTGGTGACTTTAAATTGCCCGTATTCATGCCGTAGCAGCATGAATGGTTGTTTGTCTGTATGTGCCCTGTGATGAACTGCCGACTTGTCCAGGGTGTAACCCACCTCTCACCCAAAAGTCAGCTGGGATTGGCTCCAGCAACCGCGACCTTTGTGAGGATAAGTTACAGATAGCGGATGGATGGATTGACAGATGGATAAGACTCATAGTAGTAACAATAACTGAGTCAATAACCCAGCCAAAAAGATGCTACCAGCCTGGGAAATCATGTTTTTCCAGCTGTGACATGGCCAAAAACACATGTGTGGTTAGTAGAAACTCTTGTTAGTAGATTAGAAAGCTAAGCAAAGACCTTTTATAATTCAGAGATGTGTTATTGGATAAAAACCTGCACATAGTCACTATGACTCTATTTATCTAAAATAAAAAGTAATAAAAACTTTTTTTAAAGTATATCTTTATTTTTTTTTTAAAGTTGAACATTCAGCACAGCACAGTCACAAGCATGGTAGAATATCATATGGCAGTGACAATAATTAATAATGATATAAATGGGGGAAATAACATACACATACAATAATTAAGAAATAAATTAAAAAAAATAGTAATAGTAGTACAGACAGTCCTTTAACATTTAACTGTTATTCCTTGGTCTTCCAAAATATGTTAGATATTCTAGGTCCTACATAATAAAATAAACCAGCGTTCCCTCTGGACTAGTATGTCAAATATTTCATGGGTAAAAGGTCAAATATTTATTTATGCCGATCTAAAACTGTAGGTGGCTTATTTGAAATGCAGGAGTTGGTTTGTTCCAGTAGGTGGCGGTAACTCAACACTGAGGATGCGAAGCTGCCGTTTAAACCTCAGCGAAGAAGAACCGGAGCAGCAAGTAGCCGCAGTTGTAGCCGTTGAGGGTCTGTTCACAGTTTCTCGGAGGATTTTCACATTAAACAATCAAAACGTCGTACGCAATGAGGTAATTATAACGTAAAATTAATGTAACATTAAATAAATTACAGTTTTATACACGCTGGCTGTAGAGCTTAGCTCCTGTGATCGGCTAACATGAAGCTAGCTGCGTGTATTGTTTGAACGGTGGCAGCTAGCTAACGTGTTAGCATTGTGGATAATTTATTATTAATTATTTTAAATATGTTTTAAATGTAACATCTCTGAGCTGCGGAGCTATTTGTAGTTTATCCACAGGAAACACAGCTCATCGGACAGGCTAACGCGGCCTAGCCGAACAGCTATGTGAATGAATGAATCTACGTTGATGTGTATGGGAGCTAGCAGCAGCAGCTAGCTGTTTATGTCAGAGAGATATCATATCAAATATTAGCCTGGAGTAATGTGTGTGAGCAGTACCGACATGTTGCTGTGTTTGTGTCCAGAGGGGACCGCGGCAGGGGCCGGGGAGGCCGCTTCGGGTCCCGAGGAGGACTGGTCCAGGGGTGAGTCCAGCCACCGAGCTGCTATCCTCACACACACACACACACACAGTCTGACACACACTCTAGATACTTGGAATCTCCACAAGAGCTTTATATACAAATCCAGTTTCTGCAGAGAGTTTGAGGATTCAAAAAAAATGTTTAAAACACAACAAGTTTCAGTCATTTTGTGGCACAGAAGAAGAGAAGAGACTCAGTCTGACGTGCATTTTAACCCAAAATACACACACACACGGTTCATGTGCAAATCTGGAGAGAGATGGTGGAGATGGTGCAGCCACCCAGGAGGTGAACTGACACCTCTCCAGCTACCAGTCCACCACCACACCGTCAGGTTCCCAAGCCAAGTCTCTGTGGACTGAGCTGCTGCCGATCCGACACAGACAAACAGGTTGTATCTCTTCCAGCTGGAACTGAATTTACAGCCAGTGTCTATCTGTTTATGAACATTACAGTACTTCAGGTTTGCAGCAGATCATTGTTTACGAAGTTGTACGACGCTGGCTGTAAATGAAGTCAGTTTAACAAGCCTCTGATGCAAAGATCAGACCCACCTGACGCACAGTGGAAGGGATACAACTCACATTTGATTGCTGACTTAGAAATGGTGCCGAATCATTCTTAAATATATTTCATAACTTCTTCTTGCGATGTTTTCTGAACCTTCATGTGAAAATATTCAAACTTCAGCATGCTCCCGGACCCCTTTACCCCACTGCTGCACATAATTCACATCAGATCTTCTATGTTCACTGCCTGAAGTCGTCGTTACATCTTTTCTTTATTCCTGTTTTAGGTACCGTCCATTTGTCCCGCACATCCCATTTGACTTTTATGTGGTAAGTATAAAAAGAAAATGGGTGTTTGCAAACGCCTACATGCTTAGGGGTGCAGCTATGTGGCAGCACATCACTCTCCCCTGTTGGCTTCTGTTCCCCTCCTGGTCTCCTGGTGTGAGCAGATATGTACTGAGTTTGCGTGTATACTGATGCAGATTTGTTGTGTGTCACCAGTGTGAGATGGCGTTCCCCAGAGTGAAGCCAGCACCCGATGAGACGGCCTTCAGTGAGTGTCTGCTGAAGAGAAACCAGGACCTGAGCCCCACGCCTGCAGAGCAGGTCAGTCCACGGACAGACCCCGACGGGATCACGCATGTGTGTTGATGTACAGTCACTGACAGTTGGTCTCTTCTGCGTTTTAGTCCTCCATCTTGTCCCTGGTCACAAAGATCAACAACGTCATCGACAACCTGATTGTTGCCCCGGGCAACTTTGAAGTGGTTAGTCCTAAAATCTAAAATCCTGAACGACCAAGCGCTGAACACACGACTGTAGTTCAGTGTATCTACATGTACATGTTGATAAAGACGTGTCTCTGCCTTCTCATAGCAAATTGAAGAGGTGCGTCAGGTGGGCTCTTACAAGAAGGGCACCATGACAACAGGACACAACGTCGCTGACCTGGTTGTAATCCTCAAGATCCTCCCGACACGTGAGTGTTCAGCGGGAAGTCCGCTGTTTATTTAGCATGCCAATCCCATACCAGGCTCCTGCGACAGTGAGCTGGTTGTCATTAAACACTTGAAACTTGTATATACATCATGAAAACTGACCTGTGCGCCAGCTTGGCCAAATTCAGACACCTGCACTCGGCTCAGATGGCTTAGACACACATCAGCTCTCTATTCAACAAAAGCCAAAGATCCCAAACGTGTAAACACAAGCAGCCGAACAACTTTGCCTAAATAAGAAGTCTAAAACCGACAGATGTGCATCAAACTTATGGCGTATGAATGTTGTTTTTCTCTTGCAGTGGAGGCTGTCGCTGCTCTCGGCAACAAAGTAGTGGAGACCCTTCGCACACAGGACCCAACCGAAGGTAACGGAGCGAGGGAGCGACTGAAAGAAAGCTCTAGAGTCGTAACGTTAATGTAACAGCTGACTGTGTATCTGCTGGTTTCAGTGCTGTCCATGCTGACCAATGAGACGGGCTTTGAGATCAGCTCAGCTGATGCTACAGTCAAGATCCTCATCACCACCGTCCCTCCCAACCTGCGCAAGCTGGACCCCGAGCTGCACTGTATGTGCTTACACACACACACACACACAAATATACACTCAGCATGCACACGAAGTGTCTCTGGGGTAACCCCATGGCTTAGAGTTTAACAGCGCCACCGCGTCCCCGGATGGAGTCTAGCCTGTAAACATAACTACATTTTGTGTGCAGCGTTGCCACAAATTCAGAAGCATTACCGCTGTTTTGTTCTTCCAGTGGACATCAAGGTGCTGCAGAGCGCTCTCGCTGCCATCCGTCACGCCCGCTGGTTCGAGGAGAACGCGTCTCAGTCGACGTGAGGAACCCGTCGTTTTCTGTCTGCACGTCTGTTTCATGTTTAGAAACGCTGAACTCATCAGATGATTTCATGTTGATCATCTTCAGGGTCAAAGTGCTGATCCGCCTGCTGAAGGACCTGAGGCTGCGCTTCCCTGGCTTTGAACCTCTCACTCCCTGGATCCTGGACCTGCTGGTAAGACCACAAGTCACCCTGTTCCTCACCAGATTGTGTTCTGGCCGGTGTTGTATGTTGGTACACCTCCAGTGATGAGCTTGCTCTGCTTCTGTTCCAGGGTCACTCTGCGGTGATGAACAACCCGTCCAGGCAGCCCCTCTCCCTGAACGTGGCCTACAGGTTGCTGTCGCCTCAGTTTCCATCCATTGTAGATCTCTGTAGGTTGGACTCGGTCTCTAAACTTTGTGTTGTTTGTGTCTTGAAGACGCTGCCTGCAGATGCTGGCTGCCGGCCTCTTTCTGCCCGGCTCTGTGGGCATCACCGACCCCTGCGAGAGCGGAAACTTCAGAGTGCACACAGTCATGACTCTGGAACAGCAGGTGTGTTATACTGCTGATCTGCTTGACAAACTTCTGTTTGCAATGATGTTGGAGACAACTGTCTCCTCAGAGTGTTGCATTAAACATCATGACAGCGTGTTAATCTTCAGTTTTTTTGTGTGTTTGTACAGGACATGGTGTGTTTCACAGCTCAGACGCTGGTCAGGGTGCTCTCCCACGGAGGTTACAGGAAGATCCTTGGCCTTGAGGGAGATGCCAGCTGTAAGAAGTCATTCTTTGATATGAGCTACTTCCAGCAGGGGGATAAAAACTCACTGCTGCAATGACTAGTTTAACATGATGCAGGGCAGCTAGTATCAGTGACTGTAACTCAGGTCTACAGGTAGTAACGTGCTGTTTGTCTGCTTGTTAAGCGTAGACACACGCTCTCATCTCCTGCTGTAGGACCGCAAGTAACCTTTATTTTCTTTATCGAATACTCTGTCAGTCGTTTTCTCGATCATCGAGGAGTTGTTCGGTCCATAAAATGTTGAAAAATGCTGATTGAAGTCCACAATCCAAAAACATTCACATTTGACGAGCTGAAATCTGAGAATTCAGAAGTTTTCTCTTGAAAATTGTTGGTTGACAACTCAATCAATTAATGCACTAACCATCGCAGCTCTACATGTATGAAAGTTCATCTCAGCTTCTGTATTTCTGTTTTCCCTTGTTTCATACGCTGACCCTCTGATTCCACGAATAAAATAAACGATGCTAATCGGACTGTTGTCGCAGATCTGGCAACTGAGATGTCCACATGGGACGGCGTGATCGTCACTCCGTCGGAGAAGGCTTACGAGAAACCCCCGGAGAGAAAGGAGGAGGAGGACGAAGCTCTGGAGGAGGGAGGAGATGGAGAGGACGAGAGCATGGAGACCCAGGAGTGACGGAGAGGAGGAGTTCAGGTTGGAGCAATCTTCAGTTTAACACACAAAGTTTAGTTATTTACAGAGAGTTTATGGCTCGAAGTGGTAGGACAGTAACAAGACGCCAAACATTCACCTTTTTACGTCTAATGGTATTTAATGATGCAGATAGTTTTGTGGAACAGCTTTGAGATCAACCTCCACAATACAGCGATTCACAATTCACCCTCGATACAGACGTGCTGCAGCTCGGTTGGGATCGTTCAGCGGCGTCAAATACACGACAATCCCGGATTTAAGCTCACGTTGTGCCGGTGTTTTCCGCCATGACTTGAAATGATCATTTTCCAGACTTTACAACTCGCACTGTTGTCGTCTGACTTTGTGAAATGAAACCCGGCTCCGGTTTCTTCCTCTCTGCCGTGATTGTTTCAGTGCTTGATAGAAAGAGTCGACATCGAAGGATAAAAAAAAAAAAAGCAATGTCACTCTGAAGACTCGGAGCGGTGTAGACGCAGGAGTTTGACGTCATTGTTTAAAACACGGCAGCGTCAATAAAAGGAATCGATCGGACGATTTGAAACCGGTTGTGGATTCCCTTGTGTTTCGTGTAAACTGACCTCACTTTGACATCTACAGTCACTCATAACACGCTCGTTCTTTCTCTTTCCACAGTGAACGTTTGTAAGCTTATTGAAGAAGTCCTTCAGCTGGACCGTGGTGCGTCAACCGGAACAGAAACCGCAGATGACGACAACATCCCGACAGCCACCGACCCCCCCGCTGCGTTCAGAGAAAGGACTGTCCTTGTTTATTAGTTTTTATTGTTATGTTTTTATTTCCTTTCTGTTTTTACTTCCTGTTTCTAACGGTCAAAAACATCAAATTAAACTTGTTTTGTTTTTAATTTAGCTCGAGTCTTGTTTATTGGTGCCACAATGAAAGCGGACAGCAGAACCAGAACAGTCACATGCTCTTTATTAACAGGCAGCAATATACAACAAAACAAAGTGTGACGTTGACAGGTTACAGAAATATGTAGCTGTTTGACGTTTGAATCATAAACCTCTGAAAAGTTTTCCTCATGGTAAAAGTGTAGCTTTAATGATAAATCACAGGCAGTGATCATGTTTCATATTCTGTTTGCTCTTCATAGCTAGGCGCTCTAAAAACTTGAAAATACAAACTCGCCGTGTGTAAACGACGACGTCAGGCAGGTGCAAATGAATAAAAATCGTCTTGATTGGTTGTCACACACCAAGAGGGCGGGTCTTATCTAATTTGAGTCCAGAGGAGAAATATGTAATCGCATGCTGCTGAAGTATTTTTGCTTTATAGTATTACAGGCTGAGTCAGTAGTTTAGTAACTTTACGAGCTCTACTTGTGCTGAGAAGTAACACAAACATGCCCTCGCTCAGCAGCATCACACTCTGTATCCTGACTTCTACGTCTAGTTTTTAATCTTTAGTTTGAGCCTCTAACGACGACGCCTACCGTCCGGTGAGTTTGTATTTTCAGCATTCTTCCCGTGTGAGCTGCTCAGCGACTGAGTACTTGAAAGCATCGTTGCAGACGGCGTTGTATAGAGTGACGGTCGGGGATGAGGAGTGTGAGTTCTGTGTAGCGTCACTACACTCCAGCAGTGTGTGTGTGTGGACCTGCGTCACAGCATATCAGGGTTAAAAGAGTCCTCTTGATGCAACCCGTCACTTATTTTGAAGGATATCTGAAGCACATCCTGCCATTGTTTCCTAAATGTGACCACAGTCCATCAGCAGCTGCTCTTCACAACATGATCAGTGTGTTAAACCTGTTAGTCTCAGCCCGACAACGCGCGTGTGTGTGTGTCTGGGTGTTCATGGCTTGAGTTTGAGCCAAGGGTAGACGATGGTGAGGATGGAGAGGACGGAGGAGGCCAGGCCGCACGCCCCGACAAAGCCTTTCCCCGTGGGGTAAATCCCCAGCCGGTCCAGCGGGATAAAGATATCACAACTGTTCTTCAGCAGGTCCAACAGCAGCGGCGGGTTGCTGTACAGCACGGTCGCCACCAAGTGGAGCCGTCTGCGGAGCCACGCGGACATGACGGGCAAGGCGACGGCGGCCGGGGAGGCGGGCGAGGACGGGGAGGACAGGTGGTCGGCGGGTGCGTTGGTGCCGGGGTAAGGTGAGGGCGGGGATTTGGAGGCTCTGTAACGCTCTTCACACTCGATGAGGAGGCGGAGCTCGTACACGTCTCGAGTCAGGTTGAGGATCAGAGCGAAGAGGTAATACCTGCAGAGTTCAACGCACGGGACAATTATTCATTGATCAACTGACACGGCGCTGCAGAGATGGATGTGGGGAAACTATGAGTCTAATGACGTGGAAATGAATCATAATTATGTTCGGGGGGGATCGAGGCTCACACCAGGCTCTTCATTGAGGTAGGTAAAGTTACTGGTTTTGTCAAGAGAGTCTGTTCAGTCGTAGTGTGAGATGCTGGTGTTCTAGCAGCAGTGAATTTCACAGTTTAAGCTCAGATCATTTCATTTATTTCTCATTCACCCACCTGAAAGATCTCTGACTCCATTTGTCCTGGTCCAGTTTGGAGATGAGGCCTGTTTTTCCCGCCCACAGGACGTTGTCACAGGCGAAGTACATGGCTCTGTTGAGGTGGCTGATGGTCAGGCAGAGCCTCAGCACGCTGTCAGAAAGGTGGATGGCCCTCTTGGCAGCCTCCAGCGCCTCCACTGAGTTTCCCAGACGCAGCACTGCGGGACACAAAAAAAACAAAAACGCGCACATGAGCCTCAATCCTTCGGCTTCGTCTTCGGAGAAGATCTCAGCTTCGGGCTGCTTCACTCACGTTTTCTCGTCAGGCTCATGTGCGCTTCCAGCTGAGTGACGGTTTTGTGAAGTTCAGCCGTTGCGCCGCCTTTCTGCAGCGTGTAGCCGAGCAGGGTGCAGGCATACTGAGCGGCCCTGTGAGAGTACAACACATACGATCATGAGGCTGGAACGCAGGTTTGTGGCAGGTGTGAATCTGTGTATTCATGGCATAGTTTGTCCACCAGAGAGCGCTGACGAGTTGATTTTCACACAGTTTAATGTCCTGCAGAGTGCCTCGATCACAATTAAAAAAACTAAAATACGGGATTTGTACCAAGACTATTGATAAAGTTATTTATGTTAAGATGTTGATGCACCATTATCAGATTTTTAGAGTCGTGCATGACTTGAACGAGCCTCACAAACCGAACCAGATGAACCTGTTTGACAAAAACAGACCCGAGTTTGACTACTGAATCCTCGTTTCTTTGCACAGAAAGAAGAAAACAGACGTGCAGCGACGGCAGAAATATTCAGGAAGTATTTAAACATGCGATCGATCAATCGATCAGGGTTCAAGTCCAATTTTCTTTGTGTCGTAACAATAATGTTTAATGTTTCAATACTTTAAAATAAGAGCAAATGGTAGAAGTGCTTTTCTTTCCACTGTGAGGCTGCAGCCATGGCTCAAACTTTTTATTACTCCGGTGCATTTCTGGAAGGATATGAGCGGCTGGATTAATGTACAAAGGTCTGAGCTCCACATTTAGAGTTGGCATTAACTGCAGCTTCTGTTGACAGTCAGTCATCAGTACAGAGGGACTGCCAGACTGACACCAGTCAGACCTGAGGTGAAACACTGACCTGATTCATAAGGAGCGTCAGAGAAACAGGGCTCTTATTGTGAAAAGGCCTGACTTAACAAGGCTGAACGAGGAAACTGTTTCAACTGTTTCACGGACCTGACTCAGAAACACAGATCAGACACAACGAGAACTCATCACATCAAGTATGTCGACAGAAATAAAACACATCAAACATACAAGGAAGGGACTAAAATCCAGCTCGAATAAAACAGATTCATTTCTCAGTTACATTGGCATGCGGCATCTAGCAGTGTAGTCACAGAGTGCAACCGCCTCCACCCTGTTTATAGCGTGAAGGAGAAACTCTGGTATAAAGGCTCGTTCGACCCTAACATTCTACATACTAGACCTTTAAATATATACAAGTTTAAGAAGCACCAGAAGGAAAAAATCAACTTTTTAACATGGGAAATATGATATATGATACATATAAGAGACTTGTGTTTTGAAAATCTACAAATACAAAAGAAATTCAATAAAAACTCAATCAAACTTCAAAATTCAGCAGCATGTTTAGTCCAAAACAATAGAGAGAGGAGACAGGCAGAAGTGTGACAGACTAAATGTTCATCCTGCCCTTAACTCAGAGATTTCTCTACATGAGGATCATAAATATTCAGAAATAAATTGTCGCATGCAAGGATTATATAGTAAGTATAATATAAGTTAGTATAGCACCACAGAGCAGGGTCATACAGTGCTGAATTAACTGGTATGGGATCATAACCTCTGATTCACGTATATTTATACTGTCATAACAACATGGAGAACAAGCAGGTTTCTTCAAAAACAGCTCTATAGCTCAGCAGCTCAGACACAAACACTGTTATCTACTGTGGGCCAACATCACAGCTCTAATACTGAAAAAAAACAAGGTCAGTGTTACAGTGTTAGCCTCTGTAAGTCACAACAACAACAACAACAACAACAAACTGTCCAACCACTAGTTTGATTAGTTATTATTAACACAGCAAAGTTAGCCAGCTACATTATTACAACATTTACAGCTCCACATATGATCGATACTGTTAATAAACTCGTAACATTTACCGTATGACTCTCTCCTTGGCTTGGCTCTGGGAGTTAAAGCGGACCCAGGAGTCCATCACCAGCTGCTTCCTCTCGGCCTGTTACTGCTGCTGCTGCTGCTGCTGCTCGTCAGTTAGTTAGCACTAACCAGCTAGCTTGCTAACTGTTTGTGTCCGCTGCTAGTCAGCAGCTCGATGACGTTTAGGTGCTTTAAAAAAAAAAAAAAAAAAAGAACTACAAAACTACAAATAAAACTAGTTTAAATCACAGAAGAAGAAGTCAAACATTTATTTACACTCCCTCCTTCCGGACACGACCCTCTCCGAATCCGCTTAACTTCTTCTTCTTCTTCTTCGTTGTTTGTGTTGGCAGTTGGGAACTTGAGGCAGCGCTCAGGTGAACTGGCGCCACCTGCCGGACTGGAGCAGAAGCGCTGCAGCAAAGTAGATTGTCGGTACAGTATTTAATGGTGGAAAAATGCTGCAGGAGATCAAACATGAACCAATGTGGGTGTAAAAAAAAAAAAAAAAAAATGTTATTTTACAACTTCATCAGCAAACTCAGTTTATGGTTCCCCCTGTATGACCTTTAGATAACATATTTATTACAGAACACAACCGTTTATAGAAACTATATTTATTCCACCACCTGCACCATTGCACTATCATCAGTCCCCAGTTTACAAAAGTCTATAGAAGATACACATGTGCATATATATATCAATATATATATATCTTTCAAATATGTGTAGTTACTTTTTTAATGTTTATGTCTCATGTTATGTTATGTGTGCATCTACCTGTCATGTCCCTTGTCTTTTAAACTGTACTTACATCTATACCTGTATGTACAATTGAACAGTTAACATGTTGTATGATGATATCTTTCAGTACCAAATGTGATTTTTGTGATCTTCAGTTTCAGGTCCAGGTTTGTAGTGTACGACCGGCGTCCTTCACTGGATATTATTTGTGTTTATGAGCTGGTCTGGTCACATTTTTGTCCCACGCCTGAAAATTCAAAGAATTTCTCAACAAACTATTTGAATCATAAATAAGTAAAATATCAAAATGTTCAGTTCCAAAATACGTTTTGTGATCCGAGGATCGCAATGTGGAAAAACTGAGACGTATTGTTGAAATTGCGCTTATTTATTATAAGATTCAGGCTGTTGCATCTGTTTTATATCACCATGAACATTTTCATAATGTACTTAAACAAAGGGAATAATCTGGAGGTTGTTATTTATTAGTTATTACGCAGTGGTTTTTACTGGTCTGACCAACATGTGATCAAACTGGGCTGTGTATGTCCCATGAACCACGATCACTCTGACACCCCTGAAGCTTCTTCTTTAAAAGGATTACAATATTCAACACGTATCAACACTTCATCAACAGTTTGTGTAAATATGACAATGCCATTTGTTTATTTTTCTTTTAATATACAGTCAACATTACAAGAGCAGCACATCTTTACAATAAAATAACTACAAAATAAAAATAACAATATTCTAACGTAGCCAAATTCAGTTCTTTAGTACATATTTTCAATACTGTTAAAGTGTCAGATAAACATGTTTAACGTTTCATGAATGGGATGATGTATATATATATATATATATATATATATATATATTTATTTATATATTTTATTTTCTCTGTTTGTCACCAGTCGTAAGAAAACGCACATTAAGAGCAGAATGTAATGGCGAATGGGTCATCGGTGGTTTTGGTATGGGATGAAATGTTCCTGCTAATTAATATTTTGACATATAAAAATAAATTAATGAAATATTTCAATATTGAACCCAAACCTCTTTTCAGTTTTGTTTTTTTATCTTTTTCCAACACGCCCTGATTGGTATTTTTATCTCCCCGTGTTTGCTGCTCTTCATCGGACGTATGGAAGCATCCACTGTAACTACAGCCGCCGTCCTCAGAGCCGAAACCTTTCAAAGAGGTGGAGTGTTTATTAATCAGAATTTATGCTGGATTATAACTTTAATTTGGAATAATCCACAATTTTTTTGATTCATTTTTTGAAGCAGCTAGGAGAAGAAAAAACAAAAGACACCCAGAGAAAAAGAGCTCACAGCACACTACCCTACATCAATACTGCAGTTACTCACAGCGACTAGTCTTCATCCTACCTAGAAAGCAACACTTCAAGTAAGACAAACCTTGTGTCTCAATTCACGTACTTCCATACTTACACTCGTTATTTTGAGTGTTCACATTGTCAGTTATGGCAAAAAAAAAAAAATGCAGTGAGTACCCGAATGGTGCGTAACGGTCAAGAAGTTGAGTGTGGAACATTTCTAGACACTCAGTGGTCTCCATTGTGGCTACATAGCAGACACGGAGGGACCACTGGCATTGTGAAAATGGTGGCCAAGGAAGCTGCTGCTGTACAAATGTAAGGTATGTATGTATGTTTTATGTATATATATATTTTGGCAGTCGAATGTTGGCGCTAATGCTCCCAAGAAGCGCTAAAATGTTCGTTTGATCGTAATTTCTAAAGAGTTCTGCCGAACGTAGCGCACTATGCCAGGAAGTACTCAGTGTACTACATAGAAGTGTACTGAGGGAAGTATCCAAACTGAGACACAGCTAAGCTCTATGTAATGTTAGGAGGCCTTAGAGTCTGTGATGAACCTACAGCGTTAATTGTTTAGTGCAGCTTTAAGTTGAAATTCAGCGTCAATAAATCAAGTTTATGTATTTGTTATGATTAATATAGATATTGTTCCTGTTATTGTTATCATTATTATCCCTTTGATTGCACGCAAGGGTGAAGAAACAGCGTCTGCAATCAAAGAATCATATCGGTCAGAAGCTTCTTTAAGGGCTCGACCAGGGCCGCCCAAAGTGGGGATCACGGGGTTGAATTTGGCTAACCAAATTAGTGAAAACTATGTCAAATTAAATCAAAAAAGTTTAAAATATGAATTTCTGTTCATGCTGTTTTATTTTTTTGTGAGGTAAAAACACTTTAAATATGTAAGAACCCTAATTATTACTTATTTTTCATAATCTGAGCACAGGAGATCAGTCAGTTAAGGGAACTTTTGCATCTTTATAATGCAATATAATCATTTTTGGTTTCCGCCTGTGTCCCATTATTACGTGTTCGGTGTTGGCCCTCTAAAGGAAACACGTCGGGGAGTCCTGTTCTTGATCTTGAGAAGGCTCAGTATCTCAGAAGGTCCACTTACTAGCTTTTTCAGGGCTTTCAAGCACCCCTCACAGCCTGCTCACTCTTATTTCTACGTCTTAATTATGTCAACCTGAGCGAACTCCATCATCTGATGAAGACCGTGACAAGAGCTCATACTGTAAGTGGACCTCACTGCAGGTTTGGGTTCACACGTGCACTGTGCACCATCTTATTACATACATGAAGTGTACTGTTGTTGTAAACACATGAGCAGAGGCTTCATGTGTTTACTTTGGTCCGTGCATGGACATGAAAAGCAGCGGCACATTGACATGACTACTTCACTACAAAACGTCAGCACCGCCAGGCTAAAATGATTTCACTGAGCAGTCGAACTATTTCTAAGTGTTTTTATTACAACGTGTTTTTATACTGATACATGGTCTATTCATACTATCATCTAACCACAGATGCGACACTAACCAATCATATTCGTCAACCAGTGTGTGGAAGAGTTGTATGTGTGTGGACTTCAGATTTGAGGTGGACCTGAGAACGCTGTTTGAGTTTGACAGCTGCATCGAACGCTCTGAACTCGGGTCTGGAAAAAGACGGAGATGCTTTATTTAACATATTCAACAATAATTTCCAGGACGTTTTTATGGAAAGAATAATATAATTTGGTTGTACACTTCAAATGAATTAACTGCGATTAACTGCTTATGTAATCCAGCCTTTCTTTCAATTTGCAATTATGTGACCTTCGTCTACATCGCCCAATAATCACTGATGTTTATCTTAAAAGAAATGTCTACTTTCCCTTGAATTAGTGCCAAATAAAATGAGACTTTCCTGGAAATTATTAGAAAAATGACAGACCCATGAAACAAAAAAACGTGATCAGCAGGAAGATAAAGAGCTCTAACAGCTCACCCTGACAAGCTGTCCTGCTAACGAACAAAACTGGAACTACAGGCTGGAAAAACAAGTGGCGACGTAACGAAGCTAGTTGTCTACAGTGATGCACAAATAGCGGCGTAAACGGCAAAGCATTTCATGGAGGTGACGTGATTTGATTGTAGAGAGATCGGGATAATCCTCTGATGATGACGATGATGGCGGCGGCGATGATGATGATGATGAGTTTGCTCATTGTCTGAGAAAGCCTACATAAACACTTGTACTTCCCTGAATTTGGGCAGAGGAGAGCAGATAAATATGACATCTATTTGTGTTGTCCATGCTAAGATTAAAATAGTGCCAAGCGTACTCATTCATATTTTTTTTTTTTTTTTTTTGTACACTCACAAAAGACTAAGGCAATAAATAATACTACTCAGATATGATGAGTGCTTCGTTAATAGTTCTTCTATCTCTATAAAGCAGTTTGACACGTCGTGATATCTTCAGTGGGCTACACAGATACCTGAGGGAGCCACAGAAGACCACGAAAGATTTTGAACAGCTGAGAAAAAACCAAAACACAATGTGCAACATGAGTCTTCATGTGTCGAAAGACAAAGCTCGTGTCTGTCTTTACAATCCAGTGTTGGTGCATCTACTGTTGACAACGAAAGGCACAAATCACAAATATGCATATGTTAATGGGTGATCTTTGTAAAGCAGTCAAACTACACCTCTCGGTCCTGGCTCCACACATGAACTCGTTGGTACATTTATTCACATTTGGATGCTCGATCAACAAAACAATGTTCCCAGTATAGCACAGTTTCACTTGTCCAAAGATTGTACCTTCTGATGCTGATTATATATTGTACCCTTTTAGTTAGTCAAGTCTGGTGTTTGCCACACTCAGCCTACATGGTTTCTAAGTGAGGAGCTGTTTATTTGAACTCTGGGGTGTATCTTCCTTCAAGTGGTGAACTAAAGGATCGTAAACATCCATCTGGTGCGTGGAGTATGTGCGGGGCTTTGGCTTTAAAGGATACTTTCATGTTTTCTCAAGAAATTTATGAAATTTTAGTTACAGGCCTTTGTAATCACTCTGCGTCTCCATACCGGCTAAGGAGTGATTCGTTGTCGTTGAAAACTGTTTGTAAAAGGTATAGGCACTTTCAAATAATCGATGATTCGATGATGATCCGTCTACCAATCGGATCAACAAACCGTGTAACTCGTTCTTTGCTCTTCTTTCAAAGTTCTGGTATAACTGAAGCTAGCAGCATCTACGCTGACCTCTTTGGCAGTCGTCACACAAAACAAGTGTTAAAACATGCCAGTAGCTCGTGCTGTAGCTGCCAGTAGTTCCTCATAGGAGGATGAGTGGTCTGAACCACTGGTGGTTTGGAGGTTTGGATACATAGCGCAGAACTTGAAGCCCAGCAAGATGGATTCTCACATTATTTTGTGATCGTTGCGTTTTCAGCTGCCTCCCAAGGTCGGAAATACTAAAATAAGGGACAAAACCCAGTCCTCCATCTGTACAAAAAGACATTCGCATTCAGCCGAAGATAATATAATAATTCATAGTCTGAATTAGAGAAATCCAGTGGGTATTTTCATTGCATGTAGGGTTTCTGTCCTGGACACAAGCCTACATTAGTCTACTAGAACGTATTCCTCCGCCACTGCATTACATCCCGGAAACATAAAGACGGAGGTTTCTTCTAACTGAAAGACAACTTTGGAAGGAATCCACTTTGCCCCTGATTTAACCCTTCTTGAAGAAAGATGACCTGGATGACTGAGACCCTCCACAGACCTTCCTTGGAGTCACTGCTCAAAGGTATCGCTTCATGGTCGGCGAGAGGCTGCCACTACAATTCTTGTAGTGGCAGCTCAAAGACTTCTACGCCTGTTCTTTACTATTCTTTAACGTGAGTAGTAACAATGAAACAATTATTTACGTTTGAAATGCATTGACTAATCAAACAAACTTGCCCTCAAAGAATTAGAAGTGAAGCTCGTCTTGAACACATCCGGCTGTCATCTGGAGATTACGGTGGCACGAACAGTGACTGCACCGAGATGTTTGGGTCTCGTCCAGACCACAACAATCCAGCACATTCTCACGCAGCTAACGTAACCTTGAATGAAGTTATCTTGAATTACAGTGCGTTCATATTTTGATGTAAGCACTCATGTGATTGGCCATGAGGTTTCTACTGCAGCTGTGCATGAGTTGATTTAAAGCTGAGGAACCACCTGAAACATTGAGGAATTATACGGTGAAATGCTGCTAAAACTAAAGGAATGTATCAGTTATAATATAGCTATTGGTGGTTATTTATTATGAAGATTTAGTTTTGATAATTACCTCAGCAGATCTTCATGATTTCTTGTTCTCATGATGCCTCGAAGAAAACGAGTTGTTTGTATCTTAAAATACTTCAATCTAATCTAATCTCATCAAATCTAATCTAGAAGTGTCTCTTTCACACTCCTAATGATAAAATAAGACACTTTGTGAAGATGACGATCCTCTGATCAAAAAGTCATCCGACAAAATCACCATAAATACAGCTTTATGACGAGAGCTGTGCCGTGTGATCGGCTGCATTGTCATTTAATCACAGAGGAAGTTAAGAGGGGGACAGGTCTCATGGGTTCACGGGTGTGTTCAATCCTTCTGTTCACACACACAGATTGGACCCGGAGTTACTGGAAACAACAAGCCAGAGTTCAAATAAACTGTAAAGAGATGAGGCCAGAGCTCAGAAAGGCACTGGTGTTATGTGCAGGTTGGAGCCTGATGTTTGGTCTGTCACTGGAGCAGCTGATGGTTGTTTTATATTAAAGCAACATTATGTAACTTTTCTACCTTCAAATAACAGCTGCACTATCATTTACGCTGATGTGTAATCAGGTGAACGGCGCCTCTTGTTATTCATACTTTGCGTCCCGTATGCTTTGCGTACCCCTTTGGGTACAACTCCTGTGAGAAGTACGTAATATTTTAGGTCACACACCGCCGACTGTTTCACTGATTTTAGTGAAACTGGACGGTATTTTATAGAGAAAATGTTTTCTGGTATTTCCTCTGATGCTCCGAAACAACTCTCAGTTGAGAGTTCCCTGATGGACAGAAAGCTTCACTTACTGCCAGCTAGTTAGTTCAGTCTATGATGCCCGGACTGGGTGCTCAAAGCACAGGGGGACTGTTGGTATTTACACAGCTAGCAAAGGAGCTTTGGACTGTTGGAAGGTGGAGGTTTTTCGGGCCTGGAGCGAGGAGAACCAAGTGGGCAATGTAACCGGGCTCAGCAGCTGGGATAAGAGACCCAAGAGGACATTAACGGAGGAAGCAACGAAACTCAGAGAGAGACCGAGCAAGAGAAGAAGAGTCTGTGGCGAGAGCTTCATGAGATAAAAGGCTGTGGTGTGTTACATAATGTTGCTTTAACCATTAGAAGTTATTATAACCCTTTTTTTTCTCTGCGCTAATGTTCCACAGTAACACATTTCAGTCAACTGCCAGTACACGTTACAGCATGGTACAGTCTACCTAAATAAATACAAAGCTCACTAAACAGAGTGTTGTAGGGCTTCATCGTGAGCACTTTCTGTTGGTACCTCTCACAGATGATGAAGAGAGAGAGAGAGTGTGTGTGTGTGTGTGTGTGTGTGTTTTAGGTGGAAAACTAAACTGTGACTGCACTGTAGTTATGAGGTATTCTGGCTTTGGTGATTTACACCAACCATTTGGTTACATACAGGGTAGCACTGTTTCATTACAAAGAACAACAACACTACTTTTAAAGCTAAATGTTTTTGGCTTTTTAGTCTTTTGGTACAAAAATAATATAGCTTGAGCTGAGCGTAAGTAAGAGGAGCTAAACCAGCTATCGCCGCTAACAGTTTGAGTTTTTAGAATCAACATACAGTGAAGAGCACAGTACAAGCACAGAGATGACGTAACACTGGTTTCCTTAATCCATACTTCTACATCAGTTCTGCCGTTGATAAGACGCAAAGAGAACTGTGACACCGCTCGTGACGCCGTGTTCCAGAGGTATGCAGTTATCTGTCTGGAGTGTTTTAAAACTCCCCCGGATAACTCGTTTTTTTCAGCTGCCTCTGCAGCTGTATCATGCATGATTTTTACATGTCTGTGTGTATCCCATGAATGAATGTGCAGAACGCTCCTACAATTAGAAGAAATCCAAATTGCATATTGAGGAACTGGATTTCTGAAACACGTCCCTGGATTTCTACAGTGCATACAAATGTCTTTAGGACAGGAGACAAATTGGTCAGAACACAAACCTTCAGAGATCCCTTGTGTTTGTGTTTCGATTGTAAAGCAATAGAAAAATCCCAAAGACATGAGCACTTTTACGTCTGCGTGAATACAGACCTTTTGGTTACAGTGTGTGTGCATGTGTGTGCGTGTGTGTGTGTGCATTGATTGTTACGAGCATAATCTGTTTCTGGTCATTTTTGATTGATTTGTTTTGTGTATCAATTAAAATATTTGGCCTGAAGCAAAAAATATCCAAACGTGTGTCTGTGTGTGCACATTCATAGATTGGAATTTTTAAAACATGGTCTTGGTCCTCAGTTAGCAGGGCCTGGGTCTGCCAAAGGCATAGTGTGCAACACCTCATCCAGAAGCTGCAGAGCGCGGTGCAGGTGAACCTCCACCCAGCAGGGCGTGTGTTTGATGCTCTGCCGGGGGTAGTCGGGACCCCAACCCTTCACGAAGCTGAGCCGCAGGATGCACAGTCGCCTCAGGTCATCCACGCCGATCCCCGCCGCTGCAGACAGACCTGTCGGTGAACAAGAGTGCGAAAGGAGTGAGAAATCATAATATCTGATGGTGCTTCATTCACAGCTGATATCGTCATACACATTTTCAGATATTTCACAAGCAAAGAAAGAGCTTTGTGAAATATTTAAAAAACAGACGGGGGAGCACAACAAGAGGTAGGTTTGGTTTCAGAAGTGGAGCTGGTGACGTCAGAGGTTTAGCACAAGTTTCAGCACTTACACTCGTCTTTGTGCTCGTGTCTGACATCTGCAATGTTGCTCCTTGCCGCTCTACCTTAAATACTCCACTCCGCATTTCAAACTGGCTTCCACTGCATGTTAATGCTGTCTGAACAACACTTACTAACTGCAGGTGCGATGCCTCCGACGCTGCCCGGACCGGGAATGTTTCCCGCCACCGCGGCCGCCTGCGCGGCAGCTGCGGCCTGAGCCGTCGCTGCCTGCTGCTGCATCTGTCTGTGGCACTGCCGCAGGTCAAACACCTGACCGAGACACAAACAGCTTACATTAGAACAGCTGGACGGGCGATGTGAAGGAGCACGGTCAATGCCAGTGTGTATAAGCTCAAGCTGGTGTTCTCAAATAAATAAAATAGTTTGAGAATATATACAGCATGTGTGTAAAGATTCAAACCTTGATGTAGGCTCCGGGGTAGATCTTGTGCACAGCGTCACCTGGTGCTCGGCCTGCCTCCCTGTCGAGGTAGTAGCTCTGTACAAACACAGCGTGGTCGCTCATACAGCGCATCCACACGTCGCCCTCACCGCGACACTCCAGCTGCACGCCTTTACCTATGTGTAACCTGGAACACAGAAAAAAAGAAAACATCAGGATAAACACGTGGCGCTGTCTTTTGAATGTGACATTAGGGAAGAGAAGAAGAGGGAAGAGAGTTTGTCTTCTTCCACACACCTGGCTCTCTCACTGGCATCTGTGCGGTGGACGTTGCTCAGCTGGCCGAGGCAGAAGCGATCGCCTCCGGACGGGTCGACATAACCGTCCACGGTCACCACAGGGCAGCTGGAGGGCACCTTGAACATCTCACCCACCTGAACATCCATTTCAAAATAGGAGATAGAGCACCAAAACTCTGGTCCTTCAAAGAAAAAACAGCGTGTCAGTGTAGAGAGCCACCATGCAGCACCACATTTCTGAACACAGACGCAGACAACAGACAGAAAATCTATGTGAACATCGTCAGTTAGCAGTTAAATCATCTCTAACCTGGATGATTGGACACAGAAGGAGGGAAGGAGGTCGAGCCATGATGCTGAGACCCTGAAAAGCAAAGGTGTGAGAGCATTAGACTGAAGCAGAGCAACAAAAACAGCCGTTTCAATGAGAGAAATCTGTCTATGTGTGTTTGTCTCAGACACTTCATCATCAGTCTATGATTCAACCTGAAAACACTGGCAGTGATTCATTTTTAATTCTGCCGGTCAGAGGGGGTTGGAAACATTTAAACTCTAAACATCGTGGCTTTAACACACTGAGACGAGTGACCTACTAGATAAAAAACAATCCAGCAGACGATGAGTGATTATTCCTGCGCTAAACTACCTTTATCTTAAGAAACATGTATTTACACCTGAGCCAAATAAAGCTCTCTGTTTGATCATGCTGAGGCATGTGCGCTTAATGAACCTGGCACATTTCTCACCAGAGACAAATATAGTCAACACACTGAGAGCAACACAAACAAAGTATCTAATCACACCACAGTAATCCCACATTTCTACACTCATGTACATGTGATCTAAGTTTCTGGACATAAAACCTTCAAAATAAAAGAGGACACTGTTGTTTAGTCTGAGAATCACAGATTCAAAGTGAACATCATGTGAGTTGTCCTGAAGCATATCTTACAGTGGTGGTTTGGGTGATGGAGAGGAGGTTGTTGGTGACCACGCCCGTTCTGCTGGGGTCCTATGGGAGTGTAGGAGGCTGTGCTGCTGCCTGTCCAAACTGCTGAATCACAGGTGAAAGAGTGATCAAAGTGAATGTTCATCAAAGGCACCGTAATCCCTCGTTACACATATTATCGGTCGTTATCTGAGCACATGAAAACGCACCAAACAGCCGTCGATCTTCGGGAAAAGAAAGAAAATGAGATGTCCTTCGATGAGCAACAGACTGCCACTGATTTGTAATTAATGCTTGAAAAAATGAAGTCTGATTTAAAAAAAACTGCATGTAAATACTCAGATTTTATTCAATAATTACTTTGCATTAAGTAAAAATAAAGATGTGTTTTTTTAGTGTGTCAGATTTTATAAGGCGGACGCCTCCAGAAAAAAATCGAATTAACTGGTGACCTTGTGCATGTTAATCCTGGAAGATGTTTATATCTCCCACACAACTTGACACATTTACATTATTTAGTTGCTAAAAAGTCAATAACTGATTTTCTCTGAACCTGAGAAAAAATAAGTCACTACAAAAATAGAAACATCTGCAGCACAGTCCAGTTTAGAGGGATGTAAGACTGTCTTAGTAAGGTTTGAAGCTATCAAACATACAGGTAATAACACTGACAACAACATATTTAACTCACTGTGGAAGGCAGCCTGACTCTGAGAGTGTTTATTGCTGCTGTATCCGTTCTGTCCGTGCGGGTGAGAAGGAGGTAGGGAGGTTTGTTGTGGGTGGGGTGGCTGTGAGGATTGCTGGCCAGCCTGCTGCTGAGGAGGGGGCTGAGTCGGGGTCGGAGGTCGCGGTGCCGGGGTCATGACTTGAGCCTGTGGAGACGCAGTTTGGAGACGGCCGTCACCGTGACCGCCCTGCAGTGGCAGCATGGCGCCAGAGCCGGACACTGGAAGGAGAACAGAGGTAAAACATCAGACCTGACTTGTGTTTGAGAGCCCATGTTCATTAGCCATTCGTTAATGAATACAAACATCAGATAATGAAGCGCTGACCTTTGGGTGATACAGGCAGGTTAGTGTATCTGGTGACAGGTGGGGGTCCATGAGGCTCAGAGGACAGCTGTGGAGGAGGCAAAGGCTGGCCGTAGTGGTCTGGAGGAGGCAGCTTCAGGGCCGCTTGGTGGTCAGACAGAGGCATGCCAGGTGGGAGGTCCATCTGTATACAGTCATGGATGTACTCCTCTTTGATCAGCCCGCCTGGTGCTGCTGAAGGGGGGCAGGAGGAGGTTAGGACAGGTGGAAGAATCCACAGGCAACGCTCCTTGACAGTGTTGATACCAAACTAAAAAAAAAAGTATTACTAAATGCTCCCTTCCAGTTTCCTGCTGCGCTTAAACGTGTAATATATACAGCATTAATGTTGGCTTTAATTTCTTTGATGGGACTATTTCACCTTGTGCTACTGTAGCCTTTATGTTATGACAGCATTCATCTGAACTTTATCTTTGGCATTAAAAAAAACAGCTGTAATTGTAACAAATGCATTCAAAGTGCTGGCTTGATAAAATCCTCTTACACAGGGTGGTCGCTATGTCGTACAGTTTGATCACATGGAAAGTAAATCATGATGTGGTGCTGCGGAATGAAGCTCACCTGTGTTTTGAAGGCTGAGACCAACTGTAAAAGAACACGAAGAAAAATCTGGAATAAAAACTCAATCATCATCAACAGGATGAGGTTTAAAAAGTTATTTGAAGTATCCCTACGTATATATTTATCAGTGACACAATGAGACATTTTTTAGCACTGCGACAGTGAAAGCTGTGAAGTCGTGATTAGAGCTGTTGACCCACCGATGCCTGGTGACACCACCCTCTCGTAATGGTAGGGGTTGACGCACACGTTGTCGTACTTCAGGTCGAAGGCGTACTGGCAGAACTTGACGTGTTTGAGTTCATTTTTGTGGAGGTCAGGCCAACGCCACAGCCGTGCATAAATCACGTGAGGAAACCCTTTCCTGCCCGCAACCTGAGGAGAGAGCACAGCATCACTACGACAGCTCCTGCACCCTCTGACGTGCTCACTCTTTTTAAAGCTACTATACTGGTGCCCATCAGACTAATCATGTCGTTTTAAGTGAATTACGTGTGCATGAGTTTGATTTTTTGGGGGGAGACTTATATTTACACTTGTGTGTGAAGCATAGGTGGGGCTGAGATTAATGCAGAGACTCGTAGACTGACAAGAAAGCGGTCATTTACTGTGCAATAACTTAGTAAGTACGAACCATAAAGCAGCTTTGAGACAGTAAGAGATTCGTTCCTCACTCACAGGGCGCAGACGATAGTGCTTGCAGAGGCAAAGCACAGCATAGATGGCTAATTTCTATGTAAAATCAAGTCCTGCTGCTAACATTTTCAGGTCACCGACGGTTTTATAGCTTATACGAGGTAGTCACTCTCTGCCTCATCTCATAAATTGTACTTTGAAAGGTCGCTGACACCTGAAGTTGAAATAATCTGAACTTTGAGAGAACTCTGTGGCAGTTTTGACCAAATAAGTTCACAGAGTTGTGATTTTGTGCACTTGTCACTGTCGGCATTAGACAACAGAGATCTGTGCTCTTGACTTATTAACATGTTTTGACAGGAGAATCACACACATCATCAGTGAATGAGAGGGGTGCCTTCAGTCGGTCCTGTCCATACTGTGCTGTCTACACACAAACATCAGCTAACAAACTAAACTACACACTGATTCCAGCGTGTCTCACTATGCTACAGCAGTCTTCAGGTAACCTCAGGTGCCCTGTTTACTGCTGTAAAAGGACATGCATTATATATGAATTATAATTAACACTTCAAAAAAAAGTGAACCGAGTTCATTTGGATAATTCTGTTATTGTGTTTTGTGTCTTTTACCTTGGTGTGCAGTTGACTGTGCTATGTGGGAGTTAGGTGACTAATTCTCTGCTCTGTTGTGGGTGACGTTAACCTGGATTCACTGGCTGCTGTGGCTGAAAAATCAAAGGCTTTGTGCAGATTTAAACATGACTCAACCCATGATATTACTTTTTGAATACAATGTCTTTTTATATGCGCAACGGGAACTTTTATTTCCTTCACGCGGGGGCTTTATTCATGACTTCCTTCATCACAGATTAAGCTGATAGCTACAGCAGGCGTACCGTGTGTTTAATGCACTGTTGAACTGAATGCCGACTGAATGCTGTGCCTGCTTCTTTTTTTAGAGAGAACTGTGAGAGATGCTAACATGCATGTATGAAGGTTTAAATGATGTACTGTAGAAATCATTTCTGCAACCATTTAAGTCATAACCTGGTCTGCTCCCTGTGTACTGTTGGAAAGGCGTCCACACAAGATTGGTTCCCCCTGGGTTTGCCTTACGATACTAGCCTGTGCATTGAGCGAACTGAGTATTGTGTTTCCAATTGGAGCCCAATGGAGTCCAAGTTTCTCACACATACAGCATTTTGTGTGGCCCACGTGTGCCCACGTCATCTTGCACCATACACGCTATACTGAGATGATGAATATGTAAACAAAGTAATTTAATTTCTTTCAGTTTCAAGAAGTAACAATACCACAAAAGAAACTCACAAACCCAAAACAATTTGCTACAAATGATCCAGGCCAAAAGATTCTAAAGGAAGCATTCGGAGACCCACTTCCCCATAAAAGCCCCAAGAACTGAAGAAATAACAAGATTCATCCGTGAATACATAGCCGAATGCTTAAGGACGTTTTCTGTGGTCGACAGCCATGGATTCCAGAGTTAGTAA
This sequence comes from Miichthys miiuy, assembly GCA_036365135.1. Lineage (NCBI taxonomy): Eukaryota > Metazoa > Chordata > Actinopteri > Sciaenidae > Miichthys > Miichthys miiuy. The sequence goes on along the minus strand of CM071614.1, from coordinate 21,563,636 downwards.
ACATGCTGGAGCCCAAGTATGCCATTTCATCACGGCCCTACTTCTCTCTGTGATGCACAGCCTCAAAGAAGCAGAATGCATCTCAATACTGATTTGATTTGATTTGATTTAAGACAGAAAACAGGAGCACTTTAAATTAAAAGGGAATATTAATTTTATATGAATAAAAATGCAAAACACATCCGAATTATCGTTTGATAAAAAGCATTCATTCAAGTCATCTGCATGTTTAAATATCGTATAGTGGATTTTTTTTTATGGTGGTGTTACAGTACCGTGAGTTTTTGGCATCATACATCCCCAATGCCTACATACTGTATATGATTAATATAATGTTGCCACCTGCTGGATATATTATGAAATAAAACAAACATGCATGCATCATCAGGTACAGTGAATATTCAAGTATTCTGAATATATCAGCCCTATAAATGTTTTTTTTTTGTTTTTTTAAAGATTATTTTTTTGGCCTTTTCAAGCTTTTATTTTGATAGAGACAGCTGAAGAGTGACAGGAAGTGACCGCCCCAGCCCTATAAATGTTTTTATGGTCATTTGATCATGAATTGAGTGAACACACCAATCCAATCCAAAGTCTAAAACATTTAAAACTGTCCAAATTCTTAATTCCTGACTATCAAACATGAAGGTGAGAGTAACAGACATAAAATATTGCGTGCCATGTGCCTGCAAATGTACTGTATCATGCACAGAAGGTAGAAAGTAGCCACTGTAGCAGTGAGTGGTTGGACGTAACCCTGCGTGTCAGAGGTAGACTGACCTGCAGCCGTCCGTCCAGCGTCCTCTGGATGGTGACGCATTTGCTGGGATGAACACCATTGGTGGTGATGGCAGTGATGAGCGAGTCCAGCTCGTCCTTCTTCTCCTTCAGCTTCTTCACCAGGCTCTCGATGGCCCGCTTGGCGAAGCCCTCGTTCTCTCCGCCCTGCCGGTGGCACATGAGGCTGTGGACGATGCTGAGGCAGGCGTCATTGCTGCTCGGAGGGTTCACCGACATGATGCTGCTGCCGCGGGACACAAGAAGAGGGGTTGTCATGCTTAATGAACACATATTATCCACTCTGGTCAACTCATACCGGCCGGTGACAGATACTCTGGGATAAGAGATACAGTAGATTTGAAGTGACAACCTTCTCTGGATGTAAATTTCAAGATTTTCTGGGTCCAAAATGCATCTGTGCACCCCAGGACTAGTGGAAGTCCCCGACATTTGCAATACTGTGCGATGAAGCAAGAAATGTTCTCAGTTGGAGTCCAGTTATCTGGCCTTGTACATTTATTCATCACAAATGAGACTGATGATTACTGTATGATAGAAATGCAGGTTTCAACTTTCCAAATTTGGACCGCTATTGTTGTTGCTATTTGATGCTTTCATATCATCCTCATCCAAAATGGTTTAGCAAAAATGATTGAGCACGAAAAAAGGAAATTATTTCATCTTCCACATCCACAAATACATTGTTTTCTGGTCTACAGAAATAAATTCAAGTTGGAAATGACATTTTCATTCTCAGATTTTCAACAATAAACCTCCTTATGAATGGAAGGAAACCGACTTCCAGATGTGGCAAGAGAACGGGATCCATATCCCTGTCACATATTAAAAATAACAAGGGTGTAAGATCTTTTCAAGGCCTAAAACATAATATCAATTTGCCTGGATAAGCTTTTTTCTTCTATTTGCATTGATGTACATCTATTAGCTCATATGGAGCACCCAAAGACTTCATGACGAAGATTTGTCCAAATGTCAATGAAATATTGGAAATGGATTGTAGCAGGTCTACTCCTTGTTGCACTACTCATTGGTCCAAGAACTTATCTAGCCAGCAGTCTTACTGGGAAAAAAAGAAAGTAATTAGATGGAAGTGTCCCCAGTGTCCTGAAATTAAATGAATGACTGTGCTCCTCCTCCCTTCATCTTTATAGTTAGAGGGTGAAGCATCATATTACATATTTAATAATCATTGTGGTATTTTCAATCCATAATTAGCTACGCACCGTATGTTTATCTATGTGTCTGTGTGTGTGTCTCTGTATGCAGCCATACACCTTTATTGTTATTAGTGCCATGAGTCATTACCTGTGTATGTCTATTTGTTGCTAAGTGTAAGGGAACAAGGCCCTGTGAGGAAAACATTATTACTTTTTTCTATTGTTATTCTACTTTCTCACACACACACACACACACACACACACACACACACACACACACACACACACACACACACACACTACCACAATGTTGTGTTTCCTTCACTTCAGAGGACACTCCACTGACTTACATTCATTTCCTGGAGACTTACCCTCACCATCGTAACCATAACCACTGTGTTGCTAACCTTAACCTTAACCGAACATTAATCTAGACCTAACCCTACCCTGACCTCAAACCAAGTCTTCACCCTAAAACATAACGATCTACATTATGGGGACTTGTTGTTTTGTCCCCATAAGGAAGGCAAGTCCCCACAATGTGACTGCATAAACAGATTTATGTGATGAGTAATACAGACTGTCACGCACAAACAAACACAGACTGTATTTCAGTAGATTTCCTGCTTTCCCACACAGTGAGTGCCAAAATGTTTCCAGGGACGACTCATGTTGGATTCAAACACAAACAAACAAACAAAACAGAAGACCTCTATAATTATGTATTCAACTGTCACTTCAGATATTTGGAGATAAAAAACAATCTTTCTATGAAAAACATACAAACAAGGAGCCCAAAAGAAATGTACTATGGACTTTTACTGCGTTATTTAAGTCAACTTGTACCTTTTTGTCGTTGTATGAAACAAACAAAATCAGCAAAATCATGTTTTGTTTTGTTCTGAGCTGTGTTTTAGTGCTTTTTCACCTGTTTATGAAGGTGATGGCGGATTTACTTACATTTACGTTTACATTTTTACGTTACGGATTTACATACTTTACGTTCTTTACGTCTTTTATCAATTACTAATCTTGTGTGTGTCTAATAATTAATACATTAGGAGGCAATACACTACTACATTCATTATTATGGTTATTAATCTGACAATGATTTGCTGTCGTAGAGGAATAAAGAAACAAAAAAATATTCCCATTTGAGAAGCTGAAATCAGAGAATTTGGAAATTATTTCTTAAAACATGACTCTGAATAAATCGATTATCAAAACGGCTGATTGATTTCAAAGTAATCACTGCAGCTCTACAATATACATATTCATGGTAAACAAAAAGGAGGTATGATACAAGATGACAAATCAAAGTCACACCAAATATCTAAAAGGCAGAGAGAGAGCAGGATGCCAATACTGATTTAAGTGCATTTCCTTGTATTTACCTCAGAATTTAGTTGTGGCCTGTAGTCATTTTACAGTTCATTGATGGTCAAATTTAAATTAAAGTTTGATGAACACAAACCAAACCTTTACGTATATTTAATGCATGTTACTCTTATCATCGCCACAACAAGAATTTTACTCCTACTGAGTAAGGCACCATCAGATCTCAGAGGTAAACCTTTGTGGCATATCTCACAGGTACAATAGTTCATGACTTTGTCAATCATTGTGTTTCTAATGACTTCATATCATTGTTTTCTGCTTCTGCTTTTTAAAAATGACAATTTATTGGAGTCCTGGGGCAGCCCAGTCACAAATTCCACCTGTTCTGTTTCAGTAGATGAAACTATTCATTGAGTTCATGTTTGTCGTGGGTCTCAATTTAAAGTATCACACACTATCAGGGGGATAGAGGCATTTACTGTCAGTCTTTATGAAGAAGATAGACACAGATGTCCTGATGTGCCTCTCTTAGTGACTCTTCCCGAGGTGAGACGGCATTGAAAGTCAGAAATACAATACATCACTTCACAATAAAATGTTTCTGTCTGTTTATATTCTATTATACAAGATAAGACTGTAAAATAGTGTGGCAAGCATATGACTGACATACAGTCAGAGCATGATCATTCAGATAAACGTTAATTACATAACTAATAATGTTTTGAGAAGAAATTTGCTATGATGGTTGTCTCTTACAGTAATTTATTCTCGAGGTCCACAGGGACCACAGTCAGTAGTCTTTGTACATTAAATATATTGGGAGGATGAGAGTTAATGTATCGCCTCAATACACTGAGGAGAGAGACACACCCTGCAAATCACACACACACACACTCCAACTCCAGCCTAGTGCGACTGTACGATAAACACAACAATGTGTTTTGGGGCACAATGCATCACGTCTGTGCCTGAAAAAGAGCCACAAAAGCCTCAATAAATCTGATGGCAGGGAGGATAATAGTCAAGCGAGATGCTGATTTACTCCGTTTGAAGGTTTTATTTCGCTGTACTGCACTGCTGACCTTCTTACAGGGGTGCAAGCTGCAATAAGACAATGAAAGAAACCAGGATTTTAAAAAAGGCCCTTAACATTATGCTTTTATACAGTCAACTGAATGGTAAGCGGGGATGAATGCCATTTTATATTTCATCTATGGTGCTCCTGTGGAGATAGAAAATAAGCCAAACATGCAACCAGACTACTGTACTATACTTGTACATATTTGCTTGTATCAGGCAGGTTGGATAGAAAGCAGAGCAGCACATCGGTATGCTCGGGTTACTGCATTTCAGTCAATCGGATGTTAAATCCCACTCATATTTTCATTCTCAAATTTAGATTGAACATTCTCCGTCTATTTGAAAATGAAAATGAAAAGTCACTTGAACTTTAAACCTCATTTCTGTAAGCCAAAATGGACGAGACGTCCTTAAAATACTCTGCTGAGTTCAAGGTTAGACTGTTCACAGCATGTCCATCCATCCATCTGCCAACATAATGTCTGCTTCCTTCTTCTATATCTTGATATCTCGAGCTGATTGAGGGGCCTAAAAGTCTATAAATATTGATTATATGGTATAAAATCCTTTAGTTACACTATAGTTAGAGTTGCACGATACCCCGCGGTGCCAAATCGTAACGGTTCCTACTATACTAGAAATTCTACACGACGGTACTACCGTGGATTACTATACTACTGGTGCCAGTTTCCGCTACATAGCGGCCGCCTCTTCTCTCCTCCCGGCTTCTCACTGCATGCTACTCCCTTGTAAACAAACCAACATGGCAACTACTGGAACCGAACTACACAGCTGCCGAATGATTGGCTGTTTGCCTGTTACTGGTGACGTCCGGGGATATGATAGGCTGTTTCCGCACGCTGGGTCTGCCCGTCTGTTAGCCGATTGGCTGTTCGTGTGTTTCTGCCGGCAAGAACGAACTCCATGAAGACAGCTCCGCTTCGATAGAAATTCGCTTCAAAACAAACAACAAGCTAAAGTTCTGTCTCGCCCAGACGCGCGCACGGCTTACAGTCACAAACACGAGACAACACACTCACCATGGCAGAAGCACCGGGCCCGAGCGGCGAGTCTGCCGCGGCGGCGGCGTCAGTGGCACCACTAATTTTGCTCACAAAACCAAACTCGTTGTTTCAAATTTGTTTCAGTCTAATTCTTACTTCACCAGTATTAAGTTTATCACGCACCAAAACAACATTATAAGTAATTAAGTATTTATAACTTGTACAAATACATTGCAGTTCATAAAAATAATAATAATTAAAAAAAAGGCTGCAGTATCGCGATAATACCCGGAACCGTGATACTTTGTCTGGTATAGTAATGCGGTTACTCATTTTGGTATCGTGACAACTCTAACTATAGTTATTACATAAACCACGTTCACAGTTTCAAACCATAGCCAAGCAGTGTCACAGCCGTGTTTAACTCTGATCTGTGGTGCCACCAACTTCACATGTTCAAAACCAAGGCTCACTATGTTGGTGTAGAAGTTTTATTAGTTTTGGTACTTTGACAACATTACAGTCGATAAGAGCCAAAACACTTGCTGTCAAACATGTTTGCTGTCTTGCTTACCTGGTATTTAGTTGGTCAGCCAATGAGTGACCAGAAAGTTCACTGGCATCATGATGGCCCAGCTCTGAATCAGTCCCTGTTAGTAGAGCGAGGGGAGACCGGGGATTAGTGGATGCCAGTTAAATGTGCAAATCCAACAGTTATTAGAGATGATCAACAGTAGATAGAAGAAATAGTTGATCCCTTACTGAGGTAAAAGTTGTAATACCAGAGTAATACTGTCACAAATCACTGAACTGCATGTGTAAAACTTGTAATGTAAATGTACATTAGTCTTATCAGCAACATTAACTTAATGCTGAATGGCCCCTTTGAGGGATTTATCTTAATATTACAGTGCAGGATTTCTGATACACATGCCTGAACATGTAAGCAGCTTTAAAGGGAAATTACAGTCTATTTCAACTTGGCATATTTCCCATAAATGTGGCAACTGTGACTCTGTGTGTCTTTGCACTCTTTACCTTTATTGTGAAAATTCAGGGAAACAATGAGCCCTGCAAAACAATGTATAAAACCTCCTGTAGCTTTCCAAATAAACCTGATATTTACGTCTGAGTCTGACCCAAAGTAAACACAGAAAAGTAGCACCCTATAACGGGCACTGTCGCCGACTTTATAGGTCTGATCATGCAGCACATTCATCCGTGCACGCTGGTTTGTTACATGTGTGAGGCTGAATGTCTGACTTTGAGTCTATTTAGCGAGAAAGACAACTTAGAATAGGAAACTAGTGGTATTCCTGCACTCGCTGCTCTCTTGTGTTGGCTTAAGAGGACAACTTTTGCTGTAAAGAGTATGACCTGTAGATGTTAGCTCCAGATATAGATTCATATGAAGTTATCTAACATAGCTTTTTAACATTTTGCATTTACTTTGGTGTATGTTCATGTAAAAATCGGATTTATTTGGAAAGCTGTAGAAGCTTGTGCAGCTTGTCCTGATATAACTTGTTGTGAGAACGTCCTCGTGTCCCTGAATCTCTACAATGGAGGTGGAGTGTGCAAAGTTAGCACGCCCACACATTTATGGAAATCACAGCAGGTTGAAATATAACAACATTTTTCCAATAAAGTTCTTCTTCTCTGATTTTAACTACTTTATAAGCTGTTGTTATAAAACAAACAATCAAATTCAGGAGGCCAATCCTCTGTTTTGTACGTAAAAATCTCAAAGGATCAAGTGTGTAGGATTTAATGGCATCTAGCAGTGTGGTTGCTGATTGCAACCCACTCGCCTCACCTGACCATTCCGAGCATAAAAGGAGGAACTACAGTGGCTGCAAAACATGAATGTGTCGTGAAAAACATTAAAAAGGCCCTGCTGTAGAAACAGTAAGGTAATAAAACTTCTTATTTTCAGCTGATGATACACTCAATAAAACATAGTTTTAAATATTATATATCCATTTCTGTCGTATTCTGGAAATAGAGACAAACTAAATCTTCCACGCTGGATTTTAAATCTGCAATGTTAACAACTGGAGCGCAAACAACTGGTGGAACCGGTTGTGATTTCAGCTTGTTAAAGATGAATATTTGCTGGTTCTCTTTGTTCCTCTACGATAATCAACACCATGCCTTTGGTTTTTGGAGTGCTGCTCAGACAAAACAAGCTATCTGAAGACGGCTTGAGCTCTGAGAACTTGACTCCTCTGACATTTCAAAGACTAAATGATTCATAAAAACAAATAAAAGGGCAGCTTAATTGATAATAAAACCGACTGTTATTTATAGTCCCCATAACTAACTAGCATCTGTACAGCTGCCGATGAATGTAGCGAGTACAACGTGCAATATTACGTGTGTATTACTCAAATGTGATGGAGCTCAAGTATAATGTAACATAACATGGAGGTAGAGCTGGTCAACCACTAATCAGATGATCAGCGGTTCGATTCCCGGCTCTTCCAGTCTTCGTGTCAAAGTGTCCTTGAGCAAGATAAACCCCCAAATTGCTCCTGAAGGCTGCGCCAGGTAGGTAACGGGGTCATCCACTAGTTTCGATCGCATGTCGAAGTGTCCTTGAGAAAGATACTCTTTTAACACCCCTAAACTGCTCCCCGAATGCTGCACCATCTGTGTGTGAATGTGTGTGAATGGTTAGCTCCCAAAAAAACTGATGTTGGCACCTTGCATGTGTATGAATGTGTGTGTGTGTGAATGAAATATGTAGTGTAAAAGCGCCTTCAGTGGTCATAAGACTAGAAAGGCGCTATATAAGAACAGTCCATTTACCAAATACTACTTCAGGCATGTACTGTAGTTTACAAGTACTATAAATATATATATTTATACATGCATCTCTCTCTCTCTCTCTGTAGTTTCAACCCTGATATTTTACATTTACAAACCGACATACTGCCCCGAGACCAGCGATGAATCATGCCTAAACCACAGGTGACATATAGCAGCATGTAAGACCATCACAGGTAACTGTTGCTACATACACATACCCATCCTAACACACACACACACACACACACTCACATACACCACACCTTCCCTTCTATGTCTGCTCATCATATAGGCCCTAACATGTATTAAAAACACACACACAGAAAAAAAACCCCAATGTGATTGCCGTAGGGCAGCACACTTGAAATGAAAACTTCCGTCAGTGTGTGTGTTTTGTCTGGGGAAAACAAAGCCAGAGATTGTCTGTCTGTCTGTCTGTCTGTCTGTCTGATCTTGTGTGTTACCTGTGTTATCTACCCTTGCACATATAATAACCTGATGTATGGCCTTTCCAGGCCATACATTCACTTCACTTGACATCCCATATTGGTTAAACATGCGTCACGAAGTCTGCTGTCTCAACAAATACACCAAAGCATATATATATATATATATTTTAAAAATGCGGATATTTCTTTATATGACTGCTTGAAGTTTGACAAATTGAAGATAAAAGGGGGGCAAATGTGGTCGAATAAAACACAATACAGGAGTACAATACCGGGCAGTAATAACACTGACAGACTGAGGGAGGCACAACAGTATTTGTTGCGGGGTAAAAGCAACAATTTAGCAAGCTAACCTAGACTGACTTCCCCCCTGATATTCTCGGTTATTTAGTCTGGTTGCAATGCTGGCGAGACAAGAAGGAAGAAGCGAGAGATTCAAGATGTTTCTACTTACACATCGGCGAGGAGAACTTGGACAGAAAAGACCGTTGAGCTATCCGACAATTGCCCCTCTGAAGTGTTGCTGTACTCGGATAGCTCTACGTGTTGTATGTGTGTGTGTGTGTGTTGACCAGAGCTGCTATTTGTGTTTATACCCCCTTTGTATTTGCCCCTCTCTGTTGTGTTTTACAGTGAAATCCCGCTAACGTGGCGAGCTAACCGTGTGTTTTTCTCAACCGTTACACAGACGCTGTCTTGACGTTTCTCGGTTGTTTTATCCGTTTATCAGCCTCACTGTCTCCTCGTGCATCCTGTCCGTTCCCTTTCTCGCGCACGCCACAATAACAATAGAGAAGGGGGAGACGTCGTGCGCGTCAGTGTCTCGACATGCTCCGGCCCAATCAGAGGGCGGCTCTCACCGAGGCTGAGGCTCTCGACCAATCGCGTTCGGGTTCTCACAGCAGGGCCGCCAGCCAGGGTCTGTCTGGTTCGTCTAGATTGACAGGTCCGCGAGACTGTTTTTTTAAGGTGGCGCCGCTGAGATTAGCGCCCCCCCCCCTCTCTCTCTCTCACCTTCACCACCCCTACCCAACACACACACACACACACACACACGAGCTGCAACTGTTATCTGAGCAACTCTTCTATGGTCAAACAAAACTAACAAAACTATTACTGATTCAGTGTTTCACCCTTTTCTACACAATACATACAAATGTATTAGTTTGGTCATACATGTGTTAATATACAAATCTGTGACATTCTGTAAGTTTTGAATAGGTTTTCTAAACTAATTCAATGTGAATTATACTCTCAAGAGGATGTAGGTATCTATGTATGAATATGTGACTATTATTACAAATGTATGCACAGGAGACAGTCTATAAATTATAATATAATAATAATAATATAATAGGTAGAAGAGAAGTGGTAGCAATAAATAACTGTATAGTTCTTCTCCTACTAACATGTAATTTAATTTGTACTGGTTCAAATTAATATTTGAGTTTGTGTGTGTACAGGTTTGCCCTGTTTTTTTTTGCTTTTACATGTTCAAAATAACATTTTTCAATCAATTCATCAAAAAGGGAGCTCCACAAAATTGTAAAAAGCTTACAGATGATGCTCAACAATCAATAAATAATGCATGCCTGGGGTTTCTTTTTAATTGCAGGATCGTATTATCAAAAGACATCATGCGGGATCCAGGTGTATGTACCTATACTTGCCACAAGATCCAGGCCCTTTGCATGTGGATTCCTCATTATTTTGTGAGAAGGGATGCCCAGACATTTTCCCTTAGACGGCCATGACTGAAACTGAATGGTGGGCCACAGGCTAAAAGTAAACATCTATTGTATTATATTGTAGTACTATTCCCTTCATTGACGGACTTCCTAAGCTTAGTGTCACCCTGCCCATTGTGCTTAGATTAAGAAAAATTATCATATTTTAAGTGTTTTGTGTGGGCCAAATCGAACTGTCTGACAGTAAATATTTCTTCTAAATATAAACTCTTTGGGCCATGACTAGATATTTATGTGTATATTCATGGTGTCAGGAAAAAAGATTTTGGTGGCCATTGTCCAAAATTTTGTAGACAAGGTGTCTGGTATATAATGGTCAGATGGCGGCTCTATTTTGCGGTCTGTTATTACCTAACAATAACTGTAATTTGGTAGAAATAAGAGGTAAAATACAGACCAGCGCCACTGGTAAACGTACAATTAATTACTAAACTGGAGTCAAGTCAGGTCACCTGAACACGTAGTCTACGGAGAATTTACTTTGGGTTTAAATAAAGGAGTTATTACAAGAAAACACAGCTGACTAAACATCTGCATTTTGCCTAAAATTAGCTCCAAATCACTAAAATTCAAGAAGCAACTGGGAACCTTTAAATGAAGTATTGTCAGCCACATTAGCATGAAGTTTTCTGAGCACATTCCACCATCCCTTCCTCTGGTGCCGCCCTCTTGACCCCACTGCTTGTACGGCACTAAAGTAAATAAATAAAATAAATCATCACCATCTTTGACATTCTGTCCATCTTCATGTTGAGGGGCACAATAACCATGTCAGGCTTTGTCTTAATGTTCAAATCAGTAACTGCAGAGACAATTGATGCACAAGCTCAAAAAGACCACAACATGGCGTTAATGTATATTTTATAAACGTTCATAAAGAAGCAGTGAATATCACACGAAATCACAAGCGTTATGTTGCGTTATCATCATCATTCTGCACAATAAGTTTCATTTCATCATCTAATATTAAAGCAGTTTACTATCATTTAGCGTTGTGTTGATTTGTTACAGCACCTTTACGTCAGCAGAGCTTTACAGAGAGTACAAACACAGAGGACTGCAGCATGTCTGCACTTTATAATGACACTCTTCGGGGCTGTTGCTCTGTCACTAGTTTGGCGGAGCTTTAAAGTTTAGGACAGGTTTAAACCTGTGACGTCTGGGTGACATGATCACTTAAACCCAACTCCCATGTCCTCAGAAGATGAAGTCTAAACTGCACAGGAGGTTTAGTCTGGACCAGCCTGTAGGAATCACCTAAACTCGTGTAGAGGTCACTATGTCTGAGGTTCAACATGCCACAGAGCAGATTTAAGCATCTCATTTCTAACATTTTAAATATTTCACAATGTATTTTGGATCTTTTGAGGGCAATGTCAAAAGTACAAAATTGTGAAATTCCAATAAAACACACACAGGATCATCACAAGATCAGGACGACATATGGTCTGTTTGTCAGTAACGTAAAAGTCACAGACACAAATAATCATATATGTGTTGTATATTTGTACTGTATATCTGACAGTTTTAAATCTGCTGCAGTAGCAGTAAACTGAAAGGAAACAACAGATGTATGATTGAAATATTCAGAACAATATCCTCAAATAATATTACTATCACAAGTGCAAATAGACATGAAATGTCAAGATGGTGATGATGTTCTTTCTTTCATTTAATCGGTGGAACTGAAATCATTATCAACGTTGCATCACATCGTCAAATTACTGTCAAAGCTGATGATCTCAATAATTGAATTACTAATTGTACAACAATGTGCTAATGTGAACAACAGTGGGAAGATTGCAGAACACGATGAAGATCACAATAACAACAGTAATTGCGTAGCAACACAGATAAAATTATGATAACAATAATAATCCCATTACCCCAGGGCAATGCTGGCTAATCATCAGACACACCTACTCCCAGTGCAATCATGGATGCATAATAGCTCTGTTAATACATCCATGTTGAGGTTTATTATTCTGTTGTGTCCGGTTAAGCTGGACCTGTTCTAAACCACAGCTAAGATAGTCGGATGATAAGTGACAGAATAACAGCCCCTTTAACTTAAACTTCATAGAGAGATATTCAGCTCATATTTGCGACCATGCATTACCCAAAAGCCAGAGAGCAGAAGACCGAAGCGACATTAGGACACAGCTCCCGGCAGTGAAACAAGGATCTGTTATTTTGGTCCACAAGATTACTCACACCATGTGTTGTCATCTTTCCTGCATGCCGAGTGACATTACAGGAACACTCGTCGACTCGATCGGAAGAGAGACACTACAAATAACATTACCTTTTGGTGTTATATCATATGTATGATCTGATTCTGTCATATTTAGGATTAGACATATTTGCAGCTGCCGGACACTTAGCAGATAGCAGCGCGGAGCTTTATTTTGACACAACGTCCGACAAAACAGTGCAAGACATCAGGATGTCATTAGACAAACAGCTAACCAACAGTCAAAGGAAGCCTTGTCCTCCTCGTGTTACAGTTTCCTGTACTGATGTGTCCCTCCTGGTCAGGAGAGTTCCCAGTATCTGCTGTGCAGAGCAAGAGTAGGAGGAGGAAGAGGACGAGGAGGAGGCTCAGGGTTTGCTGGGGAACGGGTGGTGAATACTCCTGAAGCCTCCAGCATGGTCTTCCTTCGTGCCGTCTCCTTGGCCACATTGTGGTTGAGTCTCCTCAGACGTTCCTAGAGACAGAACATTTAGGTTATGTTGTTGCTTGTATTGTTTTACTGCTGCAAACCAGGGTGGTGAGAGCATGAGTTTGCTGGCAGGAAAGCAAAAAAGTTGCAGAGTTAGTGATGAATCTCTGTGGATTTGTCACTATGAGCAGTTGTTGTGTAACATTGGTTAATGCAGTTTTGAGAACGCTGATAAGGTTTGCCACTGACCTGAGCATTTTGCAGTATGTTGTTCACCAGCACTACTCGACGTCTTGCATTCAGCAGCTTCTTTACATAAGGATCCAGGTCTAGAGCCACCTTCTGATGTTCATTTATCCTGCATAACTCTGCAAAGTACAATCAAATAAACAAAATACAATACATTACAAGACACACAGAGACCAAATCACATGTTATTTTAATGTACTTCAGAAGTGCATTTAAAAAAAGAAAGGGCAATTAAAAAGAACACCAACATGAGTAGAGCTGCAACGATTAGTCCATTAATCGATTAGTTGTCATCTATTACATTAATGTGCAGCTATTTTGATAATTGATTAATTGCACTGAGTCAATTTTTAAAAGAAAACATGTCAAAATTCTCTGATTTCAGCTTGATTTTTCATACAGAGCGAACAACTGAAAATGATCATACAGAGCGATCAGTAATAATAATAAAAAAAAATAATAATAACGATCAGTTGCAGCCCTACTCATGAGTCAGGGATTTAACATGCATTATACAGTAAGTTACCTGTGGCCAGGTTGTCTATATGTTCTCGTAACTCTACTTGGCTTTCTCTGCAAAGGAATAAAATAATCACATTAATCCAGAGGAAGGGCAGACGATACAAGAATGAAACAGTAATGTACACAACATACACATTTCTACTATATGGATATGCATGATTATATCAGCTAAATAAGTGTACAGGTTATTGAATACACACACACACATTGAATACTACTATATATATATATATATATATATATATATATATATATATATATATATATATACACACACACATTTATATACATATATTTATGTGTGTATATTCATATATAGCCACGAAAAGATAGGTGACATTGTACAAAGAGTTTAGCAGGACATAGTTGCATAGGGTAACCCAATAAATATAACTGCATAGGAAAAATGGTTCAAATTAAATGAATATAGGGGTGTGTATGTACAGAGAGTGAAGCAGTGGTACATTATGTCGTAATGTGACGTGTCAACGCTTAAAAACCATTCAGGAGCAATAAAGGCTAATAAAACATGTGGGAAAGGTGGCTGACTTATATCAAAAATAACATTTAAATTGTGAATTATAAGATAGTAAACACGTCCTCCAAAAGTCACGAGACTCTCACTGAGGCGACGTTAGCACGGATGGTAGCAGCCTGTGTGTAATTAAGCTAAATTAGCAGCAGGTTATTGTTCAATAAGGGAGCAGGTTTACCTGACTGAGTGTACATGCAGGTCGAGCTGCTGGATAGCGGGTTTCAGGAGGTCGACCAACCCCTCTGCGACAGCATCTTTACCCGATGAGGTCTCTACGAGAGCCGCCGCTGATGCTGCTGCAGCCATTTTAGCCAACCGTCAACAACACAGTAGCGATGTGTCGTGCGTGAACGAGCCGGTTCAAAGAGCCGGCTCTTTTAAGTGACCGATGGGAGCCGGTGTTGTGGAATTTTCCGACTCCCACTCAGAATCTGACTCCCCTTCGCGTGAACTCGCATGCAGTGCAGGCATTTCATTCTCTTGTCTATTTACGGATTTTTGGTTTAAATATGATTACTGGAAACAATCTTACACATTCTTTTCTGCTTACTGCAAGACAAATGACTATAACGAATGGGCTATACAGCCCAGTAAATCGGCATTTCAATGGTTTTATGATGGATTTCATTTCATTAAAAGTAATTCAAGTCTCCTCTTATGCTATATTAAACAATTAAAGGTATTAGGCTACCAAAAACAACACTTGTCAATCCATATAAAACTGCCGTCAGGTCGTAGGCTAGATATGGTTTTGTCATTTCTGCCATAGCAGCGTTTAACAAACTGCCTTGCTGTGCGAGTGATAGCCTACGTGTCTTGTGACAGGCGGGGAATGAAATGTTATGGGTTTATGTATATTCTGTATAGCCTGGTGTGGTTATTGTATATGCACTGGCTTTTGAAAACAAATTCCATGCGGGACAATGAAGGTGGTCTGTCTGTCTGTCTGTCTGTCTGTCTATACAATAAGTAACACCAACCATTTTTAATCTGCTGGCATATTGTGACCTCTGCTACTTATTTATTAGGGGAGTCAGATTTTTTTCGGGTCACAATTTACATCTGTCACAATCTGACTCCCCTCCTTTTTTCCTCTCTGTTATCACTAGTTACAAATAACTTAATACATAAGTAGCAGAGGTCACAATATGCCAGCAGAGTGAAAATGGTTGGTGTTACATCTTGCATATTTAATATAAGAGGGGAGTGAGAGGGAATGTTAAACTTGCATGAAGTTGATACAAATCTGAACCTCATGTTCCTTCTAAACATGACTTATTATGAGTAATGCAAAGTCTGTTAACATTTAAGTTTAAAACGTGATCACAAAAAAATCATTCAGAAAGTAATATTTTCTGTTACATCTACAGATATATATAACACCAGCAGTTATGTCCTTAAAGGTTCAAATGCTTCGTTATGTCAACCAAAAAAGCTAAATCTTCCAGCCATACAGTATCTGACAATCCTAACAGGCCATAAATAATATATTATAAAAATAAGCTTCGGGTTGCATGAAATCTGTGATTGGCCCCCGGGTTGTACTTTGGACATCCCTGGTTTAACATGAAGAGCAGTTTTGGAGCAGAAAGAGCTGGCTCTTCTTGGTGAGCTGAGTCAAATGATCTGACTCCCTAAAAAAAGAACCGAACTTCCCATCACTACAACACACACACACACACAGCCGGACCGGATGTGACCCCCCCCCGCTCCCCCTCCCCCCGTGACGTTAACGTCATAAGAGCCTCTCTCCATTTTCTTCGCGAGGACAGTCAGTTTAGCTTTAGCAGCACCATTTTAGGGAGACAAAACTCCGGTCTCTCTTTTTGTTTTTGTTTTTTTAACCCTGAAAAGGACATTTAGCAGAGCGTTTTCTCCATTCTTTTGTCAGTGCTTAATTAGAAAAGCTAGCTATATTAATAGGTTATATTTAAACAGAAGAATATAAGGACGCACACGGCCACACACCGTGCTGGAAGCTACTCAAAGCTAACTCTAGCTTGGCTGTAAGGCTTTACTCTCCACCGACGCAACACTCGTTGTAAGTACAAAACAGCTGATTATTGTTAATATTTTAATTTAAATTAAGTGTAGGAAGTGAGTAAAACACAAATGAGAGCAGCTTAGAGTTGACTGGTGTGTTTAACGGCTGCTAAATGTCCGCCCTGCTAACTTGTTCGTGCTCTACTTTTGAATATCTGTGTCACCTAAATGAAGATATATGACTAAATGACTCACTTCTTGGTGTTGATCATTCAAACCAGAGAGTGTGGCCACAAAATGAACCAATACTGCTTCGTGTAGAGCCGAGGTAATGACCACAAATGGTGGCACTTAGTTGATATATGACCAGGCAGCTGCTGAGTATTAAATCTGACCCTGCTCAGTGGTCTTAGGTCTTAGGAAAGGAGTTGATTAATGTAATGGCTGGGGAAAAAATCAAGGTTAATTCAAGGTGCTATTAAAGTGTCTCACAGAAATGGATGAGATGTTTTTTTTTAAGGATTTTGGACGCTTTCCTGGGCTGATCGAGCCAAGAAGGCTGTGTGCAATACTTTTATTATGGAGGGGAATTAACATGAGTACTCCAAAGGGGACAGACCTGACAGAGAAATGACCAAAAAAACTACACATTATTACACATAATATACATTATTTCTAAGACTACTTCTAATTATTAACTTTACCTTTTAACCCAGTAGTTCCAACTCTTTGAACTGGCCATGTCTAAATGTCAAAGATCTGTAATCAGCCTTTGTCAAACTTAAAATTAGACGGCGACCGAAGATGTTGTTTGTTTTTCTGAACCTCGAATTTAAAATGAGTTGAGACTAAATAATACCAACAATAAATCCAGCAAAGCAGCCCACATTAATTTCAAATCCTTGCCTACAAAGCAGTCTCCGGTTCTGCACCCACCTACTCGAATGCCCTTCTACAGGCATATGTTGCCTCCTCCCAGCGATCGACGCCTGGCTCGGCCACCCTTTTGCTCAGGGCAATCCAAACTTTTCTCATCTGTTGTTCCCCGTTGGAGGGGGGAAAACTCCCAGCTCTTCACAGAGTGCCTCCTTTCCTAACACTACCAACACCTGCTCAACTAATGCTAAATCTATCCCCCTTCTGTGCAAGTAGTACTTACCGTTGCACATGTCCTTTTTTATTGTTTCCCTTTTTTTCTAAGTCGCTTTGCATAAAAGCGTCAGCTAAACGACTAAATGTAAACGTATGTTAACACCTGATGTCGTGTTGAGTCAGATATCACTCTGATATCATGTTGTTTTCTGTTCCGTCTGTTTCCAGGAAGCCTGCAAGCGAAGTCTGTCAAAATGAGCGCAGCCTCCTCCCAAAAAGTTGTCCTGAAAAGCACCACCAAGGTGTCCCTGAATGAGCGGTGAGGCGCCACGCACCCTGTCAGCAGTTAGACACCAGATGCAAGGGCCAGCCTTGGCTTGTGAAGGTTCTAGTGCTCCCTACGGAAGGCTACTGTTGGGGACCGGACCCGACATGGATGCTATTCTGACTGTCCCCAGTGTGTGCGCTGCTCACTCAACTTTGTTGGTCCCGTCGACGTTAAACGTGGTTGTAAGACGGAGCAGAGGAGCTTGCCCCGGCCGAATAGCTTGTGTGAGCAGTGCACACATGTAGACAAGGGGAGAGGGTAGTGGTCATACTTGGTAAGCCTTGGTAAGCCTATGCTGGACCAGACCACTGTCCTACAAATGCCTTGGCACTCCTGCTCCCTGTTACTCACACAGCACAGTATACATGAAGTATACACCCTTTTTAAAGGGGAGAGGAAAGGCGTAAGCTAAACCAGGGACATGGGGCACGTCTTAATCCTCTCTGCCTCTCAGACATTTCTCTCTCAAACCAATGGAAGTGAAGCACATGCTCCTGTATCCTCCTGTTCTGTCTTTGTCTTTCTCCTCTCTACTCCGAGTCTGTTAAAGACCAGCCACTCAGTCCTAGCTTGGACGTGACAAAGAGCTCCCCTTTCTCCCCCTCCCCTCCCCCTTCCCCATCTCTCCTTCCCTGCTCCGAGTTACTCGGTGGTTTAACCACAAGTCACGGTCCATGCTGTAAGTGGCTGGGTGGCCAAGCACTCCACACGTCCGGGGCCTCTGCTAGCTGCAGCACGATGACACCCCAGCCAGTCAGCTGGAGGCCTGTAAGTGGCAAATTGTGCTCCTCTGGCACCTTCTCTCTCCTTCTGTCTTTACGCTCTGTTTCTTTCTTTAATGTGCTTGTTTGAATACATGCTAAAATTCAACTATGAATCATTCTGTCATATGATTGAGAGAGAAAATGAGTGCCAACAGGTGCAACCATAAGTCTTACATGACAAAAAGAGCCACCGCAGTCTGTGTGGCCGCATCCATAATATGAGAAATGACTTGATGTGGAACCCTGCTTCCTCCTCCTCCTCCTCCTCTTCTGTATATCCCCTGTCCCCTTCTTTTACTTCCTCCTCTTTTTCCCTCCCACCTCTAAAGCTTCACTAACATGCTGAAGAACAAGCAGCCCACTGCGGTAAGCATTCGAGCCACCATGCAACAGCAGCATTTGGCCAGTGCCCGGAATCGCCGGCTGGCCCAGCAGATGGAGAACCGGCCCTCAGTGCAAGCGGCTCTGAATCACAAGCAGGTGAGGCTACAGGTCAGATGAGCTGCGTGTCGGTGGACCTTTTTTAAACCATACAGAGCAAAAAAAAACTGTACACTGACCTGCACCAGTGCAAGACAGGGGTCTATAATGTGGACCTGTCAGTGGTACTATGATTAGGGATCGGAATTTGGTTCGATATTACATAACGAATTAAAACTTGAGCTCTGAAGTCAATCTCCATTGTTTTATATGAATATTTGATTAACTGGGAACCAATTTACGGAGACACACACCAGGCAATCTGAAGTCCGTCTGACATAAGAAAGAAAAGCATATTTACTGAGTTAACTGAGCGTTTTTTAGCACAAAACCTCCCAAAGTTTAATTTTTCTAAAAGTTCATTTAAGATCAGTCCAGAGCTAATAGCAGAATTCGGAGTACTTTAGCTGGTTAAGCATTTCATTTATATAAAGCTGGAGGATGTAGGGGGATCTAGTTGCCCCTTCTATCCGAGTGTCAACTCCTCGCCACTCCTGTTTCTGAAGATGAATGTCATGGTTTGGATTTAAACTATGGTGACTCATCGTATCAGAGCTCCACTGATGATGGCTTTTCTGGAAGTGAAACTATCTCAGGGTTAGAATCAGAGGTTGTCAGACCTGCTTTCTGGAGGGCTACTGTCCCCTGAATGCAGCCGATAGGCCATCACTGAGCACCTGTAACCACCGCCTACCTGTAGGATGACTCTGAATTGCCCACCTTCATTTGTCTGATTTCATTTTTATCATAACTCCATCCATTAACGACTTGTTAGAGCCTGAAGCAGCGCCTGGGGAAGAGCAACATCCAGGCCAGGCTGGGCCGGCCCGTAGGGGCTCTGATTCGTGGAGGACCTGTTGGAGGCAGAGGAGGGATGCGGGGGATGCCGAGGGGAGGCCTCAGAGGACGAGCCAGAGGAGGCGCAATGAGGGGCGCTCTAGCCCTGAGAGGTGTGTTTGTGTATCCATAAACTTCAGCAGCATCTCACCTATGAATATGGATCAATATGATTTATCTTGGCTCTGCAGAGAGTGACGATCTTTTTGTGTTGCACAGGGAAGCGAGTGCCTACCGGCGGCCCCATGCGAGGCCGTGGCACAGCTGGTCGTCTGGCAATGCGCAGAGGAGGCCGCCACCGTGGAGGACCTGTCGGCAGAGGTGGAGCTCTGTCCCGAGGAGCAGCACGAGGGGGAATAGTCAGAGGTCAGCAACAACATTTCTTTTTTCTCTCTATGATTTTAAACCCATGGAGTAGAATTGCTGACTCGAGATCAGTGCTATCCGCTCACAAGCTGTGTGTTTTGATGGACAGGACGTGGAGGACTGCGCGGTCGTGGCGGTTTCGCCGGACGGGGAGGTCGCGGCCGCGGGCGGGGCCGAGGCATCGGCCGTCCAGCTGTGACCCGCGAACAGCTGGACAACCAGCTGGACGCCTACATGTCAAAGACCAAAGGTCACCTGGATGCTGAACTGGACGCCTACATGGCCCAGGCGGACCCAGACAGTATGGAGTGATGCTGATGGACTGAATCAGAAGCACATCTTAGAGTCAGTGCAGAACTGTACAGCTGAACTCACACACACAGTGTAGTATATCTCACACCAGACTGATGCTGTGCTGAGAGGGTGTTAATAATTTAGATGAGTGGTGACAGTCCGGGACTCTTTAGCTTTGGAACAGCAGGAAATCGTGGTGTCACCTGAATGTGCTTCAACCACTACTCAATACTGCAACAACCTGCTCCCGCAAAACCCTTTTAATTCTGGATTAACTGTGTGACGGGACCTTTTTAAATATTAACAAACCCTGTGTCTTGTTTTGTTTTTATATATATGACCTGAAAAACACTCAAAACCCAGACATCTGTATCTGTAATGGCTTCAATCCGGTCAGCGATGCAGGAGTTGTGTTAACCTTCTGTTGAATCCAATTTGTCTTCAGATTTTTTTTTCTACACACTGTTATTTTAAATTAGATTTTAGTGTTTGTATGCTCAGACCTTTGGGGAATAATTCAATGGCTTATTGTGGAAACATTTGCAATACAAAAACTTCCTAAATTATGTGAAGAATGTAAGAAAAGTTTTTTTTTTTAAGCCAAGTTATCCATTTGTCTTTTTGTTTTTGTATTTAAAAAATGTAGTAGTCTTTTGTTCCTCCGTTATCTTCCACCTGTCGGCGCTCTTCAAGCGGAGTGCCGACATTCTTAACTTGTACTTGAGAGCATTTGTATGACGTGACCCAAAGCAAGTAAAAAGAAGTTTTAATTAAAATGGAGAATGAATTCCCTCATTGTGTCGGTTTATGGATTATAAATGTTGACCACAGATGGAATGACGTGAGTTGAAATCTGTATTGTGTCAGATTTGGTGCTTCCACAGTGGACATGAGTCACATTTGTATGTCTGCGAGTGATTTATTTTTATTTGATACTTGTTTCTTGAATAACTTCAGTTTTTACAAAACTCAAGGGAAAACATGTTTGCTCCTCAAGATCTCAGAGAGAAAATCATTTTTTAAAACAAAGATGTTAATTACGGACGTCCACTACTTGAGGTTTGTACAAACATCAGTATTTCTGTGTCTCGTTCTTGTTTTTATATATGTCATTATTCCCTTTGTGCTTCTGAAGATCCCAGTACAATTTTGAAATAGTTTTCTTGATGCTCTGTTCATAAGTTCCTTTTTTTTCATAGTAATCTGATTTTCAAATATTTGTAGAAATGTAGTTTTCCAATTTTAAATTCCCCTCTGCATATTTTTTAAAATACTTTTATCCCACCAATGCCTGACTCCAACATCACTGATTCCTGTCCTTAATATGAATTTCCATCTTCCCTTTTTACTGTTTTATTTCAATCTTGCAAGTAACCTTGTGTAGCTCCCCCCTACTCTGATCCAAGTCAACAAGTCACATCTCTAAAGACTGACACAGATGATGAACCTGGCTCAGAGTGCAGAATTGAACTCACAGGTTCTGAGTTCTCAGATTGTCTGAGCTCCTAAATAACTATAACCAGTCAAATCTGAGGTCTTAGAGTAGTTTGTGCAAGAATAAAATCAGGCACTGTTCCCTAAATCACATACAACTCTGTAAAGTTAGTAATGTTACTGATAACCGTTGAGCAGGTAACACTCCTCAGAGACACATTTAAAGTATTTCAACAGTAATATGACTACATAGATCGTTCACTATCATCATAATTATAGTGTCGGCAGGGCTAAATTGCTAATTGGGCAAATCAGAGGAAGCAACAGACATGATCAGATAATTCACGTGGGTGCTACTTTTTCTTGGGGGCATGTTTGGAAGAGGGCTGCGTATCAAAATCTAATTTTTTAACGAGTGTTTAATCAAATTATCACACAGGAAATATAGGACCAAGTAATGTTCCAGCAGCGTAGGAATACCACGCACAGAGAGAGGGGTCAACTGGGAACGGACAGGTTCAGATAGTGTTGTCTAATAATGTAAATTTATAACTTTTACTTTAACAAGCTTTACTATTATCAATAACATACACGTTTTTAAACAAATGGCATCATATACTAGGACAGGGGTCTTCAACCTTTTTAGCCCAAGGACCCCTTGGACAAGAGACAAATAGAACAGGGACCCCCACATGTAATTAAGCCTGGCCTCTAATAACTTTTATTTCACCTTATTAACCTATTTATATACTGGATTATTAGCCTATATGTGTTTATGATTGACAAAAAGAAGTTATTATTGTTGGTTATTAAATGTCAAGAGCTGTGCGTCTTTTGCAAATGCCTCCTCTGTTTGTAGTTTCTCAATTATCTGCACCCTCACATTCACCATTATTTTGGTGAAAATTGTCAATTATTATGACAGAAATTGGCAGACCCTCTGCAGTAGCTCTGAGGACCGCCTAGGGGTCACGGACCCCTAGAAGACCCCTGTACTAGGCCTATATATATATATATATATATATATATATATAAATTTCAATCTGTGGCAAGCAGGAAAATCTTATTCTCACGTATTTTACAATCACAAATCATCTCTAACAAAAACATATTGTATGATGCGTTCAAACCTTTGACTGTATAAAAGGTTTAAACATGATTAAACTGTGAAGAGAGGCAGACAGGAGCTGATTGTTGATTTCCGAGCTGCCTTGAACGCAGCACTAACTGCCGGTTAGTGACGTAACGCACCCTATAAATGCTTTCGCGGCACTTTCCAGGCTCTCTTAAGACGGTTAGCTGTCTGACCGAGTACACGACCGACGGAGACTAACACTTAAAATGGGTAAATATACACACTTTAGTTATTTATCGGAATCTTAACAGACAGAGCACATAACCATACAAACAACCGACGTGTTTAGGAACTTGTGGGTTTTATTTGACGCTGTAAAAAAAGTGACGTTTGCACATTTTCTGGGGAGAACCACGTTGTCATCAAGCATGGCGACCTAGCCGCTAGTTAGCTCGATGCTAACATGGCTACCGACTTTCTTTTAATATTAAAATATGATATGTCTCCAGTGCATTAACGTTAGTTTGTGTGACACTAGGCGTCAAATTAATGAAGTTAGCAGGCCTCAAGTCGAAGTCTGTTCTCGCCTTTTTAATGAGTTTTTTTAGTGTAAGTTAGCGTAGCAGTGGTCGGTGGTTCGATCCCCGGCTCCCCCAGTCTGCATGACGAAGTGTCCTTGGGTATAATACTGAAGCCCAAACTGCTCCCTCAACTAAATGACCAAATGTAAAAGTATAACAGACATTTGGGCATGTCACAACAGGAAAACCAGACCCAACTGTAACCCACTGCATAGCATTGAGCTAAGTGAGCTAGCTCCAGGCTCTTTATATTGCACATGCTGAGTCACCGACATGCCTCATCTAAACTCATCGGTAAAGAAGTGTTTGTCAATGCTGTGATTCATCAAAATGTCTGCAGAGTAAAGATTCAGCTTTGTGCGCATACCCTGAACACACCTTGTTGCACTGACCTCCATATTGTGACACCGCAACCTTTTTAGAGAACATGACTAAAACATAAAATACAGGTTCATAGTAATCACCTCAGCGCCACAGTGCAGACGACTCTGTGGGATTGTCCTGTGCAGTGGGCTGACCCCCGGACAGCGGTGGCTATATTAAAAGATCAGGTTTTGCTTTCACCTCTGCACTGCTGGTTGCTGAACGGTGACAATGAGGCCTGGCACATCCAAGCTTAGAGCTCCTAACTTAAGTGTTTTTTTTTATGGGTGTATCAAATCTAAAAGTGTTCTCCTCTTACAGGATGTGACCTTCTTGCTGAACGCGATGAGAAGCTGCCGTGCAGTTTGTGCTCACCCTCTGGATCGTGAGGTTAGTATGTGTCCTTGGTAAAAAGGTTTGAGTCATTTTGAGGGAAACAAAATCCACCTTCAGAGAACTAGTGAGCTTTTTTTAAATGAAGACTGGAGCCTCCCCAAACGGTAATGAGAGCCTGGACTTGTCCAAGTATTTGTTGGCCGACTACTCCACAGTTGCACTAGTAAAAGTGTGTGTGGTCATGTCAATTCACAGCACTCCCCAACATTTCCTATGACTCACCTCCTTGTCAGAGCTCCATGAACTCAACAGTGGAAAGCAGAACCCTGACAGTGTATTTACATGTGTGCAAAAAAAAAAAGACTACAGTACATGCTGTAGTTGTTTGTTGGCACAGTGTGAGCTCTGGTCCTGTCAGGTGGGCCGTAGAGCTCATACAGTGCGCAGAGTAACTCGTTCTCTTGCAACCCACTGCTGTGGACTGCAGCAGTGTTACTTATGAGAACTGACAGCTGTTCGCTTTGGCTTCGAGTTGTCACCGTGTGTTTTTTAAAATGGCAGCAAACTGAAACTGTTCTGTGTCTTGACAGGTGCTGGAGGAGACCTCAGCTCAGCTCGGTGAGTTTTTTTTTTTTTATTACAGGCTCCATCTCCTGCTGACTTAAGTGTTATGATGATTGGCTAAATATGTTCAACTGCTCTGAAGCGTGAGTGAGAGATGCCCGTCTGAACAGCACGCTGCTCCGAGTATTCTGAGTATTCTGCAGGCTCTGCAAACACACTCACCTTTGTTCTGCCCTCCTGCAGGTTTCCACACTGTCCTGGCCTTCAGCAGCACTCAAGCAGCGAAATGATTGTAAGTACAACTGATGTACTATACAGTACACGATGACAGCACTTTGTGGTATCTGCAGCCAGTTGCTCCATCAGCTGGTTTGTTCAAAAGCTAGTGCGAGACTAACTCAACATCTGGCATCGTTGGTCTCCGTGCTGCCTGTGCCTGGAGTCCTGGTATTTGTGTTGAGACACTCATCCTCTTAGAAAACAACGTGGTGTTTGTGCATCTTTACTTAGTTACTAAATGACAACCAGGACTCTTAAAGTTTAAGACTGAAACTGAAAGTGTGCTGGTCTTTATCAGGAAAAACTGGGGTTCACAGATCACTGTTAATCCCAGCACTGACTCAAATACTAAAATTAGACTGCGCTGATACATGGTAATGTAATACAACGCTGTTTGACTAATGTGTCACAAGTGAGCCAATATGAGATGTTTTCACATTTAATGAAAGTGTCCCTTTGCTAATAAGTACAACTGCCTCTGGGCGTCTGAACTCGTTCCTTTTAATTAAATCATGACTGATATTTCAGGTTTCTGCTGCAGCAAAGGGTGGCCGCCTCACCGCAGGGATTCAACAGCACAGGTGAGTGCTGAGCAGAAGGATGTCTGCAAGTGGAAGCCGAGGCCTATCCCGACAGACCTTTACCTGTAGGGCCGCGTCGTTGGAAATGCCTCGCATATTAAATCTGTGGTTTCGCTTTACCCACACGTTCACTGCCATGAGCGTTGTGGGATATTTCTGCAGTACACAACTGTTTTAATAAAGACATGTCAGTCACAGGAGTGTTTATACTAGTTGGTAAGATGAACTGAATATCAAGATTTGAAGTGCATCAGTAAGCTAACAAGACATTAAGACAGTCGGGTGGAGTTTGTCTGTTCTGGTTATATTTGTGATAAACTTGTTTTTTGTTGCACTTTTCTGAAAGTTGTCTTTTTGTCTTTTAGATCACGAGATGGCAGAAAAACATGAGAAACTCGTGACCTGGTGAACAGCGGTGAGTGTTTGTCTTTCTGCAATCCCTCTTTGTGTCCAGCAGTTGGATGCACACAGCACTGTGTGGTATCTGCAGCCAGTTGCTTCATCAGCTGGTTTGTTCAAAAGCCAGTGCGAGACAAACTCAACGTCTGGCATCGTTGGTCTCCGTGCTGCCTGTGCTTGGAGTCCTGGTATATTTGTTGAAACAAGCTCATCCTGATAAACTCGCCGTGTAGATTTAGTTTACACGTCTTGCTTGCGTGGAATTCTTTAATCGCATTCCCCCCATTTAAATCCTGATTTGTTGTTTCAGGTTTTTGCCGCAGCCAAGGATGGCCTCCTTATCTTCAGCAGGAGTTCACCAACAAAGGTGAGTCTGCAGTGATTGGTTAATTGGTCCGTACCGGTGGAAGCTGAGGTCTGTCCCGACAGACCTTTACCTGTAGGGCCGCGTCGTTGGAAATGCCTCGCATATTAAATCTGTAGTTTCGCTTTACCCACACGTTCACTGCCATGAGCGTTGTGGGATATTACTGCAGAACATCGGGCAGGCAACAAACCTGTCAATCACATCTCCATATCATGAGTGACAAGAGGCCTGACTCTCCTCTGGTGCAGAATGAACACATTTTATTTATATTGTGCCAAATGTAACAAAAGTTCTCATGACTCAGCAGGTTTAGACAGTACTCTTTATAATTTTAGAGACCCAACAACAGGTGAATCACAAGAACTATCCATATTGTCTATTTCTATCAAGGAAAACTGTCCGGTCACTACTTCTGTACACTACTAAACAATGGCAGATTTGTATAGATTAAACACCATGTTGAAACTGGAAACATGTGGTAGCTGGATTTGTTTTTTTGTTTTTAAAGGCCAAATCAAATGAGATGTAAAATAATTTAATAAATTTATTTATTTCAGACTCCTGACTCCATCTTGGAGACGTGAAACGAGGAGCGTCAGCGGCCTTCACTGTGAGTAACGTCTGTTTGCCTTCAGTGTCGTTTGGCTTTGGTCATATACCAAGGCTTTCAGGATTCTCTGTTCCTGACTTGCTGTGGACTTGACCAGAAATTAAAAACCATCCCAGCGGGCTTCTGCAGCGTCCTGCTGCGAAGACTTGTTGGGAACATTATGTGTATATTTGTTTTTATATTGTCAAATGAAAGTGACCTACAGTTTGTACCTGACTATAACATTTTCCATCCTTTATTTTCAGGAGCAGCAGATTGTTGAAGCCGTTGGGAGACAGCTGAGAGCACTGAACTGTCAACACTGATCTGTGCAGACTCACTGTGGAAGAACATGAAGCGTTTTTGCAAATGACAGAACTTGTAGCTATGAGTTCACTGCATCATATTGTGCCTTGTGTCCTTTTTTTATTTTTATTTTTTATGGTGTACTCAATGACAAATAAAATATCTAACTCTGACTGTCCTCATTTGTAATCTGTCCTAATATCTTAGAATGAAAATTTGCCTTAATGGCATGTGGTTGTCTACAGGCGTAGTTGTACAGTTTCCTGCTACAAACAGGCTTCTGTTTAGAAAGGGGGTCAATGGCAGGTCAATTTGCCTCAGGGCCTAAATACCATAGAGACCTGAATGACCTGTTTCACTGAGGTGGCCCTTCTTTAGTAATGCTGCCTAACTGGTGACAACAGGATGACGCCAGCTGGTCAAGTTAAACTGTTATTAGATCAGCATTTTGCTGGAAAGGCTGCGGTGAATTTTATGAACTTAGATTTTGCAATGGCGAGGTACAAATTGTTTTATAAAGTCCTTATTTGACCATATAGATATTTCCTCCACTAGAGAGCAGTATGTTTGTGCTCGCAGGGTAACATGTCCTTTAAAGGAGATGTCTTGTAAGAGGAGGGTCTCTTCTGACTGCCACAACAGTTTGAAATCTTTCGAGCATGCATGCTTCTGTCCATTGATATGTTCAGTATATCTTGACACGCATGACCCTGAAGAGCTCACAACAGGTGAATATGTCGGTACATGTTACAGCACCTACCTGCAGCTCTTCCATTGGTCAGAGTCACATTAATCCAGCTAACTCATTGGCTGACAGACCTGCACCTACCTCCATCGTTCGTTACTCAGGTGTACTGTTTGTTCGCTCAAACTGTGAAACACTGAACATGAGGCAGCTATTATTAGCTGATTACATAAACCTCTATGTTCAGAAAGTGTACGACCTCTAATCATATATGACTGAAATGAGGCAGCTGTGTTTGTAGTAGTTGTGTGTTGTTTTCTATTTGTCATTTTGTGTCTCTTTGTGGTTATTTTGTGTCTTTGTGGTTATTTTGTGTCTGTGGTTTTTTTGTGTCACTTTGTGGCCATTTTGTGTCTCTTTGTGTCCATTTTGTGTCTCTTTGTGGCCATTTTGTGTCTCTTTGTGGTTATTTTGTGTCTCTTTGTGTCCATTTTGTGTCTCTTTGTGGTCATTGTGTGTCTCTTTGTGGTTGTCTTGCATCTCTACTTGGTTTCTTTGTGTTTGTTAGTAGTTGTTTTGTGTCTCTTCATTGTAATTTGGCATCTCTTCGTGATCATTTCAAAGAAATATGATATAAATTGTCCCCCCGGGCTCCATCAGTAATCCATCCACGAGGGCAGGCGTGATTCATCTTTAAAGACTGAGGATATGGGTGGAGTGTTCTCTAAAAAGGTTTCATGGTGGAAACTCCTCCGCCTGGTCGCCAACAAAGAGAAGTGTGTGAAAGTTCACCGAAGGGAACAAAACGATCTCGTACGATCAAAAACAACTCGCAGCAGCAATTGTGGGCTATACAGATCATATGACACCATATGTGTATTGTATCATGTGACCTGCAAAACAAAGCTGTTAAACTAGAAAGTAAACGTTTTCAATCATTAGCTCCGATATACTATATATTTAAAACCCACGTGGCATCTTATGAATATATTTTGGTGCATTATGATGTGTGTATGTGTGTGTTCAGTCAGCCAGGTGGAGCCAAAGACAGACTGATGTTCATGTCTCCTGAATCATGTTGAAACATCTACACATGAAACAACACTGTCATTTCAAAATGTTCTGCATGTGTTTGTTGTGCTTGTGAAAGTGTGTTGCAATCCTCATATTCCATAAAAGAAATGGTTGTCTATATATATATATATGCATGAGAATCCTGCAAAACCTTCAATTGCTACTTTATAAACGTCTGTATACTGTATATTATTGTGTTTATGCACATTTTTTTTAAAAATTCAAACTCATATCATTAGTTGCAATCGTATTTTCTGATGTACTTTTTAATCTTTCATAGGGGGAAATGAGCTGCTAGGCACATATTAACACCCCTTTCCTGCCACTGTCTGTGCAGTGGGGTCCACCATGTCAGTTGAAATTGTGCTTCAGTGGTGCATATTGCCAGAGAAATATAAATTAGCACAAATGTTGACACACATTGAGTCTGGAGCTTTCCGGCAGTTCGAATTTCCTCCCTTGGACATGTGGGGTTCCCTCCTTAAAGTGCAAGCATAATATGGAGCAGGGTGCACGGTATATAAATGTTTACATCCCACTTTAACATCCCTTATAGTCATTTTGTCAACAGCTGTCAACCAATATGGATGTGAAGTCCTACATGTGCTCCAAACCAAGTAAAGGTTTAGCTTCTGCAGCTCCTTGTGTACTAAAAATACTGACCTACTTGGATGTTTGATCGGGAATCAACTGTCAAGCTTGACACTCATCAGATAACGGTCACCATTCTTAGAAGACAGCTGCTTAAAATGAAGATGTAAAAATTACACAGTCAATAGTAAAAAAAAATATATATAAAGAATGATACAAAAGCAAGAAGTCAAAGTCAAGAAGCAGACATAGAAAGTAAACAAAATATGAAAAAAAATATGTTTTTTATGCAGTTTTGTGCAGACGTGTAAAGTAGCCTATTCACCGAGGCTTGTGCACAATATGAAATATAGAACATATTTGCAATGTGCAAGATAATCCATGTAATCAGGATATAGGTGGCTTTCGAAATTGAGGGATTAATTGTAGAAGTAAGTACTACAAGTCAAGAAGCATACATAAAAAAATATGTTTTACACAGTTTTGTGCAGATGTGTAAAGTCGCTTATTCACCAGGGCTTGTTGCACAATATAAAATATAAAGCATATTTGCAATGCGTTACAGTTATCTGTAAAACCTGTATACCTAATATAGGCAGGCATGCCCCCATTTTAAGCCTTAAAAAATAAATATATCATATCAGAGCTTCAAAAAAAAAGAGCATTCAAAATCATAAATGTACATGTTCTGTGGCTTTCGACTGCATTATACCTCTAGTTCAGGTCCGATCGGGGAGTTTCCCTATTGTTTTCTCTCTAGCATCAGATCTAATAAAAGAACACAAATGCCCAAATGTGTATTTATTATACATATTATACATTAAATGTATTAAATTTATACTGAAAGCTACATTTTTGTACAGTAGCCAACATCCACTCTGTGTTTTATTCGTTTAACTGTTGTATTTATTGTGTTTTTTTGTTTGTTATGTTTATATTTATCATCTATTTTGATAAATGATGGTGATACTAATCCATATCATGGTTTTTTCAGTATCAATACGTGTAACAGTGACATCTGAATGACTCATCGACCCTCACATCCAGACGAGCCTTTCCCTGTTTTCCATGTGTTTACGATAAATGTATTTTTCTCCGTGGCCACCTTCAACTTCCTGCGCTCGCATCAGCTGAGCACGCTCTACGTTCCCCCAGCCATGCGGTGTCCACGCGTCGCTTCTGGGCGCTGATTGGCCAGAGCTGACACAAACAAAGATTTTCGACCAATGGGAGCGGTGTGCACGCGCTGAGCCATGCTGTTCATTCTGGCTGCTCATGCCGCGGAGAGGCTCGTCATATAAAAGCCAGCAGTGCCCCTCTTTGTTTACAGCACATAGAAGTGGGAGCTTATCCTTCCTAGCGACGACCATCACGTTAATTTACAGATTTCTTTGGATATTTTGAACAAACAAATATGGTCGCCATGACGAAGAGACTAAAAACCTTCCAGATTATCTTCACGGACCCGACCAAGACTTTTTACTGCGGCGGGGACCGAGTGAGTGGACGGGTGGAAGTGGAGGTGAACGAGGTGACGCGGGTGTCCGCGATGAAGCTTCTGGGTCTGGGCAACGCCAAGGTGGAGTACGCTAAAGGCAAGCAGCGGTGCCGACAGGAGGCCGAGTATCTCAGACATGAGGAGGTACTGCTGCTGGACGACCAACCCTCAGGTACGGACATTTACTGTATCATCATATCCGAGCACAACGTTGATAAGTCAGCATGACTTCAATGAATTGCACTTTGTTGCAGTGGTTGTAGCTTATTATTCCTTCCTGGACTGGCTTGTTTTAGCAGTATGTGCACCCTAAAGGGAATCCCTGGTTTAACGCTGGTTATATTAGACTAGAGGAGTTCCCTTGAGTCTACTTGTGGTTAATGAATTCACTGTTGTCTCTCATTGAATGTAACAGCTGCTAGTGACAGCAGCCAGGCTGATACTGATGCTTAAATTATGAAAAGGTTTGTAATTAAATGTGTATTTTGTCTTTACAGACTCTGATGGGTCAGTCGTCTTGAGGCCTGGAAACAAATACAAGTACACATTTGGATTTGAGCTCCCCCAACAAGGGTAAGGCATCCTGTCTTACTTCTACGATGTCTATTCATTGAGATATATCCTGCAGGATACTAATGGTTTTTACGCGTCCTCACAGGCAGCTGGTGTCCTCATACAAGGGGAAGTTTGGATATGTCCACTACTATGTGAAAGCCATGATGGAGAGGCCACAGCAGCCCACCCTCGAGTGCAAGAAACCCTTCGAGGTGGAGGAGCCTCTGGATGTCAACACCCCAGATCTGCTGGTGAGTAACTGATCTTGAGCTGTTTTGGTGTCGTGTTTCAGTTTGACCTGGCGTCTTACCTTTCCTGTGTCCTTTCGTCCTCAGTCTCCCACAGGTGGCATGAAGGAGAAGAAGGTCACCTGCATGTTCATCCCCGACGGTCAGGTGTCGCTGAATGTCAAAATCGACCGTCGCGGTTTCTGCGAGGGCGAAGACATCTGCATTAACGCAAAGTTCGAAAACACCTGCTCTCGTATCGTGGTGCCCAAGGCCGCCATCATTGCCAAACACATCTACCAAGCCAACGGGCGCACCAAAGTCTTCCGACAGAAGCTGTCCTCAGTCCGGGGGAACCACATCATTTCAGGCATGTGCGACGCCTGGCAGGGGAAAACAATCAGAGTGCCAAAGATCAAACCGTCCATGCTTGGCTGCAACATCATCCGTGTGGAGTACGCTCTCATGGTAAGCCCTCAGTTTTGTGGTCGTGTTGCCAGTGATTTTTGGCTGTCATGAGAGTTGTAAATCAGTGTTAACGTGTTGCTGTTGCCTCTTCCAGATCTACATCCACATTCCTGGTAGTGAGAAGCTGATCCTGGAGCTGCCGCTGGTCATTGGGACTGCCGGCCTTGGCAGCCGAAGCAACAGCGTGAGCAGCCAGGAGGGTTCGGTTAGCAGTGCATCGCAGAGCTGGGTTTCCCTCAGGATGCCCTCTAATCCTCCCAGCTACTGCGACATCACCCGCGACTGCCGCCTTGACCAGCCACTCACGCCACTCCTTGATGACTTCGATGGTGACGACAGCCCCATCTTTATGAACGTCCCGTCCTTCCAGTTCCCGCCACCTCCAGCATACACTGAGGTAGGAGTCTCCACCAAGTAGTGATCTTATTATGGTGTCTAGCTAATGAGAAATTACCTTTTTATTAATAAGTTATCTAATGAAACTTTTTGTTTTCCAGGCTGAGGAGGAGTTCAATGGCAACGCCCGCATGATGCCAGTCTGTTGAAGCCCAGCGGGGACTCTTCAAACTGTGGTCCAGCTCTCAGGGACCGTCCATTAAAGGCACTTGAAAAGGAACAGAAAGTCCAAACTCCAGAAGGAGATGTGTTGGATTAAGAAGTAAAGCCAGGATTGTGGAGATGGACAAGAAAAGACTCTTTGCCTGGTGTCTCGCCACGCTTCATCAACCTATGCTGAGCTTGAGTCTTCCTCGTGGTGCTCTTCAAGTCATGGACTTGGAGGTTGAGGCCACAGAGCTTGTGGCGCGCTACATTTCTGAATAAGCTGTCCCTTCCTAGAGACTCGAGCTGTCCGGGGGTCTCACTGTCCAATCACAGCCACTTTATGACTTTGTTATTGGGGCCAAGCATTGTATGAGTCAGCGCCCTCTCCCCAGCCTGCTGTGACATCTTAGCTTATGTTTTGGGGTTTGTCTTTTTCACACGATGCTTTGTCATTCCAGTCGAACCCTGCGTATTTAAGGGATTTCACTAGAGGAACCATCTTTTTGAATAGTCCAGTGAAATATTTGTTTGTCAGGAGTAATGTTGCCTATGAGAATTTGAGCATGTAGAATAATTTTCCTTTGATGCAACGTCATGTAAGCGTCAACATTTTCTTCTATACCAGTGTTTGAAAAAAATGGTTTTATTCCTTTTTATTTTATTTGCACTTCTTGATTGACGCATTTTGCTCTACTACTGCCTTAAGGAGTTGATGTTGTGTTTTTGATGTGGAGTGTGAATATTTTCCTTAAAGCAAAAACACTCTAAACCTTGTTGAAACCTCACATTCGATTTCCAGATCCCACTTTTAGTGGTTGGCTGTAAAATTTTCTTGACACACAAGTGCCAAACATTTTCCTCATAGTATCATGGAAAAGCACCTTTATGACATTTCACTCCACTGTGGTTGTTTCACGACTTTTATTTGTTTTTATTTTTAGGGCTCAAAGAAAAATCACTGTTAAAAAGACTGATTTGTGACAAAGTATGTTTGCAATGCATTCTTGATACAAGTATTTTTGTATGAAACCCCATGGGTTTGTTTTTTTTTAAATAAACAAATGTTAAAAAAATATCCAGTCTGCCTTTTCATTTTTTAACTCTGGTTTCAGATCTCAGCAATCAAGTTCTGGTTCAGCTTTAGGACTAGCATGGTGTACCACAATAAGAATGTCTTCATTGTGGGAACCATTATTGTATTATAGCTTTAATTACTGTTTTGACCCTGTTGACAGCCACAGAGGCCTGAACGTGTTACACTACAGTTACTGCATAGTACTTGGTATTTATCACGGTGACACTGTCGTAAACATGGACAGCTGTACGTGTGTATTTGTTGTTATGATTATTTTACATATTATCAAGTGCAACAACATAAGACATAGCAGCCAGCTAATGCAACAAGAAGCCCAGCTCAGCGTCTTGTCTTTCAGCCTTTTATTTCACGAAGGTCTTGCCAAAGACTAGAAGTCAGTCCCAGATTTACTGTCGTCTGGCAGCTTTTTTTGCTTGGTCACTGTCTTTTTCTTTTCTCAGCTTCCTCCGTCAAAATCCTTTTCGGTTTTTTTTTCGCCTCTGTAATTATGTTCATAGAGACTGCTGAGCCTGCTGCTTGCCCAGCTCCTGTTCTGGCACGACACAGGCCCACACCCAAACGGGGCCTGAAAACCTCCTCTTCCCAGTGGTCAGAAACACCTGTGTTACAAACATTCTTGCAGCCTGGCTAACAGACTGAGCTAGCATTGGCTAACAGCAGCTGTAGTTCGCAGTAGTTTACTTAACTGTCCGTCAAGAAACTCTGTCAGTAACTTGAGAGTCGAGGCAAGTTTAACCAAAACATATAGTGTTTAGGCTGGTCATGTTTTCAGGAGTTACTGAGAAACTTTGGAGTCTTTTGTGATTTAAAGTCTCTATAAATTGAGATTTAGACACAGTTATCTAGGGATGTGGTCAAAGGTCACAAAGAAGCAAATTAACATTCTCGTAAATGCCTTCGAATTAACCAGAAGATGAGATAAGAGAATCTTTTTTTCACACGCCACATCCCTGCTATCCTCCCAGCATCCCTCCCCACATTCTCATCCAGCAGATCATGCTGATTCATCTGTGGATGATGCAGATCCTCTGTTTTTTTGCATTGCGCGTGTTAGCTGCCCAGCGCCTCAATGCTTGCTTTATCTATCTGTGAAACCCCCATCCAGAAGTTCACAGGAGGAGTGTTCAGGTTTCAGTTCGTGGTTCTAACTTTCATTTTATGCAATGTGTTAGGAGTGATGTAGGAAATTAAAATGGTGGTTGGTGTTCCTGGAAGATAATTGCATGTTCTGACAAATACATTTCTAGTTTTACATTGATGCAAGCAGAGAATATTTTTATGAAACATAGGTGATGGAAGGTAGAGGTTAGGAAACAAACTTTCTTTTTAGCTTGTTGGACAAAGATGTCGGAGTAGATCGGGTCATGTAAACCTATGAGGGTGTAGGGCTGAACCATTTGGAGACAGGATGCATATTGTTAAATGGCTGGCTGAAAATCAAGCCTTTCTTGTCGTTAACTGTGCAGCGAGAGGCCTGTGCATGTCGAAGTATGTTCTCCCTCTGCTGCTGACGTCTGATAACTGCTGAGAGCAGCAGATAAGGAAACTGTTTATCTAAGTTGCTCTGTGACAGGAGCTGTCGCTGCAGACTTGTATCTTCTGGAGCTGCTGGAGGTTTGGGTGTTACCTCACAGCACAGGAAGGGGCCATGAGGAAAGTTAGTATATGTGTGTTCATGGTACTCAGAGACCATTAAGTTTACTGGGCACAGATTTGCTCCCCAGAGGATGGACCCCAGCTCGAAATATACATTTACATACTAGTAATGTTCACACAGAAAGCAAATTTTCACTTTGTTTTATGGCTTACTAGAGCGATATAAACCCCAAAAAAACAGATTTTTCTGTGATTTAATTGCTGAAAAGACAACATCATGATAAATAGTCATGCTTTGTCAGGTTTGTCCACAAGAAGGCAAAAAAACATTTTTTAAATTCTTGTTTTCATCTCGATCAGGGCTATGCTATGCTAACAGACGCATATTTTTTAAAAATATGTGGTCTCCTTTTTGTTTGGTCTATGATACTGATAAGATTTTAATCACACACCTATTACGTTTTCCTCTCATTCTCTGCGATCCTGGCACATTTCTTTCTCTTCCTTCCTCCCATGCTCTGCCCTTTGGATTTGGCATTGCTTGCCACAATACTATAATCTGCCACTACACCCACAATGCAGCTGTATGCACAATTATCGCTATCCACTGCTACTTTCCTGGCCTTGTTGTGTGTCCTAATACAATAGGCAGTGATGTGGTATGGAAAACCAGTGAGGGATCTTGACCTTGTTATGCTGCGTGTTGTCCTTGTGAATACTGTGTCAGGGGTTAGGTAGGATCACGCTTTCAGCTGCAGCGTTATTTTCAGAACAAACATGCCTTCTCAGCTGTGGATGACCACCCGGCAGCTAAATGTAATGTTTACTTTTACTTTTACACTTCAAAGCAGGGACATATATATGTACAAAACAAAGGATATACCATATATATATATGAACAAAAACAGGTGCACAAAGAGTTCCAAGTGGGGCGCAAACCAGTGTGTGGATGTGTAGATAAGAGGTGTCAACAAGTGTAACAAATAAACCGGCCAGCGTCTGACTGACATGTGCGTGGAAAATACTGCACATATGTCCGCTGTCCATCAGCTTTCCAAGAAAGACTGACACGGAAGAGAAGCTGACGCCACTCAGTTTTCCATTACAACTTGATGCATTGTTTTTATCACTGCAAAACAACATTACGTAATGGAGACACCGTGATATAATATTAGCCCCACTGGGACCATGTCAGGCCACTGCCATCCTATTATTTTTTCTTAGTCTTAGACAAACATGAACATCGATCTTTCCACACACTTGGTTCATGATTCATGATGATTTATTTCTTTTTAGGGCCTTTTGAGCTTTATTTGATAGTAACACCTGACGACGAATGACAGAGGGGTGGACGACATGCGGCAAATGGCCACAGGTCGGCTTCAAATTCTGGAGGACTGAGCCTTTGTACATGGGGTGCATGCTCTACCAGGCGACCTAACCTGCACCTCTTATTACAGTATTTCTAACCTACAGATGATTGACTCGGTTTGGCCGGACTGTGTGCAGTCATTGTGTTCATGAGGAAGTCATTGAGGACTGTCCACGCCTAGCTGTAAAGCTTTGTTTATGCTCGTCTGAGTGTCCCGTCACAGTCCACGTCCTGTTGGTGGGCTGACCGAAGCCTGGCTGCTCAAACACGCCACCCGTCGCCGTCGACAGCAGTCAATCAATCAGTCGATCAATCAATCAATCAGACTTTATTTGTATAGCACCTTTCATACCCTTCACACCCTTTATGAAGATCATCTTTCAGTGAGAAAACACCAGAGGCAGGTTAAAAAATGAAATAAATCAAATAATAATAATAAAAAGAAAGAAATAATAATACAATTAAAATTAAATAAAACCCATTAAATAGATAATAAAGGTTAAGATAGATAAATAGACAACTAA
Source organism: Miichthys miiuy (assembly GCA_036365135.1). NCBI lineage: Eukaryota > Metazoa > Chordata > Actinopteri > Sciaenidae > Miichthys > Miichthys miiuy. Next base: position 21,526,032 of record CM071614.1, on the reverse strand, counting down.
CTAACTAAATAAATAATAGTGAAAATGATGAAATATATAAACAGACAAATGTATAAATATAGTTCAAGTAAAAGTCTTGAGTTTGCTCTGCTGTCCTCAGGTCTTCAGGGCCTTTCCACAGACGTGAACAGAAAATGACGCCTCACCGTGGATTTCTGACTTTGGGTGTGATTGAAAGGAAACTCCCAGAAAGACCTGAAGGTCCTAAAAGGCTCATAGTTTAAAAGCAAATCTGATAAATAGGTAGGACTAAGACCAATGAGAGATTTATAAACCAATAAAAGAATCTTAAAACTGATTCTGAAGCACACAGCTTTAAGTCTTGATATAATATGAACGGGTGAGTTTTATAAAAATTCACCCACAAATACACTATCTTTGGATTAATCCGCCGTTTCAAATAGTCCCCAACAAATGCATTTCCCTTCTGTTTGACTAATATTTACTAAAAACTACAGTGACCTGCTGTTTTAGTAAATTACTGAGCCTTATACTTTAATTTTTCATATGTCTGTAGGTAAGCCTATGGACTACCTGGCCTTAAATGATCACGGGTACAGTAATCTCAGGTTACCTACTGGATAATTAAATCCCATAAATAAACTCATTAATTAATCAATACCTACAATACATTTTGAGTTTCCATGCTCTCCATCTTAAGGTGTGTGTGTCTGGTTTTGGATGACATCATCATTACCATAATAACCACCACACCTAACATTACCATTAAATCCTTCATCACCCTGCATGCCTTGCTCTTCCCTCAGACTCGGCCTGTGATTGGCTAAGACGTCAGAGCACTCCTTTCCTGTTTGGCTGAAGCAGTTGTTCACGCGGGATAGCATTCAAGAGCCGCATGTTCACACACACCACACACACACACACACACACATGCATAACCTCTGAGCTGGTTTCCTGTAGCATCTCGCGTCTTGTTTCCTCATCCTCCCACTGTTTGTTCCTCGCTGTGGGCTGTGATTCACAACAGGCAGTTCAGTGTGCTTACAGAACACATAGCAAGTCTGGTCATGAGCCTGAGGTTAACTGTGATTCAAAGCATGCTTCTGATAAAGACGCACGGCAGGAAATGTATGTGTAATAACTCAAGTGAATTATGTGAAGGTTCTCAATCATCAGAGGTTAAGTCTGGGGTAACTGGACGGTTTGTAGATCCGTGAAGACGTTTCGCCTCATCCAAGAAGCTTCTTCAGTTCTGACTGACTGGAGTGTCTATCTGTAACTCAAGTGAAAAGACTAGACCTAGACTAATGCAATTATTTTTTATTATTCACACCCATCCATGTCACGCACCCCAGATGTTGTACTATAAACATGATGTTGTTCAGTGAAGTGAACAGACTAAGTCGACACATTCGTCACTCATTTTCAGCCTCACTTCCTCTGAGAGAGATGAACATACATGCTGAGTCTCATTTCTGATACTTCCGTTAGTACGCTTCAATATAGTACGCCGTGTACCTCCTGGCGTAATGCGCTAATTTCGGCAGGGTAGTCATCTCAATACGAGTATGGCTGTAATCTTAATTGTGGCATCGCGCAGCAGCATTCGTGTCAATATTTGACTGTCAAAATATAAAAATAAATTCATTTCTATATTGCGGTGTTCATCGCAGTACACTGCATTAATGCCATAAATAACCGTGTGAACGCACTGGTACTCAAAATAGTGGAAAGTGGAAGTATGGAAGTATGTGAATTGAGACACAGCAATGCACTCAGTGTCTTTTAAAATCAGAAGTTTTAATGGACGTCTTACTATCACAAAAAGTCGAAAACATAAACAACATAAGCGACTTAATAACATAAAATAAGATGAGATAGACTTTGTTGATCACACACTGAGAAATTCGCTTGTTACAGCAGCTCACAAAGACACCAGGTGGATAAGAAATGACTCATAAATATGACAGTAACGAGCTGAATTATGAGAAGTTTTTTCAAGCTTAACCGTCCATCATGAGTTTTTAAGTTTGTAGTGTCACGTCAGGGATCTATACGACACTCCATGAATTGTATTTATCTGTATTTATAAAGCTACAATGGGGATGGTGTAAATGTAACTGGAATTAAAACAATTAAAGGGTCCTCTGGTGATTTATTACTCCACATTAAGAGACACATAAAGAGTTTATCTTGACTGTTGGTCCGGCATAAGATTTAAAATCACTGCACTTCCTATGAAACAGTCCGTTACTGTCATTACCTGCTCTGACAGGTAAATTCCAGCATTTCTCTAACACCACGTCACTCGTCAGTCTTTCACCGAGATTATCTGCCCAAGCTGGAGTAACCCCCCGGTGATCATCCTGTGATGATGATTCACCACGCCGTGACTAGATAACTAATCATCCATGTGCTTATCATTTCATATATACAGACAAGAAGAAACTCCAGGGAGACCCACTGGCACATTTCTTATCCAGAATGTGGATTTATGTTGTGTTGGATCATTATCTGTTCACACGATCACACCATCATTACTTCACAGAAGTTTTACAAGTTTCCCCACTTCTCTTTGTCTGAACTGTTGCATCTATGAAGTAAAACAAACTCCCAGAAAACCTGCCCAGCGGCAATTGGCTGATTTCTGCTGCCATGCGTTCTGTGATTGGCTAAACTCTTTGTTCATGCATGAGGCATGCGGGCAGGGCATGTCAGCATCCTCAGCTAGGAGGAAGTCTGTTATTTTTAGTGCTGCTGTAATAGTGAGTTACTTCAGACAAGGAGGGACTTTCTGCTGCCTGTTGCTGAGGCTACTTTCACTTTAGATTCTCGTGTGATTCATGCAAAATGAGATCAACTGCATACCCTTACTGTATCTGCTGCACATCTGTCTCTGTAGACTTTAATATTTCCCCACCAGTTCTTTGGGTATTCACGGTTAAGTTACTTTTGCTTTGATAGATAGATAGATAGATAGATAGATAGATAGATAGATAGATAGATAGATAGATAGATAGATAGATAGATACTTAATTGAGCCAGGTAAATTCAAGCATAAGAGTAAATGTCAACAGCACAGGATGTTTCAGGCTGATAATATATATATATATATATATAATGTATATAAGAATGGACGTCATATCTGTGGCTCTGGCCGCGTCATCATCATCTACTAATCTAAAAACCGGCAAAGACGTAGATCATAGGCGGACCTAAGGCAGGCCGAATGGCGCCTGGGTGCTCAAACAAGTCATCTGTAACGGCACCTTCCTGTCAATCAAAGCGGCCATGCTGTTAATTATGCATAACTTAATCTTAATATAATTTAAACAGGTGATATATATATATATATATAAATTCACCCTCAGTACAGTTGTTTTTGTACCAGGCTGTAAACATGTTTATTTCTGCTGTGAAGTTGTGACATTTTAACATGGGGACTTATGGAGACTGACTCACTTCTGGAGCCAGCCTCAAGTGGACGTTTGAGGAACTGCAGTTGTTTGGCACTTCTGCATTGGCTTGTCATGCTCCCAGCAGGCCCACCATCCAGGAAGAGTACAGTTTGTTACCTGTGGCGCTTCCATCACAGTCAGCCAATCAGAAGAGCTCTTCTTATTGATGCCAAAATGTCAAATGAAACACCAGAAAAGTGTCAAATACGGGACCTTTAAAAGTAATCAAGTAAAAAATAAGTAATACTATATAATTATATATGTTATTATGTGTACATGTGTACGTTATGTGTATATACTTTTCTTTTACGTCTATGGTCATGGAAACATTCACTTTATTTTGCTCCGTGTCAACTTGATGTTGTTATTTGTGCTTGAAATCTTTGTAAATCTTTTGTCTGTCGTGAAAACAATAAACTGTCAATCATCCTAAATACCTAATTGCTGCTGTATCCTGAGGGCAGTTTCTCAAAAACATTAACCGTCTGTACTGTCCTCCGTTTGCAGAACAGTCTGAGCATGCCCAGACTGAAAAACAACCTTCCAGCAGTGAAATGGATCAACAAACCTCCACCACCCACACACACCTTCATTCAGCTCCTCCACCCTCACATACAGCCTCTTCATTAGCCCATGCATCCCCTTCACCCACGCACGCACACAGCTTCAATTACCTTCCCCACATGAAAACACAGCCAAAAGCAGACGGCGGAGCATGCACAGACACACAGATGTTCGTTAGACTTGAACCAGGTTAAGGTTCAATAAAATAGATTCTTGCAGATCTTGTTGTGTGTTGTGTACGTGTGTGTGTGTGTGTGTGTACAGGCCGGAGGGAGTGTGGAATGTCTGGCTGCACCTTCAGCAAACCGACTGCAAAACAAGTTACAAGGACAGGAGGACCTCCACCTAACCTCAATCTCCCAGCTCCTCCCTCCAACTAAGCACAGGACTGTTTATTAGCTATGATCAGCGTTTATTTATGGAATTATAGGTAGCAAAAGGTGGCAAGCAAAATAAAAATGGATGCAGTCTCTGTGACATCACTCACAGGTCGGGCTAATCCGCTAATCCGAGCTGAATAAAGCCTAGTTGCTGTGATGTTACCACTTGTCAATCAAAGCCCCCCCTCACTTGTAATCCTGCATAACTTTAAGTCTTAATATAATTTAAACAGTTGTCATGAACAGGAAATTCATCTATAGAGACCAAAACTGTTTTTTGTACCAGTGCATAGTGATGGTTGCCCTGTCTGTTCAGCCCTGTAGGGACCAGAGACTCTGTCCTCCCCCAAGCTAAAGCTGCAACTTCAGCAACTGTTTGTCAGCTGTTTTAAACAGATGTGTAGCAGTCATGCGTCCTGGAAGTTTCATGGTCGGGTTTTATTTGACCAAATTACCAGAAAATACTGTGGTGTGCCTATCATCACATGATCTGAGACACGAGGTCACGTAAAAGATGGTGCTAGTCTTTATAATGTGACCAAGTCTGACTAAAACATTGTACCAAGCCCTGAACGATCCTTTTTTATTTTATATGGAAGTTGTTGTTTTATTAAAACTTAGTTGGCTGCATGAAATGTATTTATTTTTTTATACCATTCATTTATTATCCTGACTCAAAGCCAACTTGCTTATCAGCTGCTGTTTGGTCAAGATTGAACTGTCTACCTCAACTGTTAAGTCAACATTTATAAGGAGTCCTACAAGTGCTCAGAATCAGGTCTACACTTCCATGAAAACTGAGCAAACTACATCTGACGTTGCTAAGGAGAAAGCCTGCATGGTTTGTCACAGTTCCAGCCAAATGTGTGGTAGTTGACATCAGTAAGTCACCATCCATGAATAATAGCTAGCACAGCAAGGAGCTGCTGTGAGCACAAGACTTAGAGTTCACTAGCTTTGCTGAAAGCAGTCCAGTGATAATAGAATGAAGCCCAGACATGTGACATCGGATCACCAGATACACGAGGGCTTCAGCGAAAGTCATGGGGTCAGAGTCAGTCAGTCCTCTTTGTCTGTTTCTGAGAGGGTTCGGCACAGTTTCCTCATACTTTGTGAAACATGCCCAGTGGCAGCAACGGCGACTTCCCCAGAGGCGACCTCGACCTCTCCTGTGACAAAGCAGCACGGGCATGTGGAGATACGCGTCTATCACATCTATGGCAATCAAAGAGTCGCATGTTTGATGCACTAGCAGTTATTACAACATGCAAAAAGCCGGTTTGTGATGGTGATCACTGGCTTCAGGATTGTCGGTGCACCAAGGCCCAAAAACTGCCGGGGGCTCGTCTGTGTATGTAATTTTGGCCACAAGAATTTTGGTGGCGTTGTTTACTCTTTTTGGACAAAAGCAAGCTGACCCTGTTTCACAAAATAAATATCTGTGCCAGGGTTAATCACAATTACGCAATTATCTTACACTATTGATCGTGATGATGATGATTGAGACAAACATAGGTGCTGTTACAAGCTTAATCAAGGCCGCCTCAGCTCCACCCATGCTCCACGTCTTTACCCATTTTTAGCTTAGCCCCACACTTCGCAACATAAACCTATAGGTCACGCATACTACATCCATGTTTTCTTCTGTTTATGGTGCAAACAGGTTCAATCCAAGACGTAAAAGTTTGCACAAACAAACTAAAAAAAAAAAAGGATAAACGGAGACGAGACAGAGTCAGATGTGGCTGCTGCAGCCTCGTTTATATATATATATATATATATATATATATATATATATATATATATATATATATATATCACAGCTACAACTTGCATCTCATTTTTAAGTCTGAGTTTGTTTGTTTTTTAGCAAATAAGTTAGGTCATCTGCAGCAGAAATTCGTTTTTTTTCATGCACGTCATGAATGTGTGGCGTCTTCCAGCTGTGTGGTTGTCCTTGAAGCAGTTCTGCAGGTAAACAGAGAAAGTACATCATGTTCCACTCATTCTGCAGCGTTCCACAGAGCGCATGCCGCGCCCACTGTCACGTCTTGAAACACCACCATCCTCAGACATGCTGTTTACAGCTACACCACACAAGTCACATGACTTGCCTTTTGTGTTGTGCAACGTGTTTTCTTCATGCACAGACACACGGACGGACGGAGTTGCGGCTGTTTGTGTTTCTGCTTGGCTGCAAAGTGTTCAGAGTTTGAAGACTTCATCCACACTCTGAACCGTAAACACAGCGTGCACCGCAGCACGGGGAAGGAAATGCATTCGAAAGTGTTTGATCAAAGTGAAGCAAGCACCTGGAATTCCTGGAAAAACCCTTGAAACTATATGCATGTTGTCTGGAAATAGAAATACTATATAGGAAAATTCAATCAGACTTGAAGTTGTGACATTTTAACATGGGGACTTATGGAGGATGACTCATTTTGTAGCCAGCCTCGAGTGGACGTTTGAGGAACTGCACCACATGTTCCTTGTACACGTACTTCACCCCACGAATACTTACTAAAATATCCGCACTGCACTGTTTCCTCAGCTGTTCTTGTAGCCAGCCTCGAGTGGACGTTCGAGGAACTGCAGTTTTTGGCACTTCCACCTAGTCTTCATTTCACAGGCACGTAGGTCGCTGCTTGGCTTACGTCTGTGCTGGGACTTGATCTGATACCATGGTCACATGACACCCTGTGGCCCAGAAAGACACAATTTGAGACTTGAACAAAGGAGACACGTTTGTTTTTCTGATGATTTATTATTTATTATCAAAAGCAAACTGAGGAGTGGCAGACTGCACAAACACGAAGACGTTTGCTTGGCCTATTGTAAGCATATCAAAAGTATATTATCATCTTTGACAGCAATCTATGTTTTTCAGATCTCAGTACAGAACTGAGCGTTGTTTAGTCTCGCTGTCTTTCAGTATGTTGTTTATCTGAAGTGCGTACATACACATAATCAAGCCATCTATGAACTGAAGATTGTTTTTAAGTTTCTCTGAACATTAGCTAATCCTCTGTTAACTTGGCACCAAAGCTGACACGCCCATAACATCAGAGCTTTCTTGGAAAGCTGGAGCGCAGTAGTAGAGTTATGGTTGAAGCTTTAATGTACGATCTGTAGGTGTGAGCATGAATGGTTGTTTGTCTCGATGTATCACTGTGAAAACTGGCAACTTGTCAAGGGTGCACCTCAGCTCTTCCCCAATACCAGCCGGGACTCGCCTCCTGCGACCTTGATAAGGAAAATGGATGAAAGGATGACTTTGTTAATGGTTAATTTGTTATTAGCAAATGTTTTGAATTAAGTTTCATAAGACCGCGCCTTGATTCCCATCCCATTTCTGCACTTTAACCCTTGTATTATATCAGTTCCTGCCCTCTTACTTTGGTGTTCACTTCATTGGGGATGTTTTCCATCTAATGGATGAACATAATCTAGTTTTACCCATTCACTTCCTGTGACCGGGAACACCACAAGCTGATTAGACAACTCAAAATTCAATCAAAGTGGTCATCAGCATTTTCATTTGTTCAAATGCCCGCTGTGGAGGATATCATAAGGCGTTGAGGGCAACCAGAGGAAAAATAACATTTTTATGATTTTATGAAGTGGTCAGATTTGACCTGAACACCACAGGAGGGTTAAACACACCTTATCTGTCCACTTCCTCTTTGACTCACATCCTTCTTCCTCAAAACCTCTTTTTCTTTTCTCTTTCCCTTCTCACTGCAAGATAAGGAGGTATCGCTTCCTCGGTTTGTGTTTCGTTTAAAATGGGCTGTGACGGAGGGTTTGGTCGTTATTGTGTGAAAGCACAAAAGTGCTATGAAATAATCGATGGACAACTGATTGATTCTCTCTCTTTCGTTCAAATACAGGAAACACTGGAGTTCCTGTAGAGCGACAAAGACTCAGTGTCTCAACTCCCTCCTGGTCCATCTCCAAACTCCTTCATCCATCTACGACCCTGATTTCCCCCTTTTATCCCTTCACCCCTCATCCATCCACTCCTACAGCACCATCATCTTAGTGCATCTTCATCCACAATATGCAATAAACTTGAATCTAAACCTATGTCCATGTTGCGAAAGGTCTTCTCTATATGAATGCAGCAGCTCTCCGTGTCGTGTCCTCACAGTTTGAGCACTGATGCCCAGAGACTCTTGGATCCATCTCGCTAAAAGGACTTCCTGGAAGCAATCTTTTTAATAATCATCTCATCCTACTGTAGGTTTGATAAAAACAAGAGTTATTGGCCGAGTGTGTCCTGTGCGATTTCACTTGTGCATCGACATAATTTGACCCTGTGTGGACAAACTAAATCGGAAGAGGTGGAGAAGTGCTGATTTCACCTCTTTTACGGTCCAGATAAATACCACGTGCTGCGTGTGGGAGATACTTGAACGCTGAAATGACATTTTTCACTTCTTAAATTTGCAGCACAGTTGTACAATGTTTCGTTCTGGTCACCAAGGTCAACGTGAGGGCTGCAGCTTGATAATCACCCAAACAGCTGCAGGTTCGGTGGGCCGGAGACCGTAAATGGTCCGAGGGTGTGAATAAGAGTGTGAAAGGTCGGGCCTTTGATAAACTGACAACATGAGAAGAAAAAAAAAACACTTGAAGGAGTCAGGCTGAAAATACCAATCATCACATGAGGCAACTCAGCAAACTCAATCTGCTGATGAAGACCGTGCGATGCAGTCGAAAGCTCCTAGAAAAGAAGATAAGTAGACCATGAGGTGATAAAGGTTTCCAGAGATAAAGGTTTGTGGTCTGTTTGTCGTAGTGTGACTCCTTTTCTAGGATCTTTATGAGCGTCCACATGGATGTGGCTTTTGGAAACACCACCAAGCTGACTCAAACATCAGTGTGTGAAGGTCTGTGAGCTGGTTGGTTGCCTATGGTTTTCCATGAGCCCTGCAACTCATTCACCCTGCTCACTTTCTTTATAATATATTTGCAAAAATGACGATGCATCGAGTGCGGATTGGCGGGTTTCTAACTCTTTCTCTTCTGTGTTAAAGCGTAATAATTGAATGTGGTTTGAAATGCTTCAAACCTGAGTCAGTTTAGTCGACCCTGGTGTCAGTGGAGGTTTTCATTGTCTCGTGGTATGTTCGCCCTCAGAACACTGAGAGGAAACCACAAGCAGCCTGCAACACGGCTGATGTATCGTTGCTTCGTCCTGACACCTAGTGGCTGCTGTAGGAACACTCTGAGGTGAAGTTGAATGTCAAGTTCAAGAATGAGCCTTGAAAAACCATCCCAGTGTTACAGTACTGAAGATCAGAATGTCATTTCAAGACCAAAGTTAGGGGGACATTGATGAATTGTCCAATAACTTCAACTAATTTCTATTTTTTCAGCTCTCACCTCTTCATATGCATTCAAAGAAAGTCAATGACGGCTGTCTGGATGTCCAACAAGTCTTCTGTAATTTGATGAGTTCATCTGCAAAGCATCTATCTATCTAAGTAAACTATATACTGTTTAGTCTTGGTCTCAACCCCACAAAGTCTTGGTGGTCTTGACTACAGCACTACTCCCTAACCTTCCATAACCCCCTTACTTACCCTGATCAGAGTCGTGGGGACTCGTGGGGTCGTAGAGGCAGAGTACACCCTGGACAAGTCGGCAGTTTCATCGCAGGACTTTGAAAATTTAAAACTGTGAACTTGTGCAAAGGAGTCTTGCGTCACCTTTTATTCAGCACTAAATAAACGTTGAACCTGATTCTGTCGCCTATAAAATATTTACAGCTTTCACTTTCTTAAATTTGGAGGAGAGACAAAAGAAGAGTCTACACCTGTGCAGCAGAGGTGAAGATATTATGACTTTTAGTCCTGAGTATCCAAAAAAAACCAAACACTGGATCCCTCCTGACAGAAATGTGAATAAAGTCACACTTGGAAGCAAATTGTTTCAACCTTTATTAAACATAGCTTGCAAGAGATAAATATTACAAAGTTATTTCCTCCAAAATTAGCTTATTTTTTCAATCAATGCATAATTGTCAATCAACTGGCAGTATTCAAACAGCATTATTTTCTTTTACTTTTTTGAAGACCGTTAAATATCAAGTATGTGCAAAAGGTCAGGATTGATGTAAGCAAAACAAAATAGACTTTTAATTAGTCTCGGTCGATTTCATCGTCGTCATGTTTCTGCTTCTCCCCCCCCAGATGTTTAGTTCAAACATTGTCAAACATTATGCAAAAAAAAAAAAAGAAAGAAAAAGAAGAAACGCTTCTACAGGTAAAAATTTGAAAAAAACTGGATAAAACTTTTTGATTTTCGCAATTAAAATGTTTCCCTGCATTAGCAACAACAACTAATAGAAGATAAAGCCAAACAGTTAGAGGACCGTAACGCGAAAAGTGATCACTGATTCAGGATTAAAATGAAAAACAAAACATCTTTAGAGGATTAGACCAAAGTTTCACTGATGTAAGATCGTACATGGATGGAAAATTTAGTGCCAAACTTTTGTATAAAACTGATCATTTTTTTTACGCCAACAGGTCTGAGACACGACCTGACGGTGACCTGACTCATTTACTACAAATCATGAAGACACGACTGACCATTCCTCACTGTCCACTTATATTTTCCTTTATTTCTTGTGTTTTTTTTTTGCTCATTCATCAAAACACTCGAATTTTAAAAGGTCCGTTCCCCAAAATTACAAACATCCTCTCACGTACAAATAATGTAGTTCAGACACATCTGTGCATCTCTTTCCAGAATCGACGCCCCTCCATGTGAAACTCCATGGATTTTTGCAAAGAGATGCTACTTCCTACTTTTCATTCTTCATCTGTCCAGCACATTTTTATTCTAAACTTTTGAACCTTTGATTGTTAAAGTTGACAGCTGAAGAATGACAGGAAATTCAATAGAGATGAGGTCAGGGTCCAAACCCTGGGGTTGTTGCGGCAAGGACTTGGAGCCTTTGCGAGCTACCAGGGCGCCTGAATGATGCATGATCTGACATGATTTGTAGCAAACTTGCAAAAAAAAACCCCAAAACAAACACCAGTCCGGTCCTTTAAGTGAGAGCGACACCGGATGAAACCATCAGTTCGGGAGGGTTCGTATCCATGTAATCCGACAGACACAGTGAAACATTCAAAGTGCTTTTTTATCTTGAGGAAACGACTCTGTAACAAACAAAATAAAATATTCAGACTCAGTCCTCCCGTTTGACCGTCTGTCTGAACCAGTGAGCACTTTCCTGCAAACTCTAACTAGTCCACAAACCAAAGCGAAATGCATCCAGGGAGATCGCTTCAAGAAGCAGGAGGAGGAAGAGGAGGAGGAGAGGAGGAGGAAGGGTGTGGAGAGAGGGATAAAATAAAAGAAATCCCAAACATTTTGCACATTTGTTACACAATAATACACAGTGATCACAAAACGAAATGACAAGCTTCACAATATTCATGGCTTTTTGTTTGCTTTTCTACACAATATACAACCATTTAATTTCTTTTTTCAGTACAAGGGAGGAAAAAATGCTTATGTACAATAAGTCATTATTACTTCAAACCTAGCAAATATCGTGTCATTTATTTCATAGTCAATACATTTGTTTAATTTTTTTTTTTTTTTTAAACTGCAATAGAAAGAAAAAAGTGAACTCAATCGAGACGTCAGAAAAACAAAAAACAAACAAACAAAAAAAAACAAAGAAGTGACTTTTTCCTTTTTTTAAATCTAAAAATTGAAATTTTTGAAAAGAATCTGCAGTCCAAATACAAAGGTGTGTGGATGCATCTGCAAAAAGAGCAAAGAGAGACAGGAGCTTTTTTTTTTTTATTTTATTTTTTTTTTGTCTTTACCTTTCTTAAACTTCGGCTTGGCAGCAAAAAGGAGATGCATGACGAAAAAAAAAAAAACATTGTTTTTAAATTAAAACTGTGAGTGGCAGTAAAAATCTTTTTTTTTTTTTGAATTTTTTTTTTTACCCCAGACGTTAGAAACACATGAAAATATATCTCTACATCCAATTTCAACTGTTTCACCAAAAAAGGGAAAATTGATTCATGTTTTTTCTATATTTTTTTTTTATATATAATAAACAAAAAAAATGATGTTTGAAGTGTAAACGTCAGTTTACGTCTCTGAATCTAATCCTAGGTAGTTTCATAGTCGTGGCCTTAAGTCTTTCCTTTACATTACACGCCGGGCTGTTAGTCGTCGGATGCGCTGACGGGCAGGTCTGGATTCCTCAAACTGATTTTCCTTCAACCAGAACGCGTCCATCTGACAGCCGGGCTGGATTAAATAATAAAAACACAAACCACTGTGCAACCTGGTGGTGGAGCTCCATCGAGGACTTTCATTGGAGAGAACTGACTGGTATCAACATACGGAAGCCCCAAGCGGTCAAACATTCATACATTTGATTTTCTCAATTATTGATGTCATTATGTCAAAAAAACTAATCTGGAGACGACGGGATAATTTTCACGAGATCTCAAGTCCTCCTGTTCCTCTGACATCGCTACACTGGATGATGTTTCCTGCAAATATCTCGAGAAAAAAAAGTGAAATTAACTCATAATCACGAGAAAAAGGGAGGAAATAAAATGTATGAATGAACGTCTGACCGCTCGGGGCTTCCATATTATTAGATACAGTGAGGATAGGATACATTTATAACATTACAGTAAAAGTGAAGAGTTAGAAAACGCAGTTATGTTAAAATGTTGAGTGTTTAAATTTCACCAGCTGACATAAATTTTGTTCAGAGCTCAGCTGGCTTGGCTAATTACAGAGTGTATTTATGTTCTGATTAAAAACTAACCAGTTCTGACGTGAAGTGCTCTCTGTATTTCAACTTTAACTACTATTTTAGAGTAGTACTTTAACTACTTTCGTGTGTTTGAGCTTCATCGTACATAACAACTGTGTGACTTCACTCAGCGTTAGAAGTGCATTGAGCTGAATTAAGATGAACGCAGACCTCTGCACAGACTTTTACAGGGTAAGTGTAATGTAACCAGATTCAAACAGAAAAATAACCACTGAAGTGCACGGAAACCGAAAGATAAACATGATAGACGCACTTTACGGCTGCCAGACGGCGTGTTTCACCCCCACGCGAACCCTCTGCGACAGCGTCGGCCTCGTGTCAACGATGAACCTGAACCTCTATGCGCCTTCCTGACACGGATTAGCCCATCCGAGACGTGTCTGTAAGCTGAAGGTCGAATCGTTTGACTGAAATGTGCGTCTCCTCGGAGTCTGAACTGCCTTCACGGCCTCTTGCGTCGCCGTGCTCTCTGAATAATACTGCACGCTGACTGAACACTGCTTGAAATGCCTGAGCTACTGCAAACCGGGAGCCCGCGACTCCCGAGGAAACCAGCGACGCGTTGTTTAGTGCACGTTACGTTGGGGTTACGCCAATATGAGTGATTGGGGGAGCCGCTGCTACACTTGACCTACTTGTTGGTGAGTTGTGCGACAGGACGCTTGGTGTTTAGTCCCAGTTTAAGTCTAAACTCTCGTCTTACGTTAAGTGGCAGGTCCAAAGACGTCTAAGTTTGGGACCTTTTAAACACGAGGTGGGGTCGCTTTGGTGACTTAAACTGACTAGTTATTGCTGGGTTCTCCAGACCGCGAGTCAGCGGCACCCTGTAATAGATGCTGGTCCAACATTTGCAGAGATCAACACTGGCAAGTAAAAATGACAGGATTATTCAACACACCTTGATGCAATCCCACAATACTCATAAAGACATCTCCGCCTGACCTCTCTGGGTTGGTTGGTTGGTCGGGCCGTCAAAAGCCAGCATCCAGACCTTTAGCCGCTCTCAGCTGTAACATCCTTTCCCTCATTTTTTCTTAAAAAAACCCCAAAACAAAACAAAAACATGTTTTTCCAATTGGAAATATGCAAAGTGCTCCTCTGGAGTGAGGCAACTTGTGTGCAGAGCATGCACACAATGATTGATCCATGTCTCTCTCCCATAAAAGATATAATCCACATCCTTTTTTCTTTTTTTTTTTTCTCTCCTCTGAAGCTAGGTATCTATACATAATCCATACAGATATTTCAATAGTTTCTGTTTTTAGCTATGTTGATTATTATCGTCTCCGGGGGGCTGATACCTCTCAGGTACGCCACCGTTTCATCAGGAGACGCCGCAAAAAAACAAAAACAAAAAAAACAAAAACAAAGAAATAAACCAAATAAAGAAGGGGAGGTTCGTCGTGGGGGAAGAGGAGGAGGGCGACAATCAGGAAACAATCTAAAAACCCAAATATAACAAGAGAAGGAACCCAGATTTCTAGGTTTGTAGATACAATTAATCCGCGGGTTTGGACGCACAAGATGTGCTCCGACCCTTCAGATCGTGAGTTTTTTTCAAAGAACGTGATGCCAAGAAGGAGCTGCTGGGTAAAAAGGGTTCAGTCTGTGCATACTGGTTAACCAAAGGTATCGAGGGGGGTGGAGCAGGAAGAGGAGGAGGAGGAGGAGGGAGAGGGGGCATGGTGGAGAGGGGATTAGGGGGAGGAGCAGGTAAGTGAGATGAGATGGAACCAGGAAGAGGGAGGTGGGGGGAGAAAAAAAAAATCCAACTCGGAGACCATCGTTTCCCCCCCTTTGCGAATTAAGTTTGTAGACAACCAATCCTCCGGCGCCTTCGTCGAGCTCCCGTCGGTCACGGCTGGAGTCCGTATCGACTGCTGGTTCCGCTGAAGGTAGGTGCAGGTCGGGACGTCGCTGCGTCTGTCAGTCCTGATTAGCACAACTTTACAGTATGTCCCGCGTCCGTCCGTCTTGGTTTGAAAAAAAGAAGAAGAAGAAGAAGACGGGGGAAAAAAAGAAAGAACAGGAGAGAGGAGGGCTGACGTCTGAAATGAAGATGGAGGATGGCGGGAGCCGACTAGCAAAGGAAAAAAAGGTTTTCCAAAAAAAAAAAAAAAAACTTGCGATCACATAGGATTCTCTTTTTGTACACGTCTTCGGCTTTTTGTCAGTCATTTCCAGTTAATTAGCTCGAATGGTAGCAGGAGGGCGGCGGCGGTGGCGGCGGCAGGCGGGCGTCCACGAGAAACTCCGGGTTGAAGATCTCGAGTGTGACGAGATGACAGAAAAACGCAGGCTCTCGATTTCACGTCCCTCCTCCCCTGACCTCCACCTGCTTCCTCCTCCATTTCTCAGAACGGGCTCTTCATCCTCTTTTCAAGAGCAAGCAGAGCAGTCACTAACTTAATATTGTCTGTGTGTGTGCGCGTGTTTCTTCTTCTTTTTTTGTTGTTGTTTGTTGTTGTTGTTCCTATCAGTATTTTCCACTTTGTTACTTCAAGTTAGCGAGCTAACACTTTTTACAAAGCTTTTTCAAAGTTGTTAAAACTTTATGTTGCATAGCAACCAGAATGCACCCTGTTGATCTTCTGTTACTAGCAATAGTCACGTCTAAGCATTAAAAAAAAAAAAAAAAATCGAGTGGAGAGGAGAGGAAAGAAATCCTATATGATTGTGGCCTAAAAGCGGCCCTACGATGACTCGCCGTCACTCCCCAAAGTAAAAGGAGACAACAGCGGAGAAACAAAACAAAACAAAGAAATGGACCAAACACTTATAAAAGAAAAAAAAAAAAGCATAATGAGTAATAGTAACTGAAGCAAAAATGGTAGTTGCAGGTATAATAATAGTGCTACCAACAGCGATAATAATGGGAATTATAATTGTTAACGCTGACGAAGAAGATTTTTTACTATAATAAGAACATTTGAGATGCACTGACAGTTTAGTGTCTTTGTCCGACTTGGTGGGTTTTTCATGGGTTGGTTTTTAAGGTAGGCACACGGACAGGCACTGCATGCGATGGGGAAAGGGTGGGAGTCGGGAGAGGGGTGTTGGTTGATCTGGGAGTGCTTCAGTATGGGGGTAAGAGGAGGAGGATGTGGGGAGGAAGGGAGGAAGGGGTGGTGGCTTCAGAAGAAGAGGAGGGCTGGGCGGGGCGAGGCGGGGCGGGGCTCATTTCTGTCCGGTGATGGACTGCGATATGGATCGAGGTGGGATCATGTCCAACAGGTACTCTCTCTGCCGGTCTGCTAAGCTGGAGCTCTTGTGGGCTCCAACCGCCGCTGGGTTCAGATAGGCGATATTTAACCCTGCGAGGAGAAGACAGACACACAAAGAGCACAGTGTGAGGTCCAACGACGGTGAGAGCTAACCATTTCTTTATCTCAGACAGGTTTTCTTTTAGAGTCCTAAACTCTACCGGGCACGGCTGCGACACGTTCGTGCGCGGCGTGGCCGTCAGGGCTGATCGTGCCGTTTCAGAGCCCAGAAGATGGTCCAAGAAATTTGTAATATTTTGACAATGTAATGTTTTTAAATGAATCCATTCCCTCGATGTTCCACTAGAGAGGTCAGGTAGCACAGAGGATCCTGTCAGTTTTCAAAATAAAACACCCTGTGCAGTCTCCCAATCGTAAAAAAGGGAAACAACTTAACTTACACAGCATATTTACTGCTGGTAGAAGCACATACACAAAGACTAAACCTGAGCTAATTAACTAAGTCTGGTGGGCAAAGTACTTCTGAAATGCTTCTGGAGTCTGTGCAGAACAAACCGAAACAACATGACGTCACACAGACGTGCCCGGTGGAAATCTGGCTTTAGCCCTCATACTACATGTTACTATTAAGTATATTTATTATGGCTACTATAGCCTTGCCTTTTGATGATGAAATCTGAAATGTAAAATACAGGACCTGGAAGTAGGAAAGTTTCAGGTAAGTTCAGGTAAAAACAGTGCATGTAGTGGAAACAGTGGAAACGGATTGTTACCTGAACCATGTGGACAGACTTTAATGGATCAGTACCAGCTACAATATAGCAGAATTATGAATCTGTGTTTTCAGTCTGGGGTACGAGACTCTGAGCTCACACGGAGAGGTCAGCGTGCTGAACCGACTTTTACGAATCTGTCGTCTCTTCTTTCTTTTCTTACAAACACTCGTGCAGCAGCTTCTCGTTGTTAGCCGGTGCTGAGCGTCACTGTTCAGACATCTCCAGCAGCGGGTCATTAATTCACGTTGATTCTGTGAGTAACCCGACGACAGGACGACACCGAACTCGTCGCTGCAGCTCTGACAGAGCAGAGTGAGGCGTCTTCTCTCTTGCTCATCGACTTTCTGTCAGTCAAAGCTTTTATTCACATCTTATCAGTTAGTTAAATTTAATAGTTTTGACCCAGGCTCTTCGGTGTTTCAAATCAAGCAGCTCATGAAAGACATCAGTTGTTATTTCATTGTGTCAGAAACATTAAAATCAACAGTTTCAGAAGAACCTGAGGTGAATCAGGCGCACGGGATTCGCTTGTACGTACCACAGTACGTACCTGGGATGTTGTAGATCTGGCGACGGCTGTCGTGCTGCAGTCTGTTGCTGCTACTGCTGCTGCTGCCTCCGCTGCCACAGTGCTTGGCACTAGTCATTCCCATGAGGCTGCTGGCCACTGACAGCTGGGAGGCCTGGGCGAAGTTGGACAGGACGCCTCGCGCCGAGTTGGACAGACCTCGCTGGAGGGAGGCTTGAGGCTGGGGAGCCTGAGGACATCAGTACACACGTCCAATTAACTCCGGCGTCAGTGCCACGCGGTGGCGGTTAATGGATTTAATCAATTATCAAGTACAGACTGCAGAGACTTGCTCCAAACACACTCGGTTAGGACGTGTGTCTTTGTTGTTTGCAATGATGTTTAATAGATTACTCAGTAGTAAATTAAAGTTGACGCACGTGTACCTGGCGGAGGGCATGATGCCGGATCATGGTGTCAGTCTTGGAGGCGTTGGGGCCTGTAGGGGCCGAGCTGGGAGAGAGGGCCGCCTGCTGCTGCAGCCTCTGTTCGATCTCCTAAGATGGGAGGCAAAGGCATCATTTAAGACCTCACATGTACGGTTTTTAACATTTTTAACAAGCTCTGAAAAGGGGGCGCCGTGGTGCTGACCTGCTCCTGCTGCAGGGCCTTCACGAAGGCGTTCTTCAGCCTGTTGGTGTGCTCCGCCTTCAGAGCCTTCTTCTGATTGGACGTCATGCACTGCTCGCAGAGGATTCGCCCGCTCTTCTCTTGCTTCCAGTGGGGGGTGAAGTCAGTTCTGCACTGGGCGCAGAAGAAAGGCTCCATGCGGGCCAGCGTCCCTCTGAGTTTACCTACAGAGGAGACAACAGGTAGACCATGTGAAGCCCAGGTGACGTTGTTTGGAGTCGGTTTTCTCCGAAAAGCGATGCTTACCCTGACTGTCGAGCACGCTCTGCACCACCTCCTCCAGGCCCACCATGTAGATGAACTCGCTGTTGGCGGCAGAGGGCAGGAAGTGGAGAAGTGGGGCGGGGGGTTTGGGTGGAGGGATCTCCAGCAGGGTTTTCTCCAGCTGCTTCCTCAGGGCCAGCTTGGCCGCCGCCTGGCTGCTGGCCTGGTCGGCCATGGAGCTCACTCCTCCGCTGGCCGAGCTGGACATGGTGGACGGGCTGACGGCCGAAGCTCCGCCTAGGCCACCCGCCACCCCGCCGGCTCCCGCTGCTGCCGCCGCCTGCATGTGGGCAAGGTTCATGTACATGGCGCTGGAGCCTGAGCGCTGGGAAGCTGCCACCTGCTGGCTGGCCTGTGGGGAGATTGAAGTCACATTTTGACGTCACCAAAAACACACAAAGCATCCAAGTCAGGAGAAATCTGGAATAATTTATCTGTTCATTTAACCGAGATGTTCCCGCTCCTGTAGCACTGTGGGAGGGGAGAAAAGAAACGAGAGCACTCTGGTCAACTTCTAGCATCAGCCCCTTAGAGAGCACCACGGAGCTCCGTCCTGACAACTGTACTACTAAAATAAAGTTGGAGGTTCATAGATTTAGCATGTCCAGTTGTTGGTAGTGCTCAGAGAGGAGGTCCTCTCTGAAGAGCTGGAGGTCTTCAGGAGGTTTTTGAAGGTAGAGAGGGACGCCCCTGATCTGGTAGGACGTTCCACCAACGGGGAACAACAGACGAGAAAAGTTTGGACTGCCCTGAGCGTACGGGTGGCAGAGCAGGTGGAGGAGCGCAATAGTCCGACAGTGTCATGCGTCTGCAGACCTCCAGCTTCAGAGAAGACCTCCTCTCCAACACTACCAACAACTGGACATGATAAATCTATCCGTCTCTACAACTGTCACTTGTTTCCATAAGAGCAGTACTTATTGCTGTCCTTGTCACACTGTACCTCGATTGTTTCCTTGTTTTGTAAGCTGCTTTGGATAAAAGCGTCAGCTTAATGACTGAATGTAAATGTAAATGTATGCAGCTACAACACAAAACATACATCACTGTTTAGGCAAACAGAGTGACCATATGACTGCTGAGAAAAATGGTGTTGTTCCACTGCAGTTTTAGTGATTTAATGTGACTTTAAAAGAGGTTTTCTTACTTCTGGAACAGAGCCTGGCTTCACTTTGGCTCAGTGTGACGGCCGTGAACAGCTGTACTGTAGATTTACAAGTAAAGCATGCTGCGGATACACTGCATCAGATACTGACTCGACTGGATGCGCTGCTCGCTCTCTCTCTCTCTCTCTGAACTGATTTTACTCTAAACATCGCTGCATCGTGCAGCAGAGAGCTTGGTAATGACTCCATACCTGTTGGTAGCTGACTGGATTGGCCATGCTGGAGCTGGAGCGAGACATCCCGGGCTTGGAGGAGACCCTCTGGCCCTGCAGCTGAGCAGGGTTTGGGGCGATCACTCGCTGGGACATCAGCATGGGCGGCAGGTTGGCATTGGCTGCTGACCTGATGACTGTGTGACCCTACAGAAAATAAAAAAACAAAACAAAGAGGAGGTTAATGAATGTGTGAGGTGTTTCTAATATTTGGTACATCCGTGTCACTCAGCTTCACGCAGTCTGGTCTGTCCTCCTCTGGACTGACATCACACCTGTTGTTCCTGAACGTTCCTGTGCACGTCAGGATCTTTGACTTTTGTTTAAGTTATACTTCATATAAAAAGGTTCTACCCCTGCAGGTTGTAATCTTTGTTTGGACCAACATGAGAAGCGCTGTGCTCCAAATCACCTGAATATTACGGCGTTACCTGAAGTTCCACTGGAACATCGGCGTAAAAGGAGGAGGACCAGCAGCGCAGTCAGACACAGGTGTGTTTAAGTACGTAATCCCAGATTACCACGGTGTTTAGCTGCGTTCACTGCAGTGCCGTACGCGCTGGGAGCTTCTTTAATGTCATGTGATCGTCAAACCAGCGTGGAGCCGAGATGTTTACGCTCATCAGTATGAGACAGCACTACTGAACTACTTTCCATATTCAGGAAGTAAAACTACATCATCCTCATGTAATAGTATCTAGATTTTTACACATTTATCATTTCAAAACTTTTTGACTTCTTTGTAGATTTTTCAGACTTATTTGACGTGTCGGGATGTAAACTAACCAGAGCTACGTATACTTGTATTATTTCCCTTTAACATATTGATTAAATAGTATTATTATAATATTGTTACTCCCATATTTTGTATATTTTTATCAATAAGAACAGAAAAATCAGTATAAAGTTATATAATTACATTTTCACAATGTATGTGCAGCCTCGTTTATTCACCATTTTCACAGAAACGACGATGAACGCAGACATAAACGTGATTTCCTTGCCTCATCTACCCCTCTATCTACATAATGTTTAGACGAGGTTAATATTTGGTTATTTGTGATGATCTGTATGTTTCCAGTCCATGTGTGCGTTGGACGGCATCAAGCTCGCTCTCACACAGAGGTAACATTCTGGCTGTCTGCCCCAAACACCGTGAGAAACAATCCATTTTTATTTGATTTATTTTTGGAAATTTTGACTTGTATATTTTAGGAAACAGAATCGGGTGAATGGTCCACATTTATCTAGACCTGTAATGCAACATGTAACAATATGATCATCATGTTTAAGTCCCAAACTAGAAGATCTAAACCATGAACATAAAAGTCTGTTTCAAACATTATAAAATATAAGATACTCTTTTTAATACTATAATGGAGTCATTTAACATACTGTAACCTCCATGAAAGGTGGACGTTGTGTGAGCCTGCCAGCTTTAGTGAGCGTCCATATTAAAGAGGGACTTCCTCCCTTCATGTACACAGATCTGGTGTCAGTGTCGTGGATGGAGATTATTCACAGTGCGGGCAGCAGAGGGCAGCAACGGCTCGGTGAGTAAACGGACAACAAACCAGGCAGAACATCACCATCCATACAAAACAAGCTGATAAGACAATCCTGCGCACACACACACACACACACACGCAGAACCATCCATAACCACAGAGATCTGCTGAATTTTTAATACCATCTCAACATGTAATGGAGGAGCGAGGCTACGTCATTCCAGAACAAAGGCTTCCAGCAGGAGGCCGTCTCATAATCAGAGCGGGACCTTCTACGAACCCATTCATCCTCTGTAAACCCCGTCCTCTCTCACATAACAGACCTCATTCAACAGAGGGCTGAGGAAAATCTTTAAATAAACCGAGCTGACGAGACCTTTCGAGGCTTTAGATTGATAACGTTCACCTCTGGAAAAGGCATCTGTGCTTCGTTATTTTTTCTCTTCTTTGTTGGAACTCGCCCAAACAAAATTTAAGGGTTGTAGTCGGGAAGACCACTTTAGGTCGAGTCCGAGCCAGGAGTGAGCGGAGTCAAATTTAATTGAAATAGTCGAGAGACTGACATAAATACAGTCCTCTCCCAAAACCAAGCTTCAACAAGGACTTTCTGTACCGTTAGCAGAAGTCTTCCGGTGATTTAGAAACGTAAAGTGACGGAGACTCACAGGAGACAGATCTTATTCAAATATAGTCAAAATATGGACGGCAGACGCTGAGATAGCCTGAATTTAATCTAAACTAGACCACGCTACATTTCCCACAGTTCAAAGGGTTAACATCTTCCCTTCAGACTCCACACCTCGAAGGTTTTCTGGAGTTATTTTCTCAGACTTGGCTGTTTGTCTGAGCGGTGCGCGACCAGCGGACCGGTCATGGTCAGTCAGTGGAGTGGAGTCACCCTTTAATTTGAGAGCAGGCTGTGTTTCCCCCACCGCAGTCACTCAGGACTAATAATGTTGTTGAGGTAGCGGGCAGACTTTAAAATAAAACCTGCTTGAGTAATGTGCCTCTACTTGAGAACATATTCTGGTCACACACACACGCACATAAATTACTCATTTGGATTCAAGGCCACGAGAAGAGAAACAACAAACACAAAGACCGACACAGATTCGAGATAATCAAAAGTTGTGCACTTCAGTTCGGAGTCATGAGTCAGTGCAAACCAGAGCTGAACCCGTCTCTACGCTTCTTTTGAAGAAGAAGAAGGAGGAGTCGGGAGTGATTCACACCTTCACTCTGCAGGCGTACAAATCAGGCGGTTTACCTGTGCAGTGCGGAGGTTTTGGGGCTCTGGGTTGTGCAGGCCCGGCCTCACAGGAAGCTTCCCCAGGCCAGGAGAGCTGTGGATGGGAGGAGGCTGCACAGAGGACGCGGCGTTCTGGACCACCGGGACCTGCAAGTGACCATCGACACCACATCAGCAGTGTAACCTAAACTAACGGCTCAGGTGATGCTAATGTTTGGCACTTTTAATACTCATCACATATTCGTTTAAAACAGTTTACGTGTAGATGTGGGATCAGTCTTTGGTCAGAGGAAGTAATCAGAGTTATAAATGCTTGCCATGACTTAAATAACACTTAATCCTGTTTGACCCTGACCAGTCAGAGCTTGCCGTCTTTCACATCTTGTGTGACGTACATAGGTTATAGGTTAATGTAGTTAACTACGACTAGATGTGAAGAAACATTTTAGTTACTGTGACTGATGTGTGACGCTTCCCCTTCTTCCACCTGACCAACAAATTACAACGAAAAACTACAACAGAAACTAATAAAATCTCAACTGAAACGAGCAGACGCACCCTGGGAACTAATTAAAAATAAAATAAGAATAAAAAAATATAAAACTAGAATAATTCTGGTGTTGAGGGTCGACATTACAGTTCCACCAGACCTCCTCGTGTATAAGAAGTCGTCAAACAGAGATATATAGCTTTTGGTCAGGATAACATGAGTTGTCCACTATGACAGCTTCCTAACACCCCATGTCTGTCAGGCCGGGGCATTACGGGGCTGATATTAATCCTTCATAGTGATCATGAACTTTTTAAAATCAATCTAAAACTATCATGCGGTGCTTACAGAGCGTCAGGTCCGCCGGGCGTCTCGTCTGCGTGCATATCAAAGACGCGCTGTGGAGTTTGTTTTGAAACAAAAGCTGGAAAGACGGGTAGGTGTCCAGCTGATTGGAAGACCAGTGGTTGGCATCCGCACGGTAAAAATATATTATTTAATCTTTATATAAAGAAATGTGCGTTAAGATGAAGCAGCGCACCGAGGGCGAGACTCCTCATGAAACCAGCTGAGGCTCAGAAACACAATCAAAGATATGAAACACTAAAGCCGAGTGTGATGTGTTGTACGGAGGCTTCACCATACAATAACAGGCATGTTTATGGTTTATATGAATCATTCCCAGCAGTGGAAGAAGGGGAGGTAAAAGTTTAAAAACACTGCTATCTGGGCTCCAGACAGGAACTATTAGAAAGAGAAGTGTGGATGAGGAGTACAAGCTTTCCACTAAATTAGCTCTGGTTCCTGAGCCGGTTCCGTTCAGGATATAAATAATCTTTTTAGGAATAAACCTGGCTCCTGTGTGAACTGTCTGTCACCGAACAGGGTCCGACTCCACTGCTGTATTATAACTTCTGTCACGATGGTAAGTAGTGAGAGGTAAAAGGTAAGCCAGGCACAAAGTTAGTCAATAGAAATACTCAAGTAAAAGTTAAAGCACTTTAACATTATACTTAAGTACAGTACTGGAGTAGAAGTATTTTCCAGCAGCAGACAGGCTGAACTTTACTGATGCAACACAGTGTCCAGCAGTGTAACCAGTCTGTGTGTGTGTGTGTGTGTGTGTGTGTGTGTCTGTGTTATCAGCAGCACTGACCTTCTGCACCACGTTCTCCTTCTGCATCTGACTCTGTCGGAGCTTCTTGAGCAGCACCAGGCGAGCCTCCTCCAGACGCAGCTCCTCTCTCAGAGCTTTGATCATCTGCTGCCTCTCCTCTCCTGTCTTACCCTGGAACACACACACACACACACATACATATAGATATATATACACACACACACACACAAAATCACAGTGACACATGGTATCCAGATGGCAAATTTAAGGAAACTTATTACACACCTTTGAGCTAAGTAGCCTGCCTAAACACACATTTAAATAAAAGGAGTTGCAGTCTGATCTGTGTGTGTGTGTGTGTTTATTTACAGGTTAGATTACCTCTTATGTATTCTATAATCATTCATGATTTTCCATGTGATGTGCCACTCTACGCGGCGAGGCCCCTGTTGTGCGCGCTCTACATCTTTAATCTCTCAATTAATGCACTCATTATGTTGATTAATCCAGCGCTACAGAGACGTTAAGGTCGACAGCCGTGGCTCCGACGTGTTACGCGGGTAGGTCTTTTACCTTGAACATGTCCAGGTTGGCCTGGTGCAGGCGCTCCTCGGGGCGAGGAGTCGTTCTGGGACTGGACGCCTCGTTGTCTGACAGGATGATGACGTCCGGAGACGGAGTTCGTCTGTCATGGTCCGCCTCACTTGGTGGGAAAAACAAAAACATACCGTCAACCCTTGGAACATGCATGTTCATCATTACATTTGCCAGTTTACACCTTAGTTTGGACATGAGGCTTTATTCAGATGTTTGTCGGGCAGAGTTGGATATGTGGAGCACCGTGACCTCTAGGGGCCACAGGCAGGGCTGTCAGGGTGGCTTTCACATTTATTTTCACTATTCTATACCTTTCTTTACATTTCGGTTTAGTAACCAAGGTGCAGCAGCGTTTATAACCTTCGTGTATGCACGGAAAGGGGCTTGAAAGATGCGTACGCAATGCCAAGCAGCGCTGAAATGTTAACAAAGATTGCCACGGTGTGTCACGTGGCAGCTTCTGGCTCGCCTTTGGTCGATATTAACCTCGGAAATGCCTCGACCACGTCGCCTAAATGATGGGATTGTAATCGTCGGAGACTGCGTGACAGAGCGCAGGTAGATCTCCATCTCAATCTTCTAATGCCGAGCATATTCCGCCGACTGAGATTTCAGTTGGTTTTAAAAATCGTCTTTGTGCAGGGCGGCTTCAGTGAACACATGACGGAGCGCAGTGGAGATGCTGCA
The DNA here is from genome assembly GCA_036365135.1 of Miichthys miiuy. NCBI lineage: Eukaryota > Metazoa > Chordata > Actinopteri > Sciaenidae > Miichthys > Miichthys miiuy. The sequence goes on along the minus strand of CM071614.1, from coordinate 21,500,351 downwards.
GCAGCACACACACACACACACAAACACACACCGAGTGTATAAATGAGAGAATAACCTGGATGCAGCCGTGGTTTGGGTTTGTCGTCTACATATGGTGTGTTTTACACACACACCACCAGCCCGTGCTGTTCTGTTTGTAACATCTTTGCTGCTCTCCACAGGAACAACATGTACGTCTATATTCATGAAAGCTTCTCCATTGAACATGTATGGTAAATTGTGGGAGTGCACAACTTAATTGTAAACTTCACACGTTAACTTTTGGTTTGGATCATGATGCATCAGATATCTGGAAAGATTTCCATCTGGTGGAGCGGTGCAGTCATAAAAAACATGGAGTCCTTTAGTGGAAACATTATAGAGCTTCATTAAAGAAAGCATTCAGACCCTTTTAAGTCTTAATGTACAGACTTTGGCCAGTTTCTCCTGTTCTTCCTGGTGTATCCTCTCAGACTCAGACTGGATGACCCTCTCTACCTCAGAGACCAGACTGACTGTCCATCCTGCTGGTTCTTCCACTCACACAATGACCACTCGGCTCCCTGACTGAGGAGACCCTTCTTGCCAGGTTAGTAGTGAGTTTTTGGGGGGTGTCCAGCTGTAGGAAGGTGGTTCCAGACACTGTTCTCCTGGGAAAAGTCAAAGCTTATACCCTCACGCAGTTTGATCGAGGAGGTCTACAGAGAGGCTTTTTGCTGTCACGAGCACTGTGGGTTGTGGGAATTGACATACGCAGATGTGTTCTTTCTAAATCGTGTCTAATCTACTCAATTTGCCACAGGTGGAGACGCACCTGAGGTCCACGTGGAGTGCCAAACCGAAGGCTCTGGGGTGCTTGACGTTTGCATTTATGGATTTATGATAAATTAAACGCAATTAACTGTGCAAAAGTGAACACTTTCTGAAGCTGCTGTTTTTTGAAGTGTCCGCCAGCGGAATGAAATGACATGAATCGACTGACTGAATACCCCTCGCTTCACTAAACAAAACTATGAATAAAATATTCCATATTTTGGAAATAGAGCCCACTAAATGTTACACAGCAGACCTTTAAACACAGATTCTTTCGCAGATTTTGCATTATCATCATATTAAACTGAAATCAAACTGCTGGTTTTAATTCAAAAAAACGAACACGTTATAGTTTTGAACACGGCAAAACGAGATTCAAGCAGAGTTCTCTGATGATTCTCTCTGCTCTGTATCCGCGCAAATACGACCACAGGCTCTGACAACAGAACTCTACATTATAGATCAGGTTTTCAAAGAAACAGTAACGAGGGATAAAATTAGGGATGAAGCTCTCGTTTTTTTGTATTTCAAAGAGTGCAATTATCAAACCGCAGAGTTGTGATATTGATTATAGCCCGTGGTCTTACCAAGTTGTGCGAGGTGAAAAGGTTTAGCCTGCAGTCCTCACCGGCTGAGAAGAGAGATGTGCGGACTGGCCAGTGAAAGTGAAACTCTGGGCTGTTGTTTGGTCAATAAGCTCTGTGCGTGTCCAAAGATGGGTTTGTCGAGGGTTTGTCATTGCAGCACGTCGTTTTCAGACAGCTAGTGAGCAGCTTGTCATCAGCTGACCGACAGCTGGAGGACAGCGAACATGATTCAGTGCGGTGCGATAGCTCGTCCTGTCTTTGACGCTAATTCGAGCTCAGAGTCGAGCTGTAAACACAGTCCAGTCACATGCTACTTAACTTTGCATTTTGTCTTTATTAATGCTAATTTATTGTTAATGCTGAGCTGACTTTGAAGTTTTCTATTGATGTTTTTTCATTTAGAAACAGGATTAAACTGTAATTATGTGTGGTAAATGTTTGGTGCCGGAGTGATTTCCTTTAATATTTTAGATCTGCTCCCCAAATCTTTCAACGCTGCACAAAGACGGCGGGTCAAAGTACTAATTGTAACTAATCACTAAGGCTGTACCAGCTTCTTTTTTATTAACGCTGGCATTCGAATGCTGCTCTATGCTCTCTATGAAAATGTAGCGACAAGGATATTTCACTACATCTCCGTCTGTGTCACGGATGTAAAGACCTGCAGATCTGTGGTGTCTGTTTGACTGAGGGTGGGGCTGAGCGACACACACACTATGCAGAGCAGAGAGGCACACTAGACTTTGTTAACTTGCTCAGATTTGGTCATTTTTCTGGTTTATGTGCTTCTAAATATGTAAATATGCTACGTAGTACGATTGGAAGTTTGCACGGGCGTTTTATTTTGAAAATCAAACGATTCTCTGAATCGGAGTCTGACTTCCGGCCAGCTCGAGCTGCTCTGTGCAGATTTGTCTGTCAAAAATCGAGCAGCCATGAATTCTCGCCAACCAGACCAGACAGCCTGCTTCTGAATGGGTTTGGGGTTTGAAACATTGGCTACGACGCAGCTAAACTCGACCGCAGCGCATGCGGTGGAATTTGGCCGTAATGCCGCTCCTCCTCTTCATTCGCTCTCTAGCTCGCTTAACCACCGCTGCTCTCCCTTTGAACGGCGCGTTTATAACCAACAAATCCTCCTCGCTCTGCCTTCAGGTTGATCATTTCACTGTATTCAAATTGAGGATTCTGTTGCAGGATATTTGTGGTTTGTTGATGTCATAAAATATGACGACAGACATTTGAAGCTCCAAACTTTGAAATGTGAAAAACATTCTGCCTCATAAAAACAGGCCCTGGTGTGCTTTTATGACAACCATGAGTCACCGAGAGCTGCAGCCTGCGGGTTTTCACTCCGACCGAACGCTCCACCCACTGGTTAGCACTCTTTCAGGTAGACTGGACTCTGTGAATCGACTGCTGGAGGTGATCAATAGGCCCTTTTTTTTCCACAGAACACATGTTGACATGAGACATGGGGGACGCACAGGTGGAAATAATCAAATGAGTGATGGCCGAATTCACTTTCAGGGGGGCTGCCATTGTTCACGCTGGCTCACCGTCACACTGTCATGGCTTACTGGGACACTTGAATAGAACGGAGCCATTGTTAATGTTATTACTAACACCTGTCCTTTTTTTCCTACTATGACAAGCCCAAATGCCTGCTGGGAAAAAGATCTATTGGAATAAAAGCCTGCAGACTGTTAGCACTTTGAGGCGCATTGTTGGACGCCTCTCGCTTTATAGAAAATACACAGTATTTTCTGCAGTTCTGATGAGACAATGGCGTGTTAATTTATTCTGCTGTGATGATAAATGGTTTGGTATCTTTCAGAAATATTAACAACAACGACCAACAGTGAACTTTCGAAGGACACAATATCCTCAAATGACAAATTACCTTCACATAATATCAGGAATTTGAGCTAAATTCGTTACTCTCACCATCTTCTCCCTGCGCTCATATCCACGGGCTCATCCAGCATGTTCTCCTTCCCGTTCTTACTGGGTCCAACGTGGCCGCCGTGGCCGCCCAGCCTCAAACTCCCGTTCAGCTTCTCCTCGTAAGCGGCGCCCATTAGGCTCTGGTGGTGGAGGCTGCTCGCTCCGGGTCCCTTCCCGTCTCCGAGTGGCCCAGCCACCTCCAGGGCCGCTAGGTCAGCAAGGTCCTTGCGTTTAAGTAGCGCCAGCATCTTGAGGCGCTCCATGGCCTCGTGGCCCTCCATTTTGAGGCGCTTGGCCAACGCCTCCTCTCGCTCGCTGGGTGACTCCAGGCCTCGCTTCAGCAGGTTGAGCCTCAGCGCCTCCTCAGACATCCGCTCCATCCTGGGGAGGAGAAAGGAGTGGACAGAAGGGTTAGCAGAGACACAAATACACTTCTCCATGTAAATACACACATAAATAAAAATAGGAACCAGAGGCACACGACAAATGACCATAAGGAGGTCGAGCCTTTCGAACTCTGAGTCCAAACTAACTACAGCCCCACCTGAGGTGGTACTAGATTGTCACAGGGTCACCAAGATCCTTCAGACTCATCCTCTAGAAACCATGAAATCCATTCTTGCTGAAACATCCCACTCATTGTGAAATCCAACTGCTGGCACAGCAAAAGAAAGCAAACAATGTACAAAGGGGCACAGCGGGGGAGCGTTCCATATTGGGCACCCAAGCCAAATAAAAGCCTTAAATAACTAACTGATGTAACCCCGGTGACCTGAGAGTTAGTGCAGTGAAATGCAGCCGGGGATGCAGCGGGGATAAATAAATAATCAGACAATATGAGCAGCTGATGGTAAGCTCATTCAGATGGAAGTGGGTTAAACACAGTGGGCTAAGAATAGCCTGGATCTCTGTACTTGATGGTGACAAATACATCTGAGAAATGTTTGATGCCTCCGTGCGTGCATGCATGCATATGTGTGTGTGTGTGTGTGGGAGGGAAGACTTTTATAAGGGCGACAACATGTCTTCTGAGCACATTAGATTAGTCACGTGACTTGGCTTCAGCACGGGGGATGTAGGAGCGACGGACCAATTGAGAAGCTGCAGTGGAAAGCAGAAACAGTCACTGTAGACTTCCTGCAGGCCTCGGGTTCAAATCTATAACTCTTTAAAGTCTCGCTGCAGATGTTGCTGACCACTGGAAGTAGCCTACAGTCTCATCTGGACTCACAGTCCTTCATGAGTCCTGATGAGTGGCTTCTACAGTTACTGCGCCGTTTTGTGCAACATTAAATCTAAAACAGTTTTTTTTTTCCTGAAATTGATCTACGCTGCAGGAAAACTCTGTGCAATAAAAATCACAACTTTTGGATGTGGCTGCAACATGTCGACCCCAACAAGATAAAATGTGGAGATACAAAGGATATCCAACAGTACATGTTGGCCTCAGTGGATTTAGGATAACAAACAGAGTTAGTAAAGTAAATGGACTGTACTTTTAAAGAGTCTTTCTAGTCTTCGGACAACTCAAGGCGCTTCTGCACTGCATATCTCATTCACCCAATCATTGGCTTCCATGCAAGGTGCCATGCGGACTGGAAGAGCTGTGGATCGAATCCACCATCGCTGGACGGACACGCTCTACCTCCTGAGCCACAGACGCCTAGTTTATGTACCGATTCATGCGCCTGACTTTGGAAGCTGTGCTCGTTGTAATAGCTGGTGGTCGGACTGAACCAAGCGGCATCCCTCCAGTGCTGGGAAATTAAGCCAAGGAAGAAGTGCTAAAAAACTGTAATGCTGCAGAAGTGAGTCAGTCGCCATAAGCACCTGTATTAAAAACGCCCAAATGCTTGATTGACAGGTAAGTGCCCAGGCATCATTCGGCCCGCTTCAGGTCCGCAGATGATCCACATATTTGCTGATATTTAGATTAACTGAGCAGTACATCCAACATGGTGGCAGCTAGCGCCACATATTTTCGGCTTCGGAAACCTACGGGTGACCTCACTTCAGCTCTGTCCCGCTGCTCAAAAACAAAGAAGGTGGCGACTGGGCACCGTTACCCCAACTGGGTTCAAACTTTCTACCAAGAAAGAGGCAGATGATTCGCTGAGCACCTAAACACAAATCCACATTTCAAAAAGATAACAATCTGAAGCAGTTTTTAATGTTTTTTTTTTTAAGGACAAAACACACATTTGAGCATCTATTAATCAATATGACTGCAGACTACTGTGAAAATCTCAGGTTTACTTCATGAAATCAACATTATTGAAGTGTTTTAATGGATGTGATTCGTACCAGAACGTGTCCCGTCCTCTGTGTTTTCTGTCCGACATGTTTCCTGAGCACCTAAACAGAAATTCACAGTTCAATGGTCACAATCTGAACCAGTTTCAAATGGTTCTACAGAGTAAAACACACCACCCTCGTACCGGCGATTTGGCGCGTTTTAGCTTGTTTTCTGCAAGTTATGATCGATCAGTGTGACTGCAGACTGCTGTGAAAATCTCGGGTTTCCACTTATACTTCCATACTTCATGGAATCAACATTATCGATTTGTTTTAGCTGATGTGATTTGTACCGGAACGCGTCCCATCCTCTGCGTTTTCTGTCCGACATGTTTGACTGTAAACGATGCAGTGTTTTAGTTTTTTTTATTTTTTAAAGGTGTGAATCTGCAGGCTTCTCCTCCTCCATCAAGACAGACGGTACATCGCTTGTGTGTGTGTGTGTGTGGCCAGACGACAACATGCAAATGGATGCTTTCATTTCCAGCGCTGCGGCGCGGCTTTAACAAACACCTGGGCCGACACCGAATCTGGCAAAGAAATAAAAATAAAATAAAGTCATGTAACGCCGGAGTGTCAGAGGCTGTAATTCAGGTGGAGATTTAATTGGCCCTGTTATCACTTAATCAGCTTCCTATTAGCAGATTATTCCTGCTGGTGTCGTTCTATCGTTTCCCCTCATCTATTGTATCATGGTGCCGTGGCTGCCACCGCTCTAATCTGTTCATTCTGTCCTCCTCTAACGTCTCTGTTATCCTCCTCACATCTACAGCAGCCTCTTTAATACAGGGAGGAGTCTTAATGATCGCACAACGCGGCCCTCCCCGCCACTTCTCCTTCTCCTTCTTCTTCTCCTTCTTCTTCTTCTCTAATTAATTTGTGACGCAGCTGCAGAACCTGCTTGTCGCCTCCATTTGCTGAGAGAAAAACACAAGCGGCTCCCTGCAACCTCTCGGCCGAGCCTCCACCTTTAATGAGCCAGAGAGCACCGCTGAGAATGGCGCTGATGAGCCAATCACGGTTGGCCTTGGGCTGCGCGTCAGTAACTGGCACCACACACCCTTCCCCTCCCTCCTCCTCCTCCTCCTCCCCCTCCTCCCTCCCGGCCACTGCCGTCGCCGCCGCCTGCCTTTACATAATATAATGACTGTTTCAGTCAGCTGCTACACAAGCCACACTCTTTTCTCCCTCTCTCCTCAACCACATCCCCTCTCACCAACACCGCCACCGTCGTCGCTGCCGCCTCCCATAATCCCTCCCACTACCTCCCGCCCACCCCACCCCTCTTTGCTTGCTTGCCTGCTTGCTTTGGGCACTCTGCCAGGCCAATGCAATAAAGGAAAAAAAAAAGAAGAAAGAGACATGGAAGGAGAGAGAGGGAGAGAGGTAGTAAAGAGGAGAGGGTGGAGGTTGATAGAGGGCGAACGTTGCTCCACCTAGAGCCAAAACCACACTTCTACTTAAAGCCCGAGACAAAGTTGGACAGGTAGCCGGTCCTCAGCAGAAATCGGACACTCAGCTCAGGAGGAAGTCGTCAGCAGACAGACGCCATCCCGACATCCACGTACGGCGCAGCATTCCAGCAGAAGGCAGGCATTTTTGTAACCCCCGTCTCCTGCTCCTGCTCCAGCTGTACAGTACCACAAAGAAACCCCTCCCTGCTCCTCTCTACCCTCCCCCAATTCCTCAAACCCTACGTCTTTTCCTCACCCCACTCACCCCCACACCCCCTTTTCACTGTAAAAATAAACACATGCTTACTTTCAGGGGCCCCTTAAATGTAGCCAGAGCTGAGGGCTTCATTTGTTCATATTACACCAGCCAATCAGGAGTGGATACGGAGTCTGTGTAGGCATGTGCGTGTGTGTGTGTGTGTGTGTGTGTGTGTATGGGGGGTAATAAAGGAGTGACACAGCCAAGATACACTGTGAGCGCAGGGATTTTTTTTTTTTCCTTCAACTTGCGCTATCCTCGCTCTTTGTGTGTAGGCTGTGTGTGTGTAGGTCTAGAGGCAGAGATGGCAGCTCTCTCCTGACATAATGCCAACTCTTAATTCCCTCCTCCCATCCCCCCAACATATACACACACACACACACACACACCATGTTCTTTATGCACAGAGCTGTCGATCAGATGGCTGCTGCTAAAATGTCCTCCTGAAGAATTCAAACCAGCGGGCCTTTTGCGTCACCGCTGGCACCTTTAAAGTCCACTGTCGCGTGCCCTCCTCCCTTCCTCCTCCTCTCCTCTGCCCTGTCCTGGTGTGTCCTGGTGTGTGGCTCAACACCAGGTTAAACACAGCTCGCCAAAACAGGGGTGGGGGGCCCTCATTGTCAGCTGACTGAGTGTAATGGTAATAAGGCCATTTGCAAATGCACTGAGGAATCTGCTGCTCATTTCACGCATGATCTGCATCATGACAATTCATTTGGCTGATGCAACTCCACTCCTCCCCGGTCCGCCTTCTGTCTCTCCTCCACCACCACTACTACCACCACCTCCAGCTCCATCTCCTTCTCCTGGACTTAAAAAAAAACCCAAAACACACACACACACACACACACACGACCGGGGGAAGCGTTCTGTTTCACTTTTCAACTGTTTGATTCATTGGTGGATGTCGGGGAGGTGGTGGTGGTGGTGGGGAGCTTATCGCTGAGGTGCAGGAGCCAGATGTGTCAGCCATGACTTCCCATCTCTACCCGAAGACAAAAAAAAAAAAAAAAAAATGTGCCAAACTACTGATCCGGCGCTGCAAATCACCAACCGCCTCCGTTTGTGCCATTAATCCCATCGTCAAAATGGTGGTGATGGGTGCAAAATGGCGGCACAAAAAAACTGGCAGGAACCCCGAACCCAAAAATCAATATCGTGCACCTCTTTAATCAGACGCTGGGTTTTTGTTTGTTTTCCTTTGTGACGAGTGCTGTCGTCGAGCCACAGGTAGGACATGTAGAATCATTTTAGGTGGAGGGGATTCGATCACCACCACGCCTGGTGGCTGTAACGGTTAAAAAGCTTGCGGGGGTGGCGCGATGTTTAAGGTGCCAGTGAGACAATCAAATACGATTCTGGAGGTCGAGTACGAGTAACAGATGAAGGCTTATCAAAACACTTACTGACAGACAGGACTTCGCCTCTCCGGTAGTTGTCTTGGGGCAACTATTATACGATTGGTGGCAACCTGCTTTGCTGGGCTGCCCCGTGTTGAGCTCGCAAATGAATGACAGCGCTCAAGGCCAAACAGAGTTGCCTCCGGGAAAAAAATGATGCCAGCCTTATCTGGACCCACAATGAACCCTTTTGTCGCCGCTCCACGTCAAACTCTACACGTTGGCTTCGGTTGATTTAGGTTGACCATGAAGATGGAGACTAACACTAAATCAAAGTTACATCTGGGAGGTCTGAGGGTCATTCATTGTCAAGCTTTTCCTCTCATTCATCTACAGCACGCCGCTCTCAAACGGCCAGATCTCCGCTCTCACTGGCTCATATCAGCCAAGACCCGCCCTCTTGGGCATTATTATTATATCGTTATCAGAAATGGTCACACGGTTCATAAAGTCGGGGAACTGACCCGAGAGAGAGATTTAAAAATGGATGTTTTAAATCAGTGCAGCAGAGGCTGAACTAACTTTTATCCCATAGATTGGAATTGGTCAAACTCCAAAAAACACTGGACCCTACATTTCCCACAATGCAACTAAAGGCATCTTTCCTCAGACCCTTTCTAACTAACTAGTCATGACAACAACACAGCAGATCCTCGTGTCAAACCAGGTGGAGTTCCCCTTAAAATGTGAAAACATATCAGCGCTGATACCAAAGATCATCACTGATACAGGAAATAGTGAAATGACGATTTCCCGGCATGCGATTCGACACAAATCAAGATCTAACGCCTAAATATGTTCAGCTTACTACCACAGATTAAATGTTGCTGAGGAGGCGCTGCAAATAGATTAATAAACTAATCCTCTAACTAGTATGAGAAAAGTTGCTGTCGCTCAGCTCTTGTTAAGAGCACGTTCGTGACAGAAAAAACAGAACAGAAAGGGAGACGGAAAAAAAAAAAAAAGTGGTTTGACGTCTCAGAAACAAGCAGGGGAAACAGTTCAGCACAAACGATACAGTACATTGATATCTTGTGTATCAACACGTGTGTGAGGTATCACTATCACTGTACTGAAAAGTGTCGAATGTATACTGAGGTTGTGGTTCTTCTTCTTTGATCAGGTATGTCCTGATCACAATTCAGAAAACTTTTCTAGCTTGAGACTAGATTTCATTTTGGCACTGAATTGTGAATACTGCTCATTTTTAACCCTAATTTTATAAACATGTCGATATATTTAATCATTTAAATTTGGCTGGGGTGGTTAATAACACTTTCTTCTTCGGTCTGACAAACTTATTTACTTTGCACAGACTTTAAATCATGCTTCCCAAACCAATGTAGATAAGGGTATTGTTTTTGGTGTCCTTGGGGACCGTGAGGCAAAAATGAGCTGCTGCTGCTGGGCCCCTTTTTACCCTCCACCACCACCACCACCACAACCACCACCACCCATCCTTCCACCCTCCCCTTGTGCATTGTCTAAAATGTTCTGCGCCGAAAGATTACACGGCTCCAGGTTTATTTGATTAAACACAAATTAATTTAGCAGCAAGCTACATGTAAGCACAGTCTAAAAGCTCGACCCCGTTCAGGGGAAGGACCTCAAGATCAGGTAATAAAGTCTGCCGTTGACGTTGTGCTTTAGTGCTGCGTATTCCCTCGCTGCACAGTGAAACTGGGGTTTGTGGAGGCGCCGTGGGAATCAGGGTTGACTCATTTTGCCTTGAATATTAGTGCAGAAACCTGGGCATCGTCTTAACACTGATGTCAGCTTCAACCTTAGCCTTAGTGCTATAAATATATATACAGCGATTACACGAATATTTCCAAATGAACAGTTAAGAGAAGAAGATACACACAAAGAGGAGGCTGCACCTTCACCTCCTCTGCACTAGTACAATCACACAGTGTGACTGCTCAACAGACAACAGAGGTTTACTGTAAAGTTTGGGAACAAAATGGCTGCCAGAGATGCTCTGCACTAGGTTGCGTGATGCCTGCAGTCAGGATCATATAGAACAGGCAGCCATCAGCAGTTCTTACCGCTGGCATGTAGGTCATGTTAATTGTGGCAGTGCTGAGCTTTAGGCTGTGTGTACGGCCCGGGCTTTGTGCTGAGGTCACACCGGGTGAACAGCAGGAAGCTCTGCGCTCATGGGTCTCATCGCGCCGAGCGTTCACAGCATGTCCGCGTTTATTGGAGTGTTTAGCGGTTGTTGCGAAGACGTTTTTCACGTTTTACAGCACGGCTGCGGCAGCTCGTTCAGCAGATGGGGTTCGGCTCCGTTGAGTGTTACAACTTTGTCTGTAATCACTCATTTTAAATGTCGGCAGAGCCGATTGCACAGCGCTGCTGACGCCATCAACCTGCATTTGTTTTATTTTGTCTGTAGATGCTGTGATCGTCAAACGATGGTTTCATCTGCAGCGACTGCAGAAACACTGCAGATAAAGTTGGAAACAAAAATTGAAGTGAATTTCATGTTTAAGGGATGCAAACTGCTCCATCAGTATCAGACTTGGTAGGTAAACACAGCACAGCGGGAGAAAAGAACTGCGAAGGAGACGCTCCGGTCACAGACCTGGAGGACTCGCACACCCTGGGGCTGCAACTGTTCGCGTATTTGTGCTGAACTGTCACAGTACATGGTACCAAGCGGCAACCTCCGTGGCTGGGAAATGAAGCCGATGCAAAAACTGCAGTTCCTCAATCAGCCACTTGAGGCTGGCTACAGAACGAGTCAGTCTCCGTAAGCCCCCATGTTAAAATGTCCAACTTTCACAGCAGAAATAAACACGTTTACAGCCTGGTAGAAAAAAAACAGTTTATTCTTAATTGTACTGAGGATGAATTTTTTTGCCAAACTGCCACTGTACACGGTACTCAAGGTGCGGAAAGTTCTTGATACCTCGTGACGCAGAAGATTCTGCATCACTGCAGGACGTAATCGTGACTTTGCAGCTGACACAAAATTATAACCGACAAATAATAACTAAGTAATGTAACATTTCAACACCGCTCTCTTGCATTGAATTGCAGGTGAAGGCTAGGCTAACGGAACCTCTTCGGGTAGCCGTCACTTTAATATGTTGGGAGACGTGATAGACGGAGGCAGAGAGTATTTTGAAAGCGGACATGTGGGCACATTTTGGACTAAATGAACTGGGACGCACAAACTGGACAAGACTCACGCTGCATGTAAAAACACGTTGGACGTTTTTTTTTAACCCCGAGCTAACGTCTGTCACCGTAAATCATACAGCGAGCAGCTAATCGGCCAAGAACGAAGCAGGTGCCGTCAAACTTTGCCGTCCAACTCCGAGAGAGGCAAGTGAATCACTCAATCTGTCACACAGGAAGTCGCTGTACAGAGACGGCGACACCTGCGCGCTACAGCGACACCAGAGACAGGTAACGGAGTCCATGAGTAGTCGAGTAGATATTCCATGTGAATCCTGGACTTCTGTGCTCTCCACAGAAAATTTAAGACATCACCTTGAGGCTATCACATCCCCTTTTTAAAAATTTAATTACACATGGCAACAGACTGCTGGACTCTTGAAGCTGACAGGCCCAATGTAGGTAGAACCAGGCTGAGCAGACCCACGACGGAGAAAAGCTATAAATGAGGCCTCCCCCTCAGGTCTGGCCAGAACTTTAGCTGGGAGCATTAATTATCTGTTTTAGTTACAATAGTATTTAAATTTTTGTGTTTTAAAACACATAACTGTGCGTGTGTGTGTGGGTGGGTGGTTCATTGTTAAAGATCTACAGATGTGATTTCAGCTGAATGCATATATGCAGTATATAAAAACACGTACGCCCATACAAATACATGCATGTAACAATACGTAGTCGTGTCCTGCTGGGAGCATTAATCGTGGTACACAGTGTTCTGGACCGGAAACTGTAAAATCATGACTAAAAAGGCTCAAAATGTTTGTAGCTGTGGGATTCTTTTAACTGTTTAATACAGCGTTGAATTATTATTATTATTAGAGGTTTGTGTATAAGAAGTGGAGAACACACCGTAGCAATGCTCCGGTGTGATTCGATAGTGATCAACAATGAAATGGTACACGGCTCTGCATCAAACTATTCATACAGGGACGCCCCCCAAACATGTTTCATCTGCATCAGTATGCACGGTGACTGAATACATGAGCCACGCTGCAGGCTGCAGACTAACATTTCTGCACTGGTTGCGCTGACTTTCTGTGCAGATGCAGCAGACGAAACTTAGAAAATAATGAGCGTACAAAAATAAAATGCGTTGTTATATTGCCAATTAAGCCACCCGACAATATAAAAAAAGAAACATAAAATTCACTGTACTGTGGCCAGCTTGGATAATAAAATGCATCTTAAATGTGACTGCATCAATAATTATAATACAATACTATATTATTTTATATTGTGTAATGTGCCCATTTTGGCCACATAGAAAGTACTTCACATACATTTTTCTTGATGATACTTTTTTAGGACTTTTACTTTGAAAAGAGTGTCGTTATTGTGGGATTACCATTTTACTTCTACCACTGTTATTCTGTGATCTTGTACATCAGTGCCATAAATATATATCATAGGGCGGTGTATCAACGTCTGTATGTAGTCAAAACCGACTGTCGAATCACATAAATAAAGTACAATTCATTAATATTTCAACAATATCGAAGGGAACATTTGATGATTTGTGGATCTGAGATTTACTTTCTGTACCCTCTGTTCAGATTTGAGTGGATATGTTTGCTCTGAAGCTGTTCTGTGTTTTCTCCTGTAACGTTGGTGGCGCTTCACATTCCTGCTTTATATAACTGCCACGATCCATTCTGGATCCAGAGCTCTGATTTCACGTCTACTCTCCTCTTTTTAGGAGATGCCATGTGAAATTACTTTTCTCTGACTCACTCATTTCACCGTCTCGTCTCCCCTGTGTGCGCGTCTCACTCACTGACTTGAGTCACACAGTGCTTATTGGAATGCGTTTGGATTTGATTGGCTGCGTGGCGTCACGTGGAAGATTTACAATTCGCGCGATTGGTCTGCGAGTCTTCTGTGCCGTAAAGGCTGGAAAAGCTGCGCCGGTTAAAACAGAAAATGATTCGCCTCTGCAGAGCTCTGACTGGGACACTGGAGCAGAATTTTAACTTGCACGTTGGTGGAGTCCTGTATTATTTATTAAATTATAAGCAATAGCACCATCTTGTAATATTCAGTATGTGAATTCAGACTTCGCACTAAAACTTTATTTCAAGACCAAACACCTGAGCTGCTCTGTGAGGGCAAAAACTAAGTAAAAAAAATACAAATCGATGCAACTGAGGGAGATTATTCCCAACTACAACTGGTCCAAAAACTACATGGCAACCAGTTTCCATGATATCAGGAGGCCAGTAATTAATTCAGACTCATATGGTTATCAAAAAGACAGTCAGCCTCAGCGTCGTGTATCCGGGCAGCTTGTCACGTCACCCTCAGAGCAGAACAACAAAAACAGAGACAGCCTGACTGACAGCAGCACAACACACGACTCGCCACAGCACGTGGACATCTCCACCTGTGTTTCTGTTTCACTGATGCTGCACCTTTGTGACACGCAACAGCAGAAACTCGCACAAAGTCCCGGCCCGGGGTTCATGTCCCGTCCGGTCTGACAGGAGCTGCTCTGTGTGTGTGTGTCTGTGTGTGGTGGCAGAAACTCCTCGTGTCTAATCATACCAACAGTCTCAGGAAACTACCAGCGGCAGCTACCATCTGGCTTCTTTAGCCAGTGCTCGAAAAAAAAAAAAAAAAAAAAGATGGAGAGATGTCCGGGAACAACAAACCCCCCTGTGCCAAGAGGAGGCAGCGGCTCGGCTTGCTGGTCCAGCTGACACACTGGAGCAGCATCTCAACAACACACACACACACACACACACACACACACACACACACACACACACAGCCTGGCTGTAAAGGATGTTGATGACGGGGCTGCTGGGAATATGACCAACATTTGCATATGGCCAGTTTTTGACACTAATGAGGCCAATCAGAATGGAGCCCATAGCAACAGAGTTGTAATTGGTTGTGTGGGGCGGCTTAGGAGTTTGATGGTTGTGGGATGCAGATTCGGAGCCAATGGGAGTCGGGAGAAAGGATGCTGGCGGTGTTTTGTTGTCGGTCGAATTGATTGGTGCGTTGACTCCGCGCAGGAGAAGAGGAAGAAGAAGAAGTCGCATCCAGCAGGACCGCAGTGTAATAATTACACACACTTTCACCTGCTGACTGTGAATACACAGCACTTAAGGCGACACACACGCATACGCACACACACACACACACACACACACACACACCTTCCACCTAGCGCTCAGACACAACGCTGCTCTTTATTAAACTAGACAACAGCTCATTGTGGGCGTTGCTATGACAACCGGTCGTCTATTTTTAAGCCGTGCCACTAATCAATTCCTGTTCTGCTGTCGCCTGAGGGGAGGGGGTGTGCATGTGCGTGTGAGGGTGGTGGGTACTGATGGGAGGGGATGGGGGCAGTGGTAGGGGCAAAGGGAGGAGGAGGAGGAAAAGGAGGAGGAGGAGGAAGAGGAAGAGGAGGAGGGGTGAATGTGCAGTTGGAGACAAAGAGCATAGCAAAAGAAGTGAGAGAAAGAAACAGTGTCGAGGATTCATCTCATACCAGCACACAGCGCGGCTCTTCATCCACGTTTGCTGTCTGATTGTTTCCACGGCAACCAAAACGGCTGCTGACATCATTAGCCGGCTCATCAGAAGGTTATCTCGTGATCGTTTTTGATAATTGGTTAATCGCTTTGAACCATCCGGTTAAAATGCCACGCTGACTGGTCACAGCCTTTTGTGATTTTGGAACGAAATAAGCGTCATAAGACGGCATTTATCACAATATCAGAGACAAACAACCGCCTCTGAATGATTAAATAAAGTGTAATTAAACTCGAGACGTCCTGATGGATCGGTCAAACAAAGCTGATCGAGATCCGAACTCTCTGCCGTGTTCTGTCCACCTCAGCACGCCAAGTGTTGCGGCGCTGCTTCTCGTTCATCTATGGCGCGAAAATGTCACTCCGTATACAAGGGGATGTGAAAAATGATTCGGGCGCACCGCTGAGTGACTCCGAGTCAACTCTGTAAAAGATATGACTGAACCGGTCACCTCTGCTCGCGCCTTTCCACGGAGTAGCCAGGCGGTGGGAGAGAGGAGCCACTTTGGAGGGGTTCAGGGTCATGCCATCCCCGGAGGAAGATTCCGGCTGTTAAAGCGCAAATTTGGCGACCGCCACCATCATGTCAACTGATTTTATTGGGTTTAAGATGTATGCTTCATCATATTATCAGTGCAGGACGTTCCATTACATGTACAATGACAGCGATGACAACTGAGTCACGGCCGACATTATCCTCATATGACATAGGGCCTGTTACCTTGACAACATTGCCTGTTTTTTGAGAGATGTGTGTGCGTGGGAAAACGTGGACTTTTTAAAAGCTTACCATCCAATCATTGAGTGTTGTTTTCTGAGGTGGCAGGACGTCCCCCTGCATGTGCAATCAAACGCAACGCTTGATGTGTTTTTGTCATCAATTATTTAGCTAATATTTAACACCGAAGATGACCTCCCAGCTGAGTGCACACACACACACACTTCTTCTCTGTAAACATCCTCGCTTTGTTTTGAAGCGGAGGCTCGTGTTCAGAAAGCGTACGCGCAGAGCCAAGTCGCATCTTGTTTATCATAACTACTTTATAAGTAGCCGGCTGGACTTGCATGAGTCACCGGCTGTCTGTCCGGCAACCGGCACTTAAAAAAAGTTCTGAAGGACGTGAACAAAACATTCATGTAACACGTCACTATAACTTGATAGCTCTGAATCAAGAACTCCACTATCTGGATCTTGTGGAGCTTGAGAAAGAAAAAAAAAAAGCACGCTGCAGAAGCCAGTAGGCTACACGTGTTATTCCAAATTCATTACACGTATTTAATCAACATGTCATATCTCCTGCTGCTCATCTCATTTTCAGGTTGTAGCTACAGGTTGTCAACATTAATTAGGCTGCCATTAAAAACTAATTTCTGCCTCTCAGCCAACAAAATGTGATTATAGGTCTGAAGCCAACCTGCGATTTGATGACTGATAGAACGGATTTCATATTGGATTCAGATTCAATGAAACGCGACCAAAACTTCAATATTAGCGAGCCCACGGTCACAACCTCCACCGCAACAAGGCAACAAGGGCCGGATGCAAGTGACAAAGACCGATCCCCAAGCCACCTCCTCGCCCATTAACGCCATTAGTGGTGTTTATCTGTGCCTCGCACATGATTTGATACATATCTCAGTTAATGTATAAGATCCAATTATCCAACAAACACGAATGTGCTCCGTAAACCTCGTCTGCCCACAAGATGCTGATCATTTGGGAGGTACAGGAGGCGTCGCGCGCTGATGGAAACGGACGGACATCCTCCACAAAAAGGGTTCAAATTTTCATCGCAGCCTGCCACTTGGATGATGCAACGTGTGTGTAAGTGGAGACTTAGAGGTTTTTTTTTTTTTTTAAGGTTGGACCGGGAGAAAAGATCAAGTGTTCATTATCAGCAGTTGGATTCGTCCCGTGGGGATCATGAATATTTACGGCACATTTTATAGCGAAGCCACAAACCGGACAGTCTGGCCTGATGACGTTCGGGTCGCCAGACCATCAGGAGACATGATGACACATGATGGTGTTTGCTTGGGCAGACTGACAGATATCGCCATCTTGAAGAAATTATGGGATAATTGCTGAATCTGAACCCGTTCCTGCGAGGCAGTGAAGGTGACGCCACAGCCTCCGATACGACTGTCAGGGCTAGACGATTAACCGTTTCTACATTTTAATTACGGCATTAATAAAAACATTAGCGAGCTCTAAAAAAAAAAACGTGAAAGTTCAGCCGGCGACTGTTGATTTCTCCGCCTATAAAGACGGCTGTGGTTGGCAGGTGTAGTCAGCTGTAACTAATAATATTAATTCAAACACCAAACTCTTGGGTGTTGTCTGGTTAATAAGCTCTGTGTGTGTGTGTGTGTGTGTGTGTGTGTGTGTGTGTGTGTAACTCTTACATCTTCCTCAAAAAGACCAACATAGTCTGACTCTTTGTCTACATCAGGAGGTCTCAACCTTTTAGAGTCGTGACCTCCAGAATAATTAAGAATCTGATTTTGGCTTAAATTAATGTTTCAGTCAACAGTCATCACGTGTGCTTTATGCATCAAAGAAATAGAAGAAATAGAAATACATCTTCAAATACATTCTGATCTAAAGCTATGAGGTATTCTTGAGTTCTTGTCCTGTGTTGAACGTCATGAAAAAAGGTTGACTACTTGGCTTTGACCTTCCAGGTTTACAAAAACAATCTTGCTGATTGCGTCACATAATGTTCAGACGGTTGGCAGTTGAACGTCACGATCACTTTTGAAAATGTAGTAACGTCAAAACCACTAAAGTAATCTGTAATCTGTCTGAAGACGGCTTATTGCTGGTTTGGAACAAACACTGTCTGTGTTTGAAGAATAGACGGCGTATGTGTGGAGACGTTTTGAAGCTCGAAATCTTTGGCTCTGGCTGCGGCCATGTTGGCTGTCGTGCCTCTTCCGCCTCCCAGGTAATCTTTTTTTAAAAAATTGGCAAAGACGTGGCTCATTGGCGGACTCGAGGTGGGCTGAATGACGCCTGGGTGTTCAAACAACACCCAAGCTAGTAATTGTGCATAACTTTAAGCCTTAATATAATTTGAACAGGTGAGTTCTATAGAAATTCAGACTCAGCACAGTTGTCATGAACGATGAAATTAGCTATAGAGACCAAAACAGTTTTTTGTACCAGGCTGTAAACATGTTTATTTCTGCTGTGAAGTTGGACATTTTAACATGGGGGCTTATGGAGATTAACTCGTTCTGTAGCCAGCCTCAAGTGGACGTTTGAGGAACTGCAGTTTTTGGCACTTCTGCATTGGCTTCACTTTACAAACAACCTCCGTGCTTAAAAAAGACCACCAACACGGCCTGGTGTTTAATTTTAGAAAAATAATCCCAATTTAAGATGCGATAACGATCAAAAGAGCACAATTAGACCTAAATAAACAACAACGCCGTTAAGGAGAAAACAAGTACAGCGTCAAATAGTTCGGTAACTTGTGGAATCAATGGATGTTTGTGGTTAAATAGAATAAAAGCATAAAAATGCATGATGTGTTGATCATAAAGCAGTCTCTTTATGAAAGCCAGCAACTGAAAAACGACCCATTAAAAATGTAAACAGTGTTACTTTGCTCTCGGAGGTGAAGCCAGACATACTATTTACAGAAATATGTAACTAATTATTGCTTATTGTCAGACAACGGGAGATGTGTGTTTCTTGTTGCTGTGGCACTCTGCTGCAAATTAGACTCATGTTCCTTTAAAAAGAGGCACGGACGTAATTTTCTCTGTTTTTTTTTTTTGTTTTGTTTTGTTTTGTTTTTTTAAAATTTTTTATTTATTTTTGCCGAGGGAACAGAGCGCAGTCAAAACGCACTGAGCCAGTCTGAGCCGGTTTGTAACCTCAGGGTATGGAATTATCTCTTAATATGTAGCCGTTAGTGGTCAAGACGTCACACAGTAAGACAGTCAGAGAGAGAGAGAAAGAGAGAGACGGGGTGGGAGGTGAAGAGGAGGAGGAGGAGGACGACGAGGAGGAGGAACAGCCCCGGTGTTTTCAGAGCAGAAAGAGGAAAATCTCTTCCTTTAAGAGCTGGCACTTTGACAAGAAAAGACTGAGTGCAGAACTTCAGACCACAGGGTGGGGCAGACACTGTTTCACCAGCCAAACGAGAGAAAAAAGAAGAAAGAAAGGAAGAAAAAAAAAAAGAAAAGCAGCGGGAACATGAGACATTTAGTCAGAGCGAGGCACACAGAGGTAGCACAGACATCTTAAAATGGGGCTGAATGTGGCAGCCAGGAGGAGTATCAATACATGGCGCGAGATAGAAATGTGCCAAAGACAATCAAGTACAATTAGAGGATCACACACACACACACACACACACACACACACACAGACGCACGCAAACACTCATCAGCGGAGTGATATTAGTTACACTAATCCCTGAATTACACAAAGCCAGAGCAGGGCTCAAATTCACCGTCACATCACACTGCATTCTGGGTATTTCAAGGAGGCTAATGCATCATTGTTAGATGCTGGTGTGTGTGTGTGTGTGTGTTTTACATATGGCGCAAATGTTACAGATGCTATTTTTAGGTAGACACACACCACATCTCAGCAGATTTGTGACTGTAAAAATGAAAAGCGAACCGGACGGAACAATGTGGGCCGAGGCGGTAGTAACAACTTACATTTACTCGAGTATTTGAGTAGTTTTTAAAGGTGGCATATATCGGACACATTCGCTGTGCTCCTTCTATTTATTGTTTTATGCATTAATGCACGCTCCATTAGGAGGATGGTGGTCTCTTATCCTACCACAGCTACGCCCCATCGTGACTCTCTTCGCGGCCGAATAATGGCTGAAGCTACAGCTGGAGAATCAGATGAGGCAAAACATCCTCGGCCTCACTTTTTTTCTTTATACGGCTGTGAAATAGCAGCCAGGAGCTAATATTAACAGTGCAGCGGGTCAGAGGTCATGACAGATATGGGGCATGTATATCTGATTTGCTGATTTATTCCCAAATCATAATAAAAAGGGGGATGAAGCAGGACGAGCAGCAACATACACATATGATTGTTAGCTCACCTGCACCAGGCTGAGCCAAATCATGACAAGGCCTCTAAGTCATTTATGAAGTAAGGTTGGAGTTTCTTCAGTGCCGGGATTTGCAGCTAGTCTCTGAGATTGTTATAGTGGGATCAGAGTTTTGGATTATTGGGCCAACAAAACAAGATGTCAACTTGAGCTCTGAAACACTGTGACGGACATTTTCCACTACTTTCTGACATCTTAGAGACAAAGTGAGTAATGCAGCAAACGATCAGCAGATTGGTTCATTATTAATGGTCTAGAATTGTGGATAAATATAACCGATCAAAGAAAAACTCAACGCTCTGTTCTGATCATATCGAGAGCTTGTAAGACAATGACGGATCACTGTAGCATCATGTCACAAACTCAGACTACATGCTCTGTACGTCGACGTATGTAATACTGAACCGACTTGTCAAGGCTGGTGCGAGTTCTGCCCAGAAACCTTTAGCTGGACAATGTTAGCAACGAGCGCTGAGGCTGGGTTTCAGCTCAGGGTCCCGGTCAGCTGCAACACAAGACGAGCGCGGTGTGTCGACGTGGCTCCACCACTGTAAACATGAGTGGAAACACACTGAACGTGCGGACGCACATTCAGCTACATTTTTATACTTTTTGAAAAATGATCAGCAGAATTACCAACTTTATTGGTTTATAGCACTTTACAGCATTCATAACTTGGGATGAGCGATATGAGAACAGTCTGAGACAGTTTCACGACTACAATGCACAACACTAAAGATGTAAATAACCACAATGATTTGTTGGTTTCTCTACAGTTTTAATAAAAACCAGAGGCAGGTGTTCTGCCCTTGAGGAGATTACCTGCCTTTGTGGCGAGCTTCGTTGCCGTTGGTTCACATTGCACTGAAAGATCGACTCTTAACTCGGAAACACTCGGTGCGTGTGACGTTTTAAACCTCGGTTATTTGCTTGTTCATAAGTGCATAAATTAACAAATTATTAACTCGACATATGTAAGAAATGTGACAACTGAAGGAGTGAATTCTGTCTCTGTACCAACAAGCAGCTGCTGGTGAAGTGACCAGAGTAGCCACAACGACCTCCAACTTCCAGTTCCTGCTGACACTTCATTTCTTCCAGCCCTGAACACATCTGTAAACTAGTTTAAAGCCTCTATGAATCACTCGTACATGTAAACAGCACAGAGATGCTAAAGATAGGTACGGGTAAAATAAAGTGCCATGGGATGAGAAATGCATTTCAAAACCTCGTCTTCCAGCTCTACATGTAAACACGCATGTGTACACGCCAACTGGTGTTTCTTCTTCACTCCTTCACCTTAACAAAGACATCCACGTTACACCAGGATGTGATCTGTGCAGTGCATCGGGCAGCACTGCAGAAACGCCCCGTACGTCCCCGATCCTGACCGTGCCCTTCAGTATACAGTGAGCATTAGGACGATTGCATTCAGACAAAGTTGTCTGGGGTGACCTTGTGCAGCACCTGGCTAAATGCAGCACAGCAATGCAGCAATGATCTGCACACTGCTTATTCACCGGCTGGATTAGTCACAGCTGCACTACCGCTGACTGCTGGGCCGTTTTCTCTCCACTCTGAGACAAATGAAACAGCGATTTCCCCCCTCACTCCCCTTTCATTTTTTTACTACAGCGAGCTCGCCGCGACCGCCACTCCCCTCGCTTTATCGCTTTACGCACGTTCATTAAAATCACAAATCAATTAGTGCCCAGTTACAGGTATTACCCACGCCCACTCCGAAATGAATTTTTCTAATTAAGACTTGATTATGCAGATTTCTCTCGTCTCTAACGCTATACAGACCCTTTTGAGGTCTTTGCATGAGAAACTTCACTGTGACGCGGCTTACTTATGTCAAAACATGACTCGTCACGTCACAGATCGTGGATTAAAAGCATAAGAACTTAAGATTTGAAAAAGAAAACCACCATGTTCTCTTGGCCGCAATTATCCGAGTCCTTTAATATTAGGTATCTGCTGATAGCTATATTTACATAACAGAAGAACATACTGACTGACTTTGGCACAATCTATTTCCCACAAGCTATGTGATCCAAATACTGATGGTCCTGATTCAGAACTATTACGCCGATCAGTGTAACTATAGAAACAATCCAGCCCACTGCTTGTACGGTGGTGTTAGAGAGTGCCTCACAAATGGACCGTGACTGTGTGGTGATTGGCACCTTCGAAACAGGCCGGCGTGTAGGATTTAGTGGCATCTAATGTTGCAGTTGCGGACTGTAATCAATTGAATACCCCTCGCTTCACCCTACCCCTTCCTAGTGTGACGTTAAAACCCATTACGCCGTATCTAGAGCCAGTGTTTACTGGTCTCTGGAAAAGGATCAAAAAACATGATTTTCAGGTGATTATACACTAATGAAATCATTGTTATATTATATTTAATTTCTGTCATGTTCTGTAAACAGAGCTCCCAAATAAAACCATGTGTCTCACAGCACTAGATTAAGCAATAACTTTTCCAGCTCATGGTGTGCGTCCACCAACAGAAAAGGTCCAGATAGCCGGTTAGCTTGCCAACACCTAGCAACTAGCCAAAAACAAAAAAAAAAAAAAGTCTGTTGTTCGCAGTTTGACTTGTTTTACACAGCTAGTCTTATTCTCCAACTTCATCCTCCACCAGCAAACTGGACTGACTCGCAGCGTGGTCATTCCCTGGAGCGCTCTGACTGGACTATGAGGGGGGTCAACTCCCGTGCCCCTTTGAATACGTGTAGCCGTTAATGAGTACTACTCCCGTTTATGTAGGCCAACTTGTGTAAACACTTTTGCAGGTCTCATCCTGAGTATTTTTGGCCTGCTTTATTTTTTTTTTTCCTGGGATCCTGAGGAGGCGTTTACTGTTGAGAAATAGACTATTGTTGAACTGACTGTGTTGTTTAGGTTGGAACAGGGCACTTATTGTATAATACGCTGTGATGAACTACAAATTGAGTTTATCTGTTGTCTGCTCGTGCTATCTGCTTATTGGTGTTCCAAGGGTCGCGTACTTTAATGGCACGTATCCTGTGTAGGGTTGACTGGCACTAAAGGCAGAGCTAAAAACATAATCTGTCAGATTTCCGCTTCAAACGCTGACTGTCTTGTCAAAACGCTACAACTGACGCAGAGAGCACTTTAACCACACAACAGACAAGCTTCGGTTTGTTCGCTCATCAAGTTCCTCTCAGAGTCGACGTTAATTAACGTCAGCTCATCTGATCTGTCTGAGACGTTGTACCTGGTGAAAATGGTTTGTCAGTGCGGCTACAAAAGGAGCTAGCTCAATGTTTTGTTCACTGCTTTTTGCTAATGAGGAAGAGAGAGAGAGAGAGTTAGAGCAGGAGCTTGGCATTATTATTTTGCCAAACTGGACATCTGAGTCCGACGGAGCGGTGCCCAAATGATTGTTCACATTCCCATACTAATTTTTACTCAGATTTGAGCGAAACGCTCACAGTGTGATGGAGAACAGCTCTGCCGCACTAGCAGGACTGAGGAAGAACACCAAACACAGCTTTTTCTTTTTTTTTTTTTTTACATTACACCAGCGCTTCATGATATGCCAAGACTGGTAGTTTTCGTTCCATAGAAATGTGACAGTTCTGCTTCTTTCTTACGCTTACTGACGTAAAAAACAGATTCATGAAACGATACATTTCCTTATGATGTGGTCCAATACGACACCATTCGCCGTCGGCATCTAAATACGCGCGGTGAAAGGCGATCGTGTTGATTTTTTTTGACGAAAAAAGCCATGATTCTTGAAGAGTAGGAGAAACTAAAGCTTCGCCGATCGATATTTCTATATCAGCAGTGGGTCAAATGACTTGACACCGAATCTGAAAGGTGTCACTTATAGTGACGAACCTATAGATTTTCTTTAACTAGTAAACTCTTCAGAATTTTTAGCAATATATATATAAATGCATGTACAGCGTCGACTGGCTTCGATTAGTATAAGAATGTATATGAGCATTAATATTTATCATGTAATGTGCGTTAGATGTGGACCCCGGGAAGATTAGCTGATTGCCATGGTGTTAGATCATTTAAATACACAAACCAATAAACCTACGGAGAATTATCACTTCACGGCGGAGTGTTTGAACCTCTTTTATCTGGTTGTTCTGGTCGTGCTGCCCACACATTCTGTTTTCCAGCTGAAAATAAGCTACACGCTCTAAAACCCCACGGTACACTACCTGCACAGCACCAAACAGACACAGACACAGCTAGAGACTAGCTGGTGAACATATGGAGCAGCTAAAGAGACTAGAGCGAAGCCATCATTAATGTTATTAGTAACACCTGTGCGTTTCTGTCTATGACAAGTCAAAATGTCTGCTGGGAGAGAAAAAAAAAAAAAAAAGGGACTATGGAGATTTGTTAAGGAATACTGAACCGCGAGCACCTCAGACAGTCAACAGCATTACAGACTGTGACCTCCTCGATGAGAAACAACTGGTCTGTGTAAAGATACAGATGTTTTGCGGCGCTTCTTTGTCAGCGCGTAACTTTTAAATACAGCTGGGCGGGTGAAGGGTGAAGAAGAAGCAGCCACCGTGAACGGGTTTACGCGAGGAGATGCGCGTGTCAGAGAACGTCGAGCTTCAGGCTTCAACATGCCACTCAGGTAAGGGAGACCTTTTGAAGGTGAGATCAGTCCCAATTAATTCAACCGAGCCCAGCCCAAAGTCTTCAGCAGATGTTTAAACATGATACACTGATGCTGAGGGTAGACAACGTCACAGTGACAGCGATAAACCGGCAGCTTTTTTAACCCATTACCAGACTACTTCACCCAATCTTTACGCTTCCTCAGACGTGGTGGAAACAAGCAGGAATAGTCGGCGAGTTCAGTTCCTGTGGAACTATTTGACTGAAATGGGGCAACAGACAGGCTACTACGATTACACCTGCTGGAAGGTTTCCAATTGACTTGTCTTGGGAGAACATGTAATATCCTCACCCAAAAGAATCCAGTTGGCTGGTATGTGCACGTAAACGGGGTTGACCTGACTTGAACAGGTCACCACCCTTGGACCAACCACCAGCCTCAGGCTGAATTGTAGACCTTCACGAGGAACCGTCGAGGAACTGACTCATGATCAGTGCAATAATGCAGGGAACTCCTGCTGCTGTGTTAAGGACGTACGGGTGGGGAAGGCCCTCTGTGAAATTATCTTATCTAGACTAGAAGATAGAGCCAAAATGTGTGACGCTGATGAAAGGGTTTGGTCACGGTAGCATCTTGGAATGTAAACGTTGAGGTGTTGAGGCTGAGATGACAACTCGAGACGTACGAATCAGTTTCAAACAAGGAAGTCATGCTTTGGAAACGATGATGAGTTGATAAGATATACACATTCCCGATATTCACACACGGCAGGCATCCAACATGAAAGAGTTTGGAATGACAACACTGATGTTCATCAACATTTCAAACGTAAAGATTTCTGTCATTCAACGCGTTGCATTTTGGTTCACCACCTTTTACTTTTAAGAAACAACAATCAAACAGCAAACCAGCCGGAGAGATTTTGGCTCTATGAAGCTTGATTTTTTTCTGCTTGGCAAGATTCATGCTTCTGGAGTACTTCTGTTTACATTTTTTTTTTGGGGGGCGCAACCTCCCAAACACCATCGAACTAGGTCGCACGAAGTGTCAAGTGAGCTTGGCGTATCTAAAAAGGGTTAAAAACCTGCCGTTATAGCCTCCTCCTGGACACATGCCACCACTTCCTCCAGGTCTCTTTTGAGTCCTTGTAGTCGCGACCCCATGAATCCTACAAAGGGAGATAAGTGCACCTTCCAGACAAGTCCCATTTTGAGGCCATCCATTCATGAAAAGTGACAGAAATAGTGTGAGCCTGAAAGATAAGTTTCAACCTTGTCTGTGTTGACACCTTTTACACAGTTGTCTGAGCACGCATGAATGTTCCATTGTCACAATTTGCCCCTGGAAAGGTGGTTCCAGATGTTGACAAGCACTTTTAAGCATACAAAGGCCTTAATGTGATCTGACTTTGACCATTTTCCTGTGGTAACGAGGACACACTAATCATACGGCGGTAGAAAACAGCAGAAAGACTCGTTTTACAAATCTACTTCTGGGACTCTTAGATATAAAATACTCAAATTTGCAGATACACATTTGCTCCCAGCACTCACGAAATTCGATGCAATGATTTGCTTCATGCCTGGATTCACCTCTGCACAGTGCATGCAGGCTAAGTCCATCACAGACTGATTTCCCCATCACCGCTTCCTGTAAAGAACACACAAGCTGTATCCCCGATCTGTTGGCTCCATGGATAACCGTGGAACAATCAACCAGACGCCGTCAATCAATCATTCAGCCACTTTTCTCTGTGTGATGAAGTGTTTTCCATCTGGTGGGAAGTGAGTCTGAGACCAGCTGTATGTGTCCAACATGTCAGGCTTTGTTTTACCTGAAACCACAAGCTGTTTATAGATTTTTGCTTGAGAGCTTCAGACGTGGTCCTCAGTCAAGGACCATTACGTCATGCGCAGTGAAATCTTTGGATTCAATATTTTCGCTTTCATTTGAAGCAGTCGAATCAAATCATCAACCATCGGTGGTGGTTGTGTACTTCTACACAACAATCGGGATTTAGAAATGTGTGATAATACTTGTGGCGTTGGTTGCTTGCCAGACCGCTGCCAACCATACCTGATCAAACCACATCTAGCTTTTAAATACCTATGGATGTTCTTTTCTCTGAACTTTAACTGTCATCGTTGTTGATTTAGTCATACATATTTAATGTTCGGGAGACAGGCTGCAGGTACAGAGAGTCCAACAGTCTGGCCAAAACATCAGCTCATTTCGATGAACATACTTTTTGCAGTATAAATTTTTATACTTACTCGGTTTGTTTAGTTGTTAAATGACTTTTTTTATTTTTATTATTTTTTTATAATCAATTAATCATTTTGGGTCAATTTTAAGAATAAAAATGGACAAAAACAAGACATTTGAGGATGCTACCTTGGGCTCTGAGAAACAGACATCAATATTTTTCACAATTTTTTTAACATTTTATGGACCAAATAAATAATCAATTGTTTATACAGATTAATCAATGATGAAAACAATCATTAGTTGCAGCCCTCTTGATCTCTAAAAAATATATATACGATAAGCAAATGAAAAGCTTTCTTAAATGTTTGTTTGCGTTAGTATTTATGTTGACAACTGAATATCAGCTGATTTATCAATATCCTAATCATTAATATCGGCCTCGAAAATATATATTATTCGTCCAGCTGTGCTAAAAAGTGCTGAGGTTTCATACTCAGCCAAACTGGGAAACAGTGGCTCAATAAAGCTTAATTATTGCCAGACAGGTAGCATCAAAATGAATTGATTGTGACTGACAGATTTATGTATCAGGAGAAGGAGCACAAAGTAATTCAAAAGTCCTCTCTGAACTAGATAAATCATAACATGGATTATTCCAATAACAACCAGCTAGATATCCCTAATTGCACTGCATGCATATTCATCGAGAACTACACAACAATACTGTAATAATAACAAGTACTGTATAAAAAAATCTGTCACAACAGTATGGTAGCCTTCATCTGTATTCTACTGTGGCTGCCAGGGGACTCTGAGCTGGAAATAGGAAGAGGAAGGACTCCCATCATTGAGAATACTACAGTTCATTCACACTCTTCAACAGCAGGGACCATTCATTCATACAGACCCACTATCACTATGTGAGTGGAGGGGCTGAGTGTATCAAGGTCTGCCAACTTTTTATCTCAGAACCAAACGCTTTGCTGCTTTGCTGCTGCGGAGTTATGTTATTTCCACACTCGGGTGAAAATTTGTGAAGTGAGCACGAGGCGACAAGAGCAGAAACAAACAGCTGGTTGGAAGTGATACACTCTGTGCTGAGGAGGAAAAGGGGGGGAGGAGGAGGAGGAGGGGGGTTGCAGGTTTTATGGCGAGCAATGACAACCAAAAATAAATAAAATAAAAAATATTGTCAAAACGTTCCTGCAAATACTAAAACTTCTTGAGCGATCTTCTGCAAAAAAAAAAAAAAAAAAGAGGAAGGTACCCTTCCTCCCTCACTCCTCACCTCGTTTAACCACCACCACCTCCATCTCACAGACTGTACACACTGTACATATTGGGACTCTACAACGCAATCACAAAGGCAAGTGTTAGCAGTCATGTGTGCTTCCATCTGCATGTGACTCATGTAAATCTTGTAAGGAGCAGTGCAGCAGAAGAGAAGAAGAAGAGAGGAGGAGGAGGAGGAGGAGGAGGAGTAGAGGCCAATTCTGGTCAACAGGCACGAAATGAGCTCCTGTATACTGCAGAATAATAGGCAGCACACATTAAATATTGATCCCCCCCTCTCTCTCTCTCTTCGTTTGGTCTCTAACGTCATCTAGACATCTACCTCCGTTAATCCGTCCGCTCAGGAAACAATCAGCCGTGTGGGCCTTGAATAAAGCCGCTTGGCCCTTTTACAGTAAAAACGTTGGTTATGCTTGTCAGGCGCCAGGGCAGCCATTTAGGTGCATATGGAGCCAGTTGAGTCTCTCTACGTAAATGGCTGATGCATTTCGGATTTTTCTTCCTAATTGCTGAGAGCCATCACCACCACCACCACCGCCGCCGGCCTCCTCCTTCTCCTCCTAACCTAACGCGTTTTTTAATCCGCCACTTTGCTTCAATAAAAATAACACCCCCCCCCTTCCCAGTTTCTAACGTCTCGCATCGTCCCCGGTGCTCTTTAAACGAGTATTTTGGAGGACCCTGGGCTCTTTCTCCGGTCTGTGTTAACCCCTAGAGACTCTGGATCAAACAATGAAACGGATTGGAGGCATTCCGCACAGCGTTTTTTTTTTTTTTTTTTTTTTTTTTTTTGTAACCCCACATCACAATGAAACCACAACATCTCCGTTAACGGTTATTATCAAAACACAAGTCGTCCGTTAAGGGTTTAAAGTAGCCGTTAACGTTTCAGCCGCGAGCCCAGACCTTTAAATGTAAATTAACAGTCCGAGGCGACGGGCTGTTGGTCGCCAACATGTCAGCCCGCATCAATAAATAGCAAAGCAAAGCCGCTCTATTGTCTATCAGCATATCCACCGGCAGGAAAACGACACAACAACTAGCCGTCCCCGCCAGCGACATGAATCCCGCCGCTGCCATTTCAAAACATCTCCCGCCGGAGCCAGGCCTCTCGCACATCCTCGGACTCACCTATGTCTCCTTTCGCCTCGGTGCGTACCGTCTCCGGGTTCACGGTCCGGTCCTGACGCGCTGCAGCGGCTCCTCACCACCAGTTCCCCGGCACCGGCAGGCAGCACTGAGCCGTTGATTGGGCCTCGGCAGACGCTCACCCCCTCGGTGCAGCCAGACAGGAGCTGATTGGTCAGGCGGCCGCTCCGTGAAGCCCAGACAGACAGCTGAATGGCTGCTCGCTCCCCCCAGTACATCCAGACAGACATCTCATTGGTCCGCCGGCCGTTATCGCTGGGAGCACTCGGGCGGATGATTGGTCGTTCATTTCCGCGGCGGAGACAGAGAGAGATCTGATTGGCTGGTAGTAGTGTTGTTGTCTGTGTCTGGATGGAGAGCCATGTTAACTCCAATGGGGCTAAAGAAACAATGTGTTCGTTCACGTTCATTAAAGTAACCGGGTCGTGACAGGATTTCTAGATGAATTCTTTAACGTAGAGTCAAGACGGCTTCCTTAACCGAAGTCAGGGATCAGGATAAACAACAAGGCTGCCACAGTAACACCGGATAACCATTATGTCTAGTTATCCCGGGTTCCTATGCACACATGTGCATGACAAAGACCCAACACAGGGCAAACAGAGCTGTGACAGCGGTGCAGAGGGGTGATAGGAAACGTCATTACTCCTATGCAAACGCAGCAGCCGTCTGCAGGCTGTCTGCTGTCTGTACTGACAAAGAAAACTTCATCCTGCAGCCTCCTGCACTAGAAACGGATCAAACATATTGTCAGAGATTTGAGATGAATATGATCAGCTGTATGCACCTGCAACCGGTTATTACAGTGCAAATGCATTATCTTACATATGCAGGCTTGTGTACACGTAAACAATGTGGACGATGTAAACATCTTGGCTCACATTGACGTTCTCAGTCTGTCTTCTCTTTAAGAGAATAAAATGTTTAAATGATAAAAATTGAATTCTCAGTTTGCAATTTTTTACATGGATGATTCCAGCTGTGAAGGGACAATAGAGAGTCATCACTAATAAGATACCAGTGGACTTGCTGACCTACTTTGCATGTTGAAAACATAAATTATTCATCATTTATTATATTTTTTTACTTCAAAATTTGTTGCTCTCCATTTACAGTCCTGGCACGCAGCAGAGCTGAGCTGCTGTGTAGGTAACTAATACAGTACTGTATAATGTTTCTGTACATGTCATGTGGCTCATATGTGGCTCTATTTACATGAGGATCAAATTAAGCCATCTTATTTTTGGATTTGAAATCAGAGGGGGGTGCTTCACTGTCTGCGATACAGTGTAACCCGCAGGTAGCACGTTGTCATCTGGAGGCACAGTCAGGCTGTGCTATAATACACATTTTAACAAGCCTGGTTACAGACTGTAGACAATGAATGAAGTTAGATTTCGCTGGTAGCAGCTGTTCATGTTGTCTACCATGGAGACTGAGCCCTCTAGTGGTTTTAACTTCACTTACAGCAAAGGTTTACATCAGCTGGTGTTCATTTTTATGTTATCTTTATTGATTATGGATCCTCTCTGGATCCATCTGTATTGCTTTTCCTGTGAATCCTAGGTAAATCTATTAAAAACAAACAATCAAATGATGAGACACCATGTCAATTATCTCAAATTACTGGTACTGGTGTCCATCTTTGATAGCCTTGATAGTTTGTTCCCAGGTGATTCCAGACAGTGGCACCTCTACTGGACTAATTGTAACTAATTGAATGACTGATAAAACCTTTACTGATGCAGCACAGATCCCAAAGGAGTTACCAGGTTGTTGGCAGGAGTTCATATACTTATTTTATCAGGTAGACCACTTCAGTGGAATTTGACATCTGACCTCCCGTGAAGACCTGCAGAGCATCACCCATTGATGATACAATCTTGTATCCCACAGGTCCATCTCTCGGTGCAGTGATGAAATCGCTCCCGTATAATTGAATTGAATTACAGCAGCTTTTATTAATCCTAATTTTTAATTAAACACAGCCATGACTAAAGTTATGTAGTTTGGTACCGTGTCGCTTTCCACCTTGGACATTACCAGTAGAGGTGGAACGGTCCTAGAGCAGGTAACGGTGTATTAATACTTAGGAATCCACCATATCACCGTGATATATTCAAAGGTCAAGGCAAAACTTGGGTTTCTGTATAGAAATCATTCTTCTTTAACATCTGGTGCCAAACAGGAGATTGTTTAAATGACCATACTTCCTTGATGATTCACTGACTTGCAAAGGAACTCTTCAAAAGCTCAACAAAATGTATCATTTCTTCTATTCGATTTGCCATGAAAGCCTCCTTCAAAGCACACCACTATCTTCTGCATGTATTCCATGGTCAAACTGGCCTTTTTAACATACTCTGATTTACAAAACTCTTCTTGGATACTTACACCCTATTTAAGTCAGTTATTGCAGCCAATATTGGCGTCCAAGTGCAATACACGTCTTCTCACATCAGAGTAAAAGCCTCTAAATCCAATACATCCTCTGGTCTGTTGTCAGCACAGCCTGCTGCTTGCTAATGACTGGAATTTCTTATAGAAAACTCTAAAACTGGACAAATTTATCTCAATCACTGATTTAACGGTGCACTTAGAAAGTTTTTTTTAATGATGCTTGGAAATGTTTCATGTCTGTTTGATCTAATTATTTAGTCACTTTGTCTCGCTGCTTACCACTTGCCAGGCTAATAAGATATGGTTCTTAAAGTTTGTTGCTGGGGGAAAAAAAGGTTAAATAAAAAACACAATAAAATAAAATATCTGGCTCAAAATAATATTTCCAACTGTATACTTGGTGGATTGTTTTAGAGACCCTTTTTCGATGGCTTATTAACATCTTTTCATGATTAAAGGGTCATTCTCTATTATTAACATTAGTGTAGCAGCAGAGTTAAAAAGGCCGGAGGCAGAGAAGCATGCAAACTAAAGAATGAAGAGGCCCACATACGCCTTAAGATCCTGGTCAACTTCCATTGCAGCACAACATAAAGGATGGTATAGTAACTGTACCTCTGCTGGCTGGAAAGATGTGCAATAGGTTGTTACAATTACACTTTGTCCTGATGAGTCCAGGCCCAGAAACAACGTTTTCTTTCTTAAAGTTTATTGATCAACTGATCTCAGCTAACCACTAACCGCTTCCTGTATGTATGTAATCCATACATTGGTGTATAAAACTGTATGTTTATTTTAAGAATATATTCGTCTCTGCCTCTGAATTACTGAATTTGTACATTTCTTTTTAGCTATTTTTTAAATTTTACTTTTGTCAGCAACTTGCCCTAACTTGAATTATATATATTTTTTGTTGTAGTTTGTTCATCCATAACACTGTTTCCATCCACCCAGCACAAATGCAGCATCTCTGGCTATGATGCAACCTCGCTGTGATGCCAAGACTCCTGGAAGCTGTGCACTACACCACACCTGACTGTTGTTCAACAAGAAATATTTCCAGCACAGAATTTCCCCTAAAACCATAACCTAAGTAAATTTTTTCACATTTTTGTTTGTGCACAGATTACATAAAATAAACAAGATGCAATATGTTCATTAGTGAGCTTTAAAGGTGTTGGTTGGTGTTTCTTTTTGATTTTGGACAAAGACAGGGTTCCGGTTTTTATGCTAAGCTAGGTAGCATATCTACAAGACACCTCATGGGCTCTTCTTGAACTTGAACTGAGAACAAGGACTTAGTAGGCCACGCAGTTAGAGCTGGGTGTTAGAGGAGCGGGAGCAGGTGGAACCTCAACCCTCAACCTCTTCAGCTTCACTCCCTTTACCTCCCACCTCTTCCCGCCCCCTCTTCCCCAGCAAGATCCTAGACCCTCCAGCCGCCCCACCATCTGCTCCCTTGACCCTATCCACTGCACTCTTTTCCAGTCTGTCAAGTCTGACCTCCTCCCCTTCCTTCTAACCCACTTTATCAACACATCTATAGCCTCAGGGCACTTCAAATCTGCCACTGTCACCCCTTTCCAAAAAAACAACACTGGACCCATCACATGTCAAAAACTATAGACCTGTACCTTCCTTTCCCTTTCTTTCCAAGACACTAGAACATGCTGTTTTTTTTTACCAGCTGTCTGCTTACCTCTCACAGAGCAACCTGCTATACTCCCACCAATCTGGTTTTTAAGCAGGCCACTCAAGTGACATGACAAACCTTGTGGTGACAGAAGAGTTTCTTGCTGCCAGAGTGAGCTCCCTCTCCTCTGTCCTCATCCTTAAAACCAGCCTCTGGATATGACACAGTGAACTACCAGATCCTCCTCTCCAACAAACCCTCAGGAGGAGGCATGTACTGCTGCGTGCCTGGCTGACATGGCAGAGCAGATGTCAAGGCACCACCTAAAGCTCAACCTGGACAAGAGTATTCTTCCGCGGGGTAGGGTATCCTCACAAAGACTATCACCATGACGTGGTGGTGCCATCATGGATGGCGATGAACCTGGGAATGACCCCAAGCATTGCAGCATGTCGTCTTCTTTTTGGACATGCTGCCCTGGTGCTGATTTACATCCTTACATCTTCCACTTTGACTACTGCAACTCCTTCCTACAGCTAGTCCAGAATGTTGCAGCCTGTCTGGTATTCAACCTCCTCAAATTTTCCAACACCATTCCTCTTCCCTCCAAGTGGTCTTGACAGATGGCTGCCCACCATGAACTTGGTTCTGTTCAAGGTTTTTGCCTTTTAAAAGCTAATTTTGCCTTGCCACTGTCGCAAAGTGCTTGCTCGTGGTAAGAATTGTCGAGCACAGTCTAGACCTGCTCGATAAGAAAAGTTTTTTGGTGCTATTGTTATGTGGAGGTTGTTCGCCTCCTTCTTTCTCAATGTTTTCCCCTTCCCTTGTGTTTCTATCTGTCTTGTCAGTGTGTGTTGCTGTCTGTGGCCTCCGGTTTCCCTCTCACCTGCCTAATCACCTCACCACCTCTGTCTCATCTGCCAATCAACCTCTGCTGCATAAAAGACCGGTTCAACCCTCTCCGAATCTGCCAGATCGTCAGTCACCCCTGTGGTAACAAGGCTACAGCCAACTCTCTGCTTATTTGTGAAAAGTATTTGTTCTTGGTTGATCTATGCCTGATTGTGATCTCCCTGTGCTCCTGGAACAACCCTCCCTGACACTCACCTGCTCCTGTCTTGTCTCCACACCTGCACTATTGGACTCCTGCCACGGCCAGCCCTGCACCATTCTGGAAACCCCATCACTGTATCTCCACCTGCACTGAGACTTCCCTTTGTGAATTCAATCAACTGTTTAAACCTGATTCAGCCTCTCGTTCATGTTTGCACTTTGGGCGCGCTCCTTTGGGTCCGCTACCATTCTCCTAAACAGCTATATAAATAAAATTGAATTGAATTTTCTGTTCAATACACTGGCTCCCAGTCAGTGGTGGACTCAGGCTGTCTGAGGGGCAAGGGCAAAAAAATAAAAAGGGCACCAGCGAGCAGAATGCTGAGATGCATTTCAGGTGAAAACAGCTACAAACTCTGGATAAGATTGAATTATGTGAGCATAACTACTGCAACTCTGTATCAAAACACATGGGGGACAACTAATTCTCTAACCATCTATTTCACAGACACGTGATGATCAATGGTCAATGAGAATGAATTGTATATGTCTGTGCTTAGTCACGGTTAAGGTCTGTCTTTAAAGTCTTTGAAAAACCCTGCCCTAGGGGCCATTTGCCATGTTTTGTCCACTGGGAGGGCATTTTATATGTCCAAGAGGGCACTTTTGCTGCATTTTTCTTAAACATGGGAGCACCATGAGTCCTGGGCTCCCAGTTGCATCTTCATCATCAACAGGGTAGTGAAAGGAGCTGATTCTTCCTACCTCCAAGCCATGGTCACACCCTGCACGCCAGCTGACCACCGCTCTCCTGCCTCTGAAGTCAGGACAGCAGAGTCACTGCTACATCTTCCACTGCAGGCAAAAAACTCATCTTTGCTCGCACTTATTCATGTCTCGCTTGTTAAAAGAACACCAAACAAACAAGAGAAGAAGAAGGTTCAACCTGACTGTAATATTTATGACGCTGAGAAACAGAAAGCAGAGCCAAAGCCTGGAGAAAGAGGAAGACAAGAAGTGTCTCACAGTGGTCAGGAGGAAAGGAGGCTCGTGTAGAGAGTGATGCTTTAACTGTAGCCTGTAGGTAGGAGAGAGCAGAAAGGGGCAGAGGTGATGGATGAGAAAACAGCATGACCATCATGTCACAGAGAGCAGAGAGTACAGAAATACTTTGATAGATAATTGTAGAATAGGGAATCAGTTTCTCATCCTTACTATTTTCATGCAGCGTATAGGGCAGAAGACAGTCTAGAGATCATAGATTTAACTGAATATCTAAATGAAATTACAGATGTTGGGTGTTTACATTATACCCAAACAACCTTAAAACCTGGTACCTGGACGTATTGGTAGAGTTCCTTTCAAACTGGACAATGTTGCTTCATGTTGGTTTCATTATTTTTTAGTACTCTAACAACACTTGTAATGCTCATATTTCGATAATTTCCAAATGTTTTGTTGTCTGGCATCACTCTGTCCTGAATTTCTGTTTTTGTTCTTTTTGTTGGTAATGATCCTGACAACAACTGCAGCTTCCTGCTCAGCAATAAAACACCTTCCTCTTACCCCAGCGGGAGGTAACTGCAAAAGCAATTACACACAAATGCTCAGTTTACAGTACTACGGAAATATGCAGTCCAGTCAGATGCTCTTGGAGAGTTGATGCTGCGTGTTGAGCGTTGTAGATTTTGCTGCACTCTCAGACCAACCTCTCATTGATAAACCATGGTTTATATAATCAATTATAGTAGCCTAATCTCATCTGAGACTACAGCTCTGGGACTTCCTCATCTCAGCAGTCCTCCACCGCACATAAGCACTCCTCTCCTTCTCCTGGCTCCTCTTCCTGCTCTGCCAACCATCTCTCTGTGTGTGTGTCTGGCTGGGTCCATGTTTACTTGAGGAAAACTAAATCCAAAGACTTGCCTTTTTTTTATAAAGATGGCATGAAATTAAAAAGCGTCAACGCCTGGGTAGATAAAATGGGAATTAGCTGTAGTTGGTCTTTTCATAGTCGTCCTTATTTAGATGTAAATGTTGCAGAATGCAATTTAGTAATCTTGAGTTATGTCGGGTTTTTTAATGCAAATTCAACAATTACAGTATTATGCAGCGGTGGATATTTGGTGGTGGTTGAGCTTGAGTGAGAAAACAGTTCATGAAATTTAAAAGATGTGGTTATCGACTGCATTTCTGTGTGAACGAGATGAGATGTGATCCACAGTTTAGCCCGCATTGACTTCTGTTGTGAGAACGGTAAACTTGGGGTGCACACAAGCTGAGCTTGGACAACTTATCATGAACTCTTGTTAATTAGAAGATATTTACCCAACCCTCTTCGCCTAAAGCTGCCCCTGCAGTTAAAAAACTCTTTATTTATTTCTCAGAAAATGTCAATAACAACTTTTCAAGATGTCAAAGGTGCTACAACGAGCTGCATGGCCACAAGACACAGTCCACAGACAGAAGGTCACCTCGCTCCGCCAAAACAGATGGACCAAAATTCTAATATGGATAATTTGCTTGAAGGGGTCGGTTGTATGAGTTAAATCCTGCTTGTACTGGGTGCTGATTCAACGGTAAAATATACAACAATTGAGCTAAATGTTTGGAAATGTTGGGGAACTGTGTCGAGGACCTTGAGAACCCTGGTGTAATAATGTCAGCCTGATTGGTTTAAAGGAAGTTGCAGAGGCAGGCGGTCTGATTAAGTGTGTCCAAAGCATTATATCTGAGGGATTTGGCATTAAGCTGGATGCAGAATTTGAAATTGAAAGAGCACATTGAGCCCTGGCTCCTAGATCCGGCAAGGACCAGCCCCCCAGGCTGGTGCTGATATGATTTCAGTGCTCCTTGCCGAGAGAGAAAGTGCTACAAGTTGCCAGAGCAAAGAGAGGAGTGGAGCAGAAAGGGTGCAATGATTCCTCCTTCCTTCTTCCTAGACGTGTCCAGAGAAATGGCTGAAAAACAGAGGGCATTCACTAAGGCCAGGAAGATGTCGCATCAAACAGATAAGGTGTGTTTCAGGTACGACAGGCCTGTGAAATGACACAGCACACAACCTACAATGTGCCTGTTTTCTTTCTTTTTGTATTGTGGGGTTTATCCTGCCCGTTTGTCTTTGTTTGTTGGCTAATCTTGTAGGAATATTTGATTTGTTCATACTTGAGGGTGAGATTTATTTGTTGTTTGTTCATTGTTTAAGTATGCAGCACTGTTTGCTAGTAATAACTGAACGTGGAGATGGAGTACAGCAACCTGTCTTTCTTGTAATGAATTTTCATTTCAGGCTCCATTCTGGAAAATTAATGTTTGCAGGTGAATCCATGAAGATTAGGATATAAAAATCATTAATTTCTCATCATGAATCATTAATGGATGCAGTAACCCAGATAAGACTAAAAAAAATCTTATCTTGCCTTAAAGGTTAATAGATTGATTGTTGTATTTGTGCATGTTGTTGAAGCTCTGAACTTTGGAAAAAGATTGGGTGGACCAAGTATCCCATTTGTCATTTAACAGCAAACAAAATGGAGTAATGATTCTACTTAAAAAAAGCTTTTAAGGACAGAGAAGGGAGGATAATTTGTAAAGATGCCCTTATCATCTACTACGTACAGAAAGGTCCTGACTTTATCATTCAGCTGAGCAACATTTTG
Organism: Miichthys miiuy; assembly: GCA_036365135.1. Lineage (NCBI taxonomy): Eukaryota > Metazoa > Chordata > Actinopteri > Sciaenidae > Miichthys > Miichthys miiuy. Next base: position 21,461,777 of record CM071614.1, on the reverse strand, counting down.
GGCAGTGAAGAATAACACATCATTTTGGCAGGAGATGGACCCTGTCTAGTGGATAAATAACAGTTGGTGAATTCATATAAAAATGTGTGTTCACCACCCTATAAATCCCACTCTAGAGTAGATTTCTCTCTCCTATCCAAATCCATTATTGAACAGGCGATACATTTGGTAAAATTGGTCTGATAGCATTATCTGGTCATGCACTAGTTGAAAGCACTGGACGGTATAAAGAATGGACAGCGTATGTATGACGTCAGCCACAGGTTTCATAACTTTAAGCCATAATATAATTTGAACAGGTGAGTTCTATAGAAATTCACCCTCAGTACAGTTGTTATGAACGGGGAAATTAGCTATAGAGACCAAAACTGTTTTTTGTACCAGGCTGTACACATGTTTATTTCTGCTGTGAAGTTTGACACTTTAACATGGGGACTTATGGAGACTGACTCGTTCTGTAGCCAGCCTCAAGTGGACGTTTGAGAAACTGCAACTTTTGGCACTTCTGCATTGGCTTCACTTCGCAGCCACGGAGGCCGCCGCTTGGTCGAAACTCAAATGAACTTAAATGCTGAAACAGGAAGGAGGGATAGATGTTGATTGAATATTTTGCTGACGATGGGCTGCTCAGTGAAGAGTTGGCTGAGGATCTATGTTTTTTGAATTATATATGTAGAGAAGTTGTCTTCGGTATTAGAGGCATCCAAGGCATCTATAAGAGGAAGATTAAGAGCACAGACATTTAAAAGGAAAAAAAACCGTAGAGAAACTATGGGCCAAGTAAGAAATTTGGAAGAAGAAATATCCACATTGGAAAAGAACCACACAGAGATGATTGATATAATCAATCAGTCTGAAGTTTAAATAAAATGAATTTTAACTAAATGAAATATGACAGAAAATCAGAATCTGCATGATTCAGATTAAGAACAATTTTCTACGAAGGTGACAAAGACGGTAAGCTGTTGGCACGACGAGTCAAACAACTGTAATTAAAAGGTAACAATTTTTCAACCTGGATCCAATTTTCTAATGTGTCTCTGTCTGTGATTAACGAAGGCAACAGGTTTTGAAATTGTTCCAGCATTGAGCGAGAGTGCTGCAGCCAGCAGAAGCGAAACTGGCTGCAACGTAATCCTTCGGGGCAATTGTGCACCGTCAAAGTGCTTCCACTAAAATTGCTTGTTTTTGCCATTGACGGGCTCAGATTATTATTATATAAATGTCCTACAACATGGATGGACATGGAGAGGACCCTACGGAGATTGTTTAACCAGAAACAGCAGTTACATTGCTGTGTTCAAAGACTTCACTGACAAAAACACTGTAGCTTGTAACATCTCAACAATTTATTCATTATTTATCTAAGCTGAATATGTAATTTGAGTTTGAGACCGTCTTGGATTAGTCGATCTGATCTGATGTACTCTCTCTTGAAGGAACCTCATATTGTCCAATATTTGACAGCAGTCGTTGCCTCCACCTTATCTTTACACACCCCTCCATCACAGCTACATTTACTACTTTCTTTGCATGCACCGACCTGTTGTGCCTCTTTTATGTGACTACTGATTGTGGAGTCAAGCGTCTTGCACCTCTTTATATCTGCACACAGTCGTGCGGGGTGAGTCAACACAGCGGAAATACATTTAATTTCACTGCGAGCAAGACGGAGAATATAGAGGGCTTTTATTTGAAATCGGCAGTCAGCATTTTAATTCATGTGAGGTGTTCTTTCAAACTGCATTTTCTATGTGATAGTTAAGTAAAAAAAAAAAAAAGTACAGGGAGCTGTATTAAAGGAGCCAGAAATCATTGTGAATGCATTTGAAGAAGAACTTCAGTTACAGTTGACAATCAATAGAGAAAACCATTAAAAGCATTCACTGCCGTGCTTACTGTTGTCTCTTTAAAAAATGAAATGCCAGATTAGATTTGGTGAAGGCTCTAATGACTTATTAGGACTTAAAACACACACATAGGACCTGGACTTGAGTTGGGACCAGTTAAAACCTCATCATCTCTTGCTGTTGACAGCCTGTATATGTAAACATATGATTATATTGGTTAGTAATAGGGCAGCACCGTGGTGCTGTAGTGGTTCCTGGTTCGAACCCTGGCTGGGGGCTGTCTGCATGGGTTCTCTCCGGGTACTCTGGCTTCCTCCCACAGATGTGTTTGTCAGTGTGAATGGTTGTTTGTCTCTATGTGCCCTGTGATGAGCTGGTGACTTGTCCAGGTTGTACCTGGCCTCTTGCCCAAAGTCAGCTGGGATTGGTTCCAGCCTCCCGCGACCCTGCTGAGGACAACTGCTTACAGAAAATGGATGGCTGGTTTGTAATGAAGACGCTGTGACACCGGGATCTCTTTGAGTTGGAGTTGATTTATTCTGACAACAACAAATAATAAATCAGAACCTCCATGCCAATAATATTGCAGCGTCCAGCTCCCACACAAGCGAAATTAGTTTGCTACAACTTCAAGCTTGCTTAAAATCTACATATTGACAGGTGAGGGATGAAATGGATATAATAAATAACAGCGGGGACCGCAGAAGAAGAAATGAAGGTGGAGGTGCTTTGAACTCATTTTCATCAGGTATAAACTTTCATTTAATAAATTTGTTGTGATTAGACAAACAATAAGTTGCTGTACACACGACACAGTTACATAAACGATGACGAGCTGACAGGAACAGACTCCCTGCAGCACTGCACACAACAGCAGACTGGCCTACAGAGCAGAACATTCTAGTTGTTCCAACAACTTTCAGCATAAATTTGTCTTCTGTTTGTAAAAAGCTGTGTCAGTAGTCCTGAAGCTTCGTTGCAGCTTTTTATCGCTGGTGTCTGATAGTTCAGTCAAGCTGGACCGTGCAGTATCAAGGCTGTCACCAACGTCTGGCTACATCATTATGACTCACCCGTCTGATGTAAATGTAACTCAGTGGCATGTAGCACTGTAACAATGCCAGGAACTGCAGTACTGTATAAAAAGCCTGCAGTCCCTCTTCTACTGTATGTGTCTTTGCTATACAGCCTTACATTTACAATGTATATCTGAATTATCATATACAGCATGTAGCATCAGTCATTTCAAATTAAGTACTCTAAGTTGTGTCTTTAAGTATTAAAAATCCTGACTTACCAGCAGCCAGCTTTCATAAAGCCCAGGTATATAATGCATAACAGTATATGCAGTGTACCCACTGTACATAATTCATTTTAATACATGCATAATGTATCTCAGAGTTGCTGTAAGCCTTCATAATGATTTACGATGTCTCGTAACAACAGTCATAAGTTTTAAGTATAACCAAGGTAGGTTATGGTAGGTTAACAGGGACTCCAGACCTCCAGGGGTCAAAAAAAACATTATGTGGACAACCAAAACATGACATGACAAAAACTGTGTCCTGCTTTATCTTGAAGTTCTGTCAATATTCTTAAAATCTAGTTTTAAATATACAATATGCTAGTACATTTAAGAGATGTGTTGATCGAATGTTTACCAATAATTAAGCAACATCATGCATGTAATTAAAAAAATAAAATAAAAAATGCTTTATTGGAAAATAGATTCACAAACAACAAGGCAACTCGGGTGTTTAAAAAAGAAAACAAACAACAAACAAGAAGAGAAAAATATAGAATTAAGATATTACATAATAAGTAAATAAAATAATTGCTGGTATATAAATAGTCTTCAATTTAAGGTCAAGGTTAGTACATCCAGGGTCTGTTAATTTGCAGAATCACACACTTCAGGGAGTCATGACGCAGCGGAGAGTCATTATAAAAAGTGTTGATGTGGTTTTCATACATTTTCTCATTTTCTCTGTCCTCAGTATTGATAAGTCGCACATGTAACACCCTGACAGAGATAAGGCCGTCACTACATCAGCTGAGGGAGCTTCAAAAAGGCCATAAAAAGAATACATGAATGTGAATGCGTTTCCTAAAAGTAGACCCGCTCCCCTCCTCAGTTTCTGGAGCTGAATCCATTTATGAAAGCATGTTGTGTTACATCTCGACCTTCATTCAGGAAACAGAGTCAGTTTTGAAGATAAATGTATTCATCAAACACTGCACCAGGGCTATATTTAGCCTGCATGTAAGGCATCACAGATAAAAACACATGAAATGGAAATAATGTGATCCTCGAGCTTTTCAACGTGTGTTTTTATCATTTATGGAATTCATAGACCAAAATCTGGTAAGCACAGTGATACTTTGATTTAATATTTTATAATTAATGATGTTTACATTTGGAATTTTTTAGATACATTATATAAAGAAAGGACACAATGATGTTATTTTGGTTGGCTGAACACTGACAGTAACTAAGGTTCAACAAAAGCAGGCAGGTAGAGAGTTGTGATGAATAAAAGCATGATCATTGCAGATCTTTGATCCAGCTCCTCCGCACAAAGAGCCCCCATAATGTACTGGAAATTCCCCAGGATGCCTTTCCTGTCACAAAGGTGGTTGCCGCTGCAACACCCCGCACGTCAGCCACCTTAATTAACCAATCGGCATTGATCCTTTGTGGCTCCTTGTACAAGGCGAAAGTGTGTGTGTGTGTGTGTGTGCAGCAGGGCTGATGGAGCGAGCAGATGGATGCAATCTTACACTTCACACTGACCCGGATGAATCGTTGATTTTTCAGAGAGGTACTGAAAAAGGTGTGCAGGGTGAAACCGCCGGAGGACGGAGACCAGAGAAAGTGATGCTTCAGCAGGTTGGACAGCTCCGATCTGGATGCAGATTCCTTCAGGTTTTCTCCTCATCGCACCACCAGTAGACTGATTCTCCTCCAGGTAAGGACACTTGCTGCTGAGTTTTCCAGTCCAGAGTGTGAAAGTGTGGTTGAAGATAATGATTTAGTGTGTTTAAGTCAGCATCAGTGTCGGTGTTTGGGGAACGGGGGTGGATCAGGGTGCGCCCCCCCCTCCCACTTTAATGTTAAAATCTAACATATGGAGCTGAGAACATGGAGGGAAAAGTGAAAGAAAGATGAGCGTCATTTTGAAGATATACTTGATACACTGAGGGGTATGTTTGATTTTATTCCACCATGCGCCGGCTTCTTTTGGCTTCTTCTTTTTGGTGCAACAGCGCATGAAGAGCTGCAGAGGTGAGCCAGCAGAGGGCGCTCCTGCTCCTCCTCTCTCCACTAACCACAGCACTGTTCTCTCTCTCTCTCGCAAACTGCACTCACAGCACTTTGCATCACTGCCGAAGCACGTCACAAAGCAGGCTGCGGTATTTGACATGATGTTCACTAGTTTCGAGACAGGAGAGACATCACACTGAATTCTCTTTGAGTTTTTTGGCTCCCAGATGAAGAAGAAAACTGTAAAGATGTGATGATCATCACGTGGTGTGAAGGTCTGTTTGATGTTAAGATATCTGCTACACATAACACCAATGTCCAGACATAAAATGAAGTCTTTGAAAGCTCAAAAAGAACCATCTGGAGTGCAGTAAAAAAATCAAGACTCCTGGAGTCAAACTGAAGGCCTTTGGATGTGTTAAAGAGACACTTACAAAGTGCTACTCATAGCCTCAAGTGTAAGTTTGTCTAATAAAGCCTTCTCTTTAGCACCGAGGAATAAAAAGTATTAATAATCAACAGAGCTGTTTGCCTTTCTGGGCTTTGCTCAGAGAACCAAGAGTGACTGGTTTGGTATTAGGTTATGTTATGGATATGTATCTGATCCACACATTTATTTTATGATTTTTTTTTCTTAAATTTGCATCACTTTGTTGTGAATGTTATTATTAATATCAAAACTTGTATTTTTCCTTTTAAACATGCATGAGCTTGCTTTGTTTTTTTTTTTTTTTTTGCCACATGGGGGCAACGCAAGCACAACACTGAACACAGCACTGACATGTCATGCATGACCTGTGTCAGATTTAGGAGGCTGTATTCACAGAACATGGCAGAAACAGAATATGATACTCACAGGTATGTTTTTTCATTAGTGTAAAATCACCAGAAAATAAGGATGAAATGTTTTTGTTACATTAAAATTAACATTTTATATCTTCAGACAAACAAACTAAACACTGGCTCTATAAATACGGCCTTTCATGTGTTTGGTGGCCACCATAGTTTCTCTGACACGCTAGGCTCCACTAACTCCTCCATATGTACAGTACTCGGTATCAATAAAGACGACTAAATCTGTTGATGACTCTTTCTCAGACATTTATAACGTTAAATTTAACTTGTCACGTTGACAATGCTGCTAACCCGCAGTTCTGTAAAATAAATGAAGGTACAAAACTCTCAGTGTAATGCAGCTGTGATTTATAACTACGGATGTTCAGTAGATTGTCAGCTAAGCGCTCTATGGTTTTGTGTAGTTTGTCACTCCTGATTTTACCATTATAAGTGAAAGAATCAAGCAAAAATCCTCGAAACACATCATTCCATGAGCGACCACAATATTCAGTCTGTACTGGAAGGCCCGCAGAGCATGAATGAGGAGGACAAAAAGCTTTTCTTCTTCAAGGTTCATTTCCTTTGTGTCTCTAGAGAGCATGCCGAAATATTTCTATTACACTGCAAGTCAAGCCATATGAACACTGATACATAATCGTTTACTGCAGATGTTACACGGAGAGCAATCCCCAGACAAATATATTAAACAGCAGATAAAGGCAGGTGGACTAACACTGTTACAGTATTACAGTGTGTTTAATCAGTAACGCTGTGGGACACTGTAGGCCTAAAATAAACCCCTATATCACAGGATGATGCAGGGTTTATTTTCACAACAATGACCGACTAGCCGTACATTATCCTGATTATTACACGGCTACTCACAACAAGAGGAGTCAATAATTTGACACAAAATATTGATTTAAAAATGATGTTATTGCATCCTGTTGTCCTCTTGATCAGAACTGTAGCAGATGCCTTAATAGGCCACTTGTGGCTCCCTCTCTGTCCTTTCGGTTGATAACATGTGAATGATTTGAAAGTGGCTAAAAACAGTCCTGGTCCGTCTGTTGCCTTGGGGCACACACAGCCAGTTTCACCAGTGCTACGACAGTGTCGCCTTCTTGAGTCAGGTCACGCAGCATTTATGTACCTTCAGCGGATCATTGTAGGAAAAGCAGTGAGCACACTATGTGAACTGAATTTGAACTCAGGTTCACTCTTTGTTTTGCCCCTTGCTCCATCACTTTCCTTTTTCTCTAATGGTCATCCCTTTGCTTTTTCATCTCGATGATCCCGTCCCAATATGAGCCATGGGCCACAAAATGTAATGTTGTAAGTAAAGACCTCCTGCTTTCTCGACTACTACTGTTCTAAACTTGATTTTAGCCCATGGAAGTGGACACTTTTGGACCAATCCTTAAAAAAATCACAGTAGGATCAACCTCTACTCCCACTGCAATTGGGGACTGAAACAACAACACAGAGCTCTGATTTAGTTTAGTTAAATTATTGTTTTGCCAACAATTTGTTGTACAAAAAATGCATTAAATTGTGATGAACTGAAACCTATTCTGTATTCAACAATGAGCTTAACACGCTCCACCACAGAACGCTGTTGTGCATGACGGCCTAATTCTTAGATCTCCAGGATGAAATCCACAAGGTCATGAATGATTTCATCTTCTACTTGAATATATAACAGCCTCCATCTTGTCTTCTCTGTGCTCCTTTGCATAAATCAAGTCTGCAAAGCAACAGTAGTTTGGTTTCATCACCATAAACATCAGTTATACCTTCCCGTCCCTGGTTTTGTTTGCACTGTCAAAGCTCTTTATGTGTTTGAAGGTCTTTTCTACTGACTGAAATGTCACTGTCTGTCCATGAAAGCATCTGAAGAGGTGATTTTAATTAGCATCACTCAACAAATCATTGTTTCCTCTCTCCCTCTCTCTCTGACAGGATGGCAGGTAACCTGTCTGCTGATCCTTTTCAGAACGACTCCGTCTTCTCCCTGCTGGACTCGTCTACTCCAACCTCCCCTCCACCTGGAAGGCTCCAACCTTCACCGTCGCAGCCCGCTGCCGTGTAGCAGCCACCATGGTGCTGTTTGTCTTTGCCGCTGGCAGTAACCTGTCAGTCCTGATCAGTGTGTGCTGGGGGCGGGGTTATCGCCTGGCGGCACACCTGCGCCCGCTCATCGCCAGCTTGGCATCGGCCGATCTGGTGATGACTTTTGTGGTGATGCCACTGGATGCCATTTGGAACATTACGGTGCAGTGGTACGCTGGGGATATCATGTGTAAGCTGCTGTGTTTCCTCAAGCTTTTTGCCATGCACTCAGCAGCATTCATACTGGTGGTGGTGAGTCTGGATCGATATCGAGCCATCCTTCATCCTCTGGATTCTCTGGATGCTGGACTCAGGAACAGACGCATGCTGCTGGTGGCCTGGACTCTGAGTCTGCTGCTGGCCTCTCCACAGGTACAGTAGATTACACATGAGCTTCAAGGCAAGGCCTTGAACATTTTCACCAACTATTTCATGCAAGCAGGACAAATGCAACTGAAATGAACTGAAAAGATAAGCAGATGGTGCACACCTGAAAGATTTATTTTTTTAATTAAAGCCAATCAAAATCTTGAAAGTTGTCATGCTGTAATCACCAAAACTGGACATCCTGTGTATTTTCAAGGTTTGTATTATGACGTTATGGCCAGAAAATTAAACTTACAAAAGTCCTGATCCAGGACTGTTACACCACGTACCACAAGTGCTGCATGAATATCTTCCAGTCAGACATTCAAGGCACTGAGCAGCTCATAAAATTCGTGACAAGAAATACAAAATACATGGTTGAAAATCTTAGTGACCTATAAAGTGGCAAAAACCGTACTAAGTCTACGGTCACACATAAGCGAATGCAGGCGAAATGTGGGGAGTGCAGGGCGTGCTGCACATGGAAATCAGTTTACTAGTTTGTAGGGATCAATCACACATATTTGTTATCGGTTCAGGCTGCAAAGTTCACCAACTCCTTGCAAAGTGGGGATGCAAACTTACTTTGCCACCTTAAGTGAAGGTTTTATTTGCCCCTTAAGCTCGCCTAGAATGGAAAGGGAAACAGGAGCCGAAAATTCGACGGTGTTGATTTCGCCTATGTGTGACCGGAGCCTAATTCCTCCAAATGAGAAAGTCAATACAAACAATTAGTACAAACTATGTCAAATTAAAGAGGACACAGGACGTCTTCCTCACTCACTAACTGCTGTTTTGTCCCTGCTGGCTGAGCAGAGATCTCCTTCGTACAGCCTCTTCTATCTTGCATGCAACTTCCAACTCAGTGTCGAGGAACTACAAGTGAAAATGTGAAACATGATTAGGTTCAGTCATGATTAAATCAATGAATAAATGACCAGATACCAGTGTATCTGTCATCTGTCTAACCCTGAGAAGTTGTTTTGCCATTTTCACTGAGTGCTGTTCGCTCATAAACATTCTCTCTCATGCTCTGATTTGAACTTAAACAGAGAATTGCTGTCATTTATTTTATGCGCTCATTTCATTCATCACGGTGTGGCGCACGTTAGTAAAGGTTACCGTAACCAAAAGGTTGTAGTCTCTAAAGAGATGAAACGCATCTCTCCATTCCCCCCTTTCATCAGATGGGTTTTAATCTGCAGCCTCTCCTGTGAGGCAGAAGAAAAGCCATAAATAAAACAGGACTATAGAGAAGAGAAGGCTCCTGAAGGTGGAAACTGATCTGTCACTGATAGGCTGGCAGGAGCAGAAAGAGGGCCGACAGAGTGCTTGGATCAAGAATTCATCGGCCACTAACCTATTATGTCAGGCTAAACCGATACGCGGTGTGCTTGTGGGTAGATTACTGACCCTTTTATTGGGGTTAAGTATCTTTGAATCATCCAGTGAATAAATATAGTTCTCTATCAATTCAAATATATCTGTATTTATCTGAAATATATCCATCCGAGCTTGAACTCTTGTACTTTTTTGGTGTGTTGCTGCGGTGTGGGGAAGCTTCGACGGGGAAATCTGCCATAGCAACTGGTCACGACCGCCCCCCCGCTCAGAGGAAGGAGAGGAAGAAATAGGAGAAAGGGTGGGTGGGAGAGGTGCAGAACACAAGAGTGAAAGAGGAGGAGAGAGTTGGGAGAGTATTTATAGGAATGTTGGAAGAGGCACGGTGTGGCCACGGAGAGATGTGGTCCTCCTGAAACTCTGTATGTCTGCAGAGGTCGAAGACATATCAGCCTTTGTTACATTTATTGTTGGTTTGGTCCCTAACCTTTTGTTGACAATAAAATATACACTCATAACATATACTATACTGCTTATTAGCGAATATTAGGATTATCAGTCTTCTCCTGTGGCGTAACGCTCTTCCTCACACTGCCTTTATCTACGTACTTGTGGCCTTCATGTTAACTTGACTAACCAACCTGCGCAGCCTCAGCATCGCGCTTCATCACCTTTTAAATCTGATTCCAGAACAGTCAGTAACAAGTGATTATCCCAATGTTGTGGTGAAGTGCATTAAAGTGACTTTTAATGCAAAACTTGGAGTCAAAGAACCTCCTGCGATGTGCGGTTCTTTGTGTAGTTTGCTTATTATAAACAAACGTAAAGTTTGTTTAAATAAACCAAACTACACTTTTTTTTTTCTTTTTCTGTGACTGCATGAAGTTCATTCCTCATCTCTTTACACTCTCTTCATCCTCAGCTGTTCATCTTCCGGGCCATTAAAGCTGATGGAGTGGACTTCACTCAGTGCGTGACCCATGGAAGTTTCCGGTATCTCTGGCAGAAGACGGCATACAACATGTTTCACTTTGTGACGCTGTATGTCTTCCCCCTGCTTGTCATGACTTTCTGCTACACCCGCATCCTCACCAAGATCAATGGGCAGATGCGCAAGAGCAAAGGTGTGTGATCTGGAGAGGGACATCTTCAACCAATTATTCTACCCAATACTGCAAACAACTGCTGATGATTTAAAGGATGGTTCTAGTTTATTATAACTTGGATCAAACTTTTATACTTCCACTATTCTTCAGCATTCAGGGGTGGAAGTAATGAATTACATCTACTACTCTACTCTTGTTTAATTTTACTTCATTATTTTTGAATCTCAAGAAGTTTCAAGATGTATTTTAAAGAGTAAAAACAAAAGTATGTAGCAAAAGAAAAAAGACAAATCAGCAGCTGCAGCAAAGAAAAAGCTTTACTTTTGATTACATAAGTGGCAGGTTATTTAATGTCTGTAGCCTAATAATGCTTGAGCAGATGACAACATGACTTGTGGCACATAACGAACGTACGTCTTATCCAAAAGCTTCATGACAAAGTGACTACCCACAGCTGATGAGCTAAATGTTTACATGCTCCACCTTCTTGTAAAAGTCACCACTGTCAAGCCCGAATGTTGCTGGTACAGTGCTGCGAAATCATGCACGATAGTCCACCAATGTTTAAGTCAGACTTTTCAAGATATGCACAGATATATTTCCTGTTTCTCCTGATAGGAATCGAGTTGACCAGGCCTTATAAAGTATGCACACAGGTGAACTGGATGTGGCTGAGTTAGTTTGGTTGCGGTAACACCTTGTACACGGCAGTGTACCTGTAAGAAGGACTCCGTGTTGTGTATATTTCAAGGGAGTGAATGCTGTGGAATCAGTACAACACTTGTGACTGTTCACTTTCAAATAATAATTATGAAGTTATTGGGGAAATGTAATTGCTAAATTTAAGGTTTGATCCAGGGCCACTACTGTTGGTTTATAAACAGTACAGCTACCATTTCTTTCTTTCTATTGCCAATCAGTGCAGTTTTGCCCCCAACAAGCTATTCACCATCTCTCAGGAGTGGACTACTATAGTCCCCGACCCTGATAAATGTCCTGATTTAGTGTTGTGTATGTGGTACTCCAGCAAACACATGAAACTATTTATTAGAAAGCAACTAAGTGGCCTGCTACTGTGCAGAATCTGAAAATTGGAATAAAAATGTCACTGGGGCAGCAATGCAACCACCCCCACAGCCTGAAATAGATAATCCTCATCTCAACATGAATCTGTTCGTGTGGTGGTTATTTGTTTGTCTACATTTATGGAACATGGGCCTTCCTTTATTTGAGCTTTGTCGTGTTTCTGCAGATGGTGAGCACTGCCTTCGACGCAGTGGAACAGACATGATACCCAAAGCCCGGATGAAGACCCTCAAGATGACCATTGTGATTGTTAGCTCATTTGTCATCTGTTGGACACCTTACTACCTCCTGGGGATCTGGTACTGGTTCCAACCAGCCATGATCCAGCACACACCTGAGTATGTGCATCACATACTGTTTGTCTTTGGCAACCTGAACACATGCTGCGACCCGGTCATCTACGGCTTCTTCACACCGTCTTTCCGGACCGACCTCGCTGACGTGATGGCGTGCTGCCGAGGTCGACAAGCCAGCAACGCTTCGCCTCGGTCCGTGGATCGACTGTCTGGTCGTGCTGGAGCTGCTGTGGAGATGGAGTCTGATCTAAGCTCAAACCAGCACAGCGGGAACCCCGGTTGAACATCGATGATCTGACCCTGAGGAATTAAGCATTGTTACAACATACCCAAAGTCCTTAATATAGATGTCAGCTAAGCACATAATTGAAAGGTGGGCGACTTTTGAGCGGTGGAACAAGGTCTTTTATAATAGATGTCCTCTGGTTTCGGAGCCACTACATTACATAAAGGCTGATCTGTAACAGGACTTTGACAGAGGAGACTGGGGTTCATTTCCAGTGTGTTTTATGTTTGTTCTATTTTACATGATTTCTTTCTATTTACCGCCATTTCGAAATATCCCGTGAATGTCAGAGGAACCATCCAACACTGCAATCGTCTTCTTATATTCTTGTATATATCCCTTTAAGAGTCTGTGTTAACACTACCTCTAAGAGAAGATAAAGACTTGTAATGGGATAATTACCATTTCCCTGCATGACTGTGAAAAACTACCAAGAACGGAAGTAGTTTGTATTGTATAGAGAGAGTTTCTTGGAGTGAGTCATTACTTACCTCTGAAATTCATATATATGGAGTTGGCCAGTATTAATCCCATTGATTGTGATAAAAAACCTATGGTTATATATGCATATATATGAGCGACATATGTGCAATCTATATGTAACAATGTACTGAATGTGACTGTACCAATATTATTATTCCTTAAGTGCAGTGATGTAAAGTATCAGAGTCTCATATACGCTCAATAAAAGTCTACTGGACTGATGTCTTTAGCAGTTGTGACAGAACTGTCTTGTCTTGTGTGTTACAATAGAGTTCTGAATACTTTTGCAACATTTAGAAATTTGATTTTGTTTGTGTGGCATAGATCATATCAGTCTATTCACCGTCCTGTACGATGACAAGAGCCGATACCGGTAAGGACTATCAGAACGTACCCAACCTCAACCCACAAATCAAACATATTTTCAACAAGTAAGAGGTCATCTGTGTACCAAAAAGAATCAAAACCTACAGGTCTGTGCATCTAATGTTTCAAGAAACTGGTCCAAAACATCATCCATCCACATACGTTTCACCATTCTTAGAGTTCTCCAAGTTGCATACAACAAAAAGAGAGGCACAGACGATGCAGTGGCCTCTCTGCTGTACCGTCTACCTTGCTACCAACACCTGTACACCCCGGAAACTATGCTTTATATCGATTTTTAGCTCTGCCTTTAACACAATCTAGTGCCATCAGGTAATCAGGAAACTACAGGACCTCCAAGTTCCATCACCACTAATCCACTGGATCAATAACGTCCTCTTCAACAGGCAACAAACAGTACAAGATTGACACTTGACTGTCACCCACCATTATGCTCAGTACTGCCTCTCCATAGGGGTATGTGCTCTCCGTTTATCTACACCCCTTATACAAACCACATGACAACATGACTTGTACTTCACATAAGCAGACGAGACTGACAGCCATCTGAAAACGAAACCATCTGTCCGTCCAATGACATCTTCTTCTCCTCCATGGCATTATTGAATCAGTTTCCATACGGTCTCCAACAAGTATAACTCATCTAGCCAGCAAACTCATTGGTATTCACAGCCCCATCTTGTTTCACGCCATCTTTAATACACAAGGCACTCACTATCACACATGACTCACACCACCACATTCAGCATTTACTTTACCCTCTTCTTTCTGGACACAGATATCGCTTACCTATATGCAGAGAGGCTTGTTTCACCGTGGGCTTTGCTCATGTGGACTTACCCGAGCTTTCAGTAAGTTGTCTCCCCTTAAATAACTAGAAATCCAGTCGTGGCACGTCGTGTGCTGTATTTCAGAGCCTCGTTCCAAACCAATTTGGATGTGCACATATTGTTTGGAACACTATAGTAACACATAAAGATTGGTTACAACCAAGTGAAGACAGCTCATTTTGGGTGGAAGGTCCAGAGCTATTGACAAGTCAACTGATGGAAAAGATGCTCCAACCATGTCAACAGCAGGCCTCACTTACACCGAGGGAAGATTGCCAGTGTCCTCCTTGGGCTGAAAGGAGGCCAAAAAGGATGCCAGTCTATCATGAGGGCTAACTGAGCCAATGCTAACAAAAATACAGACACAGAAATCATACATAACACAGAACAATATGAAATTAATTCATCAAAATGTCTTTATTTGGTTTTAGGCATGTTGAGGAAGGTGATCAAGGAAGGAGAAAAAGCAGAAGTCAGTCCAGACATTCACACAGAGCAGTCTGCAGTCGCACAGAGACCAAGCTGTTTGGTAGGAATTAGAGACCAAAAGATGTTGCTGTTAACTTTTAACTCTTCTCTTAAATGTTCCTATTATCACACATTAATCTTTTAATACTAGTCTTCCAATACTAACATTATTCACTTTGCTTTCTTTAAAAAAAATTGGTGCTAAAGTGATGTTGTTCTGTGTCCATTTACATACATTTTTAATAGGTATTTTCGTCTAGCTATCAACAGAAATATGGCTTGAAAGAAGAATAGCTTATGAAGACTTATTATCAGAATATTAGCTGACAATATATATATGAAAAATCATTGAGTGCTACTGTTTCTATGGCAAAGTGCAGGCGTTGTCTCGTAATTACTTTCACAACTTACAGCAGGAGCCCTCGGCCCAAATAAATAAATAAATAACATTAAAGTGTCGGTTCAAGCAAACCACAAAAAATATATTTTCCCCTTTTAGAGGATATTAAGCCGTTTAGGTGGTGAAACCACAGTAGAAAGTACAACTGCTTGAGTTTTTAAAGTAGAAGTTTGAATGCTTATAGTGAGCCAGGTGGTAATTATGGGATAAAATGCTCCAACTTGGTGTTAAAGAAGCACAAGTAGAGATTACTAGCCACCGTAAATTACTGGTTATAGCAGGCCAAGTAAGACTTTAATGAAGTAAAGTAAAACATATGTTTTATTCCTTATGAATTAATTTGCAAAATTGACATGGTCTCTCTTTAAGCTACATTTACTTTCACTATACTGGGTGGCTGACAGATTTTTTTTTGTCATTTGTGTGAACCGACACCATTAAAAATAATTTTTTGTGTGAATGTACTACGTTAACGTGTAAAATAAATGTACCGTGAAAACCCTCCAAGTGACAGCTTGGTCTCTGTTTCAAACTGCAGCGTATCCACAGTCAGTCTTTTACCTCCAAACCTTTTCATTTTGGCCAAAGACGGAGGACAGAACCTCGGTCACGACGGGTTAAAGCTTTAGTTTTTCAGTTGGCTACATTACACCAGTGGAAAGCTTAGAGAACAGAGAAGCACTTATAATCATTAAAGCATTGTTTCTCATTGGTACTAGCAGCCAGCTTCTACTTTCCTACATTTTTTTTTTTTAATCTTTTTTTCTCGTTCTTTTTCTTCTAGTTATTAGCTCTTGAAGGCAGATGGTGAGTTTGGCTTCGAAACTTTCCAGCCTTAAAAATTTGCGTCTGAAATACTCACATCATTTGCTCAAAGGCCATCAAAAAGAAATCCTAACAATCATCTTCATTTCATCCTTACACATGTCAAAAACAAACAAACAAACAAACAAAAAAAAAACATTTGAAATGATCAGAATTAACGTTATTAGCTAATGACAATAATAATTATAATAATAACAATCATAAACTTACAAAAGAAGCAAACATTTGTTTTGGCAAATTTTTTCCTGTGCACAGCAGGAAGAACAAAAGACTCAAGTGAAAAGAGGCAGAGAAATGAATCGTTCCAAACAGAAGCAACAAATGCTTTCCATTTTCAAAACTAGTTTTAACCGCTACACACTTCACACTACAAAAACACGTCGACTTTTTAGGGTCTTCCATATCAAATACACTTTTTGGTATCGCGTTGGTTTAACAGCTTTCGGTATGTGTATGAAAGGAGATGAGGTGGGGAAAAGCTCTCATCTTTTTTATACTGCTCTGCTTTGAATAAACATTTAACACTCACAAAGGGGTTAAGGCAAACCTTGAGGAGCATGAAAGCTCGAGACAACACACATTTTGGGACCGTAATATACGAGTTTGCTCATTCATAACAGGTAATAAGAGGCAAAGTATGGTTAAAAACAATGTTTAAAGCATTTTTTCATGGTTTCAGTTGGGAAACCTTCTTAAATTTATTGTTATTGTTCCAACATATGACATGCCTTTATTTCTAAATCAGAAGGAGACATTAGCTAGTAAGCTATTGTGGGTTTTTGACCAAAGTCTAAGGCTTATTTTGCATTGTATCGTGCTTTTTTATGGCTTTTTTAATTGGTTGCATGAATAGAAACCTAAAAATATAAATTTCTTAAATTTCTGGTGCCAATTTTCGGCTAGACAAGATGACAATTTGTGGTTCCTTCTCAAAGCTTCTGCCCTCAAGGTTCCCGTTACTGTCAGTCATTCACACACACGTATATTATCATATTCACAAACATGTTTCTGTGCTTTGGTTATGAGGAAGTGTAAAGGTAGAGTATGAATGTTAAAAATGTAGAGGTATTTGGTTACATATTTCTTTACAATAACTAAAAATTTGGCAAAGATTCAACTACTTTTAAAAAAAGGAAGCGAGTATTCCCTATAGTATTGACATTAAAAAGTCTTTGAAAATATCTGACATCTTCATTTGGTCACTCTTTAAAAGTTAAATGTTAGAATCAACAAAAAAGGAGCTCCACGTTGAAGGGGGTTCACCTGCAATGACTTCCAAACTAAAAAGGTCATGAAAGATATTATTTTTAAAAAAATGGTAATGAAATCATGAGAAAATGTTTTTGGCTTAAGTTCAGTTAAAGCACTTCAGACGCAGGTGACCCCTTTCAAACAGGAGCAATCCAAAATTGTAAGTAAATGTAGTCTCTTTTAAAATAATCTTTTAAAGGAAAAAATAAAGAAAACCATCAAAATGTTTACATCTTTGGGCATCATTCAGCTTGGTTTTCATAGAAGAACTTTTTGGATAGGCTGACACGGTGAAACACGAGCCTTGTCCGTGCATTCAGGCAAGTCTCACCTTTAAACTTCTTTTTAGCCGCCAACTCAGTGTCGTTGAGGTCCCAGGATGACCAATTTGGCATCTGGAGAGTTAACTTGACAGCTTGGCCTCAGTCATTTCTTTTTTTTTTGGCTTATCTTCAGTATGCCATCAACTTTGTGCAGATCAAACAAGCATCCTGTTAGTTTGAACTTCCTTTCATAGACTTCATAGAAAAGCAACGAATGCATGGCGTAAAAGGGTTCACCGCGCACTCTTTGAGGTCCATATTTTCCATGAGCTACACCCTCTGCACAAATATGTCTTTGGAGATGGACACTTGTGACTATTTAAAGCCGTGGATAACCACTTAATGGAGCGACGACAATCAAGAAGGAAACACTAGATGGCCTTCTTAAAATCTTCAGAAATGTTGGAGATTTCCGCCACATGTTGACGAAACAAAAGTCGACCTGGCTTGAACAGGCGGCTGTTAAGGCTCTTGTCGATCAAGGCGTCAGGCTCTGCCACGGTTATGCTCTCCATGGTAGTCATCCCGGTGAGCACTCTCTGGACTGGGCCTGGTTGGCGGCTGGCACGGTACACTGGCATTGGCACTGGTCGAGGAAGTTAGTTACTCAGGGCAAAGGGTTTCAGGGTTTTTTTTTTTTTTTTTGGTTGAGGTAGGCTAGCACAAGCAGCATCATCAGGCTAACGTTGGCCTATCTATGGCTCAGACATTCTTGTCAGACTGAGGTAGCTTTCTTTGGAGGTGTGCAGCTTTTGGTTGAGGAAGAGTTGAGTAAAGAATGCCTGTTAACGTGGTTCTTCTAAATGGCTTGTACGGTTATAGACAATCATTTCTAATCAGACTCTCTCCTTCTGTAAGGCGTTTGCAAAGGCCGCTATGTTTCTTCCCTTTCTTATTGCAGAGGAACTGAAGGCAAATTCAAGAGTTCTGTCACGGCAGACTAATTGGAGGTAGGTAGGTGAGAATATTTGGCTTCATTTGGGTTTAAAGACCAAACGTGTACATCTTCACATGTCATCTTACCAGAGGAAGTCTAAGAAATAGAAAATTTTGGTTATGGAACAGACTCCCACTGGAAAAGTGACATGAGTGTTTGAAGCGTACGCACAGAAAGAAGGTAACGGGAGCTAATCCGCAGTGGCAATGCTTTGTGAAAATGCACATGTGCACGTGCACAGGCAATAAAGGCAATAAGCTTTGGTTTGAGGTAGAGGCGAGGGTGGGGTACCATTCTTGGTTCATATAAGCATTCTGTCACAGATTTATGGAGGCTATTTTCAGGTTATTAGCAGCAGGTTTCGGGGTGACTAAACCCATGGCTGACCCCTATCAAAGAGCACGGAAGGTGCTCATTGATGGGAGGCTAGGGGGGTTCCTTAAGTGAGAAGCAGACTGTGGAAGGGAAAGGAAAGGGGTGTGGGTGTTGAATTATTGACCAGTGTTAGCCAGCGCCCGTGCCAGGCAAACCTGCCAAGTGCTGCTCAATGACAACCTGGCACTGCGATGGACAGACCGCCTGCTCACAACAACAGGACAGAACGGAGAGAAGAGAGAAGAAAGACAAGGAGTCAGACATCATTCAAGTATGAAAGTATTTAGGACGTGCACAAGCAGTGTAGAAAGATAATAAAGTTACTGCTGGTTGGCTACTACAGTACGCCACCGTTAGACTGTTGAGTGATTATACTATTGAGCTGTGAGGACTAGTTTTAACCATTTATTTCCTGATCTTGAACCTAAAAATTCACTTTTCAAATGATCAAACTTCAGAGAGAATTCCAGTTTGCTCTTTGTCAGTATTATATCATATTATATTACTATAGTTGTGGCCATCATTTCTTAGTTTTGTGGACATAAAAAAAAAGGTTTTATATGACAGGTCGATGAATAACCATCCAATACTCCAGTGGGTCTGTATTTGCTGGAAATGATGGATGAATGTAATGTCAGATATTGGCAGCTGCTGTTCTTCAAGGTGAACGTCTTACATCATGTGATGTAAGGCAAATATGTGTGTACCTGCAGCGATCTATAGTTAGTGTACTTGTTTTCTTTAATAAAATACTTTGTTTCAAGTCCTTACAACAAGACAAATACTTGAAAATGTAATTAATAAATGAAGTGGTTGAGACAAGCATATTCAGAATGATTACCTGAGGTACTGGCTCCACTATGGTGCGGTTTGCTCCATCTTTAGGGATCCCATTATGTCCTGTGTTGTCCCTCGGTACAGACCAGCTGTCCTGAGTCCCTTTACTGCAAAACAGACTGTGAACAGATTCCAGCTATGAGTGCAGATCCTGTTTTTTTAATAATAATAATAATAATTGAAATACTGACAGTGTATAATATACAAGCAAAAAGGTTGCATGTTGTACTGGTACTCACCTGCGACGGTATCCAAACATGAGGAAGAGAACACAGAAGATGATGCAGGCGGTGCCGATATGAATGCCAATGACAATGCTGCCCAGAGAGGCCTCTCCATCCCTGCACTGACACAGACTCTTCTCTCCTAGAAAACCAACCCAGCATTAATGAGGAACATGCTCATGTTTGAAAAAAAAAAAAAGAAGCTGAGCTCGACTCAAACTGGCATTCAGCGCTTTTCCATTTATCCGTAGTCTTGAAGTTAAAGTTTAGATACACCATACAATCAATTTCATTGACAGGTCTGGCGGTCCTTGTGTGGAGGTTTGCCTGCAGCCATTTCCAGTGTGTGAGATTTCTAAAAGATATTGATCCTGCCCCATGAGTTTATCTGGGAATGTGCCCAGTTATAATGTCACAAAAGAGCAAACAACTTCTATCCCACATTTCTACAAATCTTTCTTTTACCACTCCGCCTCCAGCAATGTCACCTCTGTGCCTACATTTCTACGTTGGAGTCACAGAATAGTTTGAGTTGGTGGTCTTACCCACATATTTTATGTATTTCCGATGTCTGTTCTTTAACTTAACCATGATAAAAATCTAACCAGAATATGTTCATCGGGGTTAGAAGGTGTGTAACCAGCCTGTCAGTCTGTGGTCGTACTCACCAGTGGCTGGGTCACTCACGCCTTCCTCTGCCAGTGACACCAGTCTCTTGGAGGAGTCGCTCTCACCGTTTCCATTGTAGGCCACCAGTTTGACTTCGTACACGCCACCCGGTTCTGAAAACAGAGAGCCACATACAGAGTCAGTCAAGAGTTTGAGGGCGGCAGCCAGTTACTGCAGCTCTCATCTCCTTTCTCCTTCTTCAAAACCAACAATCAATATATAGATAGAGCACATAATATCTTGGTCTGGTTCCTGCATTACTTTTACTCAGACTCATGTGTCTTCTTCGCTTTCTGCGTCACTGATGTCGTCCTCTTACAATCTCCTTCTATATTAAATCAAATATCAGTGACCGCTCTTACAGAAATGGTCTGTGACACGCAGACTGCTACAGTTACGTCTTCGATGATGGGGTGATTAACATGCGACACACTGCTGCATCAGACACGGTTATCACCGATAGCAGTCACAGCTGTGGAGATCAATGCGCGTTCAGTGCATTTTCCACATAATGACAGTGTGGACAGCAGCTGTTAAAGATATTTTAAAGGCGCAAAGGTTGACAGACTCATTGAGGTACATCTGTAGGTTCATTAATCTGTCAATAACCTTCTGGTATTCAGCTTTTATTTGCAATGAAGCTTAACAGGGAGACGTATTTTCTGATGATCCGCTATGACGTGAATTTATTTTGATTTTCATAGAGTTTACTTCAAATTTAAGAAATAAAATCCTGATATTTGGCACTATTCATGAGGAAAATAGAGACACGTGTTCACATGTTGTCCCACTGTAAAGACTCTCTAGATTACACTTGAAATCCATCGGAGGTGTACTGATTAAACACTGTCCGGTTACCATTTATAGCTTTCTAGGATACTAAATGACTGCTTGATGATAATTATAGATAATTATACAGCCTGTGTCTGACAAACTGGAAAAAGCTCTTTCTAGGAATACAAGAAAGTGGTGACGGTAACTACGCTCGGTGTTACATTTATTTTTTCATCGAAATAGAATCAGATTACAGGAGACGGCTCGGTGCAGCTGATGTCTTGTATCCCAATTCAATCAGAGCGTTTCACAGGTGACCAAAATAAGTGTTGTTGTTATGGTTACAGGTTATTGAGCCCGGTGTCACTATGTAAACATGGTTGGACTGATGAATGCTGCTGTTCAGTTACAAAGACAGGGTGACATCATGCAGGCAGAAATATTTGCGGTTTCTTTTCATTCTTATTTTGTTATTAAATTTCTATTTTATTCAGTAAAAATATTCATTTCACACTGACCGTTTTACATAGCATTAGGATGCAAATGCAAACAGATTGAATTAGCGCTGTGCACAAACATTTTGCAGTATGTTTGATGACCCTTCTACAGAGATTTAAACATTCATTTAAGTTTTCATCTTAAAATAATCAAAATTAAAAATAAAATTAAAAAAAGAATGAGCTGTTAGATGCAATAAAATGAATATAAATTACATTATATACTCTATAAACTCAAGGTTTGACGTATACAATCCACTTGGTCCGAATCTTTGGACTTTAAAGGAAAATGAAAACCTTTCCATTAGATATATTTTCTATAATTTTTGTATTCATTCAAATATTGAAAGATATCGCTGGTGGATGGCTCTGATTTAATTTATTTTTTTGTTATTTGATCAGCAACTCTTGTACTTTGTTAACAAAACATGAGATTTATTAGACTTATCTTACAGATAACCTTATTTTTCTCAGGTTTAGTAAGTGAATCAGCGTTAATGTAATTAAAAATAACTATTTGTATTTTGTATGTATAATTTAGAACAGCTACTATATTTTATGGCGCACCTTGTTTGTGTCTGTATCTAAGTGATGGCTAGTCTAGCAGAGTGACATGAGGTAAAAAAAAAGGTGATGTATCACGTTTGTTGTCAGTGTTGTCCTACAGATGAAAAGTGACCAAGTTACACAGAGGAAGATGTCCCGTTGATTTGGTTTGACCCACAGCCTGAGAGGAATTTAATTCATTAAAAGTCAAGTTTACAATACGACAAGATTTCAACATCATTTGTATGCAGCCTGTCTGACGCGCGCACACATACAGACACTCACCCAGCTTAGAGATGGTGTGGGCATTGACGTGACAGGGCAGTTGGATTGGCCCCTGGAAAACAGCGTTGGGGACCCTGCGGTAGGACAGCCTGAAGCCCTCAGCCTTGCCAGCTTTACTGGGGAGCTCCCAGAGGACCTGCACGGCGCTGGAGTTCACCACCTTGGTGAAGAAGGTGGGAGGCGTTGGCACTGGACGGAAAAGAGGAGAGCGATGAGAGACGAGATGATGGACTAGACAAACAGTACTAACTATCCTCCAAGGGGATGATTAGGAGAGAGCACACTCGGTTGAAAAATGTGGTCGTTGCAGCCGCTGACAGGAAGTAGATTCAGCACTGAAAACATGGAGAATAATGTGAAACAATAAAATGAATGAAAGAATGATTGTGTCATACCAAAGCAATCAAATGTTACGATTAAATGATGTTATTGCGTAACATAACTCATTCATAGGAGGTAGAAATATATAAAGACTCATAAACTGATATTATTTTTACTGAGCCTCAGGCTACAAAATGTGTTCACTATGTTTTTACACCTCCTAACCACCCAGTGCTCTTTATAAAAACAGTTTTTTAATCAATCAATAACCACCTCCAGTTTAGCGACATAGTTATTCATAACCGATTTCTTAGATGCAGTGAGATGGCGACGCATCTTCTCAACTTCGACCTGGACGTCTGCACCACAACGTCACATAAAAGCATCACTGTATCATCACTGTGCAGGATATTTAAGCCTGTCTTATATTTTTCTCTCTTCTCTCATCTTTTGGGCTCATGATTCAGTGTAATATAAAATATTAATAATATAAATGAATCAGTAGAGAGAGCAGAGGTGAACTCCCCATGGGTTCATCTGTGTTTCATGTTTCTTACCGCCCCCTAGTGTTGTAGCCACCACAGTGCTGGACTGCTGGCTTGCTCCCAGAGGAGAGTAGGCCTTCAGGTAGAGGGAGTAGGTGGTTGCTGCTTCCAGGTTGGACACATCATGCTGGAAGGTGCCTTTACTGATGGCTTCCTGCAGCTCCAGACTGTCGGGCTCTGCAAACACACACACACACACATGGACATTTAGATTTAGAGATTACCTACAGCAGACCTACTGATGTGCGTGTGGGTGTGTGTGTTTGTTGACACTCACCTCCAATCTTGCGGATGTGCAGGACATATCCGATGATGCTGTCGGTGACGTTGGCAGGTGGTTCCCTCCATGTGATCTGCAGGGCGTTGGTGGAGAGCGCGCTGGCTCTGAGACCCTCGGGGGCGGCGGGCAGGTCTTTAGCCTGGGCCACGGCCAGACGGGCGCTGGCCTGGTTGGTGCCTGCACTGTTCTCGGCGATGCACTGGTAGATGGCCTCATCCTCTGAGCTGATACGGGTCAGAGCCAGGGTGCTACATGGACAACACACAGCTGCATTAGTTCACATCTACACATATACAAAACATTGTTAAAGGCTGGATCACCAACTGGGCTAACTGGGCAACTGTCCTGGGTTCTCAGATCATCAGGTTTGCTTTGTGTAAATTTGATTCACTTTAATTAACTTTCATCCCAACTGGGAGATTTAAGAAGTGCTGATCTGTTTGGGATCGTGCACCAAAGCGACCTAATGAAGGAAGCATCTGCCTTTTTAATAAAGCCATGTGTTAACCTCCACTTTTAATGACTGTGCATATTGTGCTTGCATGTTGCATGTTGTACTTAATGACACTGTGGCGTCAGCTCAATTTTGTCCCGGTGCCCTCGAGCAGCACTTACTGCTGCTACTCTTCATCAATATTTATGTATTATTACATATAATAATGCCGCTGCTGTCCTCTTGAGATGAACTAGTTAATAAGAACAACATTAATAATCAATGAACTCAGCAGCAGCACCAAAAGTTGCAGTGAATGTTGGAAATATTTGAAAGTGGAGCAGCTATGGTTGTGAGAATTTAAGTTAAATATATATAAATACATATTCTTGTTGCTGTAATTTATAAATATGAAATATAGGTACTATTCCAATAGATGGATGTAATTTGTTTAATCATTGATCATCATTATCTAACGGGATCAGGACCTCCACTCTCTGTCCAGTGCTGCCACCATGTGGTGCAGCTGTTAACTGCAGGGCTACTGCTAACTGCTGTATATTAAAGGCTCAACCTGCATGTGAGAGTACTACTGCTACAGCTATAGAGAGATATTTAATCATGTTGAAAAGTAATGCACTGCTGTCACCTACCTGTTGTTATTGGTCAGCTTGACGTTGTGTCCCGGCATCAGGACCTTGCCGTTCTTCAGCCAGATGAGGTGAGGCTCGGGGACGCCCTGGGCCACACAGGTAAACACAGCGCTGCCCCCTGCTGGTTTGGACACGGACTGGGGCCACTGCAGGAACTCAGGGGGAGCTGAGGAGGACAAGAGGAAGATAAGGATGAGATACAAAGTTCATCAACAGTTACTGGCCAGGAATAAAAAGACTACAGGACTCATGTCTTTCAGAAATTCTCTTTAATGCTCAGTTACGTTTGAAACAGTGGAGGACAAATCATAGTGGTGGAGAGTAGCTCTGGGTGTTGAGAGACTTTTGTCAAGTAACACTGGCTGCAAGGATCATTCTGCTTTATTACAATCTGGGTTTTATAGTTTTTACAAAGTCACTGCAAGAACGTTTGAGAGTTTAGTAGTTAACTTGGTGATTGTGAAAAGGTTTTCCAAGGGAGAACAAAGGTAATATCACAGAACCATAAAAGTATAAAAGGGGACACACTGTAGACACTGTACTACTTTGACCAAACACAAAAATATTCCACATTGTGGGCTTATAAAGGTTTAAAAATCAGCCTTAAAGAGCAGCTAACTATGAGTTATTTTAGTTTTAATATGGAAATAGTATAAAAATATAACATATACACAGTAAACTGTACAGTAACTGCCTGGAAACCCCTGCTGCCAGCGGTGACTTCCAACAGTATCACCACTAGCGTGCTCCACATCCACCTTTCCACCTTTCTGTAACTCGCATAAATTCTTTCTTTGAAAATTGTTTTAATTTTACTTTGTTTGATGTCTTCTTCCACAAAATGAGCCCACAGATAGAAGATGTTTGTGAACACAACAGACTGAAGGACTGACAGAAAAAGTGACACATGCAAGAGGCCCTTAATGTGAGAACCTTCTTGAGAAATACTGTTTAATTTATGAATAATAATCTGTGTCTGTGCTTGAACTTCATATGTCAAGGGTGTCTCTCAAAACCCTGGAGGATAGTCCCTTTACAACACACACACACGCAGCAGTCTGCTGACCCCCCAGCCAGTCCTTGGCTGTCCCCGGACAGATGCAGGGTTGACTGCTCCTCCTGACACCCAGTTCAATATTAGAGGCACAATAGACATGCATATATATATATATGCTGGGATATAGGCAGCAGTCCTTAAGCCCCTTATGCCCCTCCTCACTTCAGCCCACGCTCAGCATCTCATTGATCTATTGACCTCAACACCCACTGTGACCCTACACCCCCTCAACCATCCACCTATGAGCTGAGGAGGGGGGGGGGGTGTCAACAAAATGACCATTTCGATAAGGACACATTCATCACGGCACTTTAATTAGAGGCGGCTCTCTCAGTTCATCTGAGGCAAAACTAACACGGACGGATGTGAAGATGGCAGCCTGGAGGTGTTGTGTTATCACAGGAGTGGTGATGTGAGCTTACAAGATACTCTGTGTACACAGACTACAGCAGTTAGAGTTGATCTTTTATATGACGTTGTTGGTTTAAAATCATATTCATATCATATCAAATCTATATATTAGAGAGAAGTGGGAAATGTTCCTTTACGGAAATATGTATCGGCGCACAAATATACATTCAGTTCTGATCCATCAGGCCTGCAGTAAATCCTATTTTCATGAGTTTTTTGGTTACTGCATCATATTGACCGGTGTTTCTGCTATTCAGCCTTCCCTCGCTGATATAAATAGGGTAAACAAAATAATAGAAACGCCACTCTCCAGCTGAAATGGTCAAAAAGGTGAATCAACAGCTTCCAACTGAACATCATATTAGACTGCATTAGCTTTAGCTAGCTATACCATATAAACTGAGTGTACTTTATTTCTTTTAATCTATTTACATATTTATTTCATGTCACTCGCGCTGATGTGCTGCTTTAAGAACAAACGCGTTTTTGCACGTTTTAGCTCATGTGCTGCACTGAAAGTATGAAAAATCATTTTGCAGAAGTGTTGCTCGTGTTAGTTAATCTGTCACAGGGAACCTCGCGTGTCTGCTCTTCTAAGAGATAGAAAGTTATCTGGACAACCGACGAGCCTCTTTTAGATCTGAAAGAGCTGCTCTGGGTTTTACTCTGCAAACTTATCCAACATATACAGTAAGTCAGAGTCTTAAAAAATCAAGTTCAGTTCAATGTTTTCTTCATTGCCATTGTCACATCAGGTTTTGCTCCCCATTTGTCTGTCTGTGTGTGTGTGTGTGTGTGGGTGTGTGTGTGTTTGTAGCTATTATCTCTCATGGGGGAGCTGTCCACCCCTTCATCTGTTCAGCTGTCCTGGAACTGTGTTAGAAAGTGTCAGGCATCCTCAGCTGACCATTCATCAACCGATCCATACTCGGTATTGATCAGTGATTCCGTTGACCTTGAGTTTCACCGTGCCTCCTCAGACCTCGTCTTAATATGTTTAGTCCCCTTTTGTTTGCAGCCTGTTTGGGTGTGTGTGTGTGTGTGTGTGTGTGTGGACATCTGTCCACTGTTTGGACAAAGCAGCCAACATAACTAGATTTACATGTGTGCAAGCCAGGCTGTGTCATTTCCCTCATCAAACTGAACATGTTGGTCACTTCGTTGTGTCTAATGTAGCCTGATGAGGACTCACAACAGTCCTGCATGCAAAATGTCACTAAAGTATGAGCATTCAAATACAAATATTTTATTGTGCTCTGAGGAACATTACCTCCCAGAGGTTCTAGATATCATACACTGCAAATGGGTAATGCTTATTTTTTTTAAAGCTCCTTTAATTTCTTAATAATTTCCTTGAACGCTGCCTGGAAACAACCTTGTAATCTGGTATAAATTCTCTAAATCAGAGAGAACTTTATTTAGGTTTTTCATTCAGACCTAACACTGGTAGTTAGGTTCAACCAGGGTCGAATTTTAATGCTACACTTTAAAGAATGAATGTACATTTTAAATATGACCAGTGCTGCTAGTTAAAGTATCAGTACCACAGTGTAAAAATACTCTATTACAAGTATGAATCCTGCATTTTAAATGTTAAAATATACAAGTATTAACTGCAGAATTGACTTAAACTGCCACAATTAAAAGTACTCATGCAGAATGGGTGTTTTCAGAGTGTTATATTATTATTATTATTATTATATAAAATATTATTTGATTAACATTTCTAATGCATTCATGTTCAAACAGCATTGTTGGAGCTTACTTTATCCTCTCATGGGGTTTAATCTACCAACTGATAAATGTTCCTTTACCAGCACTGAATATGAAATGATCAGTTAACTTAAAATTCTGATTCTGATGTCTCTGATGTTTGATTAAACACCTATTATGTTATTATACATCCATATTGTTATGCTATCCACGTTATATGATTTAAAATTCTATGACTATGATATATTTGTTTGATATTTGTATTTGTCAACACATTTGGGCATGAAGTCCTGAGGCTCAGCATGTCACATGTCATCCTCTCAGTGTGGGAAAGATTTCCATGTTTTTCGTCTAAGCTGTGAGAAGTGAACTGAAGGCCTCGGCGGGATCTGCATGATAAAAGATCAGCGGCTCATCTGGTCTGAAAAATGAGGACAAAAATGGGGAGGAAGGGAGTGTTTGACCAAAATGGCTGGCCATCCTTTGTGTGTGTGTGTGTGTCTCTCCCTCTCCCTCTTTACGTGGTGACACCCTGGTTGCCCTCACCCCTCCGCCGGGATGCTATCCATCTTCCAGCCCTCCCTAATTAACCCTGAGACCACACCTCCCTTCTCTTTCCACCTCCGTATCTGTCCGTCCTGACTGCTCCGCCTCCTCCCTCACTCCAACCGTTTTCACAGACAAACGCCCTGAATCCTTCTGTCGGGGTTAGGGGTCAAAGGTCTGAGGTTACAGGTCATTCCTCACCCCCTTCCCCTTCCCCTTTGCAACCCCCTCCTTGCACCTTGCACCCGGCATTGACCGTCTAGCCGCGCTGCACTTTTTTGTGTTGCCTTTCTGTTGTCCCCTTTGTCCCTTCATCCTGACCATGACCGTGGACAGAGACACACACAGACTGTGTGAAAGTTCAGACCTCTGCTAACCTTCACGCTCCAAACACAAACAGCAGACAGCCTCACTAATCCCACTGAACTTGACTTCAGCTGGATACTAAAATCGTTCACTTTCACTATGAGTCACCACCACGTCTCTGCACATCTGAGGATTTACAGCTGAAATGAGGCACTGCAGACATTTTTCACTGTCATTTTCCTTAGTCTCTGGGCTCTGCATTTGCAAAAATGATCTGTTTATGGGCTCAAATAAAGCTTGAGAGGATTTTGATCTTCTGTGGCTGTATATCTTTCTTCATAAACTCAAATATAAGTTTGTGAATGTGAAAAAAAGGATTTGCACAGCATGAAAATGTTCGATATCTTTACAGTTTGTATCCATGCATGTTCAACTTCAATGTCAAACACAGTGTGGGAACTTTAAGTGCTGAATTTCACGCAGTAAAGGCATATTTCCATTTTTTTCCTGCACATTCAAAAGCATCATTTCACACTTATTCGAGCCCATAAATGTTAAACACACTTCCCAGCATGAACAAATAGGTATAGAAAGTATATCCTGCTTACACACACACAACACACAATGTTTTACTCTATAAATCAGATATGATATATCACTTCTACACACACAAAATTTAGGAATTAGGAGCGTCATCTATTATAACTAAACTCAGCTCACTCTCTCTCCAGTTTTGGGATAATAATAATATCATTTTACTGTGTGGACATTGTAGGTGGTCATATTACCAGAGTGAAGCTCTTTGTTCTCCCTCAACCCCAAAATGAGAGCAAACTGATCAATAAATTAATGAATATATTAGAGATCAGCCCCTTCTCCTTCTCTTTTACACCAGAGGCACTGCCAATCACTGAGAGAGAGTGACAGGAGGTAAAGTATTGATTGATCCGCTCAAAGAGTCTCAAACAGAGGGGATGGATGGATGGATGAAGGATGACTATAGATTTATGTCGTTGATATTACAAGAACTCTAATGAAATGTGCCTCTGTTTTTATTTATTGACATTAGAGGATAGTATATATACTTTAATTCTCTCTATCATTGATTGAAAATACATAACACTCTGTTTTAAAGGCGCACGTTTATGTTTGTCTGACACCAAAATGAGTTGTTGAGTTCAGTTGTAGCTCATCCATCTCATCCTTCCAGCTTACAGACTGACATTTACTGAACAGGGAACATCTAACAAGAAGATCAGACTCTTCATGACAATATATAAAAGATTATTCACTTATGGGAAAATAGGATTCAGTGTTTTTGGCGTTTTCACTCCATACAGGGGAATAAAAGTCTGGAAACATCCGCTCTGTTGCACACACTGTAACCAGTCTATTTTTAATCTTTCCCCTACATTTTATTGACGCATGAGGCGTTGTGTTGTTGTACTGTGATAAAAGAAATACTCAGATCATTGATCTCAATGTAAAAACACACTTTTAAATTACGTTACCGTTACAAATGTTATAATGATACTTCTATTTTACTTAAAGTATGTTTGTGCTTTGCATTTTCTGTAAACTGCTTGCAGCTTGTTTTGTGCCAAAATAAATTAAAAACAAAATTGATCCTGGTTTTCCCCGAACAGCTAAACTGCTGCCGTCTTCAGTTAAAGGGCAAAAGAGACATGAACATGAGGAAGCTTTTACTCACTAAAATATAAACATTTGAGTCTGTAATAAACGATTTGTGTGACTTCTCCTATCCACACAAAACGTTTATTTCTGTCAAATTCTGTTCACACATTTGCCTCTGATCTATTTATGCAACTACACGAACACATCAGAAAAAAATACTTTAAGTATTAAAAGCATTCTGCAGACTGAGCCCGTTCAGAGTTTGTTATGTTATATGTAAGCAGCATTTTGGCATTGGAGCTCATTTTAAGTCATATTTTATAAATTGGTCATATGTTTTGTGAGTAAAATCTTGCTATCGGATAAATGTAGTGGAGTAAAAACTGCAATATTTCCCTCTGAGATGCAGTGAAAATAAAGTATAAAGTATCATGAATGCAGTCATTCCCTCACTGCTGAAACACATCACATTTCACTCCCATGACTTACAGGAACATACATCATGTACAGTGAAACCAGAGAAAGCCTGGTAATTAAAAATATTACACTTTAACACTCGCCATGTTCCTGTCTCGTCTGTTAACACCTTGGGAGGTGAGCTGCTAATTGATATGGCCTCAAGACAGCCAATTAAAACACAGCTAATGACAGTGAGAAATATAAGCGGGGTGAGTGTATGGACAAGTGCCGGGTGATGGATGAGTCCAGGTCATACACACACACACACACAAACATGAAAACTGCTTAATTGTTGGATGTGGTGTGTGTATGTGTGTGGTGGAGGTGGGGAGGGGGTCACACCAATAGTGTCACCATACACCACAGAGCAGGCCGACGCCCCCCCCAGCCACCACCCCCACTGAGCCGCCAAGGGCAAAGGTGAGAAGAAAGGGTGGAGCTTTGTTATTGACCCCTTTCCTTGCCTTCCCCCCTCACCCCCACCGCCAGTTAATATGATGACGCACACACACACACACACACACACACAGGGTCTATCATGGAGGTCTGGGAAGAACAATTAAACAATGGCTGCATGTTTTCTGGAGCGGATGTGTCTTGTATCAAATGGACAACCAAAAAACAGCGTGTGCATTTTAATCACATGACATTTTCTATGTGTTTATATAGAACTACACCGTGCAGCATGTTTTTATATGAAAGGAACAGTCCAACATTTGGGATGTGTGTTTGTTTATCTTCCCCATCACTCAGATGTTGGAGATCAGTTTCATCTCTGTGTGGCTGATAGGGAGACAGAGTCAAGACCTTATTTAGCCTAGCTTAGCACAAAGACTTGGAACAAGGCGAAACTGCTAGCCTAGCTTTGCCAAAGAGGGAAAAAATACAACCTCTAACAGCTTAGTGACTGTCCACACAGCAAAGATCTGTCCTCATAGTGGCGTTGATAAGTTGAAAATCTTATTAATTAGCAATATTTAGCTTTAGTAGCTACTGGCTAACTTGTACATAAAGCATCTTTAGACTTGACTTGTTAGCAGAGCTAATCTAGGCTAAACACATCTGTGTATCAGGAGCAGAATCCGGGAAATGTGGTGTCTTGTGTGTATGTACACCATGTATTTTAATGTAATGTAATCAGAGGTAGATAAACTTACAGAAAATATAACTAGACAGTTACATGTATAAAATTTGAGACATACAATAATAAGATAAAACTTTTACACATTTGTTTTGCCTGCTTTTTATTTCTGAGAAGGTGTTATGGACTCATAACCTCAATAGTTTTAAAATGCTACCTTACGTAGTACCCTGTCAGGACTGGACACAGAGAGATTTGAACGTCAAATGATCCTCTTACCAAACAGACTTGTGTTTTTAGGGTCTGCCGACCGCTCAAAGCGCCTTACAACACCCATTCTCTCACACTTTCATACACTCGCTTTGCTCAAAAACACTTAAGCAGAAGTCTCTGTACGGACTCACCTTGCACCACGAGTCGTCCGAGTGCGGTACGTCTCATTCTGGTGCCGGGCCGGTTGGCAGCACAGACGTACACACCAGAGTGCTGCAGAGAAACATCTGAGATCATCAGGTTCCCCGTCCCCAGAACCTGGATGCCCTCCACCCCGATGGAGCGTCCATCTGATGGAGGCAAACACACAGATGGTTTGTGAAATAAAAGTGAAAACAGTTTCCTGCTATCATATACACTCTTTTAACATTTTCCATTAGTACCTAGCCTGCTCCAGGAAACAATAGGCCTTGGGTTTCCTGTGGCGATGCACTCCAAGATGGCCGTCTGATGGACAGTGATGGTCAGATTCTGGGGTCCTGACAAGATGACCGGCTCCTTGTAGATTCTGGGAGCTCCACCTGGAAGGAAGACAACAAAGTGAATATCGACAAGACAACTGCAAAGATGATAAATGAGTGTACAGTATGAGTATTTCTCCAGCCACCTACCAGTGATGTTGAGCACGGCCTCATGGCTGTAGCGAGTGTTTGCGATGTTGGTGGCAACACAGCGGAAAACTCCAGCATCCGCCTGCCTCACGCCCGTCACCTGGAGGATGCCCTGCGGCAGGAGAGTGTATCTGGACGGGGAGGGAGAGATCAGGCTGCAGGTGAGGCACTGAAGACTATCACAAATGTGTGTGTCTATGTATATACATGTACATATAAGGCTTTCATGGGACGTTTAAGTTCACTTATTCTAGTCAAAGTCATATCAAATTTTATTTATATGACCTAAAATCATAATTTGCTTCAAGGGGCTTTAGCACCCTCTGTCTATGAGTTTGTGCAGTTATATGATATAACATATGTACCTGTTGTCACCGGTGCTGAGCGGTACTCTGTCTCTCTCCCAGGTGATGTTAGCCTCAGGTACTCCGCTGATCTGACACTGGAAGCGAGC
The DNA here is from genome assembly GCA_036365135.1 of Miichthys miiuy. Taxonomy (NCBI): domain Eukaryota; kingdom Metazoa; phylum Chordata; class Actinopteri; family Sciaenidae; genus Miichthys; species Miichthys miiuy. The sequence goes on along the minus strand of CM071614.1, from coordinate 21,428,343 downwards.
GACGCCTCCCTCATCCACAGCCATGGACACCGGGTGGGTGTGGAACTTAGGAAGAGCTGAGAAGTAAAACACACACACACACACACACATTAATTATGACTTAAAGGGAAAAATACTAGACATGGATATCAATTAAAAACACTGAAGGGACTAGGAACTAGTTTACTAGTTTACTGGTGTAACGAAAAGATGCTGTCGGTTTCACTATGGTCCAGTGTTTTCAGCGCTTGACCTATATTATGGACAACAAGTCTCTGATCTGCTTCCTTTTTTGAGCATTTTTTAGAATCTGTTTACCCCAACTTTATGGAAGTGCACTACTAAATCAGTGGAATAACTCATTAATATATATCACTATCTGGATAATTATGATTTCTCTGGGTAAAAACTCGAAAACAAACAGGGAGTTTGGTGGATTATCTGATGCCAGGCTTTCAAATCTGCAGCCACTAAATCACATTATGAATGAATCCTATTTCTCCACTCCTTCTTCTTCTTTCCTGATATATTTCCAAACTTTGCTGAAGACGACAAACATGGAAAGAGATTTTCCGTCAGCTTTGTTCTTACACCGTTGCCATAAACCATTTCCATAGTGTAACTTGCCAAGCTGTTTTTCCTCCCAAAATATTTTTTATTGTTTTTATTATTTGTTTAAATCTTTAGAAACAGAGGTCAGTTCACTAAACCATGCGCACACAGATTTTACCATCAGTGTTTTTCCTCCTATCACAGGGCTCGTTAAACTACAGGATTAAATGAGCAGCATATGTAAATCATAAACTAATATTACCGTTTGAACTCTTTATGTTACTCGTTGTTCAGTGTGGTGCAGATTTTTGGTTTCAGATTTATTTTAGCTAGTTGATGATGCATTTCAATTTCTGTGTAGCTTTGATTACTGTAAATCATCACAATCATCACATGATTTACAGTAATCAATCTCTTCTGTTCTGTACTCCTCATTTTGTTCTGTGCTCATTTTCATTGAAGGTTTAGAAAAGCCTAAAATAGCGTACCACTTCCAGGACTTCCACTCACATTCACGTACACACAATCTAGGATTCCTGATAACCTGGTGGCCATAATCAATAAGGGTGGATACCATAGAGGAGGGGTCTGCAAATGAGAGTGCATCACCATGGCAACTCATTACATTGAAGTAAGACCACCTTGGGATAGCCATAATTCTCCTGGATTACCTATAAACCCCTGGCTTTATTGGATTTAGCAAAGGCAGGAGAGCGGGGGTATACACTCAAGTAGTGCAGGTGTGTGCACGTGTGTGTGTGTGTGTGTGTGTGTGTATCCAACCATGTACAGTAATGTACAAGGAGTGTAATTTATAGGTTTTCCATAATGAGAAGCTGGTATGTTTTAGTGTGCTGTGTGAATCCGGGCGCCTGTTCCTCCGTGATAACAAAGGATCAAAGAGTCCGAGGGGGGCTATGGTTGCCAAGTATGATGCAGAGGTGTTCACCGTGTGAAGCATCATTTATAACAGAGACTATGGGATGTTTTGACAGAGAAAAGGCAACATGTGGTGACTATCTGTGGGACATCCTCTGCTCCCTGTGCAAGTTTATGGCCAGTATATTTTAATTTGAATACTTGTAGGACAATAATTAATCAAGTAATAAATTTCTTGACTCATTTGCACTCTGAGCAACTTGTTCTTCTCATCGGGGAATAAGATAATCAGTGACATTATTTCTTCCTGTCTCTGAGTTATATTAAAGAACTGTGTTACGATGAAAACACTTACATGCCAAAAGCACTTTGGCTTTGCGGCTGACCAGCATGCCATAGCGATTCTGGGCCGCACAATCGTATTCGCCCATATCTGCGTCGCTTCCCTCTCTGCGTTTCTGGAAGCTCTGGATGAACAGCGTGCCATTCGCCAGCACCCGAACCCGCGGGCTGGTGGGTAAAGGCACCCCGTTTTTACGCCACGTGACCATGATCGGTTCATCTCCCTGCACCTGGCAGTCCAGCATGAGCGGGCGATCCCTCACCGCAATCACATCGCTGGGCTCCAGCAGGAAAGACAGCTCTGAGGCCAGACAGGCACCTGTAGACAGGAGAGAAACACAGGTTACCAGAGAGAGAAAAGGCTGTGTGACTGCTCAATATCAAGAGTATCTGCACACTCTTTAAATGAATTGAAAGTTGTTCCTTTACAGGTTGTAATATAATATCAGACAAACAAATGAGAGCTTAAAGGGATATGAGGACGGTCTATTAGGAATACTGAAACATGAGATCTGTGGCAATACCATCTTGGGGTCTACACTACATTGGTTTGTTGCAAAAAAAAACCCCAACTGCAGAAAAGTGGAATAAACCAAGGTTCTTGTTGAGTCCAAGCACACTTTGAGAAGAAAAAGATGTATGTGAGAAAGCAACCTTGCTCTGCAGGAGTGCTTTGTATAAAGACACAAGAAAATTATGGCCGATCATTGAAAATTAAACTTATTTTCCATCTCAAACCCACAAAAATTGCATGGTTCCAGACAATAACGCAGAGGGGAGGCTTCTCTGTTTGACACCAAGCTTCAGGGAACCCTAACTAAATGTGCCTGAAAAACTTCACTCAGCACCAAAAAACTATTTCATTTGATTGATGGTGCATTTGGTTTTGCTGCCTATAAGGCTTTTACTGAAGACGAGCCACAATGGAGGTTGAATGCCAGCGAGCTATCCAGCCAGAGAGGGCAACAACAATACCCGAGCTGGGGAGGAGAACACTGGCAAGGGTTGTAGGGGTCAAGTTAGGAGCGCCTCCATTGAAGCAGGGGCCAATTGTGACAATGGTGTTGTGACTATGCTTATTTGCACCCAACCCACAGTAACCTCTGTAAAAAGTCCCGTCATCACCAAAGGGCACCATCTGCCCCTTCTTATGCATCCCCTCCACCCCTCCCGTCTCTTTCCATCCTTTCAGAGCCATCTCTGAGGTGACTTTCCCATGCCACCAGAGCTCTCCTCCTCACACTTGTCCCCTTTCCTCCGTGACCTTGGTGACACTCCCAGTCTCCCCAATCTATTTGGGTGTTAATGTCCTCATATGCAAAGAAGAACCTTGAACCCTTGCAATAGCCGCTTACCATCCCAGCTGTGAAGCACTAACAATCGGAGTTGCACTTGAACCTGCATAATGCATTATCAATGTCACTATGGAGGTCTTGCATCTGTTCAACCATATACCCTTTCCTTCAACGCAGCTGTGAGCTGTGCAACAACACAGCAGCTTGCAGCTGAACTTGACTCTGGATGGGCTTCAGTCATTTTGTGTACGTCTGTTCAAGTTCATTTCCAATCTGAAGGTCAGCTAATGCTGATGTTGAACATCATTTCACCACAATTTTATATTCCCATTCATTTTCATCTTTCATTAAAAACAAAACACTATACACTACAATGCATACACCACTGGTGATAAGGTCTACAAGATTGAGACTTCAAAGCCAATGCAATGGGATTTTCTTTGTGGTACCCACAGTATTGACAATTAGATAAAACATTTCTTGAGTAACATTCAGTCTTTCCACTGGGACTATGATTCTGGAAACAGTTGCCATTTTTCAATGCTGTGAGCACCACAGATAAAGATGTAATCACCTCCATTGTATTGGGTTGCAGGCAGAAATCTCAGATACCTCAAAACCTGCACAAATAAAACCAAAACTATCTGCATGGATGGGAATTTCCTATATACCACTAGAGCTAAGTCATTAAAATGGCAGGGACTGAGGTATCATGGAATTGCATATCCAGAAACCACAAAGATGGCTATTTTGACATTACACTCTATGAGCTGGTTCATTGTCTCCTTGTTGACAAGGTACTTGATGAAATGGCTTTGAGGTTTTATAACAGCCCACCAAATTATAGATTGTTACTTGTAAAATACAGCCAGAGATGTTTCCCACAGCCTGAACATACAGCAGAGCTCTTCCCCCTCCTAATGATCTTTGTCACTGCCTTCACTGTGTCACATCAAGAAATGAGCATCTGCCCTCCATCTAATGATAGATCTCCCACCCAACAGATGCAGCCAGCAGAGAGGATTGTGGGTCTACTGGTCAGCTGCTTCTGGACAGGCTTGATAGAGCCCTGGAACCCCCCTGAGCCTCCCATCCCTCAGGCCTGGTAATGAAATTCAGGACTCCCAAGGGGGGGACTTGCATTGCATTCTGCGGCCACGGTTATCGAACACATGGTGTGGCAACCAGTGAGGCCTAAAAGGCCAGAGATGATCTCTGAGCCAGGAGAGGGATGCAGAGCAGCAGTTATGGTAAGTCAGGTGTGCATAAACAAGGTTATGTCATAGCAGGACTCTTTGATGGTATTGGTTCATAAATCACTGATGCAATTAACACTGAACTTCCTGCCTGGTTTCTATTCGATAATCAATTTAACAATATCTGGCACAAGATTGAGAACACGCATGACACCAGATGACTTCTAAAGATTGGTTAAACAGTATGCTATATGTATGACATTATCTCAAGAGTTTAAATTTAAAGTTAAAGGACAATTGTTCAGTTTTTTTTAAGTCATATTGGTTGAAGTAACAATCTAAATGCTTGTTTGTCAGGAGAATCTATATTGGTGAGCCATTTGGTTATAGCATTGCATGCTATTCTAGGGTTTGGTAAGGTTCTGGGGAAGATAGAGCTTTAGCTGGTTCTGAGTTACCACATCAACAACCTAATGCAACAGTCTTGCAATCATTTTCATATAGCCGAGGCTTACCATGCAGGTTTTTGTTGACACTTTCACAAAGAGCTCAACTCTTTGGTCATCTTTCAGTACAATGCAACACCATCAGTACAGCTTCAGAAAAGACCAAGTTAATCTGATACCAGTGGCTAGGATTATCTTCATTAAAGTAGGGTTTATTGAAGGGTGTTGTATCGACATGGATGTACCAAATAAGCTGTAACTCAATAGCAGTTTGAGCGATCCTCTCATGTTTGTGCCTTGACACACTGGCATTGACATGGGATCAATCCCTTGTCTTTTTTCAAGATTGAAGCCTCAAATCCAGTGAGACTTTCTGCATCAAGATGGATGAAGGATGAGAACGGTGTCAAGACTAACATCCTTTAAAGCAGCGCCCAGACTGGAGGAGTTAAATGTAGTGGTTCCAACAAGCTGAACCTGCATGAGGTGTGATTAAGTGCATAGCATTAGAGATTGGACCGTTTTCAATATAGGGATAGGTCTATAATGAGTTTTTTTTTGAAGGGAGGGGGTTGTCCAGCAACCCCCACACTAGCACCATGTGCTTATAACCCTGAGCCCCTCAGGGGTCATGAGAGAGTCAGAGGTAAGGAGGATGGATGTGTAGATGAGGGTGGGGGTGGTAGAGGGGGGCAGCTTGTGTCCAGCCTTAGCTACTCTCCCAGCCCTCCACTGCTATTGTTTAGGAGGACTGCTGCCCCTGAACTTCACAGATTTCCATCCAACCCCCCATAAAAATAGGGACTGCGAAAAAAAGAGGGGGTCTTGAACACCATATACAAATCCTTTCATCACTTTATTTCCCCATTATCCTCTCTACCCCGTCTCAGTTTGAAAGAAAACCTTGGAGAGCTGCATGGATTTGAGCTGGGAATGAGAAGAAACTGAGAATATTTCTGATTAATCCTTTGCAAAGGTTGTAGATGTGGTTGAGAATAATGCCGAAGCTCTAAGGGTTAGGATAAGGCCTCATATTTTACAAATTCGCTGCACATATCTGCAGCAAAATGTTTGATAAATTATTTAAAAATAAACAAATCAGAGCACATACAATGTGCAATATTATCTGTTCTAATATTCCCCTTGCCCCTGACCTCTTCTCTCCTCTGTTCCATCTGTTTCAGAAGAGTGAGCAGTTTAAACAATGACTTGCAGTTGGAGGTCCGGACTGGAAGATGGGAATGGATGGACAGCCATGAAACCCATTGCCCGGGGGCTTCCTCTTTTGTCCTCCTAATGGGAGTAAAACTCTCCTTGCTCGGAGACAGCGACTTGTCTCTGCTGTGTTACACAAACATGCTATTGTAGTTGCTCTAGGGGGGTCTGTCCTGGTCTTTTGTTTAAGTCAACTGATGGTCATTTGCTAGGTGTCACATGACAAGTTAAATGTCTGAAGTGTTTCTGAGAGGGAAAAAAAAAAAGCTATTCCATTACTCAGCAAGCTCAGTATGGTCAAAACTGGTGTGACTCATAGGGAGTGGAAGTTTTTTGATACAATACCTTGGTATTAACACCACAACAACACTATTTTCAGTTCCTTAGTTTGAGAAACGTACCAAAATTTTTTCTTTAACAAAAGAAGCCAAGATTAGATAGAATTTGCAAAGTTTTGATTGAAATCGCGAACTATTTGACCAAAAAAGAAACACGATTTTTAATCTGTCAGCTTCCTGTGCTTCACAGTTTGAACCAAATATATATTGATGTTTGACCCCTATCCTATCCTATCCTATCCCTATCCTATCCTATCCTATCCTCATTTGTAAATATCTTGAATGTGACATATAATGAATGACTGAGAGTTTTTATATAAATACAATGACATTATGTTCAAAGTTAATGCAAGATCAGACTTGGGCTTTTTACAAATCTCAGTATCCTCCTGATCTATTGATAACATGCTTATCCATGCATAAACTGACATTGGCCCCATGGGCCCTGGGGGCTCAAGGGCATCCCATCTGCATCTGGAGGTTGATTTCTAATGGTCAGTGCAGATTTTTAAAAAGCTTGACCAAAAAAAAAAAAAAAAAAACAGAGGTCCCCACCAGCAAGGTGGATCAATAAGCAATAATCTCTAATGTGATGGAGAGGAGGCCTCTTTGTTTGTCCCACAGTTTTAATCAGTGAGGTGTCAGCTCACAGAGTGGGTGCAGCAACTCTTATTAGGGAAAAATAAAAATGGACAAGCATGACAGTCAGCAAAACACAAGCTAATAAGATAACTCAATGTGGAGAAGTGAGCAGGCCAGGCGATGACTGTGCAACAGAGAACTACTGGATAAATGAGAGTGCAATCTAATGGGACATTAATAGTGGTAGAGGAAGATAACCACTATTTATAGGCTCCTATGCCACTGCTATGCTATTATACCAGATTATTGAATATTTTCATCTTATCTTATCTTGGAAAGTCATAAAATTTACAAGTTAGAGTAAGACTAATGGGATAAAGAAGCTCAAGCAGAAGCTGCTCAGTCATGTTTCTACTGTCAGCCGCTCCGTGGCTCAGTATAACTGTGCTAATAAGGTTTTACCTCTGTGGGAATATAAAGCATTAAGGATTTTACAAACTAACAGATACACCAATAATGAAAGAAGCTAAATAGACTCTCATAAAAGCTTTGTTAACACCTCATATACTGTAGTCAGGTCAGTGCTGGATGAGGGCCCTCTACCTAAAGTCCCATTAGCCTCATAATCGTACTTTTACATGGTTCAAATCCTGTTAGCATTAGTCTAAACTCCCCACAGATTGAGATGTTAGCCTTTTTTTCTACCACTCTGCAGGAAAACTCCAGCCTTTACAGGCCCCTTGTGTCCCTGCTGTGGATTAAACCAGGGGGTGTTTCTGCTGGCTTAGTCCATTGTGGACACTGTGTGTGTGGGACTAAGAGAGAAGGCCTAACAGGGGAGGGTTGTCGAGGACACGGCCATGGGCAGCTGCATGGGGGATTACCTTTTACACACATATCTTTAATAAGGTCTCAATCTGAGCGCAGACTGGGGGTAGTGTTATGGAGATGAGGGTGTGAGGGTCAGGTCACTGAAGGCTGAGGACTTGGGGGGGCTATTGTGTCTGTGGTCCACCCCCTTCCACAGACTGCTCGGTTGACCAGGATAACCCAGAACCCTACCCCCTCCTAGAGGTCAGAGGTCGCTGACTCTAACCTCTCACTCTGTGGTCTGAGGTAAAGACCGATCCTCCTACACCGTCTGCACCCTTCTCATGCAAAGCTGTTTCTCCTTGAATACATTTTATTTGCTCTTATATCTACAACTTTGTGGGTTATTTTAAACATTTGTGAATGTTGTGATCAAGCCTGAAAAATATCTGGAAAATATAGAAAGTTTGACTTTGAGGTTTTCTTTTAAATGCTCAGATTTATTTGTTTAGAAATATGAATATATGAATAAATTAGGGAAATTAATTCTGGGTATTGAATGTGTGTTTTTTGGGTATCACCCCAAAATATATACCCCACAAAAAAGAAAATACACTGATTGAAACTATTACATCAAAACTTAAAAAGTGAAATCTTGACTCAAGGTCCACTTACAAGCTTTTTTCTGGAGCTTTCAGCTGAACTTCAGTCTTCCTCAAAGGATGGTTCAGTCAAAATCTCCAGAAAAAGTTGGTTTATTGACTTCGAGCTATGTATTTCTTTGTAAAATGAACTTTCTTGCTTAGTCAAACAGTGTTAATGACCTTCAATCTGAATCTTTGGTGTTTATTTAAGGTTAATTTATGTTATTATGTTTATTGATATTTTTTGAGTTATTTAAAGGAGACCTGCTGGCCTCCACCTCCCAAATAAATACCCATCTAATATCATTCTTCTTTCAATGTTATGATAGGAAGCAAGTGACACAATGGCCACTGACTCTGCATAATGTTTGCATGTTTGCATTCATACACCACAACATTGTACATTTGTGTTCAAGGTTCGTTCTCGATGCTGGAAATAGCGGTTATATCAAGATATTTACAGTCACTTTGAGTTTGCATATTGTGCATAATTGTGCAGGGGATCATTGAAAATCAATTGACATTCATGTAGATATTGACAAGTTACCATTCATTCTTAACATAAGTCTTACTGGCAACACCGTGATTAGTAAATAAAAACAGAAGAGTTGAGAGAAGAAGCTCAAATTCACAACGATTTAAGTAGCTTAAGAAGAAGCAGTGATGGTATACTAATACTGGCGTAACACAAATCTTGCTAAACTTACTGACAGATTCAACAAGGATGCTATTATAATGATGATTATGGATTTCAGTGTAGAAACTTGATGATTAACTTGGGTGCCAAACAATAAAACTTCCAGTTTCCTGAATGTCAAAGTCAAAGCAGAGCAGTGTAGACTGAAGCAGCATCCTCTGCTTTCTAGACTTGGTAAAGTTCCCTTAGTTCTCATCCCACCATCTCTGATAGCTGAACTAAATTATGTTACTGAATATATAAGCTAAACTATACTTACTCAAACAGTAGAAAGCCGCCAGGCAGATGAGGAAGATCCTTGGCTTCATTTTGGTTTCCTTCACTCCAACCTTCTTGACGTCAAATCTTCTGTCACTCAGATCACTCAAAAATCAAGTAGAAAAAATAAAAAGTAATCCAAATGGAAGGTCTTCTTATTCTGTATCTTCCTACTATGTTATCTTCTTTGGTGATAAAGCTAAAAATCTGTGTTGTTTTTATTAAAGCATCGCTATTCTTTAGATTCCCTGGTCCAGTGTTTGGCCCACGGATGGCTGCTGGTCATGTCCAAAGCTACTCTGAGAATAGTGCAAGGATGACACCTCAGCCTGGACAGAGCTCATTAGGTATTCAGCCTCATTGTTGTCAGTGAATGGACACTGATGAAGCAGCTTTCACCGGCCATTCCAGGTTGGTCTCCTATGAACCAATCGCAGGCCCGGGGCGACGGAGGGGCGGTGGCTCTGAGCCATGATTGATATTCATTTAAACAGAGGGCTGCTGGCCAGCTTGGCCCATCCCATCCCCCTACCTGATGGGCCAGCTGTGGCCTGAGCTGGACACACACCTCCCAGCCGGGCTGATGGAGCATGCTTTTCACGACTTTAGTTAAATGAATAAATAACAACTACAACCACTGTCTGGTTCAAGTGCTGCCTTTAAGGGTGTTCAAAGATGACCATATGAAGTGAACTTTTTATATCAGACCAGCATCATAGCAAGTCTTCAAAGGATTCTGCGTAGTATAAATAACAAGTCCTTTATCCAGAGATGTGCAAAGTTTGGGCATCAGGATAGTGGATGGGTGTAATGCATCTGATGCTGATGGTGTCTATGTCCAGTGGTGCTGATAGGATTGCATTTCATGCTACGCACAAGATTCTAGAGGAAGGTAAAGAAGTCTCGGTTCCCATGCATCCACATACGCAGTCTACTCACTGAGTAAGCGAGCAAGCAGCTTCATCATAAGAAAAGTTAGTCATAAAGATACTGGCAACAATATGCAACAGAAAGACCAAATCAAATCATTTTTATGAGATAATAAAAATTGAAGTTTATGCATTTCCCTGTTGCATTAAACTCTTGAACGGCCTCCACATCAATTCCAATATCATGATCCATGTTCATCATCAATCACAATCCACTAAACCACTGGTTCCCTGTCGGGGTTTATTTTACAATAATGACCAGCGTGCTGTACATTATCCCAGTTATTACACAACTACTCCCAAGAGAAATCAATATTTTAATTTTTTTTATTTTATCACATCTGCTGTGGTCATCCAAAGTCCATGATCTGAACTGGATTTATAACAAACACATACAGAAATAACAGACCGTAGAATGTCGTAATGTAACGATCATTCTCAAGGAAGTGGAGGTAAAATGAAAACCATTCAAACATTCAGCAAACCATGGCTCCAAACGAGAAATATTAAGAAGGGGAGTGCAGATCAGATTGACCGCTTTAAACCATAGTAGCTCTGGTTCTTGAAGCGGTTCTGTTCAGGATTCAATAATAAATAAGCTCTAATCAAGAATTAATCTGACTCCTGTGTGAACTGTCCATAGCTTAATAGGATCGGCCAAACACTGCTGTGTTTTAACATCTGTCATCATGTTGGTACTTGGAGAGCGAGTTTAAAGTTTTCTGAGTTGGTATGTGGAGTAAAAAAAGTTTGAGAAACACTGCACTCAACTACGCTAACAGCTGAAGGAGCGCTCAGGAGAATCTTCATGACAGTGTATGCCTGCTGTGCTGCCTCCATAGTTCAAGCTCAAGTTCAAAACAACAAAATCAGTTCATTAAAAATATATATATGCACCGTGCATACAGGATTACGGCTCTCTGTGCCAGTTTGCATCCTGTCACAGACCTTCATTGATAAAGTAGATCTGCCCACTCTCAGTCCTGGGTTATGGTTAAGAAATCAAACATTGAATACTGTCATTGTTTTTCCTCTGAGCTGCTGTCCATCTTAGATAGCTTTGTAGTGCAGTGACTTTGACAGACTACTTGAATTATTATGTCTTTACGTGTCAATCTTATTAAAATGACTTTGCTGGTCTTGCCTCACATACCACTGCAAACCACAAGTTTGAGGACTCCTCTTTACTGCTTAAGAGATTTCCCATGAACATTATTGTTTTGTGGTCAACAGTGGTTTGACTTTGGTCTTAACCAGGCGTCTGTCTCTTTAATATCCAGCTTGTGTGTGTCATGAAAATTTCTAAACTGTTATGGTTCTGGAGAGTGATTAAAGATTGGTTAAAATCGTCTTTCGAGTACAACCCAGATATCACCAAGATACGTATAATAAACCAGAGGCTTCTTTACACAGGCGGCCAGGGCTGAGTTCCCCCATCTCCCACTCTGATCTTCTAGCCGAGCTACATCCACTATACTCCTCAGAGTGACAGAGTTCATAGTATGTGGCACTGTCATGAGCATCCATTCTAGCTCTGTCAGTGAAAGGTTCTGCTCTAACCAATGCAAAGAAATGGCAGGCTATCGTCTGTTGATGTTTCGTGTATTGAAAAGAGATTAAGAGGAGGAAATCCACACAGGTTTTAAACCTTAAAATCTTACAACTGTTTAGCCACATGACTGAATGCACTTATTGTACGTTTCTCTGGATAAAAGCTAGTTAGTACATTCCTAGTAAAGATATTACTTACTAGTCCAAAAGCAAGAGGCCCAGCTCGGTGTTTGTCTTTCAGGCTTTTATTTCACGATTTACACTGACGGCAACCTACTTTGCCACTCTCTCATTTTTTAGCTTTTTCCTTCACCGTCATCTTCACTCTCTTCACCATAAGATACGTTCACAGAAGCCGCTAAGCCCAGTTACGTTGCCCAGCTAACCTGACTCAGGTTCTGGCACAACAGCTCCAGTCCTTGTCAGCATTCCCCCGCACCCAAGGCCTGAAAACCTCCTCTTCTTGGTGGTCCAAAACACCTGGGGTACAAACACTAACACTCCTCCGGTTCTCTGAACATACAGTCCAGGCAGCTCGGCTAACAATCTGAGGCTAGCATTAGCTAACAGCAGCTACGGTTTGGAGCAGTTTACTTCACTGTCCATCAGGAAACTCTGTAAATCACAGAGTGTTGATGCAGAGCAGCCAGAGGACATCAGAGCGAAACCAGAAAACATTTTCTCCATATGATCCAGTTTCACCAGAATAAGTAAAATAGTTGGCGGTGGTTGACGACTTTATAAAACTTTTCTCAGCAGATCATATCTGGAGCACAAAATTACACAGTGCAGAAACAGTGCAGGCGTATGGGGCGCTGGGCTGTGAAAAGTTCTTGCAGTGCCAATGACTCTTCAAACTCAGCACTGTTTTCAATTGAGTAAAAACAAACTGCTTGTCATCATATCTTATTTTAGTGTCTGAGTTCCTGCAGAGCATGAAGAAATCCGAAATCAGCTCAATCAGACCAAAGCAGAACTTAGACGTGCATCGTTCAGAGATACACTCTTGGAAACACGACCGCACCTGAGCCTTAGTGCCTATTTTTTAGACTCAAGTATTGGTCCACAATTTCAATCTCTAGATCTTTCTTTTGTGGTCGTGGTGTGAAGTGACAGAACTGTTCATACCTTCCCACAATCACACCATACTGTTACAAAGAGTAAAGCTAACTCCATCGTAAGTACTCGTGAAAATAAAAAGCATTAACTTTACTTGACTTTAAAATGTGTAAAAAAAATGCTCCTGTAAGAGAAACATACATAATCATAAAAACCACCACCGTCAGTCTACCTTCCACCACCTCCATTACCTCAAACGCAACTGGTGAAAAAGAAGAATGAATATCCTCCACCACCCACACGCTGTTTGCACTCCGATGACTCAACATCACCTCCTTTTCTCACTCTCTCTTCCAGTCAGGCTCATTAGCACTTTTCTCTTGCACAAACATCATGTCAGCTTCCTCAGCTAGTACAACTGTGACCTTTTGCTTAATCTCTCTCCCCATTTATATTCAGAGAACTGAGTTGTTAAACTGACTCATGGCAAGACACATTAGAGAGAAACTTAAAAACAATACTCTTGGTCAGTAAAACCTTCCGCTGGGTAGAAAGAATAAGTAATCTTCTATCTTCACGTCCTTCATGATTTTTAAATTTTCCAGTGCGAGATCTTTCAGTCTGTTCATTGTTTTGTTTTACTCACCTTTCTTTGCCTGTGAAATGTCAGTGTTGCATTCAATTTTTCTTTTTTTAGGACCACCTCATCATCTTAAATGTCACCTTCCTCACTTCCTTCCAACACTACCTCCTATGCAGCTGTGTCCTTTTGTTTTACAAAGTCCTGTCCCTGACCTGACTGAATATGTTCTTCACCGTTAAGATGATATCCGTTTTTAATTCACCTTCTTTCCTTGTCTTCCATCACTATCCTAACTATCCTATTGAATCCCACCTGCCTTCTCTACTTTCTCCACGCTGTCCTGGTGATCCTTTCTCATTCTGATTCTGTTGCTCGTTTTTTTCCCCCTCAGCAGACTTGCTCTGATGAGATTCCCCTCTCTGCCACAACCAAAACATTTCAGTGCTCCTGCTGTTGCGACGTCACTAAACAAAGCTGCCATTTCTTAATTTGAATGCTGAGCTCAGCTCCTCATTCCTGTTGTGACACGTTGTTTCAACTGAGGCGACTTACAACCTGAGGCGACCTTTCATACGTGAGACAGTTTCCCGATGGTGAGATAATTAGAGGAGTGTCAACGCTCCTCTAAATAACGGAGGTTCATTAGACAAGGTCACTGTTTTTTTCACTGGTGTAGCAGGAGGCAGAACAGCTCTGAATGTATTGTTCGTCACATTCCCTTTCTCCACCACCTCGTTCACCTTTTCAGCACAAAGATTACAGCCAGTGTACAGTCCTCCACTGAACAGAGACCTTAATGCCACGCATCCTCGTCAGTTTGATTTTTTACAGGCTATAGGCACTATAGATCTCCATCTAGTGACTGAATCTGCTTCTCTGGAGGCAGACTGATGACTTCATCTCCTTAATTTGATGAATCTGGTAAATGATAAATGATTTGGTGAGTGGAACGAAGCTGAATATGGTTCATATTTCATGTAGAAATCAAAAAAGTTAATGCAGTAGAATACAGTAGATGTGGTAGATGTGGATAAGATGTGGGAAGATCTCCAACTCCTTGTCCCTTTATGCATTATACTTATTAAGATGTCCACAGTACATGTACAGTATTACATTTAGCATACATATCAGTAAAAAATATAAAAAAAATACCTTTCTTTCTATAAAATATAGAAATACTAACACAATTGAATGTTTTCACAGGTTTATTTGTGGTTAAATCCCAGCATAATATTTAAACCAACTTTTTAAAATATCTTTTATTTTTAAACTCTAATTGTTCTACAACAATGCTGATGTGCGTCCACTAAAACCATTTAATTGGTGGCTGGTCTACCAACATCATTACTTCATACAGGCTTCAGATTCAGAAGGCTACTTGTCACCACCTAGTGGGTGAACCTGGTCCACTGCAGATGGTGACCCAGACGGTGCCTCATAGTTACTCTGCAGCCGCACCAGAAGGTGGACTGAGAAGCTGACTGTCATAGACTGGTTGGCGGGGTTTCCAAAGGCTGTTCAACCAGCCAAAAAACAGTTCTGATGGAGTATAATACCTGATCATATATGCACACATGACTTGTTAGGATCAATTGTTGGTTTTGTCTTTTGAGATATAGACTATAGGACAGCAGTTCTTAAGATATCTTGCTGTGGAGACCATGCAGCAGAGTTACCTTCATCAGAATGATGACGTACGAATCATAAGCAGTCAGATCAGACTAAGTTGATGTGCAGTGATGCCATTTAGACACAAATACAGTGATTTTTAATGGCTCCACAATACAGTTCATTCCAGACTGTAACCAATCCCATATTGATTCAATTAGACAGTATCAGGCAGAATGGAAAGCACACGGACAAATGGTGACATGTTTAGCTGATCTCAGACTAAAAAAGGGGGGTCTGGTCTGGTAGGAGATTCGGTTGCCATCTTTGTCAAGATAAATGCACTGCCGCCTGAGTAGTGAAATAGGAAGTGAACGTCAGGGACAGATAGAGTCATTTTGCAGTGGAAAGTTGAGAGGTTTAGATTTCCCCACGTCTATACGTCATGAGACGTTGTCAACAAAGTATCTGTGAAATGGATTTGCAGTGTGAGACTGTACTAAAGCTCAGATTGCTGTGTCATGGTGGAACAGCTCAGAAATACTCCTGGAAACTCCTCACCTCAACTAGACCTGATATACTGCTGCAGTTTAAGTGAGGCCCTGCAGGATTCAGGCAGTTTTAAGCCCGGTATAGCCTAATATAGGGTAGTTTGCTCGGCTGCTGTTGTTTTTCTTGATATCTCCAGGGCTGCAGACCAATTAGGATCTTAATCAGCAGCATGGGACACACCTGGGCCCAGTGTGCTCCGTCCATAAAGCCAGAGCTGTAGCTGCTCCTGCGTAGATCTCCTCACTCTGTATATACTCAGTGGTCCAACTCATCCTAGACCATCTCAGTTGGGTGATTATGGGTCAAGTGATTGTGGAGACCAAGTTATCTGATGCAGCACCCCGTCACTCTCCTTCTTGGTGTGTTTCGAGGTGTGTTTTTGGGTCATAGTCCTGTTGAGACACAAAAGACAGATGGGATGACATGTCACTGCAGAATGCTGTGTCTTGAATTTTGAATATATTACCAACAGTGTCAAGTGCAAAGCAACCCCACCCCCATCACACCTCCTCCTCTGTGCTTCATGATGGGGTACCATCTGTTCATCTGCTCTAAAATCAAAAATCCCAAATTCAGGCTTCTCAGATCAAATATTCATCTAATATTCATCCCTTGTCTTTCTTGTCCCAATCCTGATTCATGTATTCTCCTCTGAACAGTTGCTGTTGAGATGTGTCTGCTTCAAAAAGCCTGTGAAGCATTTACATGAGCTCTAAACTGATTTTTTTTTTGAGGCAACGCTACCTCTGAGCGACACATCTGAAAGTTTCAAACTTATTAAGGAGGCAAGAAATTTCACTAATTAACATTTTACTAATTAACAACACCTGTTAATTGAAAGCAATTCCAAGTGACTACCTCGTGAATCTGATATGAGATGGCTACTTTGAAGAACCTCAAACATATTTTGCATATACAGGAAAACAGACTTGAACGGACGTCCTCTGTAGTGACCACCATGCCTGTTCCCTCAAAGCTGATTTACTATTTTACCACTTTGTCTCCAGCAGGGTTTAGTTGTGTTTTGGTGGTAAATGATGTCAGACGCAGAACTTCTGCCACAGTGAGCCGACACTCCTCTGCAGTCACTAGATCAAGTTTCCAGTTTCCAGAATCAGGGCCGGCTCTGTTGGCACTATCAGCTTTTGTCTCAGCCAGGCTGGAAACTGGCAGAAGTGACTGAAATACGAGCTGTGTTTACATTAAGCCTGAAGATATCCAAAGAGTGGATTTACCCTTCCACGTCTCCAAGAGGACATTATCAACAGGTTATTGTCAGTTATTTTTATTATAACCATCAGCAGAGACTGTAAACCTGTACAGACAGTCATTTTAAGGCAAATACATCATGCCTGGCTTCAGGCCGGGGTGCCCTGTGTACAGGAAGTGTTTATGTGTACATAGTTCCACAGAGGGTGTTACTTGTTGAGTTTTCCTTGATTAGTACGTGTTTGATTAATCAGCTTTCTCAGAGGTCAGTCTAGTTCCATGTAAACATGACATGGCTCATTGGCAAAGAAAATGCGGGTATTCTGGGTACTCCATGGTAGTTTTATTGTGCAGTGTGTACAAGTCTCACCACAGGCCTGGCAGCATGCTGCAGTCTGCTCCCAGTGTTTACAGCATGGCCTCCCACACAATTACTATCCCCAAAAGCAGGAATACTAAACTGTGTCCTGATTAACAACACAGAGCAACATATGGCCTGCATTTACAGGCTGAATTAAACCCTGCAACTTTACTGCTTTCACTTAGCGTTACACCAATATAGCTGCTCGGAAGGAACGTTCTTGGTTTCAGTGGAGGGTTGGTGTGTACCAAGATGGTCTGGATGCTCTTTCTGTGTTTTGTTTTTAACCCTGTGAAGCCTTACACCAGGTCGTGGTGACTGTGGCTCTGAGCACAAAATATAGGAAAGACCAAGAACAGAATGAGTGGACAGAAATAATCTTTCCCCCAAAAGGTGGCACAAGAGTAAAGGTCAGAAAGATTCAACCTCCTCTTAACTTAACTTTTTATTTCTTTTTAAGATATTTAGTTTTAAGACACCAAAAGATACTAAACAAAAATGTGACAGAAACAAATACACAGGTCCATACAATATAGTTTATGATATCACACACACTGTCATACTGCAGAAACAGAGATTACAAGAAGATGTAAAAGTGCTCATACACATTATATATTGAGTCCAGTGGTATCATGAATGCGTTCAGGAAAACAGTGTTGTTGCCTCATAGCAAGAAGGTTCCTGGATCGAACCCGAGCTTCATGTGTGGACTTCTCCTCGTGCCTGCATGGGCTCTCTCCGGGTACTCGGGGTTCCTCTCACAATTCAAAGACATGCAAGTTGATAAGTTAATTGGTGACTCTAAATTGCCCATAGGTGTAAATGTGAGTGTAATTCGTTGTTGGTCTCTGTGATTAACTTGGTGTACCCCACCTGTGCTTGATTGCAGAATGGGCCTGAATCTGGTGCTACAGTAGAGGGTCAGGTTCAGAATCTCCTGGGCAGCATGAATACCTCCAGCTAATTTCATAGAAATCCAGCACCCCAAATCACTTTTCAATATAACCTGGACAAAAATGTTAAATGGACTGACTGACCAACACCGACCGCTGCTGCTCGTAGCGCAGTAATGTGAATTAAAACCTTCCTGTGATCTCAGGGATCAATCGTTTATTCCAGGGTAACCTGCTGTTTATACTGCATGAAGGTCATAAAACCAGAAATCATCATATCCAGCTGCACATGTTCATCTGGTGGTGTTTTATCATCATTCATTCCCGGTCTTTACTTCTGTTTTTACTTTACTGGACTGCCGTTATTACAGTATGTGAGGCACGGCAGCAGAGGGCAGTGTGTCCATTCAGGAATCAACTGTAATGAAGGTCCATGAAATCTGTTTTCTTTCTCTTCTTTTGCATTTTTTTTTTTTTGTATTTCAAAATCAAATAAGGACACCAGAATAACAAGGAAGTACAAGTACAGAAAATGTAATATTAAAATAATACTAAAAACATACAAGAGCAAAAACATGTGTAGAAAATATGAAAACAAATGATCTCAAAAGAAACTTTTCAAGAAGATGCAACTTGATGACAAAATGACAAACGTGTTCTATATTACATTGTAAATTGATATAATAATCACAATATTGAATGTAGCAACATTTGTGGTGAACATGAGAAATGATAGCTGTAAAGAATGAAAACCCACGAGTTGTTTCCAGCGTAAAAAGCATTGTTAGAGTGAAATCCCAGAATCCAGAAGTCTCCTGCCAGAAGAACTGAAGGGGAAAAGGAAACAATTAGACCTGAACATGTCAAATTCACTTTTCTGATATTTTATTAATATTACAACAATATGGAGAGCAGGAGGTGAAATGAGTCTGAAGAGACAAGAGGTATTTTTCTCTTCCAGTTCCTGATCTGGATCTTTGGATTTCATGTTGGCTGCAAAGTTTGGAACAAGTTTGACTTTTCAAGACGCCGACGGGTCAGAGGCTGAATGGAAAAGCACAGAGAGCTGAGAGTCGAGACTGAACAGACTAGAAAAGGTTGTTTACCGTATGTGACATTTCAATAAACGGCAAGAATATTTGTTATTTACATAACTCAGGATCTAAATACATCCATCATACATTTCTGTTTTATTATGTTTAAGGCTTTTTTTTTCCATCTGTGAATGGAAAAAACTTAATATTTATTTCTTCTTTTCAAGATTTAAACAGACATCAGTGCGAATGTAGTGACATTTAAAGCCACTCTTACCTCACTCTTTGTCAAAGTACTCATTGTGTAGAGAATCATGAGTGCTGCAGAAGGAAAACCAGTTGTATGTACCAAATGTATGACAGGTTAAAGGCACTGTCAAGAGCAAGAACATAGGACAGAGGGTTTTTAAATTTTTTATAATAAACCATAAAGTTATGGAAATAAAGTAGTAATATCAATAAATGTAAATGTCGTAATACAAAGCTGCTGTCATTAAATCATGACTATATGTGCCTGCAAAAGTATATTTGAAAAAAAGGTCAAACATACAAAACAAACATAAATATTATTACTTGCAATTATGACAAAGATGAAAGGAAAAATCAAGAATTTTTAAGAAAAAGTAGCAATATTATGAGAAATTATTAAATTTAGAGAATGAATGAATAAATAATTATAATTTTCCACTAAAATGTCAGACAAACATTAAAAATGTATGGTATTACTATAACTTTAAGGTCAAATTCATAACTGTACAGGATAAAATTGTAATGTTAGGAAAGTTTTATAAGAACAAGTTTTAATATTGCAAGAAAAAGTCTGCGATATTTTAGAATATCAAGAATATGAGAATAATGTAGTACTGTAAGAAAAAGCTTTATTGCAATTTCCTTCTCACTGATAGAAGAAAGTTACCGGCTGAGCGGAGGAACAGGACACTGAGTGAATAAATCCAAAAATGTTCTTTGTGATATTAATACGCTGACTCCACTGGCCTCAGTCTTCTTATCCAGCAACAGGCTGCATTTGAAACAAAGTGAAAAATTATTGTGTTGAGACGTTGCACCACAACAGAGGCCATGGTCGACTCTTTATTACTGTTCTTCATTTGGAAATGTGACTCTTCAAAAACTCATTAAAAAAGCATACAGCCATAAAAGATCATGCTCAAGTGCCACTTTATAAGCAAAAACATGTATTAAACAAAAGCAGTCTATAATAAGCTTCATAAACCATACGCAGGCCGCCCCAAACTTAAATAACAGGAAGCCTAAAATCACTTCATTCATTTTTATTTTCTATTCTTTTATTACACTCAGAAACTTTATAAGAGCATCCAATATGAACTTTATATATTTTTCAAAAATAAACTGCCAAAATTGTTTTAAAATTACTATTTTGCTCCTATAAATCCAAACATGAAGGGAATTATTATGAAGTCAAGTGTTTGTCTGGGTCATGGAACGTTCTGAGTAAGTCACCAAGAGGTCAACTCTATATAAACCGTAGTGTTTTCCACTACAGCACTGAGGCCTTTAGAGGAATAGCTGGAGGGAGCTGCAGAGCAAACAGCGCTGGAATGACTGTGATCAGCAGAGTAATACCAGGTTATTGTGTCAGCGCTGTACACCTGCGTGAATATGACTGCATCGAGTCAACTGAGCCAATCGAGTGTGAAAACACACACAAACCTTGTTCTGCACAGCGGAGCTCAAACATCCAGTGGAAGTTTGAGCAGAGGGAGACTTTAATAAAGCGTTTTCATGAGATTACATTAGATTTCTTTTATTGTCATTCTACAGACATACAACAACCACAGAGGAAAGATCACAAGAAATTACAGTCTATAACTTCGAGTCTTCATGACCAGCAGGATTCAGTGGCGTCTAACTGTAGGCTGAATGAATACTAACATGGCCACAAAACAAACAAACATGCAAGGCACTCTCTAGAGCAAGTGTTCAGTTCGTCCATACTGTAGAAACATGGCGGTTCAACGCGGTTGGAAGAGGACTCGCAGCATCTGTAGATATAAGAGGCTCATTTTAAGGTAACAAAAACCACAATGATTCTTATTTTCAGGTGATTATACAGTAATAAAAACATACAGTGAACATGGGGGGCATTTATGGAGAGGCATTTGGTTTTATGCCCCCTAATCCTGAATCCTGAAAACGGTCTGGTAAGATCGCCATTGCAGTTTGAAAAACTTTGAATCTCTTAATTTCCTCATACGGCTTCATTAAAGACATGAAGTCACTCTCTCTCTCTCTCACACATACATTCAAGCACTGCGCACACATCTTTCAAAAGTGAATTTCAACAAAATGGTACCCTACATGTGCAGGTCTATACTTGAGTGATCTGGCCGCACTGTTTAACCCATTTCGATGCTCTCTGAGCACGGTGTCAGCGCTCTCATTGGATGTGCTTGTTCCTGTCAGCGTGTGTGTGTGTGTGTGTTTGAAAGAGAGAGAGAGAGGGAAAGTGAAGGTGAAAGGGTGCACACACAGTTTCTGTAAGTTATTAATAACGAGCTCAGATCGCTGCTTTATGACTTGACTCGTCCACCCCGAACCCATCACTGCTAGAGACACTCTGTAAAGGAGAAAAGAGCATAGAGAAAATCCTTGTCTGCCCCTGCACAGAGAGCGACCAGGTCAGACTCCAGTCACAGTTGTGTTGGCTACATTTTTATATATTTATATGATTTAATATATCATATTTTGAAGATAAGATTCTGCACTAACAATGAATATTTGGAATAGTCGTGGCGTGGGAAAAATAAAAAGCAACACTGCCTTCTGGAAATGCTGGTGCTATTAGTATCTTTCATAATCCCGTATGGTTCGAATCACTCTCCATTGTAAATCTGACACAGCCAGATTAAGGAGATGTCAGCTGCAGTTAAAGTAAAATAAAAATCTCAAACCCCATCCAGGATTTGAACACACATCCACAGCACACACACACACACACACAAACACACAAATATACTAATGATTGTAGCATGAAGTGAACTCATTTGTGAAAGACTTCCTCTCCCGTGGGAGCTGTCAAATTAGAGGTGGGGTATTATTGGAGCCTCCGGGTGCTGACATACAGTGAAGAGAAACACATACTACACCTCTGAAGGCCCAGTCGAGCCACAGCTCAGCCGCATTAAAATGAAACCATATGAACATTAATACGCACCGTGGGCCCACGCTGAAGGATTACTTTACAGAGCTACTAATTATCCTAATTGTTAGGTAAACACAGTGTTTTTGCTGCGGGACCTTAAAACAGGACCACCGGATGTGGTGCATGGGCTTATGCAGGCCTGAGTGAGCCCCAAACACCCCACTGCTGGTGGTTTGTTACAGCCATTTCTATAAAAATGAATCTCATTTCCTCACTCTTTGCTCGGCTTCATGTCACGTGTGGGGTTTAACTGCGACTGTCATTTTTCAGGGTTCAAGCTGAGCTCAAACATATCGACACATCCTCCTCAGGTGAGCAGATGTGTCTTTGCTTTTGTAGGATAAAGACACCTGGAGCTGTTGGAAAAGAGAAAGTGGAAACAATCAAACAGTGGACTAAAGCCCGCTGATTAAACTGATGAAATATGTTCACTTTATTTCCAACACAAACAGTGACTGCTTTTAAAGGTACTTCTCATATAACCAAAGCTGCAAAAAGTATTTCCTAAAAAATTTTGAGTTTTGGGAATTGTCAACAGTTTTTTTTTTTTTTTGTAGACTTTGTAGCTGAGTATTAAGATCATTTTATGTACAGAAGGTCTGTGTTATTATAGCACATTTGAAATGTGCTGTATTCAGTTTTTCATTGCTGTCTGCCGCAGGGTTGTGCCAAAGTAAAAAAAAATCATACCTATAGTTGCTTTAATGAGTGCTATAGATCTAATTTAAAGCTGACTTAATTGATTTTATTTTGGCCACTTAAGGCAGCAGAACAATCCAACATAAACATCCAGCAGTCCAATATTTACTCTGGTTTGATCTCCACCAGCTCCTGAGAGCTTTTAGCTAAAAACACCGAGAGGTTGACAAGTAAAAGTATTTTGGGACTTTAACTTATTTAACTTAACTTAAGTTCTTAAGTTAAGTTGAATTCTAAAATCAGAGATTTCTTTTCAAAGCTGTTCCTGATTATTAAATAATAACTAAATATTCAGTTTTGTGGCTATGTGAGGACTGTGCGGCACTGTTTTCATTTGAATTTCTTCTGATTTTACCAGGTTAAAATTTCGAGACTTGAAGATTTTTGCTTTCATGTTTCAAATCGAATCAGTCGAATCAAAGAAGACAAGTCATGAGTAAAGAGCTGAGTCTTGCCAGGCTTAAAGTCGTGAGTCAGGTTAAGTTTCCAGTCAAGTCCAGTCTTTGGGGAAACAAGTGACGTCAAGGATCTGGTGAGGTCAATCCACTGATCTAAATCTTGAGGAAGATAATATCTGTAGTCCATTGGCTCTCAAACTATGGTGGTGGTACATGACCTCCCTCTAGTGGTACTAGAAGGAATCATATGCACACTTGATGCACAAATAGTTTTATTTTAACTAATTTACATTTTATATCAAATATTACACATTTTCAAACGTAAATTGTCAAACTACGAGATGACAGTCTAAATCTTCTCCTTAGGAATAAACCTACCTCCTGTGTAAACTGTTGTAGGGTCAGTCTATGCTACTGTATTTTAGCGTCATAGTGGTGGTGGTACTGTATGAGGCAAAATGTGTAAAAGGTTTGAGAAACATCGCTCTAGTTAAATCAGGATTTAAAAAAAGAGTCAAGTTGAGTCTTTAGTGGAGTCGAATATCGAGCACTTTTTCTGGGATTTAAGTCTGACTTGAGTCGAAGTCTTAAATGCGCTGACATGAAATGTTTTTATCCATTTCTGGTGCGACAGCGATGATCTATAAATACCGAAGTTGGACTATATAAAAAAAAAACAACAACTTAAAAGTATTTAACCACGACTGTCAGTGTGTTTGAAATATTTTTTTTTACCAAATATATTTATTTCAGAGTAAGTCTTGTGTCACTTTCAACTTGCATCCAACCATCAACAGAAGAAGAGACCATGAAAACACAATTCCTAAGTTCTGCGGCTCCACATCCGAAAAACCAACAGCTGATGCAACGCAGTTCCTAGAAAAGCTTCAGCAGGGTCAAATAGCTCAGCTCCAAAATAAATTACCCACTTTTCCTGAGGCAGTGCTATAGGAATGGTTCAGATTTATTGTGCGTTGCAGTTTGGAGGATGATCACATGCATGTGGTCAGTAGCAGTGAGCCAGTGACCCAACCTACCTCTCAGGTTACAACCTATATATAACACCCCCACCACCACCCCCACCCCACCTCCTCCCTCTCCCTCCGCCCCTACCTCCCTCTCCAGCACAACTTCCCTGGAAGCTCCCTCTCCTTCCTCACTGGTCCTTGGCGTTCTCCACTGTCATCCGAGATCCTCCTCCGCCTCTCACTGTTTACCCACCATCCGCCTGGCAACCGTCTGCGTGCTCTGGATTACCAGAGGCCTTTTCTTTCAACGCCACCATCTCTGCCTTCCTTCAACCCGGCTTTCTTTGGGAATTAGGGGGGTCTGGAAGTCTGAAGTCAGAGGGACTGCAGAGGAGAGCTGGGACTGCAGGCTGCCCACATCCCTGACTTCTCCTCTCTTCTTGCTTGTTGTTTGGGGAGTTTTGGTTGAATCTGACAGGCAGGAGTGGGGGTTTGGAGGACTCCCCACACCATGGATCACTCTCTGTTTGGTTGTCTACGCAGCCCTCATGCCCCAGCCCAGGGCCTGCACCCTGCCATCACTCAATCACCACTGACCCTGCATGGTCGAAGCGACCATGTCTCCTACCTGGATCTACCCAGCTCCTCGCCACCCTATAGCTACTCTGGAGGAGAAGACAATGGAGTGTTTGGCAGTCCAGCCCACCGAGGTCACCTGCCCCAGCAGCACCCCCTCCACCCTCAGCACCTACCTGGTTGGCCCGTCCCCTTGCAGATGCCCTCACCGAACGCTCGGCACAGTGGCTGCCTGCCGCCGCTCGAGGCCACGGCCCCAGAACTGTGCTCAGGGGGCCCAAACCTGTGCGGCACCAACCCCAGTCTGGGCAGTGGTGACCACACAGGGGCGACATGTGTGTCTGGGGAATATAGTCGGCAGAGTCTATCCACAGAGGACACAGACAGAAGGATCAGTAAAGGCAAGAATGATAGCTCAGGTAAGATCAGGAAGTCCATAATGCGTTTAGTTTTAATCAGTTTCCCAAGAAATTATTTTTTTATAGAGCTTCAGTCGTCTGCTCATATTTTTACAGCACATTACTGACGCTGACGGTTATTTATTTATATTCATATTCAAGCCTTTGTCATTAATCATTTATTACTTAAGTATTAAGTATTTTTCTGATCACTTTGTAACTTTAATTACATTTAATTGCAGTACTGATGACAGAGACCAAATATTGTTTTGAGTAAAGTTTAAAACTAAAGAAAGACATCCATAAAACTGTTTGTAATAACTTCAGTTCATTTGAAAATATTATTGTTACCAAACACTTTAATTAGTATGAAACTAAACTAAACATGAAGATGCTGAAGATTTTTCATAAAATTAATAAATAAAAAGATCCAGTTAGAGTTCATATTCATTGAACTATACGACCGTGTAATATTTTCGTCACGTTTGAGTCTAAAAGTTAATGTGTCACTCTTTAGCTTCCCTCTTAAACGTATCTTTACTTCATGTATTTCTCTTGGTGGGAAATTTGAACAGTTAATTTAATGCAAATAAAGTACAACGACCATCTTTTGTATAATATAGAAAAATATATTTGGTTTTTAAATCCTCTTTTTAGTGACATTTTTACCAAAATGCCAGCCCCTGTATTTTAAATATAATGATATGAGTCAGCACATCATAACTAATACAACAGCAGCTGACAACAGATGACAATAAGCTGTGAGATAAAAGTTTTTTGGTATTAATAATGGTTCATTTCAAAGGTGAGAACTGTGAGATGTTTGTGTGGCGGCTGGTCTTGAGAAGAGTTTGCCAGGCTCTGGATCAGGAGCCCATGAAGGGTCTTCATGCAGATGGACTCACGGGAAATGTGTAGTCAGATGTATCTAAAAAAAAAAAAAAAAGTAACAGGAGTGGTTGAATTATTATTATGGGATCAATTTGGAAAGATAAAGGAAATCTATATAAAATAATAGAACATAATATTTGTTGTATTGAAACTGACTTGATAACCTGACAATTTTCTAATGTCCAGTATTATAGAAAAGATTAATAAGACCTGAACAGTTAAATCATTTATCTATGTGAACATATACTATAAAAATTGGAGATTAATTATTGTGTTTAAGCTCTTGGTTTTAAATAAGGTTTTAAAATTTTTAAATAGGATAAAAATAAAGTTGAAACAACAAATTCAGGTTCATTACTAAGATTTTAAAGAGTCACCTCGTCACTCAAACACAAAAAAACTCAAGACATGATTAAAAAAATATATAATTAAAAATGAAATAATTTCCTATTTATCATATCTGAATTTATCATAGCAGATTGAGTCTAAAATAACAGATCTTAATGTAAAGTGTTAATGTAACACCTAATCAGAAAAAATGGAAATTACAATCCCATGACAACTGAGCAATTTTCAAGTGATACGATCAAAAGCTATTAAAAAAATCTATTAAATGGAGCTTGTGCTGAAGCTTGTTCACTATCCAAGTGGAAAATAGCTACACGTATCGCCAGACAAAGCACAGCTCATGACCTCAGCGTCCTCTATGGTAGCTGCAGCCGTGAACAAATTCACCTGCCCTGCTGCTGGTGTGCGCTGGTCAAACAGTTAAGGCGATGGTGAAAGTGCAGGTCACGTATAAACGGCATAAAACTTAACTTCCTGGCGTAAATTTTGAAGATCTGCACACATATGCTTCCTATGAATGGTAAAAAAAAAGGACACATCATCACCAGGATACATGCACAAGATTTAAAAGCAGGCACCGTATCTGCATCATTTAGCACGAGTGACGAGCAGCCGGTGCCAAGTCGAGAACTTTCCAGCTCAAAGTCCCGGCCAGGAGGGAGAGGACGTTTTGACTGACAGATTGAACACTTTGAAAGGATGTGCTGAAGCTGCCAGCGGCCTAACCCAAATCCAATTTCCTAACTCTAACTTCATTGGCACTCATGGAAGCCACAGCACATTTAGAGAGTTTTTTTTCTGGACTTAATGTTCTTAAAAAAAAAAAAGAAAAGAAAAGGATCTAGTGATGATGAAATATACATAGTTCTTGACCTACAGCTCTTCAAAAAAAAAACAAAAAAACGGTCTGTGTGGATGGTGAAGCTGAATAAAAACGAGCTCCCTATCTATCAACTGCACTGATTTCAACTGTCAGAATGACTTAAAACACAAATCCTGTAAATTAAAGACTTCAAGGCTTAATAAAACATCCAAGTAATTAATCGCACTCAGTAAAATAACATGACAAAAGGAAAATATGACACAAAACCACCAATGGCCAATGTCTTTGTGTAATTCGTTGGGTGTCTGTAGTCTCACATTACGGCACAGACAGTGTCTCTTTCCTGGCATACTGTGGTTTGTCAGCACATCCTGCATTTACACAACTAATGAAATGTCAGCTGGATTTATGCAGTGTGGACTGGGTAATAGTGTAGAAATTATTATTCAGTGTTTTCTCACTATGAAAGATTACTTTCAAAACGCTCCGTTCATTTTCACCATTCACTGACCACAAACACATAAAAGGGATACTTGAAATATGCTCGTACTGACAGACAATATAAGTGAGGAAAATATGATTTCACCCTCAAGGCATGAACAATCGCGGGGGGAAAGCTTAGTGTTTATATGCAATAAGTATTGTCGAGTAGGACTAAAGAGTGCCTCTTAAAATTTATATTAACATGTGGCTTTCCCCTTTATTCTAAAACATCCAGATAACTATGAGAACGGTTTCTCAGAGTCCTGCATATATGTCACTTAAAAGACATAATAAATAGTTTTACACGATAATTCCACTTAGTTATATTAGCAATGACAACAGGACTGCATTCGTCAAGTTAACTGCTGAGCTCTCACATCCTCGTTGCCAGAGAAGGACATTAATATCAGATGATTCAGCAAAACCTGAATGACATCCAATGCCAATGTTTTTAAAACTCTCTCTTTCTGACAGTGTGGATAAGGTTGAAGAAAGATTGTGGCTCTGGCAAATAAATGATTGTCATGGTGTGATTAAGGTTGGGCAACCAAAACATTCATAGCAAAGCAAACTTTAAAGGTACCCTGTGGAATTTTGACCACCAGTATAGCTGTGGAGCAATGTTTTCATGAGCCGATTCCTGTTTTGTTTGTATCTTGTGCATACACACACACACGGACTGCCAGTGGTTTCACCTTATTTCATTGATCAGTGGGCGGCAGTGCACCAAGAAAAAGAGCTATGCACAAGCAAAAGGCAGGAAGAAGAAGACAGATAGCTAGAAAACATGGATCTAAACGACGCATTTTTGTTCTTCAAGAATTGGCTTTGCGATTCAGTAGAAGCTTTCACAACGGGTTTGTTTGAGCTCGATAGAAACACCAAAGAAAACTCCTCAAGGTATCTTGCGTGTGAACTCTTCGCTTCCTCACTTAACTTACCTGCATTGACAGTAAAAGTAAGAACTGGAGGGAAATCCGTGTTGCAGATTTGTCCAACGTTAATGTTAATTCTTCGGTATACTGTGTTGGATCTAAGGCGATCACCAGAAATAAGTTGGACACAGCAAGAAAACACAAACAGGTGATCAGACTGATGGTAAACAGCAGCAAAATTATCAACCTATTACAGACATTGGTAAAGTATCTCATTCAACTACAGAGTCCCTGGCCTTAAAAACATTAAAGACCCCTGGTTTAGATAATCTGTCTTAACTGTTAGCTCATCTGACAGCCTGCATGTTTTATCTCATTTGACTTCAGTGTTGATCCTAAATCTCAGCAATTACTTTGACGAGTCCACTAGTATCAGAACCAATCAAAAATAATGCTTACAGCTACAAAAATCAGACCCAAGTTGTAAGAAACTGTATATTTCCTCTGAAAAGGCGTCTCTGGATTATTTTTTATTTGCACTGTAGGTGCTGCGCTGAGAGCATTAAGCCAAAACAATAGTGTGAGTAAATAGTTTTAGTTTTCACTGACCATAAAATACATACTGAATGGAGCCATCTGGGAGCAAACTCCCTGCTTGGGTTGAATAACACAGGATGCAACACCAGATCTCCACAATAAAACGTGATTGGCACTCCTAATCGTCTTGCTTTCATTTTATTTTTGTTTCAGATGGGCCCCTGCAGTTTATCAAACCTCTCTAATTTTTTTTCAACCCCTCTTTTTTTGTTCTCCCCCCCCCCACCCCCTCTCTTTTGGAGACTCAGCTGTGGCTGGAAAATGTTCTGTTTTTCATTTCAGAGTCCCAAGACGGGAGCTATAAGTCAGACATGAACAGCAAGCCCAGGAAGGAGCGCACAGCCTTCACCAAAGAACAGATCCGGGAACTGGAGTCAGAGTTCGCACACCACAACTATTTGACCAGACTGAGACGCTACGAAATAGCTGTCAACCTCGACCTCACGGAACGACAAGTACGGTACCTGTTGAATGACTGTGAATCACTGTGAGGGCAGAGAAGGAGGAAACGGGAGCAGCACGATAAACAGCCATCAAGATCTTACTAGCTAACGTGACTCCAAGTTATAAAATACAATTAAGAAGGGGGATTTAATGGACCATGACTTTTATTATATCCTTTGGCTTTAATTAGATCCTGTAACAAAATCAACAGGTCTAAATGATAAACACTCCAGTCATAGTTTGAGTCGTAGATAATTTTTTAAGCAGCGATCCAAAGGAAATGTCTAGAGAGGTAATAAATCACCTTCTTTGTCTTGAAAACAAGAGTTTTGCACTTTCAGTCTTCAAGGACAAAATGTGTTATTATGCTGCTCAGTGGTGGAAAATTGAGAAACTTGAAGAGGTTTCTTTACATCATAAGAGATGCTAACTGAGAAGAGTGTAAAGTAGAATGATATCAAATTCAGTAGAGTATCCTCGAGTTTTTTGGCTGTAAATCCTCGACACATTTATCTCTTTTCTGGAGAGAGCAGGACGACATTTGGAAAACTGCTGTCTTACCCAAGGTCAGATGAAATGATTAATACCAGTTTCACCTCTGTGAGTTCAGTACAGACATAGTCTGAAGACTGGATACCAAACTGAGGAGGCTTGTGGATGTATTGGTGAACAAGATGCAAGATCCAGACGGGCTAGAAGTTTTTGTCCAAATCTTTAAGTTAGACTAAACACATCTCTGTACTGGACACACTTGAGATGACACTGATACCAATCTTCTCATCTGACTCTGGCGAAGACAACAAACAAGTCTATTTCTTAAACTGTTTGACAGCCCTGTACACCCACACACGTGTTCACTCATTTGTGATCCTTATTCTTCCTCTGCTCGGGTTGAAGTTTGAGGGCGTTAGGTTGGAAATTCCTCTCGCTGTCACTAAAATTAATGAATGAATAAAAGGCGCAAGTTGTTCCACCCTAAAAGGTGAAATAAAACTGACAGAGAGGTAAAAAAAAAAATACAAAACTGCCTCCAAATATCAGCCAAAAATGTTTCCAGCTTGACTGAAGTCGAAAGTTTGGTGTATGAAATGACCTTATACCACCTTTGTCAATGGCACAATTGCCACATGTAGACATTTGCTCAGTGAAACCCAAAATGTCCGATCATCACCATCATCCTCCAACAATTTGGAAATGTCTTTGATGGCGTACAGTGTGTAATTGTTAGAGCTAGCCTCTGTCCAAAGTACAAAAAAAAAAAAACACAGAAACATCTCTAAAGCTCAGTGACTAACATGTTTGTTTAATCCATAAAAGGAATTGTAAAAACAACAATTTACGGTTATAGGGAGAAATGACTTGATGATGAACAGCAGGACACAGTTACTATGGGTATCACCACAGAGACTTCAACACAGTGTGGTGGTTATACCATCGTGACTGTGTAGAGGCCTACAATAATACTGGTGCTCACCAATTGTTTCTGGCAACCTATGCTATGTCCTGAGACAAAAAAACATGAAAAATGGTGGGTGGAGAACTGTTGTTCAGCAAAAAATAGTTCCCCGCACAACTCCACCGAATATCAGGAATTTAACTTTTAAGTTTGGATAAGCCGGGATCACGCTTCCCTCCTGCTGTTATGGTTCAGTTAAAAAAAAAGTGAACCCAAATACAAATGGGAAGGTGGACTGAACAAAAAGGTAACTTCAGTGACTTATATGAGAGCCAGGATAACACAAAATAACAAAAGGCAGATGAGGAGTCCAGGTAAAAAAAGCGATCCAAGAAAGATCCCGCGAGCAGAAGTCCAACAACAACAAAAAAAAAATGCAGAACTAAGATACGCTATTGAGAGCAGACAACCTGACAAGTAAAAGATGGAAAACACATGGAGTAAATCCAAAGAGAACTTATTAACTAATTAAAAACTCAGGTGACAGAAAACAGGCGGGAAAAAGACAAAGAAAGGAAGTAAAGTGAACACAAGACACCCGAGGAAAGACTCTTTCAACATAAAACAGGAAATACTAAACCAAAAACACAAAACCACGACACCTGCTTCACATGTGATAGCATGCTAATAGTTATGCTAATCATGTTCTTCCCTAACACAGACATGAGACTGATCTCACTCTAAGAACTGGTGCTAACAAAGTAGAGTATCTTGCTCAATAATATGCCAGCGGCATTGTTGTCGGGCTCAAACCTTTTTGTTTACATGACTATCGTTGTAGCCATGAGGTTCTGATAGATTTAAAAAAAAGAGCAAAGTCAAACATTTAATAATAATTGCTCTTTAAAAAAGAATCTTCAAGCACAGTGACATCCATCACTCCTTTTAGATGAAGGCGGTTGATATATGGCTCCTATTAAAAAACTGTACAAGACTTCACAGGAGAGAGAAAAAAACCTCAGTGTTTTGACATTAGCAAACGGTTGGACATGTCATACTAATGCTCTGAGGCTAATCGATTCCAAACCACAGAGACTCTTTGAAATGTCAGCATGCTGCTCAGTGTCTGTGAAGTTACTTTCTGATGCCGTGTGTCACAGCCCAGATGGGTTTTCTTAATGCTCACAAAGAAACATTTGTATGAAGTCAGCGGTGCTGTAGATGTGGACACCAACACGGCCTGCTGCTGTTCATTTTGAGGGTTAAAAGTGGAAACAGTTGTGTGTGTGCGTGTGTGTGAACAGTCATTGTGAGAAGAGTCAGATGTATTTCTGGAAAGTAGAGGGAATAGGGTGTCAATTGCCGTTTCTGCTTGTAGTGTTAGGTAACAAGCACTGTGAGGTAATATTACATAGGTAAAGTAGGAAATGATGGTAGATTAACCGACTGTAATAGTCATTATTTGAGTTCAAAGGAAAGGATGAATCAATGTTCAATAGCTTCCTCCGAATAGAGCATCAGTTCGCTGTATGCTTTTGCAATCAGTGTGTAAGTCGGGGTGCAATGGGACACGAAATGCAGGTTTTGGTACAGGTTATGGTTTAGTACATTTCACTACAGCATGAAAAACACAGTTTTAAAACATTAAACAGTGTTTTGTTGGTCATTACTCTTACTGTAAAGTATGTCTCAAATATTGGCATACAGTCAATAAAACAAAACACCACGGGTCAGTAATGTAATTGTTACAAATGACCCTCACATAAAGTCAATACGAATGGTTCAATACGACAAGTGCCGTGCATTTATGATCATCCTAAATCAGATATTAGGAGTCAGCAGCACAGATTTAGCTTTTCACATAAATGACAGCTAAGTGTGTTTGAGTTAAAGCTTTTTAAATATAATTTCTGCACAGTCACATCTGAATGGCACCTAAAACAGGCCCCTAAACAGACCAGAGCAGATGCTGGACCTCCCCTGATGCAACACTAAAAAAGAACACTGACTCACTGCAGAGCCGTGGTGCATGTGGATTAATGGCAGAAGTTTACAGCACATAATCTGTCTGATTTAACAGCTCGGGCTAATTTGAAAGTGTCCAGGGCGATACTAAGGTCAAACTACTGATATAGATAACACCCTCGAATGTGAAAGGAAACTATCATGTAATGCATTTTCACATTGTAGTGAACTGAATAGAAACCAGTGGCTCTCTGTAAAGCGGGAAAAACACAGTCAGACTTTTTTTTTTATGGTGAGACATATTTTGTATGAAGGACAACAAAAACATAAGTATACATAATTGCATACATAATCCATAAATAAATAAAAAAAGAATACTTTTAGGTTAAAAAAAGGGCTATTTCTACATTTATTTATACCTACTTACATTTTTGTATCCCTCAAAATTTTGTAGAGCAGTAAAGTATATTGTTTTATGGCAAAATATACAAAAACACTACTGTGGTTGTTTAAAGAAATGGTGAAATATAATGACTCTATGGTTTCTCAATGACAGATGATCAGATGTTTTCAGCCGTGTACAGAAAAATCTTTTTAAGTGAAGCTTTGACTGAAGATTTGTCACTTCCTGTGAAAGAGGAAAGTGTGCTTCCAGTGACCTAGGAAGGATGAAATGGCTGTTATGTAGTGTATGTGTAAATCTTCAGTGCTCTAGCTTTACATTGTCCTTCACTGTATAGGTGCAGCACTTCTGTCCAACAACAACCCCGCAGTCTCAGCACCCCCGCAAGTACAGTGCATTTGGAGGTCTGTTGGCTAGAACCAATCAGTGTTTTGGCTCAGGCAACAGCCAGGACAACTCACCCAGGATTTAGGTCTTCCTGTCTGAAGCCAAGTCCCTCAACACTCCCCCTCACGTTGGCTGAGACTCCAAACGCCCCCAATAGTAGTCCAATAAATCTGTGCATGAGAGGGTTGATTCTGGATTCTTAATGTCTTTGCTGTCATCTTAAAGCTTCTGCTTCCCACATACTGGTCTGATTTATTAGTGATCTGAAATTGTGTTGTTTCTTTAAGAACGGAGCATTAGTGTCATAAAATACATCCTCTTCATATGGCCTGTTCGTGAGCGAACCTTAAAGCTGTGCGCACGTCATTATACTAACAATGGTCCATCAGCATATTGATACAAACGTGTGTCAAATTAATGTGTGTAATGTGAATAGTGTCACTTTTAGTGATGAACTCAAAGAGAATTATCACAAACTCTCCTCAGTTTTATGGAGCGTTTTAGTGTCTTTCAGCGTTTTAGCATCTTCATGTTGTTTTGGTTTTACCACCTACTACTACTCGCTGCTCTACTCAGCCTTGTTTCCAGCAATAAGCAGCACCCACTACCTGCTCAACAAGTAAAAAACAAAGTGAGTGACTAGCAGAAGGTGAAAATAATTGAGCATTAAGCAGCTTAAAGACATCTTTTTGGCAGTGGAACAAGCTTTTTATTCACCAGCTAGTCGCTAACCGTGTCTGTCAGCTGTTTCAGGTAGTGTGCATCGTGTTTTATCAGAGCTTTTTCACTGAAAGGAGTGAAACTGAACCAAAACAGATAAGTTGTGGGCTTTAAAACCAAAACAACAGAGCTGAAAGAGGCTAAAAGGCTTTAGAGGGGATCCTGATAGCTAAATGGAGGTCCATGGATCAGTTCTGTCTAGGGAACTTTGTCGTCACACCACTGGACACAAACATAAGTCAAAGTGAATTCTGATGTCATTATCTTGTTGTCTTACCCAGAAATATTTGAGAAATTGCTTGAATCCATTCTTTTGTTTTCCTGAATATAGAAACAGATCTGAGAGCTGGTTAGACTCGCTCAGTGCCAACAGAGTCACAGCAAACATCAGTTCTAGGCAGCTTCGTCTGTAGTGCCACCAAAAGTAAAAAAAAGGAACCAGAAGACATGATGGAAATGACATTTCTTTTTGTCTCATGTAAGGTTACAGTCTTCTCCTCATGTCTCTGTGATGTTTATGTCTCTTCAGTGGAAGCCAGAGTGACATTTAAATCACATGCTACACGTACAGTACGTCATAATTTACTTGCAAGCTCTGTTTCAACTGCACTATCTCAAATTTTGTTATCAGTACCGCATTTTTTTCGGCAGTTCAACTCAGGTCAACAGTAACAGCTGTGTTTCCAGCCACCTGAGCATAAAAAAAAACTATCAGGACCTGTACCTGTTTATTACTAAATTTATATAATTTAGTGTGTAAGTTTACAGGCCGCTGTGAGCTGAGCCAAGACCTTGCAGTTCTGAAAGGAAATTGCCTAAATGCCTCTTTAAACTGCAGCACATGGGTTTTTGGGTTAGTCATTTTAAACAAAATGTGCCAGACATACCAAGGTCCAGTGTGGTCTAACAGTCGGTCTCTCTAACAATTGCTGATTGCAACACTCTCACCTCATCCTGCTAGCGGGGAGGAGAAACTACTGTGGCCACGAAACACACAAAAGTCCCAACTAAGGCAGTGCTTAGTTTGTCCGTTCTGGGCTACTGTAGGCACATAGTGTGCATGAGAAGAGGACCTGTGGCATCTGTAGATATAAAAGTCTCATTCTGAGGTAACAAAAACATAACAATCAGGTGATTATACACTCTAAATTTTAACACACTAGACCTTTTAACTCCTAGTAACTGAAAAAGGCGACTACCTAAAATAAATCCTCCACTAGGAAGCAAGTTGCCCACTGATGGACAGGTGGGAAGTTAAAAGATATGCATGTTGTTTATGTCTGTTTATATATGAATGTGGGGTTCATATGGGTATGCACAGACTGGTGGTATAAGCATGACAAAGTGGGTGCTGGAGGGGCTGCAGGGAGGGAGCATTGAGAGAGTTATGGGTGGGACTGGACAAGGAGTCAGGAGAGGACTGGGGGGTGTATCTCATTGGCCCAGATTGGATGTCCCCGTTTTAGGCAGCAGCTTATTCATCACTATGAGAGACACAAATACTAAATAAGCTGTGGAGTCAGGGAAAGGAGAGGGCGAGCCAGGCGGCCAGCGTGACTCATACATCAGCACATATCTGCCTATGTGGAAATACAGTACAGGACACTGTGATACCTCAACACCATCTAATCATTGGCTCACACCATTACACTCACGCCCAGGGGACAATAAAAATTAGCCAATATGTCAGCCAACTACACTAATGTGTGTACACTTGAGAAGAGAGAATTATTTCTGCACAGAAAATACATGCTGCATTTTAAGTTGGCGTGCATTTTTTTAGAAGAACAGTTGCTAGTTTTTGCTTTGAAAAGATCAGATATGAAAATTGACCTGTGGGAGGAAACAGGATCTATTTTCTCAGCGTCTTTGTCTTCATATTTTTCAGTCTTGTATGTATGCACGAGTAACAAATTGGATAGTGTCAGTAGAGGTTTATGTTTCTGCGTGTGACCTGTCAACTGTAAAGTGTTTTTTTCCTCTTGGGATCATCAATGTGCTCAGGATATTTCTTGAAAATCTGCCAGTTGAGTTTGATATACAGTATCTGGTGTTCAAGAGGAACATTTTGACTGATGATGGTGCCACAGTAAAAGGTCAAGGAGTCACAAGAACCATGATGTTACCTCTAGGGGACGATGAATATCCATACCAAATTTCATGCCATAACTGTCCAGTAGTTGTTAAGATAATTGTGGGAAATGTAGGACCCAGTGCTTCACAGATAAATCTAAAACAACCATATAGGTCATATGTGCAAGCAGCTTATTATTATGACCCATATTTACTTTTTATTGATAGGCGTGACCTCTAGTGTGCGTAATTATGACTGGAGTTGTATAAGAGCAATAAAGTGCACATATGAAGGGGGATGAGGTGGATGTATATGGGTCAGACAAACACATGAATTTCACTCAAGAGACTGAAGTTTGTGTCCTGTGAGAAAACAAAGTCAACATTGAAAGTTTGCGTACTTGACTTGCATCCCTGTTGTCACGTGACTTTATATAACGTAACATGCATATTTGAACCCAAACCATGATCTTTTCGTAAACTTAGCCAAGTAGTGCCTGAACCTAACCAAACTGCAACCATCATGTGACTCACATGAAAAGTCCGGTATGTCTTTAGCAGTGCAATGCTAAATCACTGAAATAAAACCCTTCTTATCATATATACCTTTTATTGCTCCTGAAATTCTAACATTGTGGAGATCGAAGGTACAACAGCAAAAGCACCAGCACATTCTTGTAGAATGAAAGCCACGTTTTTATAATGCAATAACACTAAGTATAACGTTCCTTAAAAGAATGATTGGCTGCTGTAATCATTGCCTATATATAACGTTCTGGAAGTAATCCCTTTGTAGAGCGACTACAGTGTAAAGGGTTAGATATACATAGACACAGATATGCACAAACAATGCACTCTGATCAGATTAACATCAGAATGTTTGAAATAATCCAACCCCCTTAAGTTTTAACTAAACACAGACATCAGATGTTTGTCCATGAAAGACAGACATACGTTTAGAAATTATATTAAAAACGCTCAATCATCCTTCATCAAGATCTTGTCTCGAATCATCAGATTGAGACTTTTCCTTCAGTGATTTTTGTTGTTGTTGTTGTCGTCTGTACATTATGAACAGGAACTGCGAGCTAGACAGAGCAGCGGGACTTTTCATGATACAGATACAGGCTAGAAAAACACCGGTGAACTTTGGTTTTAAGATCCATACTGAGACATTCGGCACGGCTCATCCTCAATAACGTTTCATCAGTTTCATTGGGGACGTTGAGGAGCTGAAGTTAAGGACCGCCTCAAAGGTGAATGCTAATTTTTCAAGGGAGCTTTTCAAATAGTTGTCTCTCATTTTCAGGCAGATATTTCGAACAAGATGTATATTTTATTCAAGACTTCCTTCCATTGTAATGCACACTCCTCTAAATTACGCAACAGGGCCTCATTATGACCTGTTTTTTTGTGTCAATAGCTTTCTCATTTTTCTTGCTAACCTTACATCATCTGGGCCTCCTCCCATTACGTACACATTGCTCCAGTTTTTTAAGACAAGTATGCAATTTGGCCCAATGACCAAAACCAGAGTGGCAAGACCAAGACAAGTACAAGGCGTTGCGGGTTTGAGATCGAGTCAAGACCAAGCCCAGATAGTATATAGCCTACTTAAGTAGCTAACACGCAGCTAATATTCGCCAAATATCTTTGGGTGAGGCTGTCTCAGAAAGTGATGCAATCCAGGATTTACATACTGCTGTGTTTTTTCTTTTGGACACTGTTTTGCAGATCAACTTTTTGTGGTTTTAGGTAGTCAAATTTTATTACCGAAGATTCGGCTCCTCCCTGGCAGCCGCAGTTTCTTCTCCTGTCTCCCACATTCAAATTCTTGGCA
The DNA here is from genome assembly GCA_036365135.1 of Miichthys miiuy. NCBI lineage: Eukaryota > Metazoa > Chordata > Actinopteri > Sciaenidae > Miichthys > Miichthys miiuy. The sequence goes on along the minus strand of CM071614.1, from coordinate 21,389,863 downwards.
TCGGCGTGAAGCGGGACGGAGAGAGGTGACAGCCGTTAAAAGTAACAAAAATTTCAAATTATAAATGCTAAGAAGTCATCGGTTGCATTTGAAACAGGAACCCCTCTTTGTCTGAGACAGACACAAGACCTTTAAAAAGTGGTCTCGGGCCGAGTCTCAAGGCTGGGCAGACGTATTCACACATGTCCAGTCTGTACGTACAGGTCCCTGTGGTCATAAATCTCAGGCTGCATGTGAACTTTCCACACGGACCTTTGTGGACATGGGTGGATGATAAAATTACATCATGCAGACCCTCGCGACTATGCAGATGCAAATGGTACAATTTGCACTTTAAGGATCGGTTCAGATTTTTTCAAGTGTATCTTAACACAACACTCACGTGACCATACGTATGTTGAAAGAGTTATTGGGCAGTATTATCATTACTCTTCATGCTATCCCTCCATCCACCCAGCTCTCTACTTTACTCCCCTTCAGCATTTCCTGAAAATCTCCTCTTCCTGGTGGTCCAAAACGTTCCCTTTGGTCTGAGCTCACAGTCTGGGGAGCACAGCTAACAAACTGAGCTAAGAGCAGCTTTTTTCCGTAGCAGTTTACTGTCCGTCAGCACAAAGAGTTGATGTGCAGGAGCTGGAGGACATCAGAGGGAAAACCAGAAAACATATTCTCCATAAAATATTATCCAGTTTCACCAAAATAAGTCAAATAGTTGATGGTGTGTGACTTTATGCTGTAAAGCGCTACATACTTCTCACAGGTTAAAAAACGTTGAGAAGATTCAGAGTGTCTGACTTCTTCGTGTTTCCTCTCAGGTGAAGGTGTGGTTCCAGAACAGGAGGATGAAGTGGAAGCGTGTGAAGGGAGGCCAGCAGGGGGCGGCAGCTCGGGAGAAGGAACTGGTGAATGTGAAAAAAGGGATGTTACTGCCGTCTGAGTTTTCAGGGATCGTAGGACTGCAACGCTCTGCCAACTCACCGAGGCCGGGTACCGAGGACGACAGCCACGACAGTGACCAGAGCTCAGAGCATCCTCACCTATGACCTTCCATGGACAGAAACGAAGGAAACATTGGTGAGACCAAAAAAAAACAAAACAACAAAAACAAAAACATGTATACAGCTTGCTGTGAGCAAAGCCTCCCTAAAGACAATACAATAAGGCTCAGAGAACATTCCAGAGATGCTTTGCGTTGATGAAAGGGCTTGGATTTTGCACTGTCAAGGATTTGTTCAGCCAAATTCTACTGTACTTCTTTGAGCAATCAGTACAAAAATGTTTGTGTTGTGTGTACAATGAACTGAACTTAACTGACTCATGCTTTTGAATTTTCATAATTTATCAAAATCAAGAGGTACTAAGACTGTAACCACCGTAAACTCAGACTTCTCAAGTTATTTTTTTTTTTGCATCCTAAAATAATGTAACTGGTAAACGTGTTTATCCTCTTGTTTTGCTTCTTGCTCCCTCTGAAAGTTTACATGCTTTTTACTTGCGAACACTTGGATTTCCAATGCAAATAAATCAGAAAAATATAAATGATGTGTCAGTGGCAGTTTCTGAGCATGTAATGACCCATAGACGGTATAAAACATGGACGTCGTATCCGTGCCGTCGCCCAACTGGGCAAAGACGTGGATTGTGGGTGGACCTGAATTAGGGTGAATGAAGTCTGGGTCCTGTCCCTGTACCCACCTGCCAATCAAAGCAGCCAAAGTATTAATTATGCATAATTTTAAGCCTTAATATAAATTGAACATGCAAGTTTGATGGAAATTCAGACTCAGTACAGTTGTCATGAACGGGCTATAGAGACTAAAACTGTTTTTCGTACCAGTACGTTTTAACATGGGGACTTACGGAGACTGACTCGTTCTGTAGCCAGCCTCAAGTGGCCATTCGAGGAACTGCAGTTTTTGGCACTTGCGCTTCAATTCACAGCCATGGAGGTTGCTGCTTGGTAATGATTTAACATCAGACTTTACCATAAGTCAGGCCTGGGGTGCCTAACAGCTATAGATTTATTATGATGTTTAGAAATAAAACATGTTGCTGTGCTCACTCATATGTACCCTGCAATAACTTATATCGTTGTCAGCGTACACTGCAGAGGTAACCTACAATTCAACACATTGTGAAATAGTGTCTATTAGAAAAACAAGGCAGGAAAGTGAAGCATTCAGTGTAAAACTCCTAAAAGTAATCTCCTTTGTTGCCCCACCCCCTCAAAACTCTTAGCAGGACAAGAGTCGAGTTACCCTCTTTTGCCCCTGACCCTCATGAAAGTGACAAGATGATGATGATAATATGAGAAAAGAGGAAGCTGCCTATGAAAAAAGAAAACAACAATCCCCCTAAAATCACTACATTTACCTCTGGATATACTTCCACGAGAAGATGCTGATGATTTATGAGTGTATTTTTGTGCCGTCTACAGTATGTGAGTGTGCATTCTAATTCGTGCAGCGGCGTCTTAGTTGCTGCCTCTGGCTTGTCAAAGCAGCTGGTGATTCACTCTCTTGATTCGGCTCAGGCCTTCAGCTGCTCTGTGGCTTTCACTTCCCTCAGATGCATCCTCAGGGCTGACTTGTGGTCGAACGTTGTACCCAGTGTTTTCTCTCCGTGCATGTGTTTCATTACTGTGTGTCATTGTTCGATAGAAGCGGTACACGACACGACTCCCTGTATGGGAATGAAAAGGGAAATGAATAAGAGATGTTCATTCATGAGGGCTGTTTGTCTCATCTGGAGGGATGGTACGGCTACCTCTGTCCAAAATGTGGATAATACAGAGCCAAGTCACAATGATGTCTTTGATCAAGTTCAACCAAAGAAATAATAAAAAACATCCAAAGAGATTTTAAAAGTTTGTAATAAAAAAAAGAAAGAAAATTATGAATAAAACGTAGAAAAAGGATCTTTGGAAATAGAAAGTCTTTCAGCCTCTGAGTGGGTGGGCCAGTGTGTTTCATGGACCACCAAGCCAGCAGGGGCACCTGCACTGATTGATGTAGCTTACAATGGTCAGACAGTGTTTTATAATACTACAACAGGTGAAATAATTACATGCATGATACACAAATAAACCATTTTATCCATATAATCAAATTAAATCTGTAATTCTGAGATAGATATAGCAAAACTGAAAATGTACAGGTCAGCTGTCACGTACTTTGTGGTGTTTTATTCAACTTAATGACGTCATGTTCCAGATATTAGATGTGCATCCTGTTCGTCCGCAGAATCAGCTCCTGCTAGAACTTTCTCAGCGTATCTCCTTTACCACCACAAGTTGTTAGTGGATTAGTCTGTAAGACTCTGTTTCAACAAAATAAGAAAGTACTAGATTTATAGGCGAACATCTTCCAGGGAGCATAACAAACTTATTGGGAATAAATCTTCCTGTGGCTGTAGCTCAGTGGGTAGAGTGGGTCGATCCCTGGCTTGATTCCTGAGTCTAGACGAAGTATCCTTGGGCAACGTGCTGAGCCTTAAATTGCTCCCGATGGCTTGTGCCTTCATCGTGTGTGAGAGCTCATAGGGTCGCTGTGAGCGCTGTATTGCTCCTGATGAGCAGCTGGCACCTTGCACAGCGGCCTCTGCCATCAGCGTATTAAATGTGTGTGCGAATGGGTGAATGTGACAAGTGTTGTCAAGGCACTTTGAGTCTATTTACCACTTAAAAGTATGTTAGTACATCCAGAATGATTCAAGATGGATTGAAATCCAGTTGCTCGATACATTTCTAGTGGCGCTTTGAGCAATCGGATTACAGTTCAAGACACTGGAAATAAAAACGATTCAGATGTTTTTGATGACTAAGGGATAGTTGTTATGCTTAATGCTAGTTAAACGTTTTGTCTTTCTTTGTTTTTAGAGGTGATTTTCATGCAAAATGTTGCATTTCCACCTTCCCCTGTATTAAAAATAAGACACCATTCTCCAGTTAGTTCTAACTTTAAAATACAGTAAATAAAATAAACAAAAGAAAGAAAAGTTTTCCCCCTTCCTCATCCTCTCCAGCACTTCTTCTCCACTTATACCCAAAATATCTAAAAACTTTCTTGCAGCATCAACAGTTATTCCTATTCTCTCAGATTTTCCACCTCAGCAGCACAGTTAATCCCCATAACCATCATAAACAGATAGGTACAGAAGTTCCTCTTCTTTGTGTGTTACCAAACTGCTTCAGGTGCAACACCACCTCCGTCTTGACCCTGATTTAGATGTTAGAGACAACGCAGACATATGGCTAACTATAAATCAAAGTGTCTTAAATCTCATCTGGATTTTATCCAGATACAAGAGTGGAATTGGGGCGTGAGTGTGCTGCATGAACGTGACGTCTGCCATCGTACAGCTTCTTTGATTTCAGGGCGTCCTCTTAAACTAGCAAAGTTGGTTAGCTCCTCCAGATGAAGACTAGTTGTGCTCCTGTTATTTTTCCATCTGAATGATGATCCAGGTTTGTGTTTTCACTCAGAGGAGAATAAAAAGTTGGGGGGTTTGTGGAACGCATCTGGCCAGTGTCACGCCTGATCTTGGATGAACCTCGTACCTTGACCCCTGAGGGAACAGCTTTCCTTCAGCAGGAAGGGTCATGTTGTCATTGCAGTCTGCATGCCAAGATCAACACAGCCAGCTGAAGACTTTTCCTCATTTGACTGGAGTGTCTGCTTTGCTTTCCCAACTAAATGATTTAGCACGATTTACAGCATCGCACTGGTGTTGATAGGTGGTGCAAGCTGAGGTAGGATTCTTCCAGCTTTTGCGAATGTTTCGACAAACCTGGCAAGCGCGAAGCTGCGAGGGCGAGGAATCTGATCTTTCACGAGAGCAGAAAATGAAAGGAGATATTGAAATCAGTTGTATGAAGCAGAGTCTCAGTTTTTCCCTCAGTGACTCAGTCACTTTTGAGAAAAGCTCTGACCATGATGTGCCTGCACTGGATTTCTCACAGATCTGACAGATACTTTGGGATGTTTCCATGCAGTTCATCTGAGAAGTATTAAAAACCGCCATCTGTGACAAATCTACAACTGCTACATGTTTATTCAAATAATTAGCATAACATGTTGAAATTTTTTATGGCAGGTTGTGGATCATTGTCTTTTTTTTTTGTCAGAGAGAAAAATGAATCGGCCATAGAAACTAAGAGAGAGCAGTCAAAAGTCATTCAGATGGTTATTTGTTCAGTCCTGGTTAAATGTGTGTAATAATGTGATGGTAACCTTTGTAAGTCTAATACCACGTTGTGACAGTGGAAATCGGGATCTGGGGCCAAGGAATTTTCTTGTGCTCAGGAAGTTGTTTAGATTCTGCAGATTATGGCTGAATGAGACTGAATGACGAAACACAGGAAACCACAAGCCCTCCAATAAACTGGCAGGGGACCCTGACTGACAGCTGTTTTACCCATTTAGAGCTTTAGTTGTTGGACTGAGATCCACTTTGACTATTTGTGGTATGAGGGAATTGGCCGCCTGGACTAAGAAATGAAGGTGCACAAACACAAAGTGACTCCACACCTGGAAAGCTGAAATACTGAGACATATTTTATACGGAACAAGTGTTAATTTCAGTAACAAAAACAGTGATGAAAGAAATTGGTGAAACTTTGTTTTCGTGACGAATTCAAGACTTTGATGAGATGAAACAGTCTTTAAAAATTTCCATAAATAAAAAGGTTGACTGAAGTGGATTAAAACTTATAATAGACTTTGACGTTATTTCCTGACATGTGTGTGGCTGGGTCATTACTGTTACTTATAAAGAAGAAAAAAACAACAACCAATTTTTCCTTTTACAAGTAAAAAGTTGAATTAAAAGCAGTTAAAATCAACATTTGCTCAATCCAGCGTGCTCAGAGGGTTTACTGCTACCTAGTAATTAGTCTTACTTATTCTAGTATGACAATTGCTAATGTTAGCAGATTTTAGGCGAGACAACAAAGCAATCCAAAGTGCGGCATCAAGTAAAGCAACATAAAACAATGTAAAAGGACGTTTAAAACAGTAATAAAAAGGTTAAACAGAAAATAAAAAGATGAGACAGGAGAATAAAAAATGGAGTGCAGTGTAAGATATCAATCAAAAGCTTGAATGATGTTGGTTCTGGTGTTTTTTCCTGAATAATAACTTATCAAAAATGTTCTTGATATATTAGGAGGAGGATATATCAGGAGTTTCTGATACTGCATCAGGACTGAGATAAACCTAAGACAGATTCACTATTATACTGCTCAAGCACTGGAAATCAATGTCACTGTCACTTTTCTCTACATTAAACAGCTCTGGTGAGTGAACATATGACTTATTTTACTTTCAAACACACGTCTGTGATGATGCAGTTAGCCCATATCAGGTCAAAACACATCAGAGTAAATCTACAAATTATCTTTACATGTTTTTGTTCCAACTAAAATCCTCCACTCTTAATCATCTAAAGGAAGACACCAGCATGCTGCTGAATTATGACACGCTGTACCTAATCTCCGTCCTTTTTCACTGCAGGACTGCAAGATGGTGTCCTAATAAACCATAAAAATGAGCCAGCACAAGGCCAGGACAAAGTGAAGCAGCTACTTTTATTTCCCCTCAAGAAGCTTCTTGTTGAAATCATTTTATTTCACTCTGCCTGACAGTACTGTTTATCCTGTATCGGCTTCATCCAGCTCTCCGTTTTTTATGCTATTTTGCTACGCATTCTTCCTTGTGTACTGTATTTGCTATCCCTTAAAGTTTGGGGATCTTCACTAGAATTTCAACATAACTTCTGTGGGTTTGAAAAATGCTTGTTTTAGCTCCCAACACCAACATGTCAGTCATCAGGAGCTTGCACATATTTTCCTCATTGCACATAAATAGCGTACCATCATTGTGTGTCCATGCAGTGTGTGGTCAGAGATGACCGATACAGTGCACGCCACAGAGATCTCCGGGCTGAGTGCCCACACACCTGCGCTTTCTATATTTCTATTATATTACTGATTGTATTCTCTGTCAAGTCCAGTCAAGTCAATTTTATAGAGCACGATATTACAAATCACAAATTTGCCTCAAGGGTCTTTACAATCTGTATAACATATGATACTTTCCGTTATTAGACCTTCAGTTCAGATTAAACTTCCCCCCAAAAACTGGAGAAACCTCAGGAAGAGTAACAGAAGCAGAGATCCCTCTTCAGAGTGTACAGAATAGATCAATGTAGAGATCAGGATGACAAAAGTGTAAATAGATTGTAACATTTATGAAGAACGGATCCAGGAGGACGTTGAGTAACTTGAGGTGTCGCCTGTCTGATGAGCTGTTTATGAAGGCTTTTTTAATAACTCCATTTTCCCCCGTTTCTCCACAGAGAGCGTACAGAACAATAAGGCAGCTGGCTACAACTCTCTCAGGTGATGGAACGCCCTGTGGCTTCAATACTCCGGTCTCAGTTCATGAAACACAACAACCGATGACAGCTGTGAACCCAAACTACAACTGCAAGAACCACACCAGAGTTTTGCCTGGAACGCTAAATGCTACAATTGCGTCAGAATGTTCAAAACAATGTCCAAAATCGCTGTTTGTCACCTAAGATGTGTTTATGCCTGTGTCCTACATGAATAAAATCACAAGATTTGTATAAAAACTACTCAAATAACTAAACAGACCACCAGATTTGCATGAAACAAGTACATTTGCATAAAAAGCATGTCATCAACATTTGCGTAAAGTTGCTATTTATCATCTAAGTTTTATATTTTACATAGAAATTATGGATGCATGGATGGATGGGTCAATCACAGGACTTTATCCCAGCGGACAGAGGTCCGTGTCCTGTGTGAAACCAGGTCAACAGTGACAGCAACCCGAACCATGATCTTTTCTTAACCTAATTGAGTAGTTTTGGTGCCTAAACCTAACCAAACTTATTGTAATCACATTGTTTTATCCAGTAACAACATGCACACAACTTAAATCACTTGCAGTATGTGCTACTGATACAGTGGGTGTCCTTTATCGAAGTGTGTGTGCCCTATATTAGACACCTGTAGTTTCAGTGTTGCAGCTGGAGCATCCTGTTATTTTCACCTACAATCTAAGTATGTTTGTGTGACCATCAAACCCCAGTCATGTCTTCGATAAGAGTCTACGTCCATAATCTGAACACTAATGGATTTACTAAATGAAACAGCAGCTTGAGCATTGTTGATGTTAATGTCACGGTTGGTGATGATTCTGAAATACGCAGCACTGACTGTGTACAAGTCACACTTTAAAACGAAATAACAGCACCTTTATGGTATTTGGAAAGAAATCTGGCACAGCGGAGCATAAAACGAGTGTCATTTCAATGAACTGTGACATAGTTATAGACAACTATGTCATCCACATTTTCCTTTAGATCTGTCTCTGCTGTTTTTATTTTCCTGGGGATTTCCAGGGTCTTCCCTCTTCCAGAGATCTAATTTCTCCACCATCCTTCATTCAGCTCAGTGTGTTCGCCCCAGTCACTCTGCAATTTTCCAGGGTTTTGTTTTCCAGTCATCAGGACGTTTTACCACTACTGATCCAGTCTCGACGGCTGCCAAAGTGCCACATGCTGTCATTGCCCTGCTGGCTTTTTCCAACCGCTGGCTCCTGACACCACACCAGTCCTTCATTAAACCGCCTGCTCCAGAGCTTCAGTCAACGTTCCACATGACCACAAATAACCAGACTGTATGGAAGAGGACATTTCCTCCTTTTTCCCTTTTCTTCTTATGGTTAAGGTGGATGGCACTTAATTAATAGAACTGATCTCGGTAGAACGTTCAGGAAATGTACTGCAATAACAAAAAAAAGCAAAAAGGAACATGAGACTCAGACAGAGGGGACTGACAGAAAGGCTAAATAAAAGGCTTTCGGTGAAGTGGAGACTTGCGGTTAGGTGCTGGCTGGTCCTTGGGGGCTAAATAAAGCTGGAGAAGGAAAAGGAGGGAAGTGAAAGAGAGCAGGTTGTTGACGGATGAACCTCCATTCTGGCCATCACCATCTTGGGAAGTCTACCAGGCTGGATCCCTGCCAGAGATCCAAATCTCCAAACGTCTCACTGCATTATGGACTATACTGATTCAGAATACTGATAGAGTATCTATTTTCATTTAAGGGCAAAGAGGAATGGGAATAGTAGACAATGGAATAGCTGAGCTTTTTGGGGAATATGCTTATTTACCTTTAGAGACTGAGGTGATAAAATCAGTCTCATGTCTTTAATCTAGCTTAGCATAAAGACTGGAAGCGGGTTGAAACAGCTGTCTTGGCTAATTTAAATGTAACAATTTGTTGTTTTAGGGAGAGTAAAGTGCTGGAAGTGGAATAGGTGGAACAAAGACTTAGTTAAGGTGAAGGTATGCTGTGTCATCAGCATATCTTACACAGTCACATGCTTTGTTAGCCCATCCATCCACCCTGACTTCCTCCCAATAAGGTTTTGTGACACAAATACTAATTTGACACTATGTTTGTCTTTGTTTCAGGCTCTTGTTACATAAGAAACGTAAAAACAGGCTCTATTTAACATTGAAAGACAGCTGGACTCATAAGATCACAGGAGAATTCGTGTTTGGGGGTTCAAGCTCTGTGCTTTGGAGCAAACCACGCTTGTTCAATCAATCAGTGTCCCGTGAGGAATTAATGGTAGCTATGGCATGAGGTATGGACCTGGTTTAAGTGACTGTTTGCTCAAAAAACCCAACAAATGCTAAAAGGGTTAGCATAGAGGCTGCTATGAATGCTATCAACAAGAGTATTTCTTCACTGAAAGAAAGCTTTTCGCTCTGTTCCTGTTTCAGTAAGACTTTGACTCTCTTGTGGTTCATTGATCGAACTGGCTGAGGTTTGCTGGAGGTGATAGACAGATGGTTCATCCAATCATCTGCTAAGTATATTTTGAAAGAGCAGTCAGGTTAGGTATTATGACAAGCAACAAATAATGTCATTTATCTTGTGAGGACAGTTTAAATGATCCAGACCCAGCATGCGGGATGATTTACCCGTGTTTTTTCATGGTCTTGTGAGTATTTTAATGTGGGCTTGTTTCAGGCTCATTGGTGTTTTGATTTGAATTTGTGCCATTCTCATCCGAGCCTAGTTGACTTTTTTCTCTGTCTTTCTGCTCCTGTAGGCGACAGTGAGATAACACTGGGAAGAGTACTGAATGGACACCGTTTTTAATTTTTTTGCTCTGAGTTTTGACTGTCTCAACCATTTGAACTTTTATTTGACTCCATTTGGACTCTGACTTGTCCAACTTGACTTAAGTGGTCTTAACTACAGCCTTGGTTCATTAAACAAAGTTCATGCGTCCACGGTCCTTCCATTCCTTCATCACAATCTTCTAGAAGTGAGGTTGCTCTCTCCATAGCTCATAAATCTACAACAATTTTAACCATTGATCTTTCCAGCATTTGAACAAATGACCCATGTTGCCATCTTTCTGGTAAGGACAGTCTCCATATTCGAACCGCTAACCTTGCAAGTCTGCGTTTATCTTGTGAGAACTACCTTCAGATATCTACCACAAGTTCCAAACAAATCGTAACCAAACATTAATGTCGAACCGGTCCAAAACAAACTTTCTTCACAATGGTCCTCCACCGTCAAGAGCCACAGCTGATGATTAAATAAACTACAGGCCATTCCTCTCAAATTTTAATATTGAAAACCCAAATAGAAAATATATATGCAAGGAGCATATGTGCCAACAGCTGTCTCTTGCACATGTTTAAACCTGTCTTTCATCACTGTCTTTCTTTTTCCCCCCATACACATTTCAGAAGAGGTCTGGCATGTGTTAAGCTGTCCAGAATACGAGGAGGAGAGAGTGAATGTGGGCCACAGCGGGTGGGAGGGTGGAGAGGAGAAAGGAATGGGATGTAGAGAAAGCACATACAGATTAAAGCAAGATTAATAAAAATCTTCTCAGTGTTAGTCAAAGTATTGCACTCAGTTTGAAGCCTGTATTCAAAAGCCATGGTCAACACAGGATAATAAACTACAAAGAGTGTCAGGGCTTGGGATGTGGTTGCAGGGGTCTGCTCTGCTGGGTTAGGATGCTGTGATTACAGCTGGGCTTTAAAGGACAAATTCATTACAAGAACTTTGCCAAGGACATTAGTTAGTGTGAGAGTCATGTTATCTGTTAGGCCTTTAGTCAAGACCCATTCAGACTAGATCTGGATCAAAATGATATCCATGCTATTTGTTAACTAGACTAACCAATCAAGATGCCACGTTATATTCTAAATATATATTGTTAAACGATTAGACACAAGTAAGCACAGAGGTGGAAAGTAAAAAAATGTCAGCGGCAAATACTTTGTCCTCACTCTTATTTGACACCTCTACTCACCATTTGAATTACTAATCTTTATTTTTTATATTAAATCACTACATGTAATGTCAGTGGTGTCATTTATAGTGAAAAACCCATTGAGAATTATCACCAACCCTGCAGTTTCTCTCAGCTATATGAAGCATTCTAGCCTCTTTCAGCTAATTGTTTTGGTTTAAATGAATAGCTCCGTTTTTTTTTGAAGCAGGATTATACTGTATGAAGTACTTGCATAGTCGTGCAGTAATACTGTTACATATAGCAGACAGTGGTCACTGCATGCCCAGTTTGGAGAAGCATAAAGTCCTGGCATGGAAGTAGAGCAAAGCATTGCGGTGGACAGAGTCAGCAGAGAAACGTCTTTTAGCCACACAAAAAGAGCAATATCAGTTTAATTGTACACTATAGTGAGCGTATTCTCTCCGCTCCACCTTGTCGTCAGCAAATTATGCCGTGCAGACGGCAACGGAGTTGGGCTTTGGCATAGGTATATGTAAGTTTTACAGTTGAGACAGTGTAGCGCCAAGGGACAGAGCTGTCAGGCTCTGCTTCTGCTAAAAGTGCTGATGCTTGTAGGTACAAACTGTTGAACATTGTGGAGCGTTTAGCAGCCAAAAAAGATTTTTTTTTTCCTCAGGAGTTGGTGGAGACCAAACAAGAGCTAAACAGTGAGTGACTATTTGACTTACATACATCAGTTGGAAAGAAACACAACTCCAAATGAATGATCGCGTTGCTCTGGTCTGCTGGTTGTGTAAATATAAGTGCTTGCTCATGTGTTAGCCATAACAATAAGTAAATTATGAGGCGATAATATGTTGATGATGTGTTTGCTCATTCGGCTGCCTCTCAAGTGATTTTTATGCTTTCCAAAAAATGTTCTTTTTACTTCACTGCATTTATTTGACAGCTGTAGTTTACAGAAATCCTATGACGGCCTTAAAAATGTGAATATTATTGATGGTTCTAAAACTATATGAAGTAGTTCAAATTAGCTCCAACTTCACCAGCATTATTATTATTGACACAGTAATATGTTAGTAATAATCCAATGATACAAGTGTACTGACACGTCGTAGAGACAAGCTCAGACAATCTTGCTGAAATCTTTATTTCTTTTTTTTTTCTTCCTTGGCTTCCTTCTTTTCCTCTATCCTGTTTTTCCTCACTTCTCATCTTCTTTCTTTACTTTTTTCTCTCTGTCCTTCCCACTTTTATTTGCTTTTTATCCTTCCCTGCATCATTCCTTTTGTCCTTCCCATTTTTATTCTGTCGTCCAAACTCTCATTCCTTTTTTTTTTTTTTTGTCCTGTTATTCTTTGCCACATTATTTCTAATCTTCTTTCCTAATTTCTTTCCCTCAACAACTCTAAAAGTGGAACGGTCCCCACAAATTTAAGGTAGGAGGGTTTAACTTGACATCTTCTTCCAGAGACGAGTTTGTATCCCGCCGTATTGTGTTCCACAGCTAAGAACAATTTGAAGGAAAATTCCAAATACTTGGAAGTATTTGGAATTTCGTGGCAGGAAAATCTGCATCTGTGAATGTGAATATAAAGCGGCGTCTATTGGCAGCTGCCATTCAAAGAAAACCAATGCCAGGCTTAAAAATGTACGCAGATCCTACTTCCTTCTATCCTAATCAGTGTAGCCGATGCTCTGCCTCTGGATGTTATTGTTTAAAGAACAAACCCTTTGCCCGCTGCACGGGAGGTTCACCTCCGACAGCGAGGGCTTCATAAATCTTCACTGTGACTGGAAGTTCCTGGCTGCGCAGGTTGGAGGGCGGACAAAAGCACCAAAATGCTCAGGAAACTTGCACTGCAGCTGCACCCAGGGGGACGTGAAATAACATCAACACTGGCCTCGGCCACGGGGGCCGACGAGGTTAGGAGGGGTGGTGTGACATGTGTGCATGACATGGATGGGACAGTGTGAAAAATGAAATGTGCTGCTGTGTGTGTGACTTTACTGGAGTGTGCTGCTGATGGCAGACCCACAGCAGACTAGACCTTTAGTCCTACAAACAGGTCTCAGAGGTAAAATTGGCTGCGGTCATTCAGTGGGTGGAGCTAAAGCAGCAGGTTTTCCAAGAGATGTTGCACTGAAAAGAGAAAAGGAAAGAGGAATAGCAGCTATTTCAGCACTTTTGCTGGCAAGTTAACCAAAAGCAAATGTAGCCTTAAAGCAACATTGCATAGAAATTGGTATTTTGTGCAATACATGTATGTTTATTATGATTATATTACTTATGATCAAAAACTAGCGAGTCACCAACTTTGCTACCAGCCAAACATCAAGAAAGTGCAACAACAACAAGACATAGCAGCCAGAAAATATTACTTAGTCAACAGCAAGAAGCCCAGCTCGGCGTCTTTCAGCCTTTTATTTCACCAAGCTCTCGCCAACAACTCCAACAAATTTACTCTTGTCCGGCAGCTTCTTGCTCGGTCCTTTTCTCTTCTCACCTACTTCTGTCACCGGCACCTATGGTCTTTGTGCTCTGTGAGCTGATTACATTGCCCGCTTGCCAAGCTCACTGGCTCCACTCCCCGTTAGCATTCCTCCGTGTAACTAAATCAACAAATTATCATTTTTACATCAGTACATTTGTTGTTTGTGTACAGATTAAACAAATGAGATAAGTGTTAGTTAGTGAACTTTACTGGCTTGCTGCCTTCATGCTAAGCTAAGATAACTCCAACCTGACACCGACAGACAAGACAGAAAACTATTTGTCTAACTTGCAGTGAAATTTGCACACAAAGTCAAGGACAGGAATAAAAATGTTATGGTGAATCGGTAAGCACTGACAAATTCCCACATAGTTTCCAAGTTAGCAAAGTTAATTTAATTAAGACTTCAACTTCAATTCCAGCTAGTGTTTGAATAACATTAACAGCATCCAGCTTTTGCAAAGAATGCTGAATTTTGTGCTTTAAGAATAACTTAATAATAATGTGAACGTTCCATCTAACATTGTTTATAACAATGAAAAAAAGAACAGGTGCTAATATATATAACATTTGTACTTTGAGATTTGTGAACCAGATGAATAAATCTTTACTGAATGAACTCAATTTGCTTTCTTTTTGTACTGAGACCTCATTAAAAGAATCAAAACCCATGTTGTAGCGGCCCGTCATATTGATTATTAACATATCGATCTTCCTTTTTAGAGAGCAGAGCAGTTTGCTGGCTTTTTGTGATGCGAGTGACTGCCAGTGACTTTCCACAGAATACAGTGGAGAAAGCACCGTCAAGTGCTGTGATGACAGAACGGTTTGTCCAGTGTCCTGGGGCTTAAGCTGCTGTTTGATTTGGCATCGTGTGAGACAATCTCATGTGCCAAATACCAAAACCTCTCACAGCCCATTGATAACGTGACTGACAGGGCATCTAGTTACTGTGCAGCCTGCGAATCAATACCTCAGCTGATGTCACTCCTGAAGGGCTACATCTTAGCATGATTAGTGAGTAAGCTTCATTTCTGTCGCTTGCAGCTGTTATAACTTCTTGCATGTGTGTATAAGATTGGACCAAAGTGAGCCAACTGAGTCCTGGTGAGTGGTTCAGCATATTTCATGATATTCCTGCGGCAATGGGCGTAATTCCTCCAGCTTACAAAGCCATGACATCTGCAGCCATACCGTGCAGTGCCATGCTGTGTGTCAGACAAAATGACATGCAGGGCTGAGGCTTGGCCACTCGCGACTGCACGACTGCCCTCCACATCAATCATTTGTTCTAAACCAAAGAAAAATAAAAAGAGGGAAAAAGCAAATCAGCAATGGCTCAAACTTTTTGTCACTGATGGTTGAAGCTGGCAGCAGATTAAGTGTCAAGTAGTGTTAGGTTCAGATTCACCATTTCCATTTTGGATCCAGTTTCTGGTTGGCAAAATAATCTGATGATGCTAAACACGGACACTAGCAAATCTCTTATTGAACCATTTAACTCTCCTCATCTTTAGCAAAGAGCAATGTACAAAACATTCAGGTAACACCAGCAGGATTCTGTTCAGACTGCGATCAGTTTTTTGGTAAATCCAGACAGTGTCCAGACTGATTTTTTACAAACAAAAAACCCACATGAAATGTGATCTTTGCAGGTCGGATCCAAGCCACGTTTGGAGGTGGTTTGAGATGCACTTCCAATCAGATTTCTATAGATGCGTCTGCATGTCCTGGCTGTTTATATTAGATTTCAAAGTGTCTTTTGAGTCACTGAGACTGCGACATGCAGCGATGATATTAAATCCAGAAGGATGAGCAGAATCAGGCTGCTACTAGCAGAGCGCTACGCTAAAATAAATCGTTTTCTGGCACTTTGGAGGGAGGCTTCTGTACAGATAAAGCTGCTTGCATGCTGGATATAAACCATATTAACTTTGAAATCACCATTTGATAGGCGATTAAAGATATTTGTTTTAGTAACTGTATACTTGCACTTGGAAATATTGAAAGCTATAAGGGATCAGTGAGATGTTCAAAAGAATCTGGTTCAATACTGGATTTGACTTCAAAAACAGACCGAGTGTCAAGACAGACATCCAAAATATAGTTATGATTATGAAACAAAAAGAGCTCACAGGCCTAATGGAGGCTTAGAAAGAGCCGAGATATAGAAAAGATATCATTAGCATGTCAGTAACAGAAATGATAAAACCACTGAAGACAATGTTTTCCCTGCATTTTTTAGGATTTCCTGACCCATAAAACACTTAAGGCAGCCAACTTACACAACACTCAGCAAACATATTTCAAATCTACTTTCACATTCTGCCGCTCTGTTTGGTTGGCAGGCGCTCCTCTGTGTATTTCACTTGGCACACAACCTTCCATACTTCTGCGACTGAAACACCCCGTCCGAAGAATGAAATGATTTCAACAAAGACATAAATACAGCACTTATTCAGCTTGTATTTTGATTATAACACACGTTGGTATCACGGATGACTTTAAACAGAGCTCGGCCTTGTGTGTGTGTGACTTGGTGACGAGATAACCTGCCCTGCGTTGTGCACAGTGTGTTAGCTTTAAGTGTTGGTGCTGCACGGGATGTGTGGCTGCCAGAGCTGCTGCAGAGAAATGAATGGGTGGTCTGAATCCATCATTTTCTTCAATCCTACAGCCGTCCTGAGGGTGCAGCAAGCCTGCCAAGATGCATGCATCATGACGGTATAGAGAAGCATAAAAACCTCAATGCTAAGCCAGTTAAAGCTGTCCAGTTTAAGTCTAATGCTGCTACTACTAGCATCCAGAGAGCAAGTCTAGAGCTCTGCTAGCAGCTCTCTAGAGGTTACAATCTTCATTAGAAATCACATTATAAAAGTTAAGTCAACTAAGTCGTGGATACTATGACTGTAGAATATGTTTAGAGTTGGTATTTGGTGCCTAGGCTCTGACCTTGTAACTCTCGGCAAAGATAAACCTCACCCGAGGAGAGATTGGCGAGTGATGACAATGGCTTACCCCCGGAGTAAATGATGAATCTGCTTTATTTCAACTTGTGTTATTTACATTTAACAAGTCTAGCAGTGACAAAATGCGACTTTTATGCTGCCAAACTCTACCTAGATTGCAGTACATCCCGAGTATTATTTAGTAATATCCGTCCAAATCTTTTGTATTGTTGATGTAACATTGGAGAAGGACGTCCAACAGGGCTTTAGATTTTTGGTCTTCTTGACCTCTTGAACTCCTGATCAAACTATAATTAATCCAAGATGTTATCATCAGTCTTATATGGAGGAAAATTACTTGATGATCCCTTCTAATCTTTGATAAAAGGCCAATATCATCTGCATATTTCGACCAACAGATACTGTACTGTAAAGATCATAAGACGCTGCCTTAAGGCCAAAGTTGCATGGCAGGAAATAGACAGAATTAACATGAGATTTTACATCTTTTATCTGAGTACTACAGTCCAAATAGATCCATGTTTAAAGGCCACAGCTAAAGTTGCAGACATTTCCTGTGTGGATGAGTTTTGGAAGTGAATACTCCTGAGTGGATCTGGTGGGAGTCTAAACAGCCACTGGGCTGTGGTGAGACCGGTGTCTCTGGTAACACGAAAACAATAAGGCTTTTATTGTGACGCAGAGAAGTTGCGTATACTCTTTCCTTTAGGTGGGTGTCTGTATCTGTTTTTGCACTTTGTTGCTTGGCTCAGGGAACTGGTTAGGATTTACCGCCTAAACTTTATCATGCAGGACACTTCTCCTAATATGAATCATAATTGCGGTGGTGGAGAAGGTTTACTGGTTAAAATTTATGCTTTCCTTTCCCCTCAGAAGCAAACCAATTCTAAATGTTCAAATATTTAAATAGCTGGTGTAATATCTATTTTATTCTTATCCCAGATGGTTGAGTAGAACCGACACATGACATAACTGGAGATTGTGTCCATAAACTGCTACTGAGATTGGCCACTTTAAGGGGTTGTCGGGTTGCACTTGTCCTGGTCCATGATGGAAATGAAGTCAATATATTTCTACATAAGTAACCTGCCCAGCCAGTGATATTTGCTCTACTCCTACAGGCGCATCACTAGTTTTTTTTGCTGGTGATACAGTAATTCTCTTTCTGATTGAAAACAATTTATTTGTGATGTAATGTGGTCGCAGGTGAGTATTTTACAACGGGCTTGAACACAACGCAGCCAGTCCTAATCACCAGGACCAGAACTGTCCATTTTATACTTACAAATTTAAACATTCCCTCGGTCCATTCATTAATTTCTAACATATCACATCACAATTTTCCAACTCAGCACACTTGATTTATTCGTTTGGATCGGTTCATCCAGCTGCTACTACATCAGGTCAGTCGCTAAATCTCTGGGCTGAATGTCCAGCTGCATGGACGTAACACTGGAATGAATGGAATTGATTTGTTCCTTCAGACTACAAGTGCCTCAAGTAAATTAATCAGTGAGCTGTTGAGCTAATATTAGCCAGTGGATACTACTTTATTTCAGTTTAATTTCATATTTACAGGACATGTTTTCATATATGGTAATAATCACATGTTGAATATGAACTCTGGCAGAGATTTATTTGTCCTATGTTTGTCTTTCATCCGCGGTTTACATCCCCAGACAATGAAGTAGAAGAGCCCCTCTGGAGTCACGGTGGTGGCGGTAGCGATCTGTCGGTCACTGGCAGGCGATTACTCGGCCTCCGCTCTTACCATCAGCCATGTGGAACAATTTAGAAGTGTCCCCCCGCTAACTACAGGGATGATGGGATTCACGTGTGCATGTGAGGGCTGTTTGCTCAGGTGGCAATTAACCAAAGGAGTCTCCCTCCTGTCAGGATTATTACATACAGCGAAATAAAGATAACAGAACATCTGGCAGGAAAAAATCTACTGGTATTTTATTTTGAAAACTGAAATAAGTATTAGTAGGCTTAAATTAGATTTGGCAGATTAGATTTGATATATTTCCCCATCCAGGAGATATCAATGAGGTACCATTTTCTAGTTAGTGTATAAAAGTTGTTTGGTTTTATTAATGCTTAAAAATCTTTTACAACCAGTTGGTTTCCCAGTTTGTGGAAAAATCTTATTGGTGTCTATCCTCCTCCATCATGACAATTGCTGCCTTTCTAGCTAGTTTTTAGTTCATTAGGAGGAGCACCCTATGACGGTTTGGCTCACACTGTGGAAAAGTGCTGCAAAACATCTGGACTTCATTCCATTTATTATCAATTTACAGTTTGTGTGAAGGTTCATTATTGACCTGAGAAACAGTAGTTTGACTCCATAAGCTGAGGAAGACTGTATGATATGTTAAGTGCAGTGATAAGGGGGCCTCCAGTGAGGATTATTTTGCCAAACTCATCATTTACAACCGAAGAATCTTTGAAGAATGTTTTAATACATTATTAACAAATACATTATGGTCCAGTATCTTTAAATCTCTGTAGTTCAGCAAGGCTGTAACCAGCATTAACAATGAATAGCAGTCTGTCAATGTCTGACATTCGAGTCAGTGTGTGTGTATGGGTCAGGGTTCGGTAAGGTTTGAAATGGGCAGTTGTGGTAACTAGCTAACAAGACTAATGCTGTGTCTCAAATTACGTGCTTGAACACTTTAACTTGCTATTTTGGGTACCTAAGTGTGTTCGCACTGTCAGCGTACTGTGAGTACCTGGACGGTGCTCTCAAAGCTGTCAAATATTGGTGCTAATGCTCCACATAGTTCCAATTTGGCAAAGTGGTAAAGTGTTGCAATCATCATTTCCAGCACATAGTGTCTGAATGAGCGATAAACACGCTACCGCGCTCACAGCAACGAGGCCTACGTGTTGATGTTTCGTGTGTTTACCATCTTAGTAGCGTGCTAACATTTACTGATGAGTTTTGCAGGTATTTTGGTCATGAACGAAATGACTTATGATGATGAGGTGAAAGATGAAGATCACTGCTATTATGATTCCTCTTGGGGGATATGTTTGTCAAGGACAAAATGGCACTGCAAGAAAACTCAGGATCACTAAAGTCATTTGGGTTTACCCTCTGGGAACCATGAACGTCTGTACAAAATTATCTGCCCATGCATCATCTATGTATGGCACTTACTTTTTTTGCGGGGGGTTATTTTTGATCCTGTGCCAGATGTTGATCTGAGCTGTGGCTCAGACTTGGAAAAAAAATATAGAACTGGAAACAGAATGTAATGCTGTTCATTACCGAGAAAAAAAAAGACTGAAAAGTGTTGGACGGTGAATTAATTCCATGCTGTTATGCTATATATATATGACTGCTTCATGTACAGTAATGTACAGCTGCCTTTAGATGTGCACCACATAACAGTCTGCTTCAGGAAAGCTGCGGCTCTGGACTGTTAAAACTGTGACAGACATCTGGTGTTGGATTATTAAAGTGGTGGAACATGCATGTCTCAAATGTGCTCTCTTTCATACTTTTAAAACGAACATCTCGTTAGTTCTCTTCCAGATATGAATATTGAGGAAGTGCAGAGTGTGTTGGTTGAAGGTGTATGTGTGCCTGTGCTCTGTTTATATGTGTGTGTAATGATGTAACACCTGGCCTGCTGTGGGACATTTGATGGCTGAGCACGTCCTGTGGTAATTACCCTGCAAGGCGGATGGTGTCTGGCTTAGTCCCACCAGTGAGGTCACCACCACTACCAACACTGAGGAGTGGAACCAATAAAAACCCACCTGCCTGGCTTTCATACTGACACTTCACGGCTGGACATCTCAAATACTTTTATGTCGGCCCCAAACAATCCAACAATAGATTGGTGTTGATCGTTGCTGTGTTTTACCACCAACTTTGGGGTTATAATAGTCGTAAAAATGAAACCTAAGTTCCCAAAAGTCATTCTCATACATTCTCTAACAGCAGCAAGTGTTAATTAAATCTGTTCTAATGATTATCTTTATATTAACAATCAATTTAATGATTATGTGTTATCATGAAAGAATCATAGACAGCTCTAGGTCAGGTAGTCTTCTATCACAGTTTGAATTAATAGTACAAAATAAATGAACAGATTGCATTAATTATTACTTAGTACTAATTACATTACATCACAAGTGCATTACTCAAGTCCTATTTCAGTCATTGTAGTCTGCAGAATCTGTAGGCAAGGAGCCAAGGTTTTGGCATCAGAAGCGTTCTGGTTTTCATTTGTACTCAAACCAATCCTGTTTGAGCGACCTTTGGTTGCATGCAGGCAAACAGTCCATGTGGAGAGTAAATGAGGCCAAGCATTACCCAAAATACAATCTACGATCTTCTGATGAAGATAAAAAATGATCTGAGACCCCTTGAATTGTCTCAAGAACCCTTTAATAGCATCAGAAACTATTATAACCTTATAAAGGATTGTTCAAAGCTGTCCAGGAAACTCGAGAATCTTTGTAAAGACCATAAAACCTGGACCCCAGTCTGGTTTGCTCATACGTTAAGTAGCTGTGATTGATTGGTCATTATCTGAAGCTATCATCACAGTACTATTAACTATTAACTATTAGCTGATTTATTTCACACCTTTCCAGGCCGATTCCAACAATAAACGGACGCACAGTTTGACTAATGGGTGTCAGGATGTGGAAATCTTAAACTCATGTTGCTGTTTCAGTCTGTTTATAGTGTCGGTGGCAGGTTTTTTTTTTTTCTTTACCCCTTTGCAGAATTCTGAAGGTTGTATATCATCACCGTTTAATTACAACTCTAAAAACGCTGAACCACAATTAATGACTCCAGTGTTTCCTTTCCAGGAAAAATAGTGTCAAGTTTTTACAGAAAGCACTTCACTTCATTGAGCAGAACGTAGATGATGCCCTCGGTGGCCGGGCCATATGGGAATCAGTCAAAACTGTGGGTCAACGAGGGACTTTGAGATGGCCAAAAATAAAAAGGTCCTCAGTGATTGATGTGTTATCACATTTTTAAAGGAGCAGTGTAGTTGGGGATTGCAACCCCCTCCTCTCGCCCTCTCGTTAGGAAGAAACTACGGTACCCTACCTAGAGCCAGTGTTTGTTTTGACTGTTTCAGCATGCTGGAATCTGTGGAAGAGGTTACAAAGGTAACAAAAACATCTTATTTTCAGCTGATTATAAATCTCACACAATGGACCTTTAATGTATTTTTGACCGTCATTCCAAAAAATTATGCTTTAATGAGCGAAGCAGTAAAGAAAAACTGGAACCGTTGTCCGACCTCATTTAGAGCAAACTTGTTTATTGCTGTTCCAAGTGACCGTGCTCATAGATGGGGTGAAACCTTCTCGTCATAGAGAGAGAGGGGTGAGACAAGTTCAAACATGCACATTCGCAGTGTTGCACACAAAATGTGACAGTTTTGTAAAGCTTGGGAGAAAAATTCTAATTCAGAAAGTTGGTGTAAAGGTTGAATTTTGGAAATTTGTCAGACAAAGTTTGAACATCTGCCAACCTCTTCGATTGGAGCAAACTGACCTTCAGGCAATACCTAAACAAATCACACGCAAGAGCAAGAACGTATCGTCCTTCTACATATTAAACAGCTTAGCAAGAGCCTGAATTTTGGAGACTCTCTTGACTGCATCATTGCCCAAAAAACACTCTCTGAGAGATAACATTGTCCATCCATTGTGAAAGGGGAGTTATAGACCTTCTTGTTGCCCCCTGACGAGCTCTCCAGGAATGGTTACAGCGCGACGGGGGGGCCATGTCATGCTGTGAGGGCCCATTAGGCTGAGAGGATGTGGTCATGGATAACTGAGTGTGTCTGTGTTGATTTATGCCTCTTTGGAGCAGCAAAGAGAGCTGGAGGTGTTATGACTGGGGCTTCCTGCTCTTTTCCATGGTGACTTCCGGTCATAGAAGAGTTTACGCAACTGGCACCTCTCAGATCCAGATAGGCTGTCTATGTAATGCCACTCTTACAACTGGAAACACAACTGTTCTTATACCAGCATTTTTAGTTGGGCCTCTTTTTTTCTAAATATACAATCCCAACCCTACTTACCTCACCTTTAACCTAATGTTCACACTTGCACAAAGTCATGCCTGCAGAACCTCTTGCAAGGACCCATAGACATATTCAGGATCTTATAGAAATACAAGTTGACTATATCATTTAAGTTTAATGTGTGTATATATATATATATATATATATATATATATATATATATATATATATATATATATATATATATATATATATATATATATATATATATATATATATATATGTGTGTGTGTGTGTGTGTGTGAGGGAGAGAGTGAGTCTGTCTACCAGATGTGGAGCAGTGAGAGTCCCTCTCTGTAGGCGGTGGGTGTTGCTGAACGTGTCGGCAGCCATATGGACAGAGGGGTTTGGAAACATCCCATTACAAATCGTACATCAGAGGCCTGACAGGCTCGATTCCGGAATATTTTGATTTCAGTCTCGAGCGCAGTCGCTCCAAAAGTCCTGGAGTGGGTTGTTTTAACCCTTTATGGACCTTGCATATTCAAGGGTAATAATATTTTGATTGCAAATGAGAAAAAAAAAAGAAAAAGATGTTTACCGGTGTGGCTCTACCGTACATCTGGAAGAAATGATTAAAATCTCAAAGGAAATATCCAAAAATGAATAATGGAGAATAAATGAAATCAATAAAATAAATCACTCTCCACAGGGATCATTGATCTTGAATTTTTTTCTCAGCACACACTCAGTCCCCATGCATAAACATTCACTTCTGCTCATTGTCTGGCTCGTTGATGAGACATTCAGATGGAAATAGGACAGTAAATGTAACGTAGGCTCATATCATCGTCTATCACATCTTGTTGTATCATTTTATACCGTGCCTTAGTCTATTTCATCTTACATAAGGCAACCTAAAGTTTCACTTTGCACTGTGTCACATATCCTACCACCATATCATGTTCATTGCACTATATGGTGGAGTATGCTTCTGTCCTGCATTTCTTAATATTGGATCTTATGTTGCATCGTACTGTATCATATCTCACAGAGGTGTAGTGGTGCCTAGAGATGTGGGTATACTGTTACTCTACTCTTAAACTCTGCTGCTTGACTTCAGGGGGTTTAGATCATTATAAAATCAACATGAGCCACAGAAGAGGTGCAAATTTTCCCAAAAATACTGACCCACAAACAGGTAAGACAACATAATTATGCATTTTGTGGGTATACGCAGTAAAGACTGACAAATAAGTACACCCTGCACTACACCACTGGAATGTTGTGCAGCATTTTATGGCAACTTATAACATCACGTCGCATCACATCATATCATAATGTCTTGTGTCTTGTTGTATCATATTGTACATAGTCTTATCATATCATATTGTATTGTATCACATTAAGTCATGTGTTATGGGTGTCAGTAGCTCAGTCCGTAGGGACTTAGGGGCTTAGGAACCGGAGGGTGGTTGGTTAAAGTCCAGCTTGGACCAGAGTATGGAGTGTGGACTGGTAGCTGAAGAGGTGCCAGTTTCACCTCCTGGGCAAGGCACCAAAACCCCCCTAAGGGCACCGTTACATGGCAGCCCATCTCTACACATTTGCATGTCTTATGTGTGTGTGTGGTTGTATTTTGGGCCTAAATCATACTGTTTCACACTGTATCAAGTCATGTCTTGTCTTTTTATATTTATTGTATCCTATTATATCATTATGTATCACATAGACATCGACTAATGTTAACACTTTTTCTGCTGTGACCAGAAACACTCGATTGCTTCATGATTATTTGGATGAACTCAATGATCCTTTTGGGGGTGGGTAAATTACAGTAAGTGTTAATGGTTATGACCAATAATCTACCAGAAGTCGATACATTTGTTCTACCGAGGAGCAGTATGGATATTGTTACAACACTCTGGTAGTTACAGAAATTGTTTTTTCTTGTCTTTCTCACATCCATTAAAGGGGAAGCACAAAGTCCAGCCAGCTCCAATCTGTTCCAATCCAAACGCTCCAAAATGTTTATTTTCTATAAAGGGGGAATTAAACCACTGAATGAAATATGATCAGACAACCTTGTCGTGAGTGATAACGTGTGGGAAGAGTGCTGTCCGCCTTAAGTGGGAGTTTGGGAGAGTCTCAACTTATACAGTGAACTGGTGGTGGTCCAACATTTACAATCCAACAATGCTCCCATGGCTTGTTCCCCTGATGATGAGTCCATTAGCTCCCATTCATACACAAATATGTCACGGTAACATTCAGATATCACAAATTATACCTTTGTAGGAGTAATAAACTCTGCCAGGAGCCATTGATTCTCCTTTTTGTAACACCAGGAGTAGTTTCTAAAGCAATCCAAAAGCTCATTAAGGGCAATGACTTGAGCAAAAACATGTTCTACAGGTTATCTTCAGATGTTTCCGTTTCTGGTTGGATCCAGAATCACGTCTAAAAGACTGATTTGCAGTACAAATCCACGATTCCAAGAGATGAAGAAATCTACTGATTTTGGAGCTCCATCTTCCGCCATTACATCAAAATGTCAGTCTTCAACCAGGCACATCTCCTGACCATTATTTACTATAAACTGAACGAATAACTCAAGACTATTAATACTAATTTTGGATGATTAGGCCTTGATGGATGAAGTACTTTCTTGTTTTCTGTTAAAGCTGCACTAATATATATATATTTATATTAACAATGGGTCAAATAACTATTTGCTATATGAAAGGGGTTTCTTGTACTGACAATAATTTCTCTTTCTCTCGGCTGTATGGAACTTTTTAGCCTATGTTCATTAGAATAATGCTGTTTAACGCAGCATCAGGACAAAGAACATCATCATAGATGGTCAAGCCATAAACTGTTCTTACCTTCGCCTTGGTGAGCTGGTACGGGTCGCTCACTTGTCTCTCACTTTTAAAAACAAATACAGACTGTAGAGTGTAGTTAAGGTGTGTGCCCACAACACTCTGAATGACCTACACAGTCTGTACGAGACTAGGACACTGAAGAAGGTCCAGTCAGTCCTGGCTGACCCAAGTCACCCCCTGCACCACAAATTGCCCCTTGGGGATAATAAAGATACCTTGAACTTGAACTTGAACTTGAACACATCTATAAAGTTGTCATGGCTAATGTGCATTCATCTCCACCAACTCCTAAGAAAAACATACTTCGCTTATATTTTGCAATATTTCGCAGGACCTCACCTCGACTGTGGCACTTCCAACGTTCCTATAAATACCCTCCTAACCTGCTCGTCCTCTTTTGCTCTCATAGTTCTCATTTATATTTACGTTTACACATTTCCAACAACGCAGCAGCCGACAGAAGAAGTACAAGAGTTCACATTTCTCTCACAATCTTTCATTTTGTCAATAAATCATTACAAACGTATCTTGTTGGCGTTGCAGTCCTTGCTATTGAACTGCTAAATGATCCTCCAAAGGCCTGTTGGCTGACTTTGTCCATCTGCTGTTTGTGTGCTGGGGCAGAAGATAGTACACAGAGCTTTTTCATTAAAAACAGCTGCCTGAAAATTAAATTAAAGAGAACGGTGAGAAGTTGTAAAACCAAAACGGTGACCTAAAAGACACCCCATTCTGCTTAGGGGAATTTAAAGTTCATAATTCTCTTTGAGTTCATGTCCTTGGAGCAAAACCTTTCATTTATATCTCATTTGATCCATTGTTAAAATAACAATATTGATTAAAACTAAGTATCTAGTGTATTGGTACATATGTGTAGTTTAAAATGGATTTATTTCCGCCCTTTAGCGGACTTGAATTAAGTAGACAGTCATGGGTGTGGAGGTGACATATAACAAAGGTCTCGGGCTATTATATTTTATTCAGAAGGATTTCTTTAAAACAGTCATCATCTCCTCAGGCACTACTCTTCCTCCTAATACCACACCTCCCAGCTTCCTCTGTAATCCTCAAGTGTGAGACAGAACTGATGGGCTATCCAAGCAAATGTGCTCGAACCGTTTCCAAAATTCACTGACTGACGCACACACACACACACACACATGCACGCAGAGTCATAGACTCCTCTGCATCTCCTGTGTGATCCTGGCAGCTGCTGGTGGAGCTCGGTGAGAAAATGCAGGAAGGACCACTGTTCTTCATCTGGGGAAAGAAGACTTGACTCCTGGCTCAGATGGCTCTGAGGCTGGGCTATTTAAGGTTTTCCTCTGCTTCGCTTTTCTCACAACCTTTTGTTATGCTTGGTAAGAACACTGACAGCAAAGAAATGAAGTATGAGAAAAATATGTTTAAATGTTAGTGAGAAAATATATATGTGGGTTCTGCCTGGATGAGCCTGGGTTGTTCTGAGAAAAATCAGATTTTAAAAATCTTAGAAATATTAGACGAACTATCAGAGACTGTTTTTTTTCCTTTTCAGGATTGGGGCTGCAAACCTGCGTTCACACTGCAGGTGAAAATAGCCCAAATCTGATTTTCTAGCTCATTTGTGACTCACATCTGGTTTGTGAATGACACTAAGTGTAAGAAATGTCACATTAAAATGCCGTTCTAGTCCTAAATGTGATTCTTATCTGTAGCTGTGTGATTTCAGTATAAACCTTTGATTTTTGACAAATATACCCATCCTCCCGTCTTCACACAAAGTTACCCGGAAATAATGTAATAAATAACAATTACAATAAAATAACAGACTTTATTCGATAAACCAAGTCAATATGTACCCTACATAAAATAAAAATGAATAAAGAATGCATAGACAAATCAATCTGGTCTAATTGCCAAGGTTACATCTAGGTAAGAGACCTACCATTGAGGCAGTTAAGAGCGCTTTTCAACCGCTGACTGATTTTCATTTTTTTCTGAGGTTTTTTCCAAAAGACAGATATTGTATGTTAACCTTGAAGAAGAGAGAAAACAATCATTCTTTTCTCGGTGTTATTACACCAACAGACCACAAATCCACAATCCACTTTTGAACATTCTGTTAGTTTGGCTGAAACTATTTGAAATAATGTATCAAGTACTGTACATCTTTCCAAGCTTCCTTCATCCTTGGTCAATCCCATAAACAGTGAAACATTGTGCCCTGTCAGAGTTGCATTTTACACACTGCTCTGGATTATTGGCGTCGAAATGGTGTACGATGGAGTTATACGAGTACACATGATCCAAATCTGGTTTTAATAGTTTGAACCCGAGCTTCAGGACATACCTGCTACCATTCGTCTTGTTTTATCTCTGTATCCAAGTCACCACACCGAGCAGGTCTCCTATATTCTCTGACTATTCCTCTGATTTGGTTTTAAGTGTTGTCACTTGACCATGACCCCCAAAATGATATATCACAACTGTTTCCAACATAGAAAGACGCAGACATAGTGAGTGATTTTTATACTTCTGACATATAACTCCTGAGCTGCAGATACTTAAAGAAATGTGTTGAACAAATATTATGTTTGTTCCTTTGAATCTCAAAGGTCAGACGTATGTCATTATTGTACAGACAACTGATCTTGCTGAGGCCTTTGTCAGCCCAGATTTTGAAGTGGATGCACCTTTAGAGAGAGTGCAAAGTGAGTTGAAAAGGTGTGTCGGGGACCAGACAGAGAGTCTAGGTTCAGGCTGTGTGTCTAGAGTGTATGCATGAGGGTAGTGCAATAAAGTGGATACAATATGCAGGTTACATTATCAAGATGTAACCGGAGTAGACGGGGTAAATGGAGACAAACCTCAGGCATTAAAATGTAGATTTGCCAACAAAAGGATCCGCCAGCAGTAATGTAAGCACAAATTAGTGCAACTGCAGCAGTTGTTGATCACTTGCGGTCGGTTAAGAGCGGTGAGGAGTCAACAGATAGCAGTATAAAACAGAGCAGTCAATAAAATAGGTGAGAGGTCCTTGAGCATGCAATCAACAGACAAAAACACATGATCCCCTCGCACATAGTTTAGCATAAAGACTAGAAGCTAGCTGTCTAAAGTAAAAAAAATATATACCTACCAACACCAACACCAATGTTCTAAAGCTCACCGAACACGCTGTATTTCTAAGCATTTCTAAGCATTCGTTTTTTTTTAAAGTATTTCTTTCAGACAGAAATGAAATAATGATCATTTGTGGGTTTCAAATGGGAGTTACGTGCTGGAACTATTTTTGGAGGCGCAATAGTTCATTCACCGCAATTTCCTGAAGTTTTGTGATCACGGTGAGGTTTCCAAGTTTGGTACCATGATTGCCTGTACATTCTGTCCAGAAAACTAAAACCCGTGCTCGCTGACGTATCTGGCAACCTGTGCTATAGACAGAGAAGGTGCACGAACGTACTGGACTGCTGTTCGTCAAGAAACATTACTATAAATCATGATTAAATACATGATAGGTGATTGTCTGGGGCCAGTTTCATTAAGATTTTTAAATGTTATAACTTATATTCATGTGCATAAATGCTCAAATTTGAACAGTGAATCTGTTTTGATGGATCTATTGGTTAATCTACGTAGAAATCTACGCACTCATACTGTCATTCACACTCACACCTACATGTCACATGTATAAACATGTTGTACATGTGATCTAGAATACACACAGACACATGTACATACCTGTCTTCTCCACTTGTTGTTGTTTTAACATGAATTGAACGGCTCTCCAGCGACTGGGCTGCTGTAAAGAATATATTAAGTCTCAAAAAAAACGACTTCTGTCTATCTAATCAAACCTGTTTGACTGCAAAAACAAATTCATTCATAAGTTGATGTCTTGCAATTGATATTCTGCCTGATATGTGCCTGGTATGTCTTGATTATTTTCTATGAATACACAGCACCACCAACTGGAGATCAACTGCACATAGAAACATCTTTTAGTCATCATGTCTGCTTGCAGTGAAATCAGTCACTCATCCTGAAGTGTGTAATGTTTGGAAGAGATGTATTTGGAAAATCAAGACTAATACTTCGTGTTCTGAATCACAATCACATAATTTGACTTGAACTGCAAATTGGTGGAAAGAAAAGAAAAGAGAAGAGAAGAGGAGTCCATTTAGAGCCAGGAAAGAAGAGGTTAGGAGGCAGAAGTTCGTGTGTTGTTTTAGGGAGGATTTTGCTGTTAATTAATACACGATTAAAAGTAATCAATCAATTCAAATAAACAAATTTAGGACATGTGAGGTGGTGTCAGTGATCGGCTACTTTAGTACATCTGACAGGCCTGTAGGGCCACATTGGAGAAAAGAGCTAGGAACCACTGCTCTGTGGTATAGAGAAGAGAGAGTGGTTAATCAGTTTCAGATGAGGGGTGAAGACAGCATGACGGAGAGGACGAGCTTCATTCAGTGGGCCGCAGTGAGGACAGCAGTCATAGAAGCAGCCTCAGTTATAAGTAGATGTTAAAGCACCAAAGCAAGGTTTGAAAGTTGAAGACCAGTTAGATGGAGTATGTGTTAATTAATGTTTAAAAAAGATATTTTCTTGGCCCTTTTCAAGCTTCATTTTTGACAGAGACAGCTGAAGAGTGACAGGAACGTGGGGAGAGAGAGACAGGGAACGACATGCAGCAAAGGGCCGCAGGTCGGATTCGAACCCTGGGCCGCTGCTGAGCCTCCGTGGATGTCAACTAAGCTAATTGACACCCCGATGTTTAAAGAGTTTTACAAAGACTACTTGACTCAAACACCCTGAGGTTTTTTAAGTAGGTATGAATCCCAGAAGATAAATAAAAAAAGTCATTACTGTTCATAAGAAAATAAGAAATTAAGTTATATGCCCTGATGAGTTGGACAATAACAACTATTTATTTGTGTTTTTGCCCATCTTTACAGTCTGTACACGTCTAAACTCAAACCTGTTCAAATTAGCTGCCAGCAGTTCTGATGGTTTACCACTAGATGTCAGCAAAGCCTAGAGAAACAAACTGTGGTTGAGCTTAGTGATTCATTTGTACATTAAAAATTATGCTGCGCTACATTAATTGTTATGCAGCTGTCTATGTATACTGTACCTGTCCCTATCGAATAAACATTAAATAATCAAGCTATTGTTCATTCAGATGACCCTGTTCTTCTAAGACGTTATAGACACGGTATGGTCACACAAAAAGATGATGTATTTAATTTTATGTGCACAGGTTGAATACCTCATTATCTGTTAATGGTCTTTTTTTCCTCCACAACTAAATATCTGTCATTTCAACATGCCTAAATGCTGGGACACTGTAACAAAAAAAAAGGTTTAAAGGATATTTAATAAACCTCTCTACTGTCAGTGAGCATTCGGTCGCTCATTTTACAAACTAAAGGTCACCCCCTAAAGTCTGTACTCTGCTGTACTCTACATTTATCATTAAAGAAGTCTGCAACGGAGTCGTCCACATGTTGTTCTCATCAGAAATGAAGCACAACGACTGCTAACCAACAGTGCTAGAGAACATACAAAGTCAGGCTCGTCTGACACTGAAATTATTCAAAACCTAGTAGATTTTGACACTCCTCGACAGGATACCTCCTCAAATCATAGTAAAAGTAAAGATGGTGCAGATTGATATTTAAAAAGCAAACAACACACCTTTGAAATACAATTAAACAAAAGTATATCATTTTAAATTCATAAGATCTATAAGATTTTTACTGACATACAAGTAGTCACATTTAAAATGTCTAATAATATTGGAGTGAAAACGGTGATGACTTCAGTAGTTAAAGCTCTGGTGTCAACCTGTACACCATCAGATAATCTTAATGCATGCTTATTGTATGATTACTCATGCTGCTACAGGATGATCTATCGTGGTACATCATGTTAGCATCATTGTAGCTTCTGCCGCAGGTGAAGGTGAAAATTATATTTTGGCTGCAAGAAATATATTAAGCGTTGAACCTTGTGCCTGTTATATAAATAACAAGAAATCAATAAAAGCAGCTTCACATGTAATTCATCATCAAGGAGAATAAAATACAATATTGGATGATAAATATCGTATTTAATGTACTCCACCTCCCTCCTCGTGCAGCCTAACACCCTGCCACCCTGAGAGCTTCTTGTATGTCCTGTGGCCATAAAAGCATCAATCATAAAAGCTCGTTGTGTTTGTTCAGCAACCAGAATTAAAAAGGAGCATCCGGCCGCTGTAATCTGTGTCTCCACCACTATTCTAAGTCAAGTGCTTTCACTGTGGGTCAAAGAGGTTTCTCTTTGCCACAGGGCCCTGCTGCAGTTAGAACACCCTGCAGGTTCAGGTTTGGTTCGCTTTGTCCTCTTCCATTTTCTTTTATGTGTCCAAATGAAAGGAGGACATTATGTTGGGCTTTTTCATTACCGGAAAAGAAAAGGAACTTCCAAGAACAGAATGGAGAGATCATCCCCGGCCTATCCTTGTTTATCCCTGCTGTCTGGTAGTTTCACCTCAGGTGAGGACTCTGCAGGAGCCAGCTTTAGAGGACAGGAAATGTCTGCAGAGGTCTGAGAGCTGCACACATGACCACAGGCAGAGCTGCTCACAGGACAGAAAACAAACCCGAGGACTGTTTTTTTGTACCGTGTCTACCCCAAATCCACCTTGAACACGCAACATACCAAACTCTTACAGGCAGGGTTAAGTAAGATTACTTTGAAGTGTAGTGAATTACTGAATTCAAATTATATGACAACTTTTGTAACTAGAAACATAATCCATTCAAAAATTCATTTCATTCAAGTATGACAATGTAACTATTTTGTCAAATAAACCAGCATAACTATTCACAAAAATATGGAGTGTGGAGAGTAGTTGTGTCAGTTGTCAAATCAAACCCAGAACCTGGAGATGTGGGTATAGAAAACAGAACGAGACAATGAGATCAGGCTGTTAAAGCCTTGCAGAGGCCTACACAGGTACCCTCACATTAACTTAATGATGCTTCCTGTCTACAAGCTCCTGAAAGGCCAGAAGAGGCCAGCTGAACTACTGCAGGCAGAACGAGATGGGCCATAAAGCCAATTACTTTTCCGCTTTTAAATTCCAGTTAAGCTATCTGTAGTTGTATACCGATGGTGGGATTAGTGCTGTGGACATTATGATTAATCTATCAAATCAATAAAACACATTCATGCTTTATTTTTGGCTTGATGTCACACTAAAGGTGAACCTCAGCAGTCCAAATGTCTCCCTGCGTCTCTGGTGATCAAAATGACAACCAGAAGTGGTGCCCTTTATTCATTTTCACCCCCGTCTCTTACACAGCACTGCTGCAGCCCCCTTTGAACCTGACTTACTGACAGTGATCTTTGTTCTTCCCAGCAGACGTCAAAGACTCTTTACTGGCAGAACGTATCAGTCAAGCCCTCTGCCAGCCTGCATGTGGGAATGATTATCTGTTCTTTTTCGGTGTATCTTCTCCTCCTCTACCCGAGTCTTCTTCTCTTAAAGCCTCGGCTATGCATTTGAACACAAGCCCGTCCGACTGATGGAGAACATATGTGAAATATCACGACAGCATATCAGGTACAAAGGGCAAGTCTGGGAATTCGCTCTGGACTGACAAAGATGAATTTATGCTTTGACTGAAGAAAGAAAGAAAGAAAGAAAGAGAAAGGTGATGGCGAACGTCAGATGGGTCAGTTTGAACAGAGCAGAAGATTATATATTATAAATATGGTCAAAAATATCAGCCGACCGAGCCTAAATATTGCCTAGTAACATCAAAGCCAACGTTGGTTGATTACTACTGACTAAGGTGAATGTAGTAAACATGGGAGAGGCCACGCACGTGACTAAGACGTTTGAAGGAAGGTCGTGTTTCATGATGATTCACCGTGAATCACAGAGAAAAGGTCACACTTCACAGGTAAAAAGTTTTGGTTTGAAGAGGAGACAGGAAATGTAATCTAAAACCCTCTGCCACCTGAGTGGGAGGTCAACACAGGTAGATATGGACTTGAATGAGGAAGTGAATTGTACTAAGAAAGACATACACTGTCATCCAGCTAAAATATGCACTGAGCAGTTGTGTAGGGAGAAAAAAAAATACAAAAAAAAAATATATTTTATAACATTCCTTCTTTTGACTGAGGTATTTCCAACAAGAAATGTTCACAGTCACTGACCCTGACTGAAACAAAGTCGTTCTCAAGTGCATGCTCATGTTCTGAATTGTTGGGTCCCTGTAAATACTGTAATATGGAGGTGGACGATAAAGTAAAGCTAAGCTAAAGGCTTTTTCCACCAACTGTTTTTTTTGGCTTGCTTTTAGCACCAACTTTACACATTACTGTCCACAAGGCGCTGCTGGGATTTGAACCCAGGCTCTCCTGTTTACAAGACAGGCGCTTTCACCAGCTAAGCTACAGCACCCGCATTTGGATAAAGCTGTGAGCTGTAATTGTAGGTGTGATTTTGGACCCTGTGCTAGTCCTACATGTTGAAGCTAAGACGTTAAAGACTGGGTACTCTTAACTGAGTTTAATGGGCTCATTGGTAGCACAAACTTCATACACTGCTGTCTAGAAGGCACCGCTGGGATTTGAACCCAGGATCTCCTGTTTACAAGACAGGCGCTTTGACCAGCTAAGCTACAGCGCCCTTACATGAGCTGTAATTACAGGTCTGATTTTGGAACTCACTTCTAGTAATGAACTAGTTGATTGAGAAAACAAACAACAATAGCTTACCCTCTGCTGCCTGTTATCAACTCTGCAAGGCACTGCTGGGATTAGAACCCAGGCTCTCCTGTTTACAAGACAGGCGCTTTGACCAGCTAAGCTACAG
Source organism: Miichthys miiuy (assembly GCA_036365135.1). Lineage (NCBI taxonomy): Eukaryota > Metazoa > Chordata > Actinopteri > Sciaenidae > Miichthys > Miichthys miiuy. Next base: position 21,355,318 of record CM071614.1, on the reverse strand, counting down.
TGTGTGGATAAAGCTGTGAGCTGTAATTGTAGGTGTGATTTTGAACCCTGTGCTAGTCCTACATGTTGAAGCTAAGAAGTGGGTAGTAGCACAAACTTCACACACTGCTGTCTAGAAGGCACCGCTGGGATTTGAACCCAGGATCTCCTGTTTACAAGACAGGCGCTTTGACCAGCTAAGCTACAGCGCCTTTACATGAGCTGTGATTACAGGTCTGATTTTGGAACTCACTTCTAGTAATGACCTAGTTGATTGAGAAAACAAACAACAATAGCTTACCCTCTGCTGCCTGTTATCAACTCTGCAAGGCACTGCTGGGATTTAAACCCAGGCTCTCCTGTTTACAAGACAGGCGCTTTGACCAGCTAAGCTACAGCGCCTGCGTGTGGATAAAGCTGTGAGCTGTAATTGTAGGTGTGATTTTGGACCCTGTGCTAGTCTTAGATGTTGACGCTAAGAAGTTAAAGACTGGGTATTCTTAACTGAGTTTAATGGGCTTATTAGTAGCACAAACTTCACACACTGCTGTCTAGAAGGCACCGCTGGGATTTGAACCCAGGATCTCCTGTTTACAAGACAGGCGCTTTGACCAGCTAAGCTACAGCGTGTGGATAAAGCTGTGAGCTGTAATTGTAGGTGTGATTTTGAACCCTGTGCTAGTCCTACATGTTGAAGCTAAGAAGTGGGTAGTAGCACAAACTTCACACACTGCTGTCTAGAAGGCACCGCTGGGATTTGAACCCAGGATCTCCTGTTTACAAGACAGGCGCTTTGACCAGCTAAGCTACAGCGCCTTACATGAGCTGTAATTACAGGTCTGATTTTGGAACTCACTTCTAGTAATGAACTAGTTGATTGAGAAAACAAACAACAATAGCTTACCCTCTGCTGCCTGTTATCAACTCTGCAAGGCACTGCTGGGATTTGAACCCAGGCTCTCCTGTTTACAAGACAGGCGCTTTGACCAGCTAAGCTACAGCGCCTGCGTGTGGATAAAGCTGTGAGCTGTAATTGTAGGTGTGATTTTGGACCCTGTGCTAGTCTTAGATGTTGACGCTAAGAAGTTAAAAACTGGGTACTCTTAACTGAGTTTAATGGGTCCATTGGTAGCACAAACTTCACACACTGCTGTCTAGAAGGCACCGCTGGGATTTGAACCCAGGATCTCCTGTTTACAAGACAGGCGCTTTGACCAGCTAAGCTACAGTGCCTTTACATGAGCTGTAATAAAGCTGTGAGCTGTAATTGTAGGTGTGATTTTGGACCCTGTGCTAGTCTTAGATGTTGACGCTAAGAAGTTAAAGACTGGGTACTCTTAACTGAGTTTAATGGGCTGATTAGTAGCACGAACTTCACACACTGCTGTCTAGAAGGCACCGCTGGGATTTGAACCCAGGATCTCCTGTTTACAAGACAGGCGCTTTCTTACCAGCTAAGCTACAGCGCCTGCGTCATGCTGTGAGGCAATTGTAGGTGTGATTTTGGACCCTGTGCTAGTCTTAGATGTTGACGCTAAGAAGTTACAAGACTGGGTATTCTTAACTGAGTTTAATGGGCTTATTGTAAAACAAACAAACTTACACACACTGCTGTCTAGAAGGCACTGCTGGGATTTGAACCCAGGATCTCCTGTTTACAAGACAGGCGCTTTGACCAGCTAAGCTACAGCGTGTGGATAAAGCTGTGAGCTGTAATTGTAGGTGTGATTTTGAACCCTGTGCTAGTCCTACATGTTGAAGCTAAGAAGTGGGTAGTAGCACAAACTTCACACACTGCTGTCTAGAAGGCACCGCTGGGATTTGAACCCAGGATCTCCTGTTTACAAGACAGGCGCTTTGACCAGCTAAGCTACAGCGCCTTTACATGAGCTGTAATTACAGGTCTGATTTTGGAACTCACTTCTAGTAATGAACTAGTTGATTGAGAAAACAAACAACAATAGCTTACCCTCTGCTGCCTGTTATCAACTCTGCAAGGCACTGCTGGGATTTGAACCCAGGCTCTCCTGTTTACAAGACAGGCGCTTTGACCAGCTAAGCTACAGCGCCTGCGTGTGGATAAAGCTGTGAGCTGTAATTGTAGGTGTGATTTTGGACCCTGTGCTAGTCTTAGATGTTGACGCTAAGAAGTTAAAAACTGGGTACTCTTAACTGAGTTTAATGGGTCCATTGGTAGCACAAACTTCACACACTGCTGTCTAGAAGGCACCGCTGGGATTTGAACCCAGGATCTCCTGTTTACAAGACAGGCGCTTTGACCAGCTAAGCTACAGCGCCTTTACATGAGCTGTAATTACAGGTCTGATTTTGGAACTCACTTCTAGTAATGAACTAGTTGATTGAGAAAACAAACAACAATAGCTTACCCTCTGCTGCCTGTTATCAACTCTGCAAGGCACTGCTGGGATTTGAACCCAGGCTCTCCTGTTTACAAGACAGGCGCTTTGACCAGCTAAGCTACAGCGCCTGCGTGTGGATAAAGCTGTGAGCTGTAATTGTAGGTGTGATTTTGGACCCTGTGCTAGTCTTAGATGTTGACGCTAAGAAGTTAAAGACTGGGTACTCTTAACTGAGTTTAATGGGCTGATTAGTAGCACAAACTTCACACACTGCTGTCTAGAAGGCACCGCTGGGATTTGAACCCAGGATCTCCTGTTTACAAGACAGGCGCTTTGACCAGCTAAGCTACAGCGCCTTTACATGAGCTGTAATTACAGGTCTGATTTTGGAACTCACTTCTAGTAATGACCTAGTTGATTGAGAAAACAAACAACAATAGCTTACCCTCTGCTGCCTGTTATCAACTCTGCAAGGCACTGCTGGGATTTAAACCCAGGATCTCCTGTTTACAAGACAGGCGCTTTGACCAGCTAAGCTACAGCGCCTTTACATGAGCTATAATTACAGGTCTGATTTTGGAACTCACTTCTAGTAATGAACTAGTTGATTGAGAAAACAAACAACAATAGCTTACCCTCTGCTGCCTATTATCAACTCTGTAAGGCACTGCTGGGATTTGAACCCAGGATCTCCTGTTTACAAGACAGGCGCTTTGACCAGCTAAGCTACAGCGCCTGCGTGTGGATAAAGCTGTGAGCTGTAATTGTAGGTGTGATTTTGGACCCTGTGCTAGTCTTAATGTTGAAGCTAAGAAGTTAAAGACTGGGTACTCTTAACTGAGTTTAATGGGCTGATTAGTAGCACGAACTTCACACACTGCTGTCTAGAAGGCACCGCTGGGATTTGAACCCAGGATCTCCTGTTTACAAGACAGGCGCTTTGACCAGCTAAGCTACAGCGCCTTTACATGAGCTGTGATTACAGGTCGGATTTTGGAAATCACTTCTAGTAATGAACTAGTTGATTGAGAAAACAAACAACAACAGCTTACCCTCTGCTGCCTGTTATCAACTCGATAAAGTAAAGCTAAGCTAAAGGCTTTTTCAAAACAACTGTTTTTTTTGGCTTGCTTTTAGCACCAACTTTACACATTACTGTCCACAAAGCACTGCTGGGATTTGAACCCAGGATCTCCTGTTTACAAGACAGGCGCTTTCACCAGCTAAGCTACAGCACCTGCATGTGGACAGATCTGTGAGCTGTAATTGTAGGTGTGATTTTGGACCTCACTTCCAAGGAACTGTGATCAATATAGCCTGAATCTCTAGAAAGGAATTTTCTGTGCTAGTCTGTTGAAACTAAGGAGTTAATAATTGGGTCCTCTAGTTGGGTTGAATGGGCTTATTGGTAGCACAAGCTTTGCACACTACTATCCACAAGGCACTGCTGGGATTTGAACCCAGGCTCTCCTGTTTACAAGACAGGCGCTTTGACCAGCTAAGCTACAGCGCCTGGTGGTAGAAGACTCCTACAACAGTTTTCAAAACCTTTCAGGCGATACCAACAGGCAAAAGTTTCTTGAGCTAACTTCTGTCATGATTTGGTGCTATATAAATACAACTGAACTGAACTGTTTTCATCACTTTTTGTGCATATAACTTAATGCAACACTATGTCCTTGAGGAAAAACTGTCTGAAAGTGTGCGCCATCATCTATGATTGAGGCTACATTGAAGGAAGAGAATTCATGAAGAGAGATTTGGGCTGCAACCATGAGGGGGCTGTGACTACAGACTTTTCACCTCAACTTCAAGCGTAGCCACTCAGCCGAGCTAAGAACACTTTTTGGTTTAAACACTTCATACAAACTGGTTTATTTGAAGCATACTGAGACCTTTAAGTTCCCCCAACCCCTTGGGCCACTGGGCCTCTGCCGAGTAGGCCCATGCGATAATTCATCCATGATTGTCAAGATGAGAAAATCTTTCTCTGCGCCACTCAAGTTTGCCAGAAGAGTTCAGGTAAAAGAGACAGTTTCCACATGAGGTTGAAAGAAAATGCTATGTGAGTGGCATCATAAGTGGGTATAAAAAGGGAATATAAGCATCAGGGATTTCCATACATTTATCATGCCCTTAGTTTCCTCAGTGCAAACACCACCTCTATCTTTGATGTCAGCCATATCAAATTCTGCATGTGTGCTGTGAATTCATTCAGAGCACGTAATTTATTATCAAAGGGGCGACACATTTCAGTCGAGACAGAGGCGTGTCAGGAAAGATGTGAGTTTGAGTGAGACAAAAAAAGGGTACTGCTGGAAATGCAGGCACCACAGAGGAACCTGAGCTCCCAGCATACAGTGCGACAAGCTGGATCACCCCTCTGATCAGTGGGGATGCGATTCTGATAGACTGCAATACCCTTGACGGTGTTCACTGTACCTACTCCACCCACTGGCACAGAAACACAGTAAAAAGTAGCCTACCAAGTTTGAGAAAATGAAAAAACTAAACTAAACCGAAAGTCGCGGATGCATCATTAATCATCCTCAACAAGCTCTCAGTTAACAGCTGGCATGCTGATGGAAAAAGGAAGATTTCAAATGGTCATCAGTAATACACCAACATAGATAGGCTAGGCTGTAGTGGTGGCTCTCAGGAGAGTAACAGTACTGCTTGTATTTTAAGATACAGAAGACTTTTCAGCTTGAAGATCAGTTACTATCATCACATCTGTCCTGCTGTGAAGAGAAGTGGTTAGGTTTATCTCTTATAGTGTAGGTACTGCTGGGATTTGAACCCAGGATCTCCTGTTTACAAGACAGGCGCTTTGACCAACTAAGCTACAGCACCTGCGTATGGCTGAAGCTGTGAGCTGTAATTGGAGGTGTGCTTTTGGACCTCACTGATGTTAGTTGGTACCTGACCACAGAACCAACTATTTCACTATATTTGATGAAACTTGATTATTGACGGAGAGAGAGTTGCCTATCTTGATGTACTGACAGAAATCGGCATGGTGGCAGCATCAACATTACTACCTACAAGGCACTGCTGGGATTTGAACCCAGGATCTCCTGTTTACAAGACAGGCGCTTTGACCAACTAAGCTACAGCGCCTGATGGAAGAACCTTTTAGGTGACTTCAAAAGAAAGACTAAGAAAACTCAGCTGACAACACTGTCACTGATGCTGCTAACAGATGGCTCTTCTTAGCACTACTACAACAGTTTTCAAAACCTTTTAGGTGTAATGAACAGAAAGAATGGCTAAACTTAGCATATGTCTCAGTCTTACCACACTATGAATGGAGAAAGAAATGCATCCTTAGGATATACTATTCCAATCAAAGACCCGTAGGTTGGCATCCAGTTAACTGGAATCTCTAATGTTTGCTGAATGTTCTTCTTGACACCGGACGTGTCTGAACGGTTTAAATACCTGCTCCGGGTCAGGAGACTTGAATTTAAAGCTCTACACAGAGCCTGGGGTAACATCGCTGAAGTGTGGGCAGCAAGATGGCAGAAACATTGCTCTCACTCCTGCATTAAAGAAGGAACTGAAAGGCACTGCTGGGATTTGAACCCAGGATCTCCTGTTTACGAGACAGGCGCTTTGACCAACTAAGCCACAGTGCCGTAAGTCCATTTCCATCTTGAAAGCACTTTAGCTCAGATGGTCATCAGTCTCCTGGTAGTCTAAATACAACACTGAAACTAGATCAACACAAAAGTTTCTACTGGATGTAAATATTGGAAACCAGACATAAACTTGTCTTGGTTCTTGCAGTCTTAGTGTGCTGTTAATCCCAAGGCATTACAAATAATGTGGATATTATATTTACAATATATTGTCCATTTGTCTGGTACATTGTTTGGCATTTGTCCATTGTAGAGAAAAATGTCACAAGCCTCTTCTATCATATCCTTAAGTCATTTTATTCATGAGCTTGGTCGCTAAACTCTTAGTTAACTCTAGCTCAGGTGTTTGTGATAGCAGGTTGTACATCACAACCTCCAGGGACATGTACCGTGAACCCAGAGCTCTGGGTTAGCCAGCTATCTTTAAGGCACTGCTGGGATTTGAACCCAGGATCTCCTGTTTACAAGACAGGCGCTTTGACCAACTAAGCCACAGCACCCAGTGGTAAAAACCACTGCAGCAGTTTTTAAAACCTTTTAGATGACACCAAAAGAAAGACTAGATAAACTTAGCTTAGACTTAGACCTAGACATATACTTTCCTGCATCTTTTAACCACATCACTCTGGTAACCTGTGAGTAGATTAACTTCAGACGATCAGATCAAAACCTGTAAACAGCCCAATCACTGACCAATAAGCTCACTGTAAAAAGAGAGCCAGACTAAACTGAACTTGCTTTGTGGGAACAAGGAAATGTCAGCCCTGGGTAAGGTAACACCTTAGAGACTGATGCATAGCAAAGACACTGGATGAGGATTGTAATGTCACTTGGCCAGTTTTTCAGTCTGTTGGTCTGAAACCACCATTTGAAGCATTGTTGTACACTTTTGTCCAGACTAGACCAATGACAAAAGGCCATTGCATTAATCTAAGTAATGAAAGCCAGACATAAAGCACTGTTTGTTCTTGTTAGCAGCCTGGGCGTGATATAAGCAGGCAGATAAATGGAAGTTATAATAATAGATTTTTCATTAGACTGGTTCATTGTTACCAGTTGTCCATGTTTTGTTCAAGTTAAACGTAACAATATGTACTGAAAACTTTCAAAGGTTACCCAGGTTCCACCTTATATTGACAGTTTGCCATTAAGATGGATTAATGAGCAGCATAAAAGGTCACCTGCTGCTTTTGGAGGAAAACATTTGAAAGTTGCCTATCTTTCTTGTCTCTTATGAAAGTTACTGTAGCAAAAGGTGCTGATTGTTGTGACAAAACATAATCTATCAGCAGTTTTCATCCAAAATGATCAGTATAGTTTTGACCTTGCTCCATCCAACCTTTTTACACTCCCATGTGGTTACGCAGGTTTTTCTCAAGCACTAATGTAACAGTTGTACTTTCACTGGCCCTTCTCTGTTACAGTGTTGCACAGATCTGTTAAAAATAGACTTACCGAAAGTAGACAGTGATAGAAAAAAAAAAATGTGCCAAACATTTTTCTCCCCTCATCTGATCTCATCTCAGTTTCCTTCTGCACTTTTCTTATCTGCTGCAAACCTGCAAAACTCCAGGGTCACACTGCCTCTCTCTCCCTTTGTGTTCACTCACTCTAAATTTACATTTCAGCTTCTTCCATGTCATTTCGAATACATTTGTAACTGTATACTACACTGAAAGGTTAAATAATATATAAAGTAAAAGAGAGAGAAATTATAATTACACAGCAGTGTACTTCTATGTGAATTAAATATATATATATATATATATATATATATATATATATATATATATATATATATATATATATATATATATATTTGCTCATGTGTTTTATTGTACAAAGGTTTTAGATTTAAGAAAAGTAAACCAAAAAATGTCATTTCAAATTTCACAAATGTTAAACAATGTGATTATAATCTAATTAAGTTTTGAGGCGAGCCAGTTTTGTTAATTTCTAAATGGATATATGGACTATATCTACATCTATACCCAGAGAGGGTTGTGCAGACATGGTATGTTATAAAAGTCTGTGATACAGAAATGATATCTAAGAACTTCTAGGATTATAACCTATGTGCACAACTTAATGGTGGAAATATAGGAAAGGTCAATGGATATCAAAGTTATCCTCTTGGGAACAAAAATCTAATTTAACAGTCAATGGTCGACTAAGTGCTGAGTAGCGCAACCCTTTGCTTTGAATTTTGAATTAAAATGAAAAATATGCCAAACTTTGAGGCACAGTGGGTGAAACATGTTCAAAGTCTCGCATTCAAACATTAACACACACACACGCGCACACACACATCTGAATTTACCATCCGTGGCAGATTACAGCCACACTGTAGCTCCGTGAATGCTGGCTGCCAAGCTGCTGCGCCTCTGAGGCACTGAATCCACTGAAAAGAATGTTCTAGTGCTTTGAAAAGAGACCCACATGTCAACCAGGAATAAGTGAGATGTAAAGAAATCTGAAAAGTGTGACACACTGGAGGTTACGCAATCAAGACCCCATGAGGAGCCGAGACTGTAAATGGAGAGATTAGAGTTTTTAAAAAAGAGCTTCAAATGTTCAGTTTTGAAACTGTAACAAAATGTAACAAGCTGCCTCATAAACACGATTGTTTCACACTTCTTATGCTTTCCCAGTAGTTTTCAAGCTTTCAAAGTTATAACATGATTAAATTCATTCTGAACTTTTTCAACAAACATTTATAGGAAACCTCTGGGAAGGTTTTTGTTTACAAAAGCATATTTCAGTCCGTAGTATTCCACTGCTCCCTGTCTTATCTGTAATATGTTATCTTCAACATTATCTTTAGTTATCTGTTTGGATACCGTTAGCTTTAAAAAGGCCTTTAAAGAGAAGAACATGCCCTGTTAATTCCTCCACCTTCTTCTTCTTCTTCTTCTTCTTGACGTTAATTAGCACAATTAGAGCTGTGAAGCCACAAAACAAGAAGCATAATATTGTATAATAAACATTTTATCTTGTAACATCAAAAATGAAAATGGTTTGTTAATTACTGTTTAGTTCAACACATTTTCACCCACAACTCATCACATACAGCAACTTTGGTCAGTCGGTTCTCCTCTAGCAACAAATAATATGTCCAGCACTCATCCAGTTAGACTTTCTAAATAACTTATGAACAGACTGATGCTTTTACAAGGTGTTTATCAGTGAGTAATAACCTGAAAAGGTGAAAAATTTGTATCCTGAGTGTACCAAACTGATCTGGCAGCATTCATTGTTTATCTTTTGATGAGAGATTGAGGGCATGTGATTGGCTAAGGACCAAGGGGTGGCAACTGGTGACTACTGTCATGAAATTATTAGAAGTGTCATTGGGTAATGTTATGACATAATATGTCTTTAAAATCACATATTCATAAATCCTGTTAATATTTTCCCTGTTAATATATAATATCCTGTGTACACTCACACATTTACAATGATATACTCTTAAAAGAGGGATAGGTTGCAGACCTGATGATAATATTGTGAAATTTAGAGTGTACTGTGAGAAGGCGGATTATATAATTGGTCTTGTAAAGATAAGAGTGTGTGGTAAGAATGAAAACACAGGCAGCTTGCAGCTGCTGCTGGGCAGGACCTCCTGTAATGAGGATAAAAACATTTTTACCGCGCCTGTTGTTTATGCTCTCCTGACGGAGGCCATGTGGCGGGCATCCTTCCCGGGGTCAAAGGCCAGGGCTTCTCCTTATGAGTCAGAGTTGTGAAGAAGTGGAGAGTCCAAGTGGGGCTGGGATAAGCTGCCAAGGGTGATACAGCGCTGCCAAACAGGAACTCAATCATTGCAGTACAGAGAAACCTGACGCAAATTGTGTAGGTCACATAGACACTGTGCCAGCTCTCTGATTATTTGTAGTCCCCTGGAGACCGGACCAGGATCAAAGTCCAAGTGCCAACACGGGAACATCCACAGTGAGATAAGATATGGCCCCTAAAGTTCACTACACTCACATAGTAACATGTTTGATCTGTAAACACTGATGTAGAAGAGAGAAAGTCAGAAAAATGACTCAGCAATGTCAGTAACACAGAAGTATGCCCTAGAGATGAGAGAGTACAACATTATCTGTGACTTTATCTGTTCTAAGAATGGGCAGGGCATAAACTAGAAACCACAAACTGCGACTTACCAGAAACCGTTGAAGCCTGAAACTCATATAGGTTGATCAGAAGTTGCTTTATTTATTAGAAAACTATTTACAGAAGAGCCTCAGAATTGAGATTCAAAGCAATGTTTCCTGAGAACTATTTACAAGAAACATTAAAAACATTTTACTCTGATGATATGTACTCTAAAGTTTGTTACCATCAAGTAACATAATTTACTAATTTTTCACTAACATTAAACCAGATCTGCAGTCCACACTGCAAAATATTGACACAAAGAGGTTTCTTTTGGTTTGCGTCCGATGGTTTGAGAAATAGAAATAGAGAGCTAGCATTGGTCGATAGACATGGACAATGAATGAGAGTGAGGGAGCGACAGTGTGGAGGAATCGGAGAAAAAAAAGTTATTTTCTGATTGTGTCAGAACAATTACACCGCCGCACAACTGTGGTGATTCGCCACAACGCCTGATTTGAATGTGGACTAAAACCCCTGAATGTACTGGCATGAGCTCATGAATCCAACTTTACATTTGTGAGACAAATATGTCGTGTTACTTCCTCGTAATATCAGTTTAAGGTTATAACCTAAGACAGATTTGTTGTAGAGTTAAGATTTACAGCAAAGCAGCAGACAGCAAGCTTTCATTGCATTTCTAATGTCTGATCAACATTCATTTATATCTAGCATTAATTTATATTTACATTTAAATAAAAACTGTATATCAGCTGATTAAGATGGAGAAAAAGTGGACACAGTACATCAACAAACAGAGAACTGAGAAATGACTCTGATGTTTTAGCTTGTCCTTTTAGGGACATGGAGACACCTCTTGTGTTCTGTATATATATCTGTCTGTGTGTGTGTGTGTGTGTGTGTGTAGACATAACGGCCCGCAAGACAAATAATTACATAATCTGGTGTGCAGAGAATGTCTGTGCCCAGAGGTAGCAGACAGAAGATTGTGATTACTGTTTTACTTGTTGGACCACTGCCAGAGTGAGAAGTGTGAAAGTGTGAAAGTGTGAAAGTGTGTGTGTGTGCATGTGTGCGTATGAATGCAAACACAAAAGAGAGCAAACATTAGCTAGATAACCTTATCACCCTATCATACCCACACCTCCCACACTCATGGTGTGTGTACTCAGTATAGCCTCTTAGTTCGTTTGAGGCAGTTTGATTAAACACAGCTCAGATTAGGACTATCATGTAAAGCTCATGCACTACTTTTGTGTTTCTCGCTGCAGCATTTATTCCCTGACAAACCTACACTGTATCTTTACTGTCAGATTGAACTTCACGACTCGCATTCGCCTCGCTTTATCTCTTTTTTTTTTTTGCTATGGCACACATAGGAGCTGCTCTTACAAACAGAGGATATGACAAGGTGTTGTTTGTAAGTCTGCTCTTCGTCAGCTGACGGTCAATTTTGATGGAACCTAGGCTATTTAAAAAAACAGGGTTTGTTCTGTGTCGACCAACCATCACTGGAGCGAATAGAGTCAAGTTGAGTGTCTTCTTAAATATATTTATTATATATTATATATATCATTTTGCATTTGAGAGACTGACTGATTCACTCAACAACATCTCTTCTATCTTTTAATGTTTTATTACCAGCCGACAGAGATTCAAGGAATCAAGGTTATTTTTTTAGTTATTTTACAACACAGGGGTGCACAGTGAAATATAAGCAACCCTCAGGCTACACGCAACACAAGACAACGGCCTCATATGCTATCTATGCTTGCTTGAAGTGGGAGTCATTGTTTCACAAAGGAAAATGCCTAAGTAACATGCACGTAGCATTTAGTAGGTGGTGTTGCTGATTGCAACCCCACGTATCACCCTGTACTTTTCAGCAAACATTTCAACCAATGTTGGGGCTTTTCCGCCGTTTGTTATAACAATAGTCATTCAGTAAAGGTTTGGCAAATATTGGTTATTGTGGTAAGTTTTAATATTAGAATCAGGCTTTCAAGACCTCACACAGTTAAATACAGGATTTCCTTCAAACATATATGAATAATATCATTTCTTTAACAGTGAATATGATGTTTGTCTTCACTGTTTGGATTTTCCAACCACACATTAAGATACAACTAGGACACATTTTGTTTTAATCATGTGAAATTCCGAACGACAAAGTCATTTTGAGGTCCTTATTACTCAAGAAACCAAGTGAGTCTGCATTCCTTCACTGCGTGCTTCGAAGCTTCTGTCGCAGTTTATTTCTCACGGATGTAATACCCAAACCATGTAGTGTGGTGCTACTGGAGCACGCCAGAACGACGCTCTGCCACGTTTTTGTCCAAGTGAGGAAATAGAAATATTTGCAGTTTGTATAATCCAGTTAAAAATTCATGTATTTTTTTTTTTTGAGTGCTTAATCCAATCATCATTCCATTCATCATCTTATAAGAAAGACAGCCAATAAATACAAAAGAGCACAGCATATTCCATAGGATCTGACATTAACGAGTAAAGATGAAAAGGCGGCAGAGCATCCTTTCATTCATCACTCACTCTTCACACTGCATCCACAGTGTCTGCAATAAAATCAAACCTTGCTTAGTGGCATTTTCATTAGATGAGCTTGACCTCTGCATGAACTGCGACTTCTCCTCAGAATGGATTTTGAACGTGGCTTCATTTGCTCGGCACAAGTGAGTAAAATGAAATCCTTCCTTGTGCTCATGAGCCTATAGAGTATGGCTTATTACAACCTACTAAATCCATAGCAACATATAGCTAAGTTATACTATTTAGCTATATGTTTGTTATTCTATCATGCCACATATACACAGGGTCAAGCATGTGTCTTGAGGTCACAGCAGGGATAATGTTAAATCTGAGGTTGTTGTGGAGAAACTGACTTCTCTCCCTGAGCTACAGAGCATCTGTATGTTTGTGTTTAATAAAGCAGTCCCTATTCTGCTCATTAATATGGTAACCAAGGTCAGAGGATAGGACTGTCTGACTCCCTAGACACAACAGATACATAGACGACAATGTTGGACCACTAAGAATAAACATATTTCCTTGTTTGTAGACTAATGGAGTACTTGTGTCGCTATTATGAGGGCATACAGACGAGACAGAGAGGGCAGCTTCTTCAGAACTGAGGCATAATAATGTCACGACAAGTGTATCGATAAATCCTTCAGTCTCCTTGGCCAAGTCCAAAAATGTATCTTTGAATTGGATTGTGTGTTTTGTCTCTGTCCGGTAAATGTGTTAACATTGAACATGTACGGACGGGAGAGAGAGAGAGAGTCTGTAACCATAGCTGCACAAAAGAGTACAAAAAAGAACAATTACACTAAATGTCAAACACAAAGTGAGGATTATTACGCTTCTGAGAAAAGGAGCAGTGATGATCCATCGCACGGAAAAGGCCACCTATTTCATGAGTAAGACGACTGTTTAAACTGTCATTTGGTAACTATCGATAATGAGATACGTCAGGATCTGTCTGGTTCTCCTCCTTGACTGATTCATTAGTGATTAATAAGAGCAACATAGTGCAATGGGGTGTAAACATTAAGCCTTTGACAACAAGATTTGACAACTGTTTTTCCATGAAAATCTGATAAAAATCAGTTTCCAAACATATCTCTCTCTGCACTTGTGTACCTCTAACGTAATCTTTTTCAGTGTAAGACTCACCCCTCTCCTCATGCTCCCAAAAGTCTGCTTCGAGTTGTCCACAACATTTCCACACTAAAAGGCAGTTAGAATCTTTGGTATGATGCTTCCTGAAATCTTTACATTGTTTCAGCAGACTACTAGTTCGTGCAGCGTTTCCATTAAATATGCCAACGGCACCACAAAACTCACAACTCATATATGAATGCGACGTTTGTGAGACTGTAAGGCGAACACATTCCTGGGGGGGAAACCTTGGACCCCATACAGTTTTTTGTGGCAGTTTGCACTGATTGGAAATCATCAGACGTGAATTGTGGCACTTTGAGCTGCAGTTGTATGGGCCATGTGTTTAGCACAGTTAGGGTGGCCCTGAAAACATATCTATGGAAGTGTTGCAAGGGAATGTTGAGTGGGTGGATGGTGTTCGGCTGTGGCTTTTTTTGGGGGAGGACAGAATGTGTTTATGCTCTCAGTAAGTGGGGAAGTTTTATAGCTCTATTTAATCAAATTGTTCTATGGTTTGACTGATTTAGATTAGTGAATAAAGCTTCATTGTGCACTCTGTATTACTGTTCACATATGCTGAGCTGAAAAGCACTCTTGAAGAAAGGACACATTTGATTTTTTTTGTGTGTGTGTGTGGTGTGTGTTGTAATCCCTTGATTTAGTGTCTCTGGTTGACTGAAGCGCCGACCAGAATCAGGTTATTCTCCACCCCTCAGCAAAAGAAGATGACACGTCTGTATGATGCCTCACTGTCTGTCCTTGGCCCTGTTGTTGGCTTCGGCCCACACATCTCACTTTGGCTCTGCTAAGTGGATAATTCATTCAATATACACATCTGAGCAGTGATTGGCAGCCAAAAGGGAGCAACATTTACTCTAAAGGAAGCGGTGTCGCAATACTCAAATTACAATCCATTCTGCAGTGATCGTCTTCAGCTGCGGTCGTGTAAAAACACTGACAAGTGTTTTGTCTTTTATTAAAATGGAAAAGAATTATTAACTATAGAAAGCTTAAAAATGAGGCTGGTGTTACTTTATGTTCATCAAATCAATCAAATGGATCCCAAGCGCAATAGTCCCTAATAAAGACATAAATCTTGACAAATGAGTCACAAATACAGTTGAATTAAAAAACAAAATAAAACAAAGAGTGATTGGAAAATGGAGCTTGAGATGGATGGGTTGGTGTACCGAACTGTTGTGGTGAAGAGGGAGCTGAGCCAGAAGGCAAAACTCTCCATTTTCCAGTTCATCACTTTGGGTAGTGACCAAAAGAAAAGAATGAGATCGTGGATACAAGTGGCCGAAATGAGCTTCCTCCACCGGGTGACCAGGTTCAGCCTTAGAGGTAGGATGAGGAGGTCAGACATCCGGAGGGAGCTCGGAGTAGAGCCGCTACTCCTTGGTGTTGAAAGGAAAGAACCCTCCGGATGGACTACATAGCCCATCTAGCCTGGGAGTGCCTCGGGATCCCCAGGAGGAGCTGGAATGTGTTGCTGGGGAGAGAGATGTCTGGAATACCTTGCTAAACCTGCTGCCACCGTGACCTGACCCCGGATAAGTGGAAGAAAATGGATGAACTGATGAGAATTATTGATGTTTTTTTATTTTCTCTCCTTGGCTTAGAACAAAACTGCAGCACAATCCATCTAAAATATCAAAATAATATTAAATTTCATACAAATTTGAATCGAAAGTACAAGCTGTTGGTTAAAACCAGGTTTAATCGATGTATCCATGAACTCATCCCTTGAAGGTAATTCTCCTTTTAACATGATGTAAACTCTGGATCGGATTCTTGTTTGTTTACTGGATATTTGTCACATAACAGCAATGCCAAACATCTTCCACCAGAGACCTAAGACCCGCAGCCTGCCCTCTGACCCGGCCTCAGTCCCAGCAGGTCACAGTAACCAACTGTAATAATGTCAGTAGTTCACTGCTGTGATGAGAAAATATCCCAGTTTAGGGACATAAACACAGCTGCCTTTGGTTTATAGTTTACATAGTTTCGGTGGCCATTTAGACCATAATCAGATTAATCTGAGTGAGGGTTTGAGTTTAGCCGCAAACCAGAGAACTGCTTTCACTTGGTTTGGAAGTTTGAGGGAAACTTTGGCATGATGTGCATACAGAGATATTGGTCTAGGTTTTAATATATCTGGCTCTGAGATATCTGCATCCACCCTAAAAGAGTGGAGTTAAATAGAATTCTGATTGTGGGATTTAAAAACATTTAAAAAATTAAACATTTCTTTCCGGTGTCATCTGCAGAATGTACCGTCAGGAGTTTTTATGATTATTTCTTTCATAGAAGGTGAATCCAAATGACAACAGTTGACCGCCTGAGTCAGATATCTCAAAGCGAGGACATTTAAAAAACAGTTAAAAAGTGTAATTCTACACCCTTTATTAAAATCATCCAACATGATACCAGGATCTAATGGTAACTGACCCTAAAGTACGTTCAGTGAGCTGCCCCAGACATATATCAAGTTGCTGCAGTGCGATCATTTACTGACATAAAAGTCGTTTTATTTTTATACCGTATATATTTTTTAATTGGTTGCTGGAAAGATGATTGTATGATTCATGTATAGACTTCTCAGTTTATGTGTCACACATCCAAACAATAGCTGGTCTCATTACAGATGTAATGTCATTATTATGATTATGTAAATGTCTTCATATGATGATTTATTTTTCAATAAATCAATACAGTTCAGAGACAAAATCTTTTTTTCTGTATAATTTAAGTGAACAGATGCTTTAAGCCTACACAGTATGAGTTTAAAATATTATTCCATATTTGATTAAGTTGGCGCCAAAGATAATGTTAATTTTTTTCAGATTTACTGTTGCAACATTATGAGAAAAGTAAATGAAAAGTACGGAGCATAACATAAATTGAGACAGAGCTCTGAAGTTCATCATCTCTGGCTTTTGGCCGATTCAGACCGAGCGCACTATGACTTCTTTTTTGCTGCTGCATGGAGCAACGTGGGGACGCCACAAGCATGGCACAAATCACATTATGTCTGAATGGGCCATCATTTATCATATGTGTTTATTAAGAGGAGGATCAGTTGTTCCTGCAGATTACTTGATGCCGCTCAGATTCTTTCATACTTCCCTCAAAGAGCAGAGTCAAATCTAATCGTATAATTTGCTGTAAATCGTCAAATCCTTCACATAAGTGTCTCTGACATGTTCTTCTGATAAGCTGAGTGTGTCTGAAATCCTTCTCCACACACTCTCTCTCTCACACACATACACACACAAAAAGATAAAGCCAGCAGACTATTGAATGCAATAGTTACAGAAAACACAACATCGCTTTCAGGATCAGACATTGCCTCGGGGCACTAAAGAAGAATTTCATATGAGTTTATTATGAAGTTTTGAATTTGACTTTGCTGCAGAAACAACTGCTTAGAAGTTCTCTCAGTCTCCCTTAGATGTAACATATTGTCTCTTGGCTGTTTTTTTTTTTTTAACTCACCCCCTCCTGTTGCATCTCGCTATCCCATCCAGATCTCTATTCACTCCACGGCGGATGTGCTAACCACAGGCAACAGCCTGAGATCTTCAAAGTGATGACAGCTCCTCTCATCATGTCTAGAAGTGTGGGATGAAGCTCACTGAGGAGGCAAGACTTCAAATCTAAGTGAAATAAGTCAAGTTAAGGGTGACCCAAAAAGTTTTAGATTGATTTTAGGCTTGTAACTAAGTATAACAGGAAATGTTTGTGTGCGAGCAGAGATGGATGGCAAAGGAACACAAGTGTCGGCATGAGCAGGATTTGACCTTCAAAGTACTGCAAAAGCTCAGGGTAATCACACATGGTTTATTTATACAATGTCACTTCAGATATTCAAACTAGTTTCATTGTTGCACTCATTTTTATACATTCAGCTAACCCTCTTACCCACTTACATGCTGTAATACTGCCCGGATTATATCTTTCATCGACACAACAGGTTTTTAACGTACATAACAAAGTCGAGTTGCAAAATATTGAGTGAGAACATATTTCCTTTTATTTTACATCAACTAAAGTATGAAGAATGTTTTTTTTTATGGTCATGTTAGCAACTTAAGATTGGGAAAGATCAGTCGTGGTTAAATCCTAAAAAATGTCAATGGTGACCTGATTTTGTCACTTTTTTTTGGCCAATGCCCTTGGTGATGCTCACTCACCTGTCCAGTGTGTAGCCCACCACTCATCCAATGTCAGATGGGATTGGTTTTATCCCCCTGCAACCCAGATAAGCAGTTATAGAGAGAATACAATAGAAACTTTATTGATCCCTCAAGGGGAAATTCTTTTTTCCATTTACATGCATCGGCCCGAGATACAACCACACACACACAAAGGGATCATAGACATGCAAATGTGGAGAGAGGTGGAGTGATGGGCAGCCACACATAGCAGCGTCCTGGGAGCAGTTAGGGTTTGATACTTTGTTCAAGGGAGGAGGTGAACTGGCACCTCTCCATCTATCACTCTGCAAAGCTTCGTCCATGCTGGATTTGAACCGGCAACCCTCCGGTTCCCTAGCTTAATGCCTACAGACTGAGCTACTGCCGACTCAAAACACTGTTCCCCTGACCGGGAATCGAACACACGCCACAGGAGTGAGACAGACGGATATAATGAGTTAGGAAACTGGTATTCTTTCATTCAGCTTTGACCTTATGTGCTTACAGTTGAGGCAACCAAGGTCATAGCTACAAGTATGATGTCCACACACACAGCATGTCTTTACTGTACACCATGTGCAGTCATTGCAAGTGTTCAAAGAGACTGCATGCATAATTTCTTGGAATAAATCACCGCCACATTAACTTTAAGAAGTAAAAACATCAAAACAAAGACCTTCAGATTCAGAACAGCTGATGCTACCCTCATCACTACAGAGAACAGTGATCGACTCCATCAGGGTCTGTCAGTTATGTGACAGAAACAATGTGCCCAAAATGCCAAACAGCATATTCTATCAGAGGAGAACATGAAGCATGTAAACACATCTGACCTACTTGTAGTGTCTCTCTTGGGGAAGTGCTGTTGGGGGGTATGGGTGAGGAGGGGGAGTTAAGCAGCAGTATAGTCACTCCTCTCCTGGTGAGCAACAGCTGAACGGAGATAAATCTCTGTCTGCTTTAACCGTCAGAGCAGGTGGAGGAGCACACAGTGGGGCGCACAGCTTTCCTTCTAAACACCTGACATAAGATCTCCCACTGTGTCCTCCCTCCTGAGAGCCACCACCACCACTACCAGCAGCAGCACCACCACCACCCTGAGATCTGCCCTAAACTACAGCCTGTACTATCTGACAACACCAGACAACAGAGAAATCTTATCGCTGACTTATTTCTGTGCAGTGATCATTCCCAGGGCGCACGAAAAAATTGCGATTGTTTGTGGATGATGTCATGCTTAGAAACATTAGAAACATCTGCCATCTGCAAAACATCAGTCCAAACAACCCCAACATGAACGATACCATCTTAGCTGTGATGCATGAGCACAGTCTCGATAAACAAACAAAGTGGCATCTTAATTTTAACCCAAGAAAATAACACAATTATGGATGAAATAATGAAATACAGCTGGAAAAAAGGTTCTAATCTCAAACACTCCAAGACGTTCAAACATTTTGTCTGTAATCTTTGACAAAACAATCTATGAATGTAATTCTTACCTGAAAAGGTTCACAGGTGCATATTATGCCAACTCAGTCTCACACCAGTGTGTTATTGACCTACTGACCCACTAGCGTACCATGTCAGTGTCACTTTTGACTCAACTAGATGTGAAAACCACACATGTGTATGAAGGCAGTACGGAGCTGGGAGCAACAGACAAGCGTAGTATGAAGAGCAACAAAGTCAGCATATGGACATAGGCTGGGGTGGTTGGATGGGTCAAACAAACACAGGACTTTCACCTAGGAAACCTGTTGTTGGTGTTTTTGGAAACCAAAAATTACCATTGACTTTTTTTAAATTTTATTTTACTTTTCCTAAACCTAACCAAGTAGCTTGTTGGTGCCTAAATCCAACCAAACTGCAACCTCAGCAAGCTTTATTTTGAAAGGACGTTCTACATGTGTTGAAAATGTGACACAGCCACCGTGGATCAACTGGTCTACACGATTTGGCTTGATACCAGCTTGATTGTGTAGATGCAGCCTATTGGCTGCCCCCGATTAAATGAACCTTGATATTTAGATAATGAGACAGTCCGAGTCATGACATGCTGTTTTCAAAATGTCTTGCTGTCTTCTGAGCAGAGACAAAGGGTAATGCTAATGTTTTTCTAGACATTCCAGATGGCCTTTATGTAACCCAAGAATCATTTATCGTCCTCGCCATCCTCTTTTGCTGCACTCTAATCATTGTGCTACAAAATATCTCACTCTTAGATATGACATCATCAAAACAACATACAATGCCCATGATGTATGCCCATATCCTTATCCTGAATCTTTTTTCTTACCTGTTTTACCTTTGATTTAGCAATGCCAAATCAAGTCACAAAACCCTTCTAAGAGAGAAAAAACACCTTCTTCAGCCTCCACATTTGTATTAAAGCTTACACCAGTATTTGTACATCCGTGTTCTCCTGATGTAGTGTTTTGAAATAAAGGTTTATCTACTGCAGGGCTGTATCAATTGAAAATCTTCATGCCAATAAATGATCGTGGTGACCTTAAGGCGAACAGAAAACTAACAAATGGCTAGTGAGAAGGGTCACTAGTGACTAACCCACAGAAAAGTATGACCAATTTTGCTGTTGACATTTTAGCATCTTTCAGCTCATTGTTTTGGTTTTACATTCCATTATTTTATTGTTTTGGGTCGGCCTGACTACTCTCAGTGAAAAGGACCCTGATAAATGTCAGTGTCGACGTCAGTGTTTTGGTTAAAGGTTGCTCTGCTGGCCAAAAGTGGCCAAAAAAAAAAAAAAATATATATATATATATATATATATATATATATATATATATATATATATATATTGTTGTTTTTTATATATAGCTTATATATTTAAACTCCAAGTTCATTCAGAGTAAGGAATTATAATTCTTTGGGCTGCAAGTAATGATTATTTTCATTATTGATTAATTTGCTCGATTAATCTATTAGTTGTGTCTTCCATAAAATGTCAGACAATTGTTAAAAAAAATGTTGATCACAGTCTCCCAAAGCCCAAGGTGACATCCTCACATGTCTTGTTTTGTCCACAACCCGGTGCTGACTGAATCTGTGCTGTCATTGCTATTAATAACACGTGTCTGTCTTGTTGGCGATGTTTCACTGCTGCTGTCAGTGCTCTGCTGCATGTGACCTGTCAACAAGCTGCTGATTAATTCCAGGCATATTTTAACTCCTTTACTGTCCATGATAGATTTAGCACCCACGGGCCATACAGTAATAATACACTGAAGTCATACTATGTCTAACACATATTGCACCAACACCAGCAGGCTCACACTGAGAGTTCTTGAACAGTTTACAGGATACTGTAACATCGTCGGCCTGCCAGACACGAGGCTGAAGGTCAGAGTGAGGTTTGACAGATATCGTGCTGGAGGGAAACTTTTTTTTGATCCCATCTGTTCAAAGATGAAATAATTCCACATTTATTCATCCTTTTATTTATTTCTCTTTTCACATTTTTTGCAGATTTATTATTGATTTATTACTTGGTGGCACTCCTATCAATCTATATTGAATGGCTTTATTGGAGCTACTTCAACAAATGCAGTAAATTTAAACACACACAGTCAGTAAAATGCTGTTAAAACATGTTCAGGCTCACACAGCCTATTTAAAAAAACTCTCTGCAGCTGCATCACAATCCTGCCCACTCAGAAATCTGAACATATAATTTCCAATATTATAGGAATTATGTTCCATCAGTGCAACCGTTCACATCATTAATCATGTGTAGATAGTTTTATCCACCGATCCCCCATGTCTAAAGCGTCATGCTGGTTTCTGAGAACTTACACAGGCATGCAGATGTTTTATTCTGAGCTGAGGGGGACTTGATGTGTTGTAAATTTCAAATGTGTTTAAAGAAATGCAGAAAATGATGACTTTAGATCGTCCTGAGTAACAAACTAATTAATAACCAACCAGGATTTTGATTCTCACAGTAAACCTCTGCTAACTAATGAACTCCGATACACGCCTTTTTACCTCTGTTGCTCTCACAGTATTTGGATTGGGCAGTGTGAGAGCGAGACACTGAAGGTGATTTGTGGTGCATTCAAGAGCAATAAATTATATTTGTTCAGAAACAAGCTTCAGAAACCGTGCGAAACAGCAACAAGCGAAAAACACCCAATAGATTTTTAAGATCGGAGTAGGAACGCTAGATCTGGATTTGATTATAATGTTATCTACAGACGATAAACAATATTTTCTGGATCAGGATCACAGGATCAGGACAGTAAAAGTGCAAAAATAACTCAGATAAGAAGTTCAAGTTCATTCAAATCCAAGTTTATTTTGTCATATTCAACAATATTTTTATTCAACCTCAGTAAAATGTTGTTTTTATGACCTTTAGTTCTAGTTGAGTTTAGTTCTTTTATTTGTTCTGCATCTCTTCATCTTGATCATGATTTATGTAGATATTACATTGTTGCGAAGACCTGCCGACAGAGTATGAGTTCCTAAAAATAAAATAAAAAGAACTTTAGGTTCAGTGTGTTCTCACAGATACTAATTGTAACATTCCCACACAAAATGAATGGCTCTCTCTCTTATGACTGCAAACTTGACTTATATTTGCATCTTCAAAATAACTAGACAGCTGATAATTTAATTATTATGAAAGTGAATAAAAGCACCTCAAGCTGCTGTTGGCCTCCATAGGTAGAAACTGTTAGGGACAGATAAGTTTCCAGGCCAATACTGGCCTAATATATCGGCGCAGTAGCTGAAGGTTTACATTTGAGCTTCTTTTCACACATCAGAGAGAGACCAATCTCATCTTCTACTGCCTGCTGTGTTCCACTAACCACATGCTCTCCTGCAGGCTGCGATTGGAGGCTTTGACCTGATTTATACTCCAGTGATGTCTTCTGCATGACCTTCACAGGAATCCAACACTGGCGTGGAGTGAGTCCTGCCCCCGCTATCATCGCAGACTGGGTGGGTCCTGTAGAGAAGACGGTGTGTCAGCCGACAAAGCCCGAACAAAGTATTTGTTTTGACAGCAGAGGATTTTTTTTCATTCTGCAGAGTTCAGTGCTTCTCCTCACCTCGTCTTAACTTGTGCTGTACCAGCATGTACACTGGCATGCACATGCTGACAATCTCTATCTCTCATTCCCTCTCCAACACGCACACACACACTGCAGTCAGCCCCAAGGCAGTGGTAGTTGGGTGTAGCTGTGCTTGAAACTAGATGGTTGTATAACAAACCTCCCTGGAGGCTGTGTCTAGTTGTGTTGTGTCTAGACCTCATCCAGGCTGAACAGGAAGACAGCTGCTAATACATTATTAAGACATGCTTTGTGGTGTACAGATTACAGCTAAGAAAACAGAAAGTAAACATGTAAGCAGATTTATGATCCTCTTGGGACCATGATTATCCATTTTGTATTTTATTGCATTGTGGCTAGTAGTTGTTCAGACATCTTTTTAAAAAAATGACAGTAAAATAATAAAAAAATTAGATGACTTTTTTGTTTAGGTCTGGAGTAAGATGTCTAAACTATTATGGGCCACATTGCCATGGATAATCATGGTCCCCAGACCTCTTGAGCTTTCCTGATGTGTCACTATCATGCCCCCAAACTGTTGGCCATCAGACTGCCAACATTTTTCATTTTGTCAACGAAAAGTATGACAAAAAAATATTTTCTGACGATCATAAAAATTAAAACCAACACAAGAAAGAACTACGACAAAATAAATTACATGTTTTGTCAACAAATAAATGCCGAACAATGTGAAAAATAGACAAATGAACTAATTAGAAATAAATTAAGCTGCCGGCATCATTCCACTCTTCTTGCTTTACCATGCTTCTTCCCTGTAGCTTCAGCATTTCCAGAGTTTTTGCTGATTTCTACAGCATATTCAACCAGAACTACAACTCACTGGCAGCTCCCCACCTCCCAGAAGTCCTTCTTTATGTGTTCCCGGGTTGCAGACAAGGTTTTTTATTGAGCTGAAGCTCCCATACTCGCACTCTCTGATCCATGTGGACAGTTTATAGTAGAGGTGGATGCCTCAGACTGTCTGTCTGCAGTTGTGTTGGTGTATTTTGGTCTTTCCACAAAAAACAAACAAACATACAAACAAGTACATTCGTGCTCCCCGGATGATAAACCATTTCCATTCTGGCCATTACACAAGCTTTCCTTCAGCACTACTTTCAAAACAAAATGTCACTTTTAAACACATAATAGTAATAGTTCAAGGTAGAAAAGAAGCCTTTAGTAGATCACTGAAAGACAACTCTCCTAATGGTCTTTTTAAGTCTCTCTAACAGAGGAGACAGAGTCAGAGGACAACAGACTCCACCTCTGGACGCTATGTTTATGTTGAATGTGTACAGTATGTGTGTCGCCAGAGTAGGGTTGACCCATATAACTCAGCTTTGAACAATACTGTTTGTCTTTAATGGTGTGAAACACATAAAACCACAAAATAACTAAATCTCTCCGGCAGCACCAACATGTAAGATAATGGACATAATGATTTAGGACTTAACTGTAACTGAGTACAATAAAATATACAAGTACGACCACAAACACTGTGTAATGTTATCCCTGCGTCTCTGTAAAGAACAAGGATAACATTGCAGTGTGTTTCCTCCAGACTGATTGGTTTCCTGTCTTTGCGACAGCCTCTTTCCTTTCATTCAAACTCTTTTACTTTTGGTGAACAGCCAGGCCATTATGTTCCAGCGTCCATCCGGTCAGCTCCTCTCACACCAGCTGTGGGAGGCTCAAAACAAACACACCGAACTTAAAGTCAGAAAATGATGGCAGGCAATAATAATGATACAACAGTCATGTGGTGTTCTTTAGGAGGGCCGACTTAATTTCAAGACATGCCTTTGACATTCACAAGAGATGTTATTGACATAGTGTGTTTAAATGAGGTTAGAGCAAAGGTCTGCAGTATATATCAGCTGCAGTATGATTGTAGAATAGCAAAAATGAATGTCTAAAAATGTCTTCATGCCACTCCCTGATCATTGAAACAGATCCTAGCAGAGCAGGTCATCCACTAATCAAAGTGTTGGTGGTTTGATCATTGACTCCACATATCGAAGGGTCCTTGAGCAAGACACTGAATGCCAAGTTCCTCCTAATGCACATGCCAGAGCTTTACAACTCTGTGACCATTGCTGTGTTAGTGTGTGTGAAGTGGTGAATGGGGAGCCAATCACATTACTTTTCAGTGCAGTCCATTTACCACTTCTTGGTAATACATCAGATAGTTGTAAAGACATTTAATTCAGGACCGTGGTGGTGCTACAGAAAAAGTGAGGACATAATGCCAAATCATAACAGAACAGAGCAGGTCTAGATCGTACTCCCTTGGCAGTCACTTGGCAACAGTGGCAAGGAAAATCTTTCTTTAAGAGGCAGAAACCTTGAGCAGAACCCGGCTCATGGTGGACGGCTATTGTGCGACCAGTTCAGTTTAAAGAGGGAGAGAGACAAGGATGCACAACAGCAATAATAATAAAAATATGTCAGATTTTTAGGCAGCATTGTTGTTTTTAGTGCCCAATCATTTAATTTTTTTTTCTCACCTCTGGGAACATTGAATATCTGAAGTTTCATGGAAAGACATCAAACAGTTCAAGTTTAAACGGTTAATATTCCACTGAAAACCAAAACTGGCAACCTCATGGTCAGATTAGGATCATCCCCTGGTGACCATGAACTCCATGGAAATCCATCCAATATTTCTAAAGATATGAAAATATCTCAAAGAATTCACAAACAACAAACAAGTTTTGTTTATCCAGATTGTTCACACACATGAAACATCCTGTATGATTTGAGTACACATCTCCTGTAAGTTTCTTCCTTCTATTAATAAGGACAGTTTATATTCACCACTCTGTTTGATCTACTAAAGGATGGCACAGTTAAAGATTGGAGATAATAGGCCGTCACCTCATTTCTTAATTTGTATGTCATTGTCTCTTCTGCCTCAGAGAGGACGTGCTGATTGCCAATGAGCCCCCCATGTATTTCAATGATAGCATTAGTGAGAAGATTAAATCACATTATAGTCACTTATTAGATTGGAAGCAGTCCAGGAAACTTCAGTGTCTCTTCACTGAAACAAAATTATACTTAAAGGAAAGTACTGATTTAATCGTAGATGTGAGAAATCTACACGGGGAAGGTTTTACATGTCAAACTGTCATCAAAATATCATGATTTCTCAAAGGGTTTCCAAAGAGCTTGTGCAGAACCATATATGTACCCCGTCAAAGGAGAAGAAACTGCAGTGTAAGCTCTTGACAGGATAAAAGGAATGCTAACTTATTGTCTCGACACAATGCTTTACAGAAGTACCACTGAGTTAGCAGAAAGCTCTGAAGTATTTTTTAATACATTATTGACATCCAGAGCTTACAATGGCAAAAGGCAAAACTAAAAGCCATTCAGCCTGGCCTGCCTGGTTGTCAGAAAATGGTTATCAGAACAAAACAGCCAAGTTAGTCTCAGCATGTTTCCTTAAAATGAAAAGTTTAACAGCTTCTTTTGTATTGCTATATATTGTTGCTGTCCTAGATTTTTTTTTTAAACATCAAATAAGGAAATTCGCATGTAACCAGAGTGAAATAAATCGACCAATAAATGAGTGTCCCATGCAGAAAAGGATTATTCACCCCTCAAACTGATAGACGCAGGGCCCGATCATGTCTGTGGTCAGTCTGTTCATGACTTCAGTCCACAGCTGAGGTACATTTAAAACCTACTAGTTAGATTTTGGAATACATAATCATGTTAAGACCAGAAAAGAGTCTGCTAACTTGACAGGGACAACCAGAGGAATCCCAGTAGGACTATAGAAAAGGTTCCAAGTAAAACCCAGAACAGCTCCTCTATAAATATCACCAAGAAATAGAAGTAGCACCCCCACACATACACAGACACACACGTCTCGTTTCTATTTCAACACGCCTCAGACTAGACAAGGAAATTCATCTAGTGTGCAGACATCTACACATCTTTAATATTTGTTCTAGGGGGCTGTTTTAGGTCACACTCCATGATATGAAACTCTCACAAAAAAATAAAAACATTAATTATGAGCCAAGAGAGATGATTTCAGTACGTTAAAATAACCTCTTGTGTAGCACACAGTCGAAGCGCTGTAAGCAAATCAACATTTTGAGACATACAGCATTTGCTTGCTTTATGAGAGTGAGATGAGAAGATGGATACCACTCTCAAATGTAGGCTTTCATTATGAAGCTGGGAGTCAGGATCTAGTTTAGACTGGAAGCCGGTGGAAACAGCTAACCTGGATCTGTCCAAACTAAAGCTCAGTGATAACATGTTCTGTCTTGTTTGTTAAAAAAACACTGCTTGAACTGTTGGAACTCCTTTGCGTGTATTTTTGAACATTTGACAGAGCCTCGTGCTTTCAGTGCTCATGCTAAGCTAGCAAGACGCAGACATGTATCTGATATCCATCTTCTCACCTCCTCTCAGAAAGAAAGCAAGTAAGCTTATTTCTCAAAATATTCAAATTTAAGGACTGTATTATGCAGAAATAGTGCAAAACAAATGTCTGCAACATGTACATTTAATAATTTGACCTGAAATTGGCAATTTTAAAAAGCTTAGTCTGACATTATGGGAAATGTGGGGGAAAGAGAGAAGATTGATGCCATTCTCCGTAGCATAAAGACTGGCAAAAGAGGGAAACAGCTAGCCTGACTCTGTTCAATGGCAACAAAATCCAAATAGCAACACCTCTAAAGCTAAGTTAAACTAACTAGCTGCTTGCCGTCGCTTCATATTTAGCAGACACAGAGTTAAATGAGAGGATTCTGTTTCCCAGAATGTCCAAGTGATCCTTAAACTGTGTCCAAAATGGAAATAATTCATCCTATGGGAGCTTCATGTTTCCAATAAATGTTATG
The DNA here is from genome assembly GCA_036365135.1 of Miichthys miiuy. Lineage (NCBI taxonomy): Eukaryota > Metazoa > Chordata > Actinopteri > Sciaenidae > Miichthys > Miichthys miiuy. The sequence goes on along the minus strand of CM071614.1, from coordinate 21,327,385 downwards.
GCAGCCTGCCCATTTGAATTCTTGAACATTCTTGATTTTGGGATCTGTACCAAAATAATTTACTTTTTGTGAGCTTTTCAAACACATCTCATTAGCGTATGGCATAGTATTCCCCGTGGAGTCTGGGTGGTAATAATAAAAAGTACATTTCCGGAGTATGAAGTTAATTTTGACTGCATGTGTCTCAGGGAGGAGAAGTGTAGATCAGATGCAAGCCCAAAGAGAGCTGAAGAGATCTGTCACAAGCCAGAGGGTTCAACTGCTACACTGGCTCTCATTTCAGCTAGGACTACACACTCACACCCATGCACACACACACACACACACACACTCAGTACACTCACGACTCAGGACAGAATGCCATGGGCCAGTGAGTAAAAATAACTCTGTTTTTGCATCTGTGAACATGTGTTGTGGCAGTATTTTCAGCTTATTATATTGGGGCTTTTGTATGCATTCTTTGAAGAACTCGTAAGAGGATTTGCCCTTCTCAGGTGGGGCTCTTGATGTTGTAATATTGAGTAAATACGGGTTGTAATCTTCTGCTGCACGGAGGAATGTTCTGTGGCTTTTTTTTTTTCCACAGGCATCACCCTCATCAGAAACATCAGCCAGTCAGTCAGGAGAGACATTCCATCAAAAATGCAAATTAGAAAAACAAGCAGGATTTATTGCTGAGGCTAGATGTGGCAATTATGTAATTATCCAGTGGGTGGTAAGGAGAGAAGTTGTTTGGTGATCCAAGTAAAGGAACACTTTATACTCTGTATAAGACACTTTGACTGAGTCTGTTAGAAAAACACAGTTTCATATGTAACTAATAATGGTGCCAAATCTTCATAAGCTCATTGTAAACACATGAGTCACACAAATATAAAACACCAGACAGTACACACATCGAACCAGCAAATGACATGTGATGAAAGGCAAACTGACATAAATTCTAATATCTTATAAATTTTATCCTTAACAAATATTAGGCTAGTGAATGTTACAAATCAGTCCTACGATAGATACGTGATGTAACTGGAGTATGTTAGTTCAAGTTTCGCTTTTGGTTTCACACAGTCCTGTGTTAGTTTCCACCCAATGGATGGATGGCATGGGCGCCTACAGTACCTACAGTGCCATATTTTGAAGTGTACCTGACAAACCAGCAGTACTTGATGAGGGGAGTGGGAGTGAGAACGGGCTGACAGTGCATATACTTTTGCTCTCACTGGAGATGCCATTGCACCCGTGCACATGTAGTTTGCGTTACGGACTGCGATTTACCCAGAATAAATACACTGTATGCAATCAGGAATACCTGACAATGGCAATGACCATCAACTAGTGACTAGAGAATTTTGTAAGCTCATTCCGATATAGGCTAGTAAGAAAGTGAAAATATTATGTAATAATAGGCAGATTAAGCCTAAAAATAATTAGTTTTGTCTTTTAATTTGAAAGTCTGGCCCCTACAGTGTCTGCGCAGAAATGTTCTGTCGCTTGGACAAATGTATAGTTGATGACCTCTGCCTTAGAGTCATGAGAATGTCACTGTAAAGATGTCACACACACTTCAGAAGAAGGGTGGATATGTTCTTATCACTGGTCACAGTGGGCTGCTATCTGTTTCCTGTAGGGGCATGGAGAGCCCAGTTAAACTCAGGACTTTAGGAGCAGGAGATCCTCTGAATGATTGAATGAACGGCTCTTTAAACCAGGTTCACAATGTTTCTTTGCAACTTTGAGGCCAAAATTACGTTTTGAAGTCAATCTCAGTCCAAAGACACATTTTGTCGTGGTTCTTTTTAGATTTTGAGAAGAGTATACCAAATAAACTACGGCTTCTGAATCCACACTATCCTTTTTGCAGAATCTGTGTTTGCTTATTTTCTGTCTGGGTTTAATTATCCAGCAGAATTTCCACTGAACATTAACTACTCTAAAATCTTGCCTGATGTTGGCACTAGTTTAAATTTTGTTCTGTTGACTCATAATTGAATTGTGTAATATGTGTACTCATGGGGACGAACCCACTACTACTTCCTACTATCATGCTGCTCGTGAAGGAGATCATTAATTTGACACAAAATATTGTTTTTAAAATGATTTTTATTGATTTTAAAGAAATCGTCAGCGGAGCAGAGGCGGGCTCAATGACACCTGAGTGCTCAAACAAGCCACCTGAAACGGTACCTGTCAATCAAAGTAATTATGCATAACTTTAAGCGTTAATATAATTTGCACAGGTGAGTTAAACAAACATTCAGACTCAGGACAGTTGTCAAAACATGTTTATTTCCACACAGCTGACCTATGATACACTTATCACACTTATTTCTTCAAATAGATTAGATAGAGATATGGAGACAAGGGAGTAAATCAATAACCTGCAATGAGTCAGAGTGATGTGTAATACACGTGTAATACACTCCTTGTAAGCAGCACATGACTGAGATGTAACATCAGTCAGCGTTAACTCGTAAACCCACGCTTCTGCTGCTGTAGGCTTGCAGGTTCAAGTGAATACAATTGGTAAAAGAAAAACAAACCTTGAGTTTGTTGGTCAAAATAGAATCATTCTCTAAAGTCTGTCTTTAAAGAAGTTGTATTGTACTTTGAACTAACAGCTATCCTCCTTGTGTCCTCCTCCCTCTTTCCGAAGGAAAACCCATCCCTCCCAGCCATTGTTCTCCTCGCACTAAGGTCATTAAAATCAGTGTGGTGGTCCTGCAGGACGGGAAGAAACAATGACACCAGGGGAAGGGGCTTCCTATGGAGGCTGGGGATTCACAAGGACTTAAGGGGTTAGCATAATTCAGCCTGTCAATATTTGCTTTAAAATGAGGGACATTATAACTACCAGTGTGGGGTTTCAAGGATTTATTGACAGGACAAATACACAAATATGTGAACCCAAGGTAATGTATTCATATATTTCTGATTATTTAATAGCACCATGGCACACAAAAATCAGATACCACTGTAACCACTGCTGCTATGTGTAGTAATAATAAACAAAGTCATTTATACGCGTTGGCTTCATATTCAGGGCGGTGTTGATGAATTATAACTATAATTATAACCATTAAAAACACATCTTAATCAATCTTTCATTGCCGCGGACACACACACTGTATTTTGACTCAATCCCATGTACAAAGAACGTTGAATGTACGATAGTTTGACCTGGAATATAAATTTACAAATAAATTAGTATATATTATAGTAGTATGTATTATAATTAGTATAAATACTTTCTAGGATTCTTTGGTTTTCAGCACCTCACAACAGGGGCACACACACAAAAGTTATAAACTACAGCTAGCTAACATTAGCATTCATCTGTAGACACTTGGCATAATCTAATTCAGAAAGTCCGAAGATAAGAAAGGAAAGTGTTAAACACACACTTACATTAACCTTCAGCGTCTCCACTAGTTTGCGTGATGCAGGTGAGCATTAATAAGGACAATGATGGGAGTGAAGCGGGTAGACGAGACTTCAGGATTAATAAATAGTGTGGTGCACATAGGGTGTCTAAAAACATTTTATAGGTTTTTAGACACAGGTAAGGATGTATGAACGTTTTGACACTCGACAACTTGAAAGGCAATATCTTAATCCATGGTTCAACACCTCAGTTCTACTGCAGGGTACAGCTCGGCTTGACCGGACTTGCTTTGAAGAGCTCATTTGCGGTTTTCCATCTGGAAAGGTTGTGAACAGTACCTGATACTTTGCAGCCCGGCCGATACTAAAAGGTGGAGTGAAAACACTGTGGGCCACTGGTCAGGGAGAATGGAGCCATTGTTCATGTGTTTGTGATGAGTTGAAGAGGACGTCGCACATGTCGCTGTGATGAGCTAAGAATCCTGCCAACGTTGAAGGGGTACTATCTGCTGTGAAAAACTAAATTTATAGAAGTACCTGGCCGTTCTATGCATGAAAAAACGAGGCTAAGGACGAGGGGAGCATTAAACTTGTGATAATAATCATGCATGCTGGTCAGACTGAGGAAGCTGGAAATGTGTGATTGTGTGTCTGCAGCAGGCAGATTACCAGCAGTGTGTGATCCACTGTGTGGTAATGGTGGTATAAATGGTTGAAGCAGCTCCAACAGGAGGCAGCTGTGTTCCAGTAAGATAGGCCTGCCTATCCAAGTGTTCTTGGCACTGACGGCCCAGATCTCACATCCTGGACAATAAGAAATCTGTGAGGAATAATATTTTGGCTGGATGAGGACACTGTGCTCGAAGGAAGGGGTTTCTGCTGGCAGTTACAATAACACGCAACCCTGTAACTTCAAAATAATTACCGAATGCAGCTGACTCTAATGGACGCATGAAAAAGATATCAACAATACAGTGAATTTTAGAACACTGTAAATATGAATCAATTCAAATCAGAAGGTCGAAGCTTTCCAAACTGATGATGTGGAAATGTGTGTTTGCGAGATATGTGGTGAATCATAGTGTACAGCAATGAAGATGCAAGTTGTGTGAGATTCAAGCAACTTATCCCCAAAAGGATTTTATCTTCCTGCATCCATACAGATGGCTTCTTCACAGTTGCAGCGACCGTGTGATCTTGATTGACAGCTTTCACATCAGGATGAACAAACTGCTCTAAATCAGCAAACACTCCAGAGTTTGGGTGTGAAAGCACACTGTACGTATGGCAGGCTGTTGTGGTGAAGCTGATCACGACAGGTCGTGACATCCATCAAAAATAGAACAGCAGCACAGAAACCGCATGGAGAATCCAGTTAATTTTCAAAATAAAACACCCTGTGCAGACGTTTGATCGTAAAAACAGACAAAAGGGAAAACAATTTAACTACACAGCATATTTACTCGTGGTAGATGCACATAAACCAATGAAAAATGACCAAATCGGAGCAAGTTGACAAAGTCTGGCGAGCAAAACTGAACTTCTGGAAAGCTTCTGGTGGGATATCAAGTTGCATAGAGGAAGGTCCAAAACAGTGTAGTTGTAGGAGAGGTTGAAATACTGTATATTAAGCCAATGCAAGGTATTTCAGAAACTGTGCGTAATAAAGATGCCAGGTTTTGTCAACAAAGATATCTCTGGTTCTGCATCAACCTTGAATCATTTGTTTTTACTGATTATCACAGCCTGACATTGTTATAGGAGTGCAGTGCTGGAGTCACTCTTTCATATATTGGTCTCAGCACTGCCTGGCAGAAAGGTTTGCACACCAAGCAGAGGTTGTCTCACCTGCAACCTCAGCCTTTTTTAAAAAAAAAAAGAGAAGACACACATCAGAGCCAATCAGATCAAACAAACATTAGCGAGTGTGTAAGCTGTTCCAGGTGTGTTTTATTTGTCACATCCTCGAAAGGGGGGCCGGGTCGACACATCGGTCTATACAAACGGTTGAGCCAGCTCCAGGGGATTTTAGATCCCAGCCCCACTCAGCATGTCAGTCAGAGGTGCTAATGAAGTATCAAGTGGTGACTCCCTGTTAGCCCTGCCGCCCCTTTCCTCAATCCCGCCACCCTGCCGTAGAGCTCTGAGCGAGCCAGGGCTTTGCCAACAAAAGCAGCATACAGCCATTTATCCTTCATACAGTATATGAATAATTTCCACTGTGCCTCCCGAGCCCCAGTATGTCAAGTAGTGAGTGCAGAAGTGTGTCAGCCACAGAGTGAAAGAAAAAGCCCATCTGCCCCGATTATCATGCCACACTTCACTGTTGCTGAGCAGACTTGGAGGCAGCATCTATACAGTCAGCGGCACGAGATGAACTATTGGTTGAGGAGGGAAGTGGGAGATTAAACAGCACTTGAAGCAGAGTGCCTTCTTCAACCTGTCATTTTCCGCTGAAATATTCAGACGGAGGAACGGGGCAGCGATAAATAAAGATTATGTAAGGCTGGTGGAAACACAGGATGAGGAGGATCCGCGTGGACAAAGACCAAAACTAGTTCCAGCATCTGTGCAGAACGCGGGCCAAGTTACATAAGAGTTTGGAAGGATTACAGATGAGTGAACAAATGACAGCTGAAATTTTATTGGGCTGCTTCTAATTACACTCTGCCTCAGTGACAGTGTGTTTTAGAAAACAAGGGCGAGGGCTGGGGTGAAGCAACCTGCATGGAGCAGAACACTGGAAGCGAAAACAACCTTATGTGCCTGAATAATTAAATCTAACATATGAATTCATTTATTGAGACAGTTTATCCGTCACTGCAGGAAAGTACCTTAAAGCAGAGTTACAGTGTGTTGTGTCTTTGCTCTCAAAAAATAAAAGCATCCTGAGAAAAGTAGCTCTGAGGTGTAAAATCAAATCTTGTCATTTGTTTTCTTTGGTGCCACGTTCCTCTTTTAAAATTTGTTTTTCGCTCAAACAATTCAGGATAATTCATGCTCTGTTGCAGGCTGTGAAAAGTCATGTAAGTGTAAATGACAGAAAGACAGAGGATGATCTTCAATAACATGAATTAACAATAATCATAAGGTAGCTCAGTCTATATGGACTTGCAGGTTGAAGTCATCCAGCAGCGTGGACTGGTAGCTGGAGAGGCGTCCTTGAGCAAGGGCGAAAGCTAACTGCTCCCAGGGCGCCACTACAAGGCTGCCAATCGCTCCACATCTGCATGTCCATAAGCCCTTTATGTGTGTGTGGTTATATTTCTGGTCTATACATGTAAAACTGGAGTGAAAAAAATGAAGGATCAATAAAGTAAATCCTTTCTTCTATGGTAATAACACCTTTTATTAACTTGGGATGTATTAATCTGATGCATAATAACCATAAAACCTCTAAATGAAACATGCATATACAGTAATTATACTGTAAATATGATTACATGTTGATCATAACAGATCAGGAGCACAGACTGTATCTACTGTTAGCTAACAAGTTACACCTTTATACAGTGATATTATGTCGATGTTGTGTTTGTTGTTCAAGTGTCAGAAACTCAGTTAATGCAGGTTTAAAGTTTTGCTTTGTAACTTTTTAATGAAATGTATGCATGCATACAGTATGTATATATTTAAATATATGTGTCTGTATACAGTGTAGGCAGTGGTTCAGCCCACACCTTGTGACCTTGTATTCCATCTGTTTATGTCTGGTGTTTCTCAATAAATGTGCAATACAAAAAACCAGCCTTCAAATGTGTGTAGTGTTTCAAACTTTACTCCCTTTGAGTTTGTTTTGGAGCGCAGTCAGAGACTGCAGAGTCAGAGCAGGACCCGAGCTCTTCTGTTTTGTCTGAGGTTTGTTTACTTAACGGGTGGGAAAGAACTGAGTTTCCCGGTCCAGCCCTCCGCTCTCCCTGCACACTGGCTTAGGTGGCATCTTTCACCGTCACACGACATTCTGTTCACCGTCTGTGTGATGTAACAAAGTCCTTACGGAGCTGCAAAAGAGCTAATCCCCAGACAGGCATGGAAAATAAATGAGGATCAACCAACCTCAGCTCAGTTGAGACAATAGTTACAGACTGTACAATAACCCTAACCCACATAAACAAATCAATATCTGTTGTGTACGCTATAGTGAGTATATTCTCACTACTTTACCTTACCATCAGATGTGTGTTGTACACCATGCGTGATATGTACCATACCTGAAGCTCTGGTGGCTCTGGCCGTCTCGGCAGCCCGGTTTCTGTCGCAACCTGGCTAATCTTAAAATCACTAAAAGACGTGAATCATCGGTGGACCTTTGGTGGCTGACCTAAGATACGTGTCTCTTTGTGTAAACACTTATCTCTTCAAATGGTCGAGACGAGGGAGGAAATCAATACTGAGTCAATACTGAGGTGATAAATGTGTGATAAAATGTAATGTCCTCCTTGTAAACAACACATGACTGAGATATAGCATCAGACAGCATTAGCTCATACATGTTTACGTGTTTATTTCTGCTGTGAAGTTTTAAGACATTTTAACATGGGGGCATATCAAGATTGACTTGTTCTGCATCCAGCCTCAAGTGGACGTTTGAGCAGACACGGAGGTTGCAGCTTGATATTCACGAGGAGGGCGTCATGATTTATACATATCTGACTCACCTAATTCAAAATTATGAAATGAAATGAAAGTAAAGCATATGACATAATCATGGACGTTTGTCAACATTTTTGACTTACACCCAAAATCCACCGGGCCCGTCAGCGGCGCGTTACGTGAGCGTCGCGTCATCGTGAGTAATACGCAGCCATTCTAGTCAATGTATCAAACCGTGGTCCATTTCAGACGCGCCCCAGAAGCGCTCGGCGCTCGCTGCGTGAATTACGCCTGTTCGGTCAGTCTGTACACACAAATCTACAGCAAATCCAAACACCATGTCGTGAGACCATGATAACTTTTGAAGCAGATTTGACCTTCACTGTCTTTTCTGCAGCCATTTCTTCAGGAATCTGTTCTTATCTCGCTGATGGCACATCAAATGGACCTTAATAATGTTTAATTACAGATATAATCTCTTTGAAGTGCGAGCTTCACGCCAGAATACCGACTTGAATTCTGGAAATGTGGTGAGTGTGATTGCTGACACGTAGAAAAACGTGTGGCCTTTTTCCTTCCGCAAAGAACAAGGTGGTGTGTTGCAAGCCTTCCTGACTGTCACAACTCTACTCCCATGGCTGTCAGAACCCCTGACCAGAAACAGCAATGATAGGGAGGCGCCTCCCTCTTACAGGAAAGCCAGCTTTGCTCAGACTTCGAGGCTCTCGGCAGCACGATTCTCCCTTCAGTGGGGTCAGAAACAACCCAGAGATTGGAACAGGTACAATAAACGAGCAGGGCAGTTAGAGGTTTCTATAAAACTTCAAAGTACCTTTGATTCACATTAAATAGAGATGATGCCTGGTTCTGCTTAAACAGAGATAAAAGAAAGCAACAGTAGAAGGGCTTACAAAGGTCAGGATTATGCAACAAGTCCCAGTACAGAATGCTCCCAGCTCTCTCTGGATGTTTGGAGTGTTCGGCGTCATTTACTGACACAGCTGCTAAGCATATGAAGTTGTAAACACTGAGTCATGTTGAACTCATAAATACGTTCAATATGATGATTATTTAAACAGCGAGGACTCTGCAGATCAGACGTACGCCACAGGAATGTGCAGAAGGAATTTAAATAATATTAAAGAACATATAAAAGTTGAAACATTTAACATGAAAACATGATGGGATGTAGCCTCATAATCAGTTATTTCGGGTTATTTTGCTCATCAGTAGCAGATTGTGTATCCGTCCCTTTCGAAACATCCATTCCATTTCCATGAATGTTGCTGGAAGAAGTTTCTGAAGAGATGTGTCAATTCAAGAGAATTTATTTCTGTAAGTCAGCGTACAGCAACCTGCACATCTCATCTGGACATTTTTCTACTTTTATGGTCAGTTTTCTGCCCAGTTTCATGGCTGAAGCTATAAGTATTTATATCAAACTATAATCTCAGGAATATTCCTGGAGGTAACGCCCTTGCCCCTCCATTGTGAAAGAAGCAGCTGTAAAACGTTGGATAATTTTTGGTGTAAAATAACTTCAAACTTTGATAAACTCTGTCCAATAACATTTGGAAGAGTCTAGAAGAGACGCACAGTTAAATCATTTTACCCCCATTCAAGTTGGTGGAAGGCTAAACTAGAAGTTAGCATCTCTAATGTGCTTGATTTGTGGGTCCCACAATGCGGAAGATCTGGGTAATTTTAAAGCCAACAATCCTTATTGAAATAAAAAGGATTCATCCTCTAGGGAGCATGAGCACTCGGTGAATTTAAGCGCAATGTACCCTGTACACTGGTGGATGTCTTTGACTTTGATGGCAGTAGTTGTATACTTGTGTCCTGCCATCTCTCCACTCAGGGTTTAAGTTTTGGGTTATGTTGGGGTGGGGGTGGGGTGGGGTTGCAGTGGCAGACAGCCAGGCTCTTCTCAGGAAACCCAGCGAGGCAGGGAGTGGTTCCTTTTCCCTTATCACCGTATCCTGTCCTCCGCTCTGACGACCACACCGTTTACACCCTTCACAGCTCGAGCTGACCGGGGATCAGATTAGCAGTTCACACAGTCATCAATCAGCTTGAACAAACCCCACAGCACTCACACCCTCCTGCTGAATACACACTCGTCAGATGGATGGTTGTGCTTTCAAAGACCATTTCCCCAGCTGTAAGAAAGCGAGGGATCAAAGACTGGACAACTGAATGTGACTGAAATACACAAGAACATCGGTATACATGTTGGTTGAGAGGAAAACTGTAGCTATCCTGTGTCCTACTGTCAAGGGCAAGGGGGAGTTATTGTAAAAAAAAATCTGCTGTAAAAATGAAGTCCAGATCTGCTGCGCATTCCTTTACTGACGTATTTAATGACCACATGCTTTAGCTTACATTCGACAAAAGCTCTAATGTTGGAGATCAAACAGCATACAGTGGACTGGCATGTCCTGGGACAGAGATCACAGAGCCTGAAGGAGTTTCTTAAGGCTGATACCAGAACTGAAAGTACCTTTCTACAGATTCCTGTTTTTGTTCCTTTCTTTAACTTATCTTGATGAAAATGTTGGTAGATTTACTCTCAGACTTTGCTGTTTCTCAAACTTGTCATCAAGCAAAACTAAATAGTATAATTGAACATGCTGGCCACACCAAGTAGTAAACTGTTCTGCTAGAAAGTTGTGTTCATTCATCTTTCTTTTAAAAGGATTTTGGCAACAGATGCTTTCTCTCTGCTTCTTTTCTTTCTTGTTCCTGTCTTTTCTCTGTTTGGTCACAGTGACTGCAAAGATAGGATCTGTGGGTTTAGAGCAGGGGTCTCAAATTTAAATGACCTGGGGGCCACTGGCCAGGTTGCTCTCTCCCAGGCTGAAGGCTGAACTGAAGATCTAAGGAGGCTCATTTTTTTACTAAAGCCAATTTTACTTTAACTTATAAATTCCAATTTTTTACATATTGTTGAAAATTTGTTTATTCTTAAGACACCAGTCAGTCTGTGAACATTTTGAGAATGTACTTCTTTACACTAAAAGAGAGGGGAAAATTTGGGGGTGTCATTATTTATATGTTGTTATGCAATGGTTTTACTTACTACCAATCTAGGTCAAATTGGGCTGTATGCAGCCCATAAACTAAAATGAATTTGACACCGAAGACAAAGCTACTATTTCATATAAGTTTCTGTATTTGTTTGTTTCAACAAAATAGCTGTATTTGTATCCATATTCAGAGTTACTTTGGAGATGAATCGTGCCTTATTTTCTGGGTTACATACTTTTTCATCTTCCATTAACAACATATACCTCATACGAACAAACTATCAAGCCGTGGGAAGTATCGTAATGTTTCCTGCATGATATCTCTTGAAAGAGAGAGAGCTTGGCCTGTGTCTTAAATTAAAATAACTGAAAAGCTCTTTTGGTCGTTTTGCATGCACTTTTAAGACGGCTTCATTTTGTGCTGATCATGACTGTCATTATGGTCTACATAGAAAAAGATATTAACGTCGTCCTTCAGTGTCTCAGATCTGTGGTTACACTCAAATCTACCTGTCTAACCTGGATATATCGAGATGAACAGTATCGTGTGTCTCAGCTGGTCCCCTCTTTGCTCTCACACTAATCCACTGTTAATTAGAGTCCAGGATCAAAGTGAGGATTCCCGGTCAGAAATTGGCACGGTTCCAGGAAGTCAGGAGGGCTGATATGTTTGGGAACAAGTGACCCCTGAAGCCCCCCCCCCTTCTGTTAACTGTGCTAAAGCATATCAGTGATCCTCCATCCAAGGGCCATGGGAAGAGGTAAAGGCTTAAACCTGGCATGCCACCCAGCCCCGTGTGAGCTTTGTGTAATGGAAAATATACAGGGCCACTGGGCACCCAGCCATATTGCTGTGGAGGAAGGATGCTGCAGATGCAGGAAGGGCAGTGGACCAACTGTGTTCACAGTCAGTCCCTAATGACGATTTCTACTATTCCATCCATAATTTTTACTTTTCATGATATATCTAGAAAGCACGATGATGAAAAATATATTAATACATTGATTTAAAGAAAAGTTTCCTTCTCACTTCATGTGGTTTTAAGTTTATGCAAAGCTCCGACCAAGCTTATTAAAAATTGGCATAAATAACTCCACATTTGAAATTCTTTTTGAGGTTGTTGGACTCTTGCTGAACATGCTGGGAAGCCAGTCTGCCCACATATTTCATTATCTGTCAGACTATTACAATATGTGCCAGTTTCACCTCCATTATCCCCGGCTGGTTGACCAAGAGGCAGCTTGTGTTTGGAAGTGTGTGTGTGTGTGTGTGCGCTACATGATTCAGCCTCCAGACTCATGAACCCAAAAACAGGAGAAAAGAAGTGAGACCGTAGCCGTTCATGTGTTTCTCCGCCCGCCTCCTCAGCCTAATCTCCCTGCTTTCATGTGTTTGTGCCTGGTATTGTTCTCGGAGCAGACCCGGTCTGAGCCAGAACTCACCCCCACTTCTCTCAAAACACAGTCCACCACAACACTAATGCATGTTGACGCTACTGTTTGAGAGAAAGAGCGCAGAATTCATACCAAAATCTTAGCAGTTTGATATGGTTTTGCTTTTTACGCTAAGCATTCAAACCTCAGCCAACGAGCTTTATGAATCATGTGGATCAACCACAACTGCTCTGTTCCAGAAGCAGGAAAACTATTCATAAAAACTCGAATCACTAAAAAATCCACTCCTGGAACAATCAACTGTTTTAAAACCCACATTTTTTTAGCTTCCTTTACACCAGTTCTTGCAATCCAAAGATTTTTTTAGGCTCAACGTTACCAGCAGTGTGACCGTGTGCTTGATACTTCAGCCTATTCTATGATGTGCAGTCAGCAATCGTTAAATATTTTCCCTATACGGTGCTTTTCTTAGCAGTATGAATATTTATTAACATTAACTAGCTTTGTTATCCTCTTGTCTGGTACCGTTTATAGTGCATATGCTTCACCTGTAAACAGCACTTGACAGAGTGAGTGAGTCCAGACATGGTGGTTCTAATAACAGCAGTCGGGTCAGCCAGTACTTAAGTTCTGAGAGTTAACTAACACTTTATAACATATTGAGGACTAGATGCTGAATAGTGATGTTCCTGTGGGTATGTACAATATTAAATATTCATTCATTTCTGTCATGAAGATGTAATTTTAATGCTTTCTAGACAAGAAAGAAATAATGTACCAGGGCTACACATTCTCCATAACACGTTCGTTAGAAGCACTTTGAATTTAGTTGTATAAACTTTATTCATTTCAGATATTTTAATAGGTTAAAGTACAACTTTTAAGGCCAAGAATGAACTTAAACATTCAAATCGTATTAACTTTTGAGCATGGAAGTTCATTCTTGTCTTTTAGGAACAGCATGTATGAGCTCAGTGGTCTGCTCATTAGCTTTCCCTCACATCTCACACAGTCTTCTGCAAGTTCTTATAAGCTATCAGTATCAAAGGCGCACTGCAGAACACTTGGATTTTAAGTAACATCGTGCCACGTCCCGCTGGATTTGCTGTTAATATAAATTCACGCAGTGTCTCCTCTTTTATCTTTGATTTTCATAATGATGCAACAAGCTCAAGTTTAAGGGTACTGATGAGGTTTAACTGGCAGACGGTGTGGAAGAACAGGACTGCCTACATCAGCTCCAGTACCTGCAGAGGTCACCGTATGTTCCCCTCTGTTTGTCCTTAGAAACTCGGCCTTTTATCAGTGTGAACAGTCTCTGAATTGATCAGCAGCTCGGCTGATAAGATAAAAACACAAACACTGATCACGCACTTTTCTTTTGTTGCTTTATTCCAAGTGAACAAAGTGGATCAAACACATAAATACGAACACCCTGCCAAACAGGGTGGAAGAGTGAAAGCTGGTAACAGTATCCAACATATTTCATTTATGTAAAACGCTTCTTTTGAAGCAATATTTCACTTCTTTCGGTTTCAGAATCAAACAGAATTCTGTCACATAAAAAAAAAAAAAGAAGAGAAAGAAAAGGGCCATTAAAGTGCATTCAGACGCCGGCTCTGCTGAACATGCGAGTGTGTCGTCAGATAGAGGTGAGGCTGGCTGTGACAGCGGCCCGTCTCTTGAGGACGGGCGCTCGACAGGCAGCTGAGGAATATTCCTGCTGAGCCGACTGGGCCTGTCAGTCAACAGAACACCACAAGACACGTCCACGGGGAGCCATGTTGGTGATGAAGCCACAGCTTACCCCGGCCAAAGAGCCTCACCTTTTACAGCCACGCAGAGACAACTGGCAGCTCTTGGGCTGTTGATAAAATCATCATCAGTGGTGAACCATTGATTATTTTGGTGTATCCACTCTTCATTTGTGATTAAGCCAACAACAGAGACTTTCATCACAGTTAATAATGCATGACGCTTCATTTTCACAAGTCAAAGTTAAAAATTTTAGATGTTAAGTAATGCTAGGTAATGCTAGTTAGCTTCCCTAACAAGCAGTAGAGATTGGTTGAATGCTCAAATACAAATTGTGCATTATCATGGAGCACACACTGGATTTGAACTGACACTGCTCTTTGATAGTGATATATCTGCAGCTTGTTTAATTTTACTGATTATATACTTTTATTAAGTATGCTCTGTACATGCAAAGTGCAGCAGTACTCACTAAGTAGAAGGTAATGCATTAATTACTGGAACAGAGGTCCTGATCTGGCGTCAGCCATACCCTGTCCTCAAAACAGTGTGTCTGCAGGGCATGCTGGTCTTTTTGAGGATACTCCCATTGACTTCATGACGGTTTAAAGTGACTCTAGACACAAACTCCTTTATCGTTCAGAAATACTGAAAACAAAACTTTAGACAGACATATTCTGCTATCAGCGGCTGTGCTCAGTATATTGTGGGTCAACATGTGTCCACAGGATGGTAGGTACACTACCAAACAACTAACTGAAATCATAGTTTCCATCATTAACAGCCATTTTAAAACAGTGTTGACGTGTTTTAGGGCCATTGTGCATCCTTCTTAGTGATTCATGTAAACTTCTGGACCAGACTCCTATTTGTGCAACATGGATACAAAATATTTGTCACTATACTGACATGTACGCAGCTTTGATCACTTTGTTCTAATACGTCCCGTCTGCAGTCTCAACACAAGCTTTGGTAGAATACAAATCTAAAAAAGGACTGATTGTTTTTGAACAGATAAGCAGCACATATCTTGACAAATAACATGAAACAGACAGCTCATTGTCCAGAGTTACGTGTAAACTCAGTAGCTTACTGCTGTGTAGCATAATACTGGACTTCCTTTAGAAGGACTTGTTGCTGATAGGATTGTTGGCATCCTGTGTCCATGGGGCAAAAATCAATCCCACTGTCCTCTGTGGCAGCCAAACGCTGACTGACCTGAACAAACAGTTCCACTAGAAGGATCAAACTCAGCCAATGAGCCTTCAAAGGGCAGCCAGATGACTTGTCACAGCGGACTGGCAGCTCGCAGTAGTCCTAATGAAGCTTTAGAGCCAAGCTCACGTTTTTTTTTTTTAAAGCTCCCACCTGCAGCGCCATCATCTCTTCCTCTTCTGTTGCCGCAGCATCCGCCTCCTCTTCATGATCATGGCGCAGCTTCTCCAGGCCTTCCTGTAGTCCCTCCCGATGATGGCGCAGGCGGGCTGAAGGTGCCAGGGCGTGGCGGTGCTGAGCTCGCCCAGTGCCAACATGCTCTCCATCTCAGCCAGACTGAGCGAATTCCTCAGGTCCTGCTTGTTAGCCACCACCAGAACCGGCACGCCCTGGTTCTCCGCCAGCCGCGTGATCTTGTGCAGCTCGGTCTTGGCCTCGATGCGCGGGCATCCACCGAGTCCACCACGAACACGATGCCGTCAGCGCAGCGGTGTAAGAGCGCCACAGAGGCCGAAGCTTCTCCTGACCACCTACGTCCCAGAAGTGGAAGGACGCTGTCCGTCGGCCACCTCCGAGTGACACTTTGATCTTCTCGGTGTTAAAACCCTTCGTGGGGACAGTGTTCACAAACTCATTGAAGCGTAGGCGATACAGTACGGTGGTCTTGCCTGCACAGTCCAGTCCTAGAATGACAATGTGGAGTGCCTGGAAGGACGGTAGGCACGGGAGGAGGGAGGGAGTGATGATCCGATAATCCGTTCCCCATCTTGGTTGCAGAGCAGGAAGGATCGTCACCAAATATTGACCAGGATGCTTTTATTCCACAGGGGGCCTTGCAGCAGGGGCCTGGAGAGATGAGGGGGGTGAACACAGTATGCATAATGAGTCAAAGCACACAAACACACCATTGCTTTACAAAAGACCAAAAACACCCAACAAGTGACTATATCCTCCCCTCTTTCTCGCTCTCCCTTTGGACTACACATCCTCACATTACCCTGGCAGTGAGAGATGAATGAGAAATAAAACAGCAGGGAGGATAGCAGCCCCATTTGCACATGTAGCAGCCACAGCAGCATCCCCAACAGGGATTTTCATAGGCTAATTTCTATTCAGACCGTGATTCAAGTCAGACAACAGGGATGAAGGCTTTCTGAATTACCACCGAAAGCCCAGATTCAACCTCATCATCCAGTGGCAGATCAGAGGAACAGCAGAGCAGACTGACATGGAGATATGCCTTTAAAAGTGTTGCTCGGCAACATACTCTGTTATGCTTAAAAGCACAAGGCGAAACTCCATTTAAAAAAAGCTGCAATTTAATCAATTCTTGCTTATTAGCACACATAAACAAGCCCCGACACCCAATTAAGACACTCACAGCAAACCAGGAGGATCTTCTGATTAATTCGGCATACATATAATTCACATTTAAGCGTTAAATTGCAAAATCGTCACTTTTATAACTGGTTTACATCGACCGCTCCCGCCCTTTTCCACTGCATGTTCTGTGAGGGAGACGCCGTAAGCAGGTGGATTGTGAACTTAAATGGACATTTAAATGAAATTAAGAGCTAGTATGTGTATTAAATTTAACCCGAATTAAACAGCAATCCACGGGGATTAAGTACATATCTTAACTTGTGTCAAATACGACACGTAAAGCTAGCTTTACATGTGAAGAGTCGGCCGCCTTAAATTGTGAGATTTCAAAATGGAGTCTGGTGTTGTAGCTCCGTCTCCTCTCTCTGTCTGTGTCTCTCGTCTGATGCCACAACCACATCAGACTCGTCTCGATGCCAACAAGTGTTGAAAAATCACAAAAGTTAAACTGGCTTTTGTTGAGCCCAGTGTGTCACCGTGTCACACACAGGTGTAACTGTAACGTTAATAACGAAACGTAACTTAACGTGACTAACGGACACGGACGGTTAACAGTGTTTCACTTGTTTTGAAATTAACACAGTTAAATGACATTTTGACAGCCGTTATAACGGTTTGTTTGACGCCGAAAGCGCCGTTAATAGTTCCGTGACATGTAACTTACCTTCACAAACAGTGTTAGTCCTTTACACAGTAACAGTACGTCCACAGGAGATGATGGTGTGCTCGCTCTATGTCTTCAGTCCCCATTGAGACTCCTCTTATATACTCCTCAGCGGCGCCAAGCTGGATACAGTGAACGATGTCACGTCCGGTTACCTCTTTCAAAATAAAACTCCTACCAAGCAACTAATTCTGAAAGTATTTTTTAAAATAAATAAATAAATAAATCTTTAGGTGTATTAAAAAATATAATTGAACAGCTAGTTAAAGCTAGAGCGTTAATAACATTTTATAATTCTTTTGTTTTGTTTGTTTTTGTCTGTGTTCCTCAGCTGTATTTATATAAGATAAGATAAAATAAGATTATTGATCTCACATTGGGTAAATTCACGTGTCAAAGAAGCTCACAGTACGCAAGGTCAAAAATACTTATGCATTTCAATTACATATAAAATTTCCATCCATTTGAATTACGTATGTTTAATATAAATCAACTAATAAACTTAATGTGAAGCAAATAATAAGATTTATGTAATAGTACTAATAAACTCAATGTGCTTCCACTGCACAGTAGTGTAGTAGTAGTCAGGTTTATGCATTCAATATTAACAAAGCCAATTTGTTTCCCCAAACCCAACAGTGAAAATGAATGCAGTTCATAGTTCATTTATATTAAAACTATGTAGTTCAAATGGATGGAAATGTTCTATGTAACTGAAATGCTTAAGTAGTAAGAGTGTACCAGTAAGTCAAGTTCCATGTATGTTTACTTGGCCAGTAAAAGTGATTTTGATCTGCCGTTTCCAAGGTAACATAAATAATTTTCACCCCATATATTAAACAAAATTAACACATTATCTAAATTCTTGTAAAAGTCTTGTTAGAAACACAAGTAAATGCTGACCAACTACATTTTTTACAAGATTTAATAAGATTTTGGGAAATGATACCTAAAATTTCTCAAAGTATCTTTTTAAAAGAAACATCTATTTTTCCAATATGCTTCCTGGGTATCTTTAAAAATTATTTATTCATTTTAAAGATTTATGTTTAGAAAATGAGTAAACAATGTTCTGTGAGTAGATGTTTTTTTGTTGGCAGGGTTTCAATAATATTTTTTCTTTTCCAAAATATACACATAATTTCCCCTTTTTGCTTCAGGAAAGACTTGAAAATACTTCTCTGGTGTCAGATATTCTGTTTTAGCTCTTAATTATTGTTTAATATCATATAAAATCTAATTTGACAACACAGTACGGATTTATTATCATTATGATGGTGATAACTCTTCCGGTCTCATTCTTGCCTAACATTGGTTGACTTGACGGCCCAATTTCGCGGTCTGATTGGTGGTGAACAACGCCTGCCGCGGTCGCGCGCAGACGCGGACGTGCACAAACACACGCTCACGCACGTCACCTGTTTCTGTCAATCAAATAGAGGCAACCTCCAAAAAAAAAAAAGAAAGTACTGGAGTTAAAATAGGCCAAACAGTTTCTGTCTTAATTTAAATTTCATTTCCTCTCATTTATGAATACTTAATAATATACAATCATACATAAAGACACACAACAACAAAAACATTTAATTTTAGGGCTTAAAACGTGTGCGTTCTCACCGCGTTTTTCCAGTAAACACTGATGATTGTTTGCTTGATTGAAGAGAAGTTACCTAATGCCCCACTTTTAAAATCATTTGGACTTTGGGTGTGATGAGCACAGTTTGAATTGATTAATGAAAACTGATATCTTTGTCTATATAACAGTTCTCAGTGATGTCAATACTGGCCATTACAGGAGAAGATGCACGTTACAGATGTGAAGTTGCGACAAAGCAGTGCGTGCGTTTTTTTTTTTTTGTGTTTTTTTTTTTTAGCAAAGCATCTTGATAGCCCACTTAAAGGCCCAGTGTGTAAGATTTGGGGCTGTTTTAATGGCACAGTTTTCCCCTTCCCACACAACAACTGAGTGACAGGCGAAGTCGTCAGTGCTGTAATTTAGTTGGTTGTGAGAGCAGGTGAGTTTTAAGCACTGAAGTGAAATGTTTTCTCAAGTAAGTGCTGAAGTGTAGGAGTATTCATAAAGTAAAGTATTCACAACCTCCTGATCCGCAACCACCCGCTAATAAAGGTTCTTTGAAAAAAAAGCGCATCATTTGTAATGTTTATTTTCCCATATTCAGACAACAGCAGAGGATATATTCAGTTTAAAAGAGCGGTGAGAGGGTGGACATCAGTTTCATGACTGTGTGTTAAAGAACAGAGCTGGAGTCAGGATGTGGTTAGCCTAGCTTAGCATAATAGCCAGCTTGGCTCTGTCCAAAGGTTAAAAAAAAAAACATCAGGTAAACACAGACAGAAATGTCATTGACAAATTTAAAGCTCAGCGATCAACACGCTCTCTCTTCAAACACATGTGTAAACATGATAATTTGTGTTATGTGCTGGAATCATATATTGGCAAACTGTGCTCAGCAGTACAGAGCAGGGAGGCCAAAGCCTGCACTCATTGACCATATCAGACCATACTAGATGCTACACAGAAGTGCTGGGTGGACAGATACACTATGCTAAGCTAGGCTAACCACGTCATGACTCCAGCTCATGTCTGAAGCATTCATAAAACACATAAAAACCGACATCAGTTCGATTGACATTCACCTGAAAGCACAATAAAAACGTGATTTATGAGATATCTTATCAAAAATAACCCAGCACATGTTTGATATTCCTCGCAGTGCTCCAAAAAACATGATTCAGGAAAATGAAATAAAAACACAGATATCTGCTTTTGCCTTATTTCTCAGTGTGTTGAACTGTTCCTGTATTGTTAAATGACACCGTGAAGTGGTGATCATACTGTAGTACCTGAATACTTTTGTGTAGTTGAATGATGATCAAACAAGTTCTCACACTGTTAGCCAACAAACTTTATGTATTGCACACATGTCTATCACTCAGTTGGTTTAGTTGTGAGAAAGAGGCTTAATGTGGGACCATTACAGGAAACAGGTCATTCCCCAAAGAGCACTGTCAGACAGATTACTTCAGTCCCAGTCACATGAATAAAGTGAAAGCAGAATACACATTCTGCGACCACAGAGAGGATTTTCTGTCACATTATGACCCGAAACATTCAAATTTACACAATGTTTAACTTATTTTCATCTACTGTACATGCACACATATGCAAACATTGCAGTTAGTGCTTTTGCAGCAACCTTTGTTCTGTCTCTCTTTGCTCAGAAGCACACAGCTAAAATCCAGACAGAGATGAGACAGCGAAGTCTCATTTTAATCGAACTTGTCCTGCAGACCCTCTAGTGGACGTTCCTGGTGTAACACCCATCATTATAATGTGTTATCAGCATTAATCCTATATACACACACATATATATATATATATATATATATATATATATATATATATATATATATATATATATATATATATATATATATATATATATATATATATATATATATATGTAAACAAAGTAAACAAAGAAGACTAAAATATTCAAAGAGCAGTGGTTCCCAAACTTTTTCTGATGTTCCCCCATTCAGATGCCAGTTTGGGAACCACTAGCAATAGATACTCAGATATTAAATAAATACACAATTCAGGGGGGTTCTAAGAAAGTTGTGACATGTGGGTTGTGCACCAAGAACTTTATACAAGCACATTTATCAAGGAATACATTTCTTTGATCAAACTGATTATATAAAAGAGAATATTTCTGTTTGTCCTGGATCAATATGTCTGTTCAATCTAAAGATGCGTGGACCTCATGCTCAGTCCCAGTGGGAGGGGTCCCAGCCCAGGAACCAGCCCGTGAATGTTGGGGGTTCATAGCCTTGTTTCACCACCACCACAGCAGTGTCCTTGTCCCGGCCGCTCGGGTCAGTCTCTATGTACTGTTTGGCTGCAGAGGAGGCAAAAGAGTCAGTGTTACACAGACACGCATAGCAAATCAGTTTCATGTGTGTTAGTGGAGACCTCATGTGGCAGTAAGAAGTAACTGGTAATTTAGAGATCTATTATATGTAAGTATAGCAGCACGGTGGCTCAAATGTCTTTCTTTCTGCTAAAAATACATTTACTCTCATGAGGAAATGAATTTGTTGTTAGGTTACGTTCACATTTCTATTTCTACTAAACAGAAGAAGAACAGAGTTCTGGTGATGTGTCCGTGTGATGTGTGAATCTGAATGAAATGTTTTAAATCACTTCTCAAAAAAAAAAAAAAAAGTAGTTTGAACACATCGTTTTATTTCCATCACGTGTTATCTGTTTTATTATTACTCATGTTGTTTTTCATCTTATTTTATTCTTTTACACTTAATATTCTTTTAATTGTTGGATGTTATCTGCCTCAGTGTGTTTTTTTTTTGCTAACATCTGCTTTATTATCTATATTTGTATTTATTGCTGTGGGGTTTATTCCATTTCATTTCCTTCATTATCTGAATTATTGTATACATTACACTATCTGCCTGAAATATTTTAATCGTGGTTCAGCCATGTAAAGCACTGTGTAACTCTGTTAAGAAAGGTGTCATACTACTTATGTTTTTTTTTTTACGATTATTATTATTATAAAAAACACTTGGTTATGGTTAGATATTGAAAACGCAACAACGTCTTCAAATACTTCCAGTCAGTAAGTTTCTATGGACTGTATTTCTTTAGTGAATATTAGGAGTTGGGCACGTCAAGATAGTTTATGGCGCTAATTCTCCATTGCAGAAGAAGATGACGAGATGATGTAATGAAATGATGTAATGAAAAGAGCGCCAGTGCGAGCTCAAACAATGGAAAACATGATGGAAATATGTTTGTTTCATGTATTACTGCAAGAAAAAAAGTCCCAGTCTTTGTTCTTCAGTGAAGACTGAGCTGACATTTAAATCACGTTATAAGAAATCTGTTTTTCATTGCTTTTTCTTTGCTGCAGCAACTTTTCCATCTCAGCCAAAGCGCAGGATCAACTTTTTCTTTTTAGCTCAAAAACAGGTGGATGCCAGGATATTTTGTGTTGAAAATAAATGACTATAGTCATGTACCTCAGCATAGGTTAAAAAAAAGTCACATCTACTGTCATTAATCACAGATTTAACATCACTGCATCGCGTATGTGTGCACTAGACTCTTTATGCTATACTGTGCTTGTGGGCTGTGCCGAGTTTATGCTGTTTATACAAGCATGTGTTGTCTGCTGCAGCAGTTTGTCCTTAATGTATGCACATATGTTTGTTGCATACACATTTCTTCAGGTTTGTCTTGTTTTTTGATTAAATCTATTATATCTATAATAAAGAAGGCATTTGTTTATACAGTATTATTTGTTGTTAGGTGTATGTATAAGCTGCCAAGTACCCGTCTATAGGGAAAGAAATAATATACGGCTTATATGTAAGATATGAGTATTGTAGTTTGGGTGTGATGTTGTTAACTAACAGTCATTTTATTTTAAACCTAATCCCTTTATAAAGCTCACCAGATTTGACAGATTCAGCCTTCTCCACCTCGTTGGCATCCTTTCCAATCCAGACGAACACCTGCAACAGAGGACTGTTTGCATTAGAGTGACTGCTCAGTTAGTTCAGACATGATTTAACGTCTGCTACAGCCGTGTACCTGATCCCACACATCCAGCAGCATCACGTCATCTTCAGCCAGGTCATCCTGCGTGAACTCTCCTGGAACCTCCTCAATCTGCACACATGATAACTCCTGGTTAGAACGCTGCTCCACCACATCCCATTCAACTCGCTGCAGTGTTTTTAATCACTGATTGTGTTGGGATCGCATTGATCATATGAGGAATATAACAAGAAACCGAAGTGTGATTTAAAGCAGCTAGTCAAATAAAAAAGCGCAGAGCTGAGTAGAAGCTTTAAAGAAGTTAGGTGAGGGAGTGATGATAGAAGTGTCGACTCACATGTTTTAATATAGTTTGTCAAATGTAATGTAACAATGTAACACAGCAGCACAAAACAGGCTTTAATAACGTGGATCAAATACTTACTATGAACCTGCCTGTCTTGTTGGAGCATCCAAACAGACGAACGGGATGAGTCATGGTCTCACTCTCCAGTCCTTCTGATGTCTGGTACTTTGTCTTTCCTCCTAATGCTGCCCAGAATTCATCTGCAACACAAAACACACTCTGACATTTAAGAATAATACACAACACCAGCTTGTTGTACATTATCCCTTACTTATTATGCTCCAAACATCAATCTAAAGCCCAGTATTATAGAACGTTGCAGGAAAAAGTTGCAGCAGGGTCCATCTCAGCTAAACTTAAGCCAGCTTATGGCGTCGCCTGCAACTCAGCTTGTCAAATATCAAGTTTTGTTTAACCATGTCTGCGTGACACAAGCCTTAAAATGTTCTCAAATACAGAGCACCATGAACTGCCTGTGTTTTAGTTTCACAGCTGTCACTCATGCTGGAATTTTACGATTTCTTACTTCTGACAGTGTGTGATAACATGATAGATAATTCGATAGTTTTATGCAAGTCAAATGCAGATGCTGACCTGGTTCCTTTCCTTCCTTGATGCGTTTGCTGCTGCAGTTCAGCACTTCGCTCATGTACTTAGCTCCTTTTTCTCTTCTTTACTGGCCCCTTTGCCTATCCACGTATAGCCACGCCCGTCAGCCATCTTCAGCAGGAAGGCATCATTGGAGTTCAGACTGGCTGCACAGGCATCAACCTAAAACATACATGACATTTTACAGCTTCAGATA
Source organism: Miichthys miiuy (assembly GCA_036365135.1). Lineage (NCBI taxonomy): Eukaryota > Metazoa > Chordata > Actinopteri > Sciaenidae > Miichthys > Miichthys miiuy. The sequence continues at coordinate 21,303,214 of CM071614.1, read as the reverse complement.
AAAATCAGGCATTATTACAATTTACTCTGTGTAAATGCAGTCTTCCCAGCAGGAAAATCCTCACCTCAGCTATCCTGGTGATGCTGCCCAGGTTCCGCTGTACATGGAAGAGTCGGATTGGAGGTGGGGGGGCATGAACTCCGAGGCGGGACGTACCACTCTTATATACAATGAGGGGTTTAGACTTGAAGAGACTCAGCAGATGTGGGGGTTCCTTACCCTGGCACACTCTGACCTGATGACACACACAAAAAACAGTTTCAAAGAAAATTTGTGAAATCTTGCTAGAACATCCATTAGACAACAGTTTGAAATATTCAGGATTCAGGATGCCCTGCTAGCTTGGGCCAAGAAACGCAAGAAATGGACTAGTGGAAATCTGTATTTTGGTCTGATGAGCCCAAATTTGAGATTTTTTACCCCAAATACTGTCTTTGCATGATGTAAAGAACATGAACGGCCAGTATCTACATGTGTGGTTCCCACCGTGAAGCATGGAGGAGGAGGTGTGATGGTGAGGGGGTACTTAGTTTGATCCTCCTCCTTCTCATGTCAGACTTCTTTTGAGTGATATTGTCACTCTCAGTCACTCTTCATTAAGCAGATTTATGAGCAATTTCAGGCATCTATTGCATGCGCTGTTCATTTAACATCACACAGACTGTACCTGAACAGCATTCCCATTAAGTGAACGATCCAGTGATACAGTCAAGAAGGCCGCGGCTGTTCGCTCATCCACAGAGCAGCTGGCTCCTTGCCTACAGACCAGAAGGAGACGTAACAATAATTAGAGTACTTAATGTAAGATTTGGCCAGAATTATTACTCCAAAATAAACGCTAAAGAGATGTTGCCATATCTGCTTTCTAATCTTTAATTATTGTTGCCTCTAAAAAAAAACATCTGAGTGACTGACTGTCTTACCAGGTGTAGATGATATGGCGATTAGTCTTGTAAGTGTACAGGATGATGTAACAGTCCCCACCATAGAATTGACCGTAGTCCTTTGGGTCAAGAGGAACTCTGCCAATGCTCTCCACCCTCAAGATCTGAAAGATGGAAACAAGAAGCACCACATGTAAGAATGATATAAAGAGACCATTCCAAAAAAAAATTTTTGTTTTACAGGTGTGTAGTTTTCAGGGATGGACTGTGTAATTTTGCACACAGGTTTGGGAAAATAGATCAGCATTCAGTTGGTACACTGCCAATCATTTAATTCCAAGTCATACTCCAGTAAATATTATTTCTCTTTGGCCATTTTGGACAGCATTTTAAATACAATACCTGACATATTACTACTAAAGTTTATATGGCTGGTGTATTCGCAAACATTACACTTAGTGGACAGAACTTTCAGGTCAAGTGAAGCAATCTTGGTAATAAATCTTTGTCACTAAAACTGAGATTATAGCTAAAGCAGATTTTGATTCATAGTGCAGTGTCACTGCATGAATGTGTAGGTAACCTCTTTAACCCTCTAGTTGCCTGAAGACGTAGCAAGCTTTCTCAAAAATGTCTGTGTGTAGGCTCTGCAACTACGCCCTATCCCCTTAATGGACAACTTTTTTAAGAAAGGGTTCGTAGGCTTCACGCCTTAAAGAGCCTTGAACCAATCCTAACAAAGTCATGGCCACTCAGATATTTACTTACCACTAAATATTTTAAAATATATTCACTCACCTCTGTCTCTCCACTACCATCATCCACCATGTTGTACTGGGCTGCCATGTGTTGGGACTCATGAAGCTTGGAGGCATCAAACTCAACCTGCTGGATCTTTGCAATCCTCTCAGTGACGACCATCTTGCCAAAACCATCACTCTGGTCTTTGTCTTTCCAGCCAATGAAGAACTGCTTGAACATGGGAGTCTCTCCACCCTCTGGCAACACCTCGATCTGCAGGACCATCATTAGAAACACTGTGACCACTGGCACCACTTCCCCTTTTACACAGAGTCACATATCTGATCCAAAAATATAAATAATACCTGTGTGTTTGCTGCGTAGCCCATCTGTTTGATGAACCTCTCAGCTGTCTTCATGGCCTCCTTTTTTTCATCGGGGTTGGCATTACGTCCTATTGGAGATCAGTGGGATTAAACTGATGTTATGAAAAACAAGCACAGTCTGCTGAAGAGTCAAAAAGTCAATTAACAATTCAGAGCAGATATTGGGACTCTGGGGTGCTACCATCTGATTACCTTTCCATACATATATAATGTTGTTATTGCCATGATCCAGAATGAAGCACTCATCCGAGAGCAGGTCGCTCTGGTGGAATGGATTTTCCTCCTTCACAACGGTCACTTTCATGGATCCTGATGCATCAGATACCTGGCAACATACAAACACACAAATCAGCTGGCAGCTGTAACAAAGAGAGAATGCAAGGAACACTAAAACACAACATTCAATACAACCCAAGTTCAACTGAATTGCTGGTATTTTGTGTGTGAATACTGTACCATGTGTAGTTTAGCCATTTTCCTGTTGGACATATCTGCCACTGTGTCATCATCATCATTCCCCTCTGTCAGCTCTTTTGGCTTGACTCCCAGGACCTGTTAATGTGGAAACCCATGAATGCATCCAGGATTTTAAACCACAATGCCATGCCAGAAAAACACAAATTCAAAGGAGTAACTCAACATTCATTAGATGGTTGATACCACTGTCATGTCTATAGATTATGTACAAAGCCAGAGTCAGGATGTAGTCAGCCTACCTTAACATAAAGACTGGAAGCATGGCTTTTGTGTTTAATCAAAACAAATAAACAAACAAACAAAAAACAAAAATCAGTTGAAACTTACATCAGTTAACTCCGATGGTTCAGTTCCCTCTTCTACAACCACCAGTTTAGCACGGAACTTCTCTCATTGTCACGGATACCTCTGGCCACTTGTGCTGCCTTCGTTCGCTCATACTTGTTACACTTGGCTCCACACCACTGAAAAATTGTCTAGAGATTGGTGAAGAAACAGGCAGACGGGGAATTACTATCAACATATTAACTTGTCCAGTCCACTAATCCCTCCTACAGAGAATACTGTGTCCTTACAGCCCCAAGGTCGACGATGAAGCAGTCTCCGCTGTTGAAGCTGGACCAGCTGAAAGGGACCTGGGTGGCCCTGACGACCCGCCGGCCCTTGATGTGGAGGAGTCTCTGTGCTGAAAGGTCATTGGTGACCACATGGTGGAAACCCGAGGCGACACCTCCTGTCTGAGGGTCATAAAACAGTCAAACATCACTGTTCCCAGTGGCCAAGTATAATGCTGCAACAGAATGAATGGACCAAACAGCTTTTATTAAGTCATGATTCAATCAAAGTCAATAGGAACAATCATCTGAGAATTATGAATGTATGTATCAAATTCAGTGCCACTCCATCAAGGCAGATGTTGAGATATTTCAGTCTCAAAACAATCTATCCAATAGTAATGATATTGGTGGACCGCTGCTGAATATTTGTCACAAATTGTTATGAAATAAGCTGTGAATAACTCAGGGCTGACTTAGGGTTAGGGTTATTTTGTCTGATGGTTGTGTTGTAGGTAAATTTGCCAACAACACAACACAAAAATTTCTCCCTTTGCAGACGATGCACCCTTTTATTTTGTAATTTCAGTCTCTTCCCCATAATGTCATCCAAGTTGATGCAATAAAGTGTGCTCCATGCATTCATGCTTCCAGGAGGACAAGCATTTTTTTTCATGCGTTGCCCTATGACGTTTCCCCTAGTAGTAGTAGTGTTAGTACAAGTGTTTGGTAGTCAAAGTATATAACAATCACAAGTTGATTGATTCCATTTTCAGTCCAGTAATGAATTTAAACCATACTTTGTAAGTGATCCCTTTCTTGAAGTATCTGGCAAAGGCTGTAGACTCGGCCCCCTGCAGTTCTCTGTGCTGGACAGGCTTTCCACCAAGGTAGTCATCCAAATGCACAGTAAAGATGGCGCAGCAGTACTCTCATCCTGGCTGCACTCATTTCCTTTAAAGACCAAACACAGGCTCAAATGAAGCTCAAATGACACTGGAAGACAATGGATGCATCCATTTCTGTTACATTAGCAGGCCTGCAGTTCCCTTTGGGCCAGTAGTAGAGGTTGCATAGGACTTTCTTGTTATTTTATTGCCTTTACATGTTATTGTTGTTTCATCGACTTAAGATAGCAGCGGTGAAAAGTCCAGGTACGTTGGCACATATTCAAAATGCCAGCCTTACTATCAGAGAGGTGACAATCCAACCAGCCAATATTACTTACTAGCCCAACAGCAAGAAGCCCAGCTCAGTGTCTGTCTTTATTTTAATGAAATAGGTTGAGGTTTTTAAGTAATAAACATGTACACCTTTTGGTTTAAAACACAACACAACCTTCTTCTAATTGTCGTTATACTCAGAAGCACAATAGTGTCATCATAATGACATGGACATTCACGTTATAGAAAACAAATCTTTGTTTGTAGTTTTCACTAACTGGTGAACTCTGCAGTGACCTTTAGTTGGTGCTTAATTCTGTCCTACTTTCAATTCTATTTCTGGACAACATAAAGATTATATGCTTTCATAAACCAGTGATAAGAAGTGATAATGATGAGCTTATTCAATTCCCAAACTCACCATCTGACTAAACATCCCAGTCTGACCCTGTGCATGACCCTGTATGTGCTCCATGTCCCCCATTTACAACATCACTGAAACACTGGACAGACTTTTAATCACGTACACTCCATTAACCTGTTGCTATTCGTCTTTATGATATTTATGTATGCAGGCTAAAGTTCACTTTGTTCAAGGTTTCAGAATAATAAAACGGTAGTAATCATTAAACTTGATAACAAATATCCATGTGTGATACAGATATTTAAAGGATACAGATACGTGCTGTACATGTGTTGCTTTTTATATTCTATACTATACTGTTCTAGATTGAGTCTAGATTGATAGCATGATGATAATATCTCCTTACTAAAACTATATCTCTATTGCTTTCATTAGAATGTGTCTGAGGAGGCTGCTGGGTCACAATTTTCTACAACCCAGAGTCACTTGTAACTATACACTCATAAGTTGGGACAGGATCATGTTGACCGCTGTGTTGGATCAACAACACTCAGTAAGTATTTGGAATCTGAGGAATTGTTAAAGTTTTAGAGGTCAAATTTGTCCCTGGTCTTGCTTGACATACAGCTTCAGTCCGGGATCTCCACTGTTGTATTTTGCACTTCATAACATAAACACATGTTTTATGGGGGGGCAGGTCTGGACTGCAGAGAGGCCAGTCTAGTCTAGTCTAGGCCACTCTTTCACTACAAAGTTGCACCGTTGTAACACATGAAGAACGTGTCTGGCATGGAATGCTGGAATAAGCATGTGTACCTCCAAATACTGCGTATACCTTTCAGCATTAATGGTGCTGTCACAGATGTATAAGTTTCCCATTAGGCAATTGGCACACAGGTGCTGGATTTTGAACCTGGCACTGGTGACAATCTGGACAGTCCTTTGCCTCTTAATCTCAAAAGACACAACATTCATGAGTTTGAAAAACAATTTGACAATGTGGACTTAGACCACAGGGTTAGGGTTAGGGTTCCACTTTCAGGCCATCTAATATGAGCTTGTCAGCGAAATTAGGTTAGGATGCTGTTGATATATGTTTTTCTCTTAGGTGGAATATGAGTCAAAACGACTGACTAACGTTTTGGAATCAATGACTACTACTCTGAATATTATCACTAATTTCCTTTATTTTGATTGAGATAAAAAAATAAAAGAAATTGCCCCAATTAAGTGGATCAATGGTTTCGCTCACTTACCCAGCCAGTAGTGTAGGTGGTATTCAAAGGTGAGCCTCAGTTTGATAGTGTAGAGAATCACATATGCATCTCCAATGTAAAAGTTCCCATGTAAGTTCTCTGGCACAGGGACCAGATCCAGACTCTCGATTCTCCAAATGTGCAAGCCTTCTGTCTGGCTTGCCTTGGGGAACTCTTTGTGGTGGACCACCATGTCTGTTGCTGCTGCTGTTCAGGCTGAGTGAGGATCTCAGGTGAGGTGAGAGGAGGACTGAGGGCTGAGTGAAGAAACTCAGTGCTGCTCTGTTTGAGTCTAAGTGTGCAGTGGCAGTGTTTTCACTTCTGCATTAAGTCTTAGATAGACAGTGGGTGTGTCCACCTGCTGCCATGATACACACATCCAAACACACACCTTTGACTGTCTCGTGATTGATCGATTTATTAATTTTTTGGCCACTGGAGGGCAGTAATACGTTAATATTGACGCTAATATTCTCCCCAATATTCACTGCACCAACAAATATCTGACTCTGCCAGATAAAATGGTCTCTTATGTTTACTAGAACATTCTAACTATATCTAACTAATCTAACGAATTATCAAAGATAATCAAATAATTACTCTAATTAAGTGACGCTTTAACAGATCAACATAGAGGTTGGCAGCATTCACTGTTGTCCAACATAAAACAGAGCAGCATGTATATACCCAAGCATTTATTAAAGGCTTAAATACACATTATGATCTGACTACATGTATTAACATAACGAACAAAAGGTGTGTGTCTGTGAAAGAGAGCGCGTGCATGTTTGAGTGCCCACCAAGAATGTGTGAGTCTCATGAGTCAGTCACTTCCAGTCAGGCACCACCTACACTTTATCACTGCGATATTCAGTAGAATACAGTTTTACATTTATGACTATTTATTAGTTTATGTGATGGTCATAATTTCATACGCTGATCATGTTATCTCACACCCAGTATCTATGATACGGACTTTATAATGCCTTGGAATTTATATTGTCTTTTTTTTGCGGAAGTGAGGAGGAAATGTAAATACAATGTGCAAAAGTGATGCATGGCTTGGCGTGTCTGTTGATGCAGACGTGGCTAATGCATTTGTAGAAGTAGTGTGACACTAGATTTGGAAGTACTAAGTAAGTATGGCGGAACGAGGGGAGCACAATTAAGTCGGTTGAACCGCCACTCATGACAAAGAGAATCATTTTCCTCTGACAAACCTTTGTTCTGCTGTGAGCCTAATGAAAAACTTGCACATATCTTATCTAATGTCTAATTTGTAACATATGTAAGCACGCTACTGATATAACGTTGAACATTTTGAACAGCAAAGATAGCGGGATGTGTGCCAGCAAAGGGTTTGAGCTCCTGTAGGGAGGGTTTGGACGGGCATTTCACAGTACCGACCATCAATGTCAGCGCCTGTGGCAGCATCTTTGGGAAGGAATGGATTTCTGTTCAGACTAGAAACTGTGTGTGTGTAAAAAACTGAGATCCCCAAATACCTTTACAGATTGGATTTACATATATCTGTTTGAAGGTTGTAATGTTAAAGAGATATTCATAAATACTTTTCATTTCTTTGTAAATTAATTTAATGTATGAGATGAAAAATACAAGCAGAGTTTCTGATAAACATGTCACAGGAAAAAAACATTTAACAAGGAATTTATTTCTTTGATCAAACTGATTATATAAAAGAGAATATTTCTGTTTGTCCTGGATCAATATATCTGTTGAATATAATCTGAATCTAAAGATGCATGGACTTCATGCTCTTGGCGACAGAGTCCCAGTGGGAGGGGTCCCAGCCCAGGAACCAGCCTGTGAAGGTGGGGGGTTCATAGCCTTGTTTCACCACCACCAAAGGAGTCTTCTTGTCACGACCACTAGGGTCAGTCTCTATGTACTGTTTGGCTGCAGAGGAGGCAAAAGTGTCATTGATTACAAAGCAGCAAACACATGTGGTAAATCAGATTCACATGTTGGTGGAGACCTTACGTGGCAGTAAGAGGTAAAAGACATGAGGATAAAGATCTAACTAAGATTATCATGCTTCTAAAATGAAAATGCACATGATGAGTATAAAGTGTATAAAGTGTCATTTGTATGAAGCTGTATGCATAAGATGCTTCTTGGCTTCTTGATATTAAAAGCTCACCAGATTTGACAGATTCAGCCTTCTCCACCTCGTTGGCATCCTTTCCAATCCAGATGAACACCTGCAACAGAGGACTGTTTGCATTAGAGTGACTGTTCAGTTAGTTCAGACATGATTTAACGTCTGCTACAGCCGTGTACCTGATCCCACACATCCAGCAGCATCACGTCATCTTCAGCCAGGTCATCCTGTGTGAACTCTCCTGGAACCTCCTCAATCTGCACACACGATAACTCCTGGTTAGAACACTGCTCCACCACATCCCATTCAACTCGCTGCAGTGTTTTTAATCACTGATTGTGTTGGGATCGCATTGATCATATGAGGAATATAACAAGAAACCGAAGTGTGATTTAAAGCAGCTAGTCAAATAAAAAAGTGCAGAGCTGAGTAAAAGCTTTAAAGAAGAAGGTGAGGAGTGATGATAGAAGTGTCGACTCACATGTTTTAATATAGTTTGTCAAATGTAATGTAACAATGTAACACAGCAGCACAAAACAGGCTTTAATAACGTGGATCAAATACTTACTATGAACCTGCCTGTCTTGTTGGAACATCCAAACAGACGAACTGGGTGAGTCATGGTCTCACTCTCCAGTCCTTCTGAGGTCTGGTACTTTGTCTTTCCTCCTAATGCTGCCCAGAATTCATCTGCAACACAAAACACACACTGACATTTAAGAATAATACATAAAATCAGCAGCGTTGAGGGTATAATATCCATAAGTGTGTTTACATTAGTGTAGAATTACCTGAAAATAAGAATAATTACAATTTATTTGATAGTATATTATGTTTTTAAAATAATTAATTTTATTTTTAGAAAAGAGAGATTCCTCCATGTACCACTAGTCGTGTACCACCAGTAGTACACAAACCATAGTTTGAGAATCAATGAGGTTTTGTTTGCATGTATTAGGGGCAGCTCTAAAGTGATCAGTGGCATTAAGTGCAGATGCATTGTAAGGGATCTTTTTTTTTTGTCATCTGACTGGAAAGGTGTATTTGTTTTTTGATTGACAGCAGCTGCCAGAGTGTGTTACACCACAGGGAAAGAGAGACAAACGTGTGCCGCAGCCTGTATGTCATGGACAGATTTGCAGCACCGGTGAATCAACAAACTATGTTTATTTTTTTTAATGCAGGATTTGCTGTATTGAAATCAGGTCTCCATTTACATACACTAATCCCTGATGGTATTCTGTTGAATGAATGAAACACTAGAGGGCGCCATCATAAAACCAAAAAAATATAGAATATAAAATGCTTCATTTAAGTTTCTGATTTCTTTGTTAAAGAACACAGGACGAGTGATTTACAGAGCAGATAAAACAATGCTATTTAATTTTTAAAAGGTCTCAATTTTCTGAACTTTTTTCTTTATTTTTATTTTTTTTTCTTGGCTAAATTGGCTTCCACAGTTTAAACCTCACATGTGACTTATTGCTCATTATTTAGTTTCTGGCTCTGTTTATTACATCCTGCTTGCTCTTCAGCTCTTGTACTCAATGTTGCTAGTCATGCCTAACAAACGCTGGCTGGACTTTACATGTTTATTTTGGTACCAGTTTTACCGGCTGTACTTCACAGCTGATCACTTGTGCTGTCATGCTCGCTTTCGGTTCCAGCTGTTGGTTTTATTCCTATATTTTCATGCAGATGCTGACCTGGTTCATTTCCTTCCATGATGCGTTTGCTGCTGCAGTTCAGCACTTCGCTCATGTACTCAGCTCCCTTTTCCTCTTCTTTACTGGCCCCTTTGCCCATCCACATATAGCCCCGCCCGTCAGCCATCTTCAGCAGGAAGGCATCGTTGGAGTTCAGACCGGCTGCACAGGCATCAACCTGAAACACACATGATATTTTACAGCTTCAAATAAAAACAGAAGAGGCATCACAATTTTCTCTGTGTAGTGAATTCAGTCCTCACCTCAGCTATCCTGGTGATGCTGCCCAGGTTCCGTCGTACCTGGAAGAGTCGGATTGGAGGTGGGGGGGCATGACCTCCGAGGCGGGACGTACCACTCTTATATACAATGAGGGGCTTAGACTTGAAGAGACTCAGCAGATGTGGGGGTTCTTTACCCTGGCACACTCTGACCTGATGACACACACAAAAAACAATGGTGTGTAGGCCACATATGGCTGCTCATATACTGAGCATGTGTGAAAAAGCATTGCAAAACCTCATTTAGCTTCATTAGGCAGACTGAAAGATTTATGAGCAATTTCAGGCATCCATCGCATGCACTGTTCATTTTCACTTCGCACTGGCTGTACCTGAACAGCATTCCTCCCAGTGAACGATCCAGTTCTACAGTCAGGAACGCAGAGGCTGTTAGCTCATCCAAAGAGCAGCTGGCTCCTTGCCTACAGGCCAGAAGGAGACATGTAAGACGTATTAAGACGGCACGATAGTGAACCTGCTCTACAGAGCTTTTTAGCCTCTTTCAGTCAATAACTTTCAGTTATTGCTAACACGTTAGCAATATATTAACTTTATAAGGTGATAATATGTCACTGTTGAGTTGTTTCTGCTGTCCCCATGTGGCCAAAAAATGTCAATGAAACTGCTTTAATGCTACATTCAATTAGTAAATGTGTTGTTAATCCAAAACAAAGAGCTAAAAGGCAAAAAGCTCTGTAGAGCTGTGGGTGACACATTTCACATTACACGTGATTTGTTGTCATACAAAGTACTGATTAGTAAAGCTTTAATGGCGTCAAATTAATGATTAATGATAAATCAGTGCATTAAATTAATAATTTAAACAGGCAGAAACCTTACATCATAAACCTTAGATATAATCAACATAAATCAGGAAGCTTGGTTCAGAGAATTAGATGAAGCATATCAAAGAGGAAGTCACAGCTCAGTGACCGAACACTCCTACCAGGTGTAGATGATCTGTCTCTTCCCGTATGTGTACAGGATGATGTAGCAGTCCCCACCGTAGAACTGACCGTAGCTCTTTGGGTCGACAGGAACTCTGCCAATGCTCTCCACCCTCCAGATCTGAAAGGTGGAAACAAGAAGCACCGCTTTAAGGGCCACAAAGAGAGGTATTTTTTTAACCTGATTTCACTGCTGGAAGATGCACTACTCCTTTTTCATTGGGCTACATTTTCTTCTTAACTTAACCACAAGCCTGCTGGTCTCAGTTTTCAAACAGTTCTAATCAATGATGTATGTACATCCATGTCACAGTGTTCAGTTGCTTCACAGCCAACAGACCAAGCTCTAAACACAAAATCTGGGTTTTTTACGGCTAATAGGCTAGCAAACAGTTGCCTGTTGCCAACATTATCATCCCACTGGAGTTGTGTTTGTGCCCTCCTGACCAAGTCCTATTTTTACTCTTCTTTTCAGCTCATGGTTGGTCTCCATGTGGGTTTAGACTTGAAGCAAAGATAAGGTTTGAAATTTATAGTGTCAGATTTCTCATCAAACGTTGGATGGATGTGTTATTTTCATGTTTGATTATGATTCCCCACAGTAACTGCGTTCACATTACATATTTGTAAACCTCTGTTTGGCCTTGACTCAACAATCACCAATGGAATTGAAAACTCATAGAAGAAAACGCAAGCAGCCAAAGCTTTTACATTTTTACTGTTACATTTTTAAGGAAGTGCATGTTAGCTACAACGGCTACATGTGTAGGTTCTACAACTACAACATAACCTCTTAACGGACAACTTGGAGGTCCAAAGAGCCTTAAACCAATCTGACTGGAACATACAGCTTTAGCGTGATTTTACATGCCATACAGATGGCATATATTTAGTTACCTGCGTGTCTCCACTGCCATCATCCACCATGTTGTACTGGGCAGCCATGTGCTGGGACTCATGAAGCTTGGAGGCATCAAACTTCACCTGCTGGATCCTCGCGATCCTCTCAGTGACGAACACCTTCCCAAAACCATCACTCTGGTCTTTTTCCTTCCAGCCCAGGAAGAACTGCTTGAACATGGGAGTCTCTCCACCCTCTGGCAACACCTGGATCTGCAGGACCACCATTAGCAACACTATGACCACTGGCAACACTTCACAAGTCACAAGATGTTTGCTCACTAAAAGAATCAAATCGCATAATATTAAAACCTGTGTGTTTGCTGGGTAGCCCATTTGTTTGATGAAGCCCTCAGCAGTCTTCATGGCCTCCTTTCTTTCATTAGGGTTGGCTTTATGCCCTGTTGGAGATCAATAAGAAGATAATGGTGTTACAAAAAGCCACACAACCTACGGTGCAGTAACAAAGACAATGGAACATTCAAAGCAGATGCAAAAATTCTCGGGTGCTACCATCTGATTACCTTTCCATACAAATATAATGTTGTTATTCCCATGATCCAGGATGAAGCACTCATCCGAGAGCAGGTCGCTCTGGAGGAATGGGTTTTCCTCCTTCACAACGGTCACTTTCATGGATCCTGATGCATCAGATACCTGGCAACATACGAACACACAAATCAGCTGCCAGCTATAACAGAAGGAATGAAACAATAGGTCTTAAGCAATACTTCACTGACTGCTCACATCAGCATTTAAAATTGAGAAGTTTTGCTGAAAAAAATCAATTCATTCCAACGGATCTGCTGCGATTAGAGGATTTACTTGTGCGTGCAATTAATTGTCCAAATGTTTTAAGTCAATTTAAGGTTAAAACTCAGAAAACTGGTCAATGCTGACCACAAATTTGTGCCATTGACCAACTGATTTGAATGGAGAGCCAGAAAATCTAAATTGAGGAAGCTATCGTAGCTTACTAGCTGTGTTTCACCGTCCAGAGTAACTGCTCCACAAAAAAGTAATGGCTTGCAGACCGCTACGAGGAGGAATAAACAACGTAAACGTATTGTTCTCATAGCTAGCAGCTGTAGCTTTTCATCCTCATTAATAAAACTCTTTAATAAATGAAAAGGTGGAACTTTAGAACCTTAACTGTAATCATCAACGCTAACATCAAGTTGGCTTTGTCATCCACATATGCAGAACAGCGCCAATTTGCATGAGACGAGATCTGCCTGATTTGATGCAATCTTCTGTTCCCAAAAATGTCCCCTGTTCATTTTTAATTTTAAGTCAGGCATAAGTTCAATTGGATTGCTGGTATTTTGTGCGTGAATACTGTACCATGTGTAGTTTAGCCATTTTCCTGTTGGACAAGTCTGCCACTGTGTCATCATCGTCATCCCCCTCTGACAGCTCTGGCTTGACACCGAGGACCTGTTAATGTGGAAAGCCACTAATGCATGCAGTCATTCAGGCTAACATGTTAAACCACGATTGCACAGAAAAACACAACAGCATCCATTTCCATTATGGAAAACATTCAGCGAGGAGACCAGCGGAATAAAAAATTATTTGCAAAACAAATGCATCATGTGCCTTTCCTTGGCAAACTGGAGTAGGCAGGATTTGTAGGCTGTTCAAGTAATAATTCAGTGTTCATGAGAAGGTTGACACGATTATGGTCTTAACATCTATACATACAACGCCAGAGTCAGGATGTGGTTAGCCTAGCAAAAAGGCTGGAAGTGTATAGTAACCACAGGCTTTATAAAGACTAGTGAGTCTGACCATAGCTATCTGGGTAACCCAAAAAATGGGACACAGAGGTGGATTGTGATTGCAGCTGAGGTGGGACTAGCCACCTGTAATGGCACCTAGCTGTCACTAAAAGTGGCCTTGCCATTATTTATGCACAATTTTAAGCCTTAATAACATTAAAATGGGTGAGTTGTAAAATTTCACCCCCCAATATAGTTGTTATTAACGGGGACCAAAACTGTTTTCTGTACCAGGCTGTAAACATGTTTATTTCTACTATGAAGTTGGACATTTTAACATGGAGGCTTATTGAGATTGACTCACTTCTGGAGCCAGCCTGTAAGTGTCCGTTCTTTCCAGTTGGCTTCATTTGCCAGCTATAGCAACAACTAGTCTGGCTCTGTCCAGGCTGGTACAGAAATACACCTACCAACACCTCCAAAGCTCACCAATGAACATGTTTTTTGTTTGATCTATACTCTACACCAAAAGAAAATTAAAAACTATATGAGGTTTTAAGTTGGGCATCTATTTCCTGCTGCCTAAAGTTGTGTTCTCACAGCGAGAATGATGGTTTGATACCAAAACCTGTGGTCACACACTATGTCTGTCAATACAGCTTTAGACTCTGCAGTGCTGCGCGGATAGATACACTGTTCTAAAATAGTTCCAGCACAGAACTCCCCTTTAAAACCACAAATTGTTGTGTTGTTCTACATTTCTGCTTTTGTTACAAACATGTTAATCAGTGAGCTTTCAATGCATTGGTAGGTGTCAGGCTAGCATTTTACCCCTTCCCCCAGTCAAAATTTGGCTAACCACATCCTGACTTCACATCTGTGCTTAACACACAGACACGATATAATATCTGATATAACAGAGGAAAAACAAATAGGCAGTTCATTGGTTCATCCAACAGAGCAATATATCTCGACAAGTATTGCTGTGAATTATGGCAAAGATATTTAAATTCATGCATTACATTAAAATCTGAGTATAACATATTATGTAACACATCTGTGGTAAAGAACTGCATATGTACAATAACTGAGACTCACATCAGTTAACTTGGTTGGTTCACCCTCTTCTACAACCACGAGTTCAGCTCGGGCATTTCTCTCGTTGTCACGGATACCTCTGGCCACTTGTGCTGCCTTCAGTCGCTCAAACTTGTTACACTTGGCTCCACACCACTGATAGATTTTCTAGAAATTGGTGAACAAACAGACAGACAGGGGATTACTATCATTACATAAACTTATCTTGTCCAGTACTCCAGTTTGAATAACCCTCCCTCTACAAACATGCAGCCAGAAAAATAAATAAGTCCTTACATCTCCAAGGTCGATGATGAAGCAGTCTCCGCTGTTGAAGCTGGACCAGCTGAGAGGGACCTGGGTGGCCCTGACGACCCGCCGGCCCTTGATGTGGAGGAGTCTCTGTGCTGAAAGGTCATTGGTGACCACATGGTGGAAACCCGAGGCGACACCTCCGTCTGAGCAACGAAAACATTCAATGTTTACTTTAGACTCTAACTTCATCTTGTGTCCCATGAGTCACTGTTCCCTGTGGTCAAGCATAATGCTGCGACTGAATTTTTATGGACCAAACAAGCTGTAATTAAGTCAGGTTTAAACTCCAGTTCAAAAAAACAATAATGTCAATATGTTTTCCAGCACATCCATCATGGCAGAGCTGCTCCTCGCTGACTGGGTTAGACTGGGTTTATTGCTAAATAGGCTTTCAGATTCAGGGAATTTGTCTTGGTCTTAAATAAAAAGTACAAAGAGAAATGTTAAAAACTTGTTAATATAATGCATTAATGTAATGCGTAGGGTCTGAGGAGTATAATAAATTTGATCCATACTTTGTAAGTGATCCCTCCCTTGAAGTAGCTGGTGAAGGCTGTAGACTCGACCCCCTGCAGTTCTCTGTACTGGACGGGCTTTCCACCAAGGTAGTCATCCAAATGCACAGTAAAGATGGCCGCAGCGGCACTCTCATCCTGGCTGCACTCCTTTCCTTTAAAAAACAAGCATGGGCTCAAAATGAAGCTCAAATGACACTGGAAAATTGTGCATGTATCCTGTTTTACTGCGTCCACTCTTCACCTGGCACTCTTCATGGAATCACCAGGTCCATGCATGCACAAGTAATTACGCTCAATCTGAGTACCTTTATTAAATTTTGCATAAACAAGATACAGAAAAACAGAAAAGAAAGAACAAGATATCTGAAAATTGGTTGCAGAGTTTAACTGGGATTCTAACTGAGAGTGCATTGACATGATGAATCCCAGGACAGGGAAAGAAATGTGGCAGGGGTGAGAGGAAAGAAACATTACTCATACCACAGCTGAACACTATTTTTCTGTGAACTCAGGACATGAGGACAATAAGGAAAAACTCTATGTTCTCTCCACAGTGTCAATCCAAATGTTGTGACAAAACCCCAAGAAAGTCTTCAGACGGTAATGTCTTGCCATTACAAGATTTCTCCTGGTTACTTTTATGAATGTAACACATTTAGATCATCTGAAGTTATGAATTCAATAAGAATCAGAATAGCTTGTTTTGTTTTGTTTTTTTGATGTGGAACTTGGCCACTTCAATAATCATGATTCCTGTTAGCATCCAAGAAGTGAACTAAACAAAGCAACTAAACTTCCTCTCTGGCCTCTTTCCAAGATTGGTGGTGGCATTTGCTCATTGACGATAATAGCGGGATTTCTGGCAGCTACTTAGGCGGATGGACTGGGGTATGTTGTAATGAGATTGTACAGGTTAAAAGGAGAGTGGTTAATGATGCAATTTATTGTTTTAATTTGTATATGTGGCTCGGTGTTAGGTGAGTGTAGGACGGTAAGGATCCAGGTTAATGGAGTCTTGTTAATCCCGGGACAGTAAGAGGATCTGGCTGAATGATTCGGATGACTTTTATCTCCAACTCATCATTTCAAAGTGAAGTGGGAAAAGTCATTGCATGATTTTTGTGCATGCACATTTATACTTTTGCTCGGACAGATTTGTTTTTCTCATTCAATTAGTAAATCTGTCATTTATTTGAAGTTTCATGACACAAAACAGCCGCATACAGCAGCCAGACGGCGATGCAAGAAAACATCCACATGCAGTATTATCGAGGAGGAAATGTTTGTTGGGGTTTTCATCCGTGTGATGATCTGACAACAGTAGCTGTTGGTGGCTGACAGCGCAATCAGCAGAAATTGCACCAGAGTGTTCATGACAAGAAGAGAGCATGTGAGATGTCCATTTGCATGTATGATGGTTAATGATTAATGCTGATGCACTCTCAGACAGACAGAGTGCAAGAGCAAGTAAATATCTTAGTCATATTGACTTTCTATTCTCACGGGAAATGGAGGGTTTCAGCACAATAGAAAGGAAGTACACTTAATGATCATAGCATTTTCTATGTGTACATAGTACATATAGGCGTATAAGGGCATAATACCCACAGGAATTATTTATTATTATGTTTATTTGACAGGGACCACATATAATAAACACATATTTCAATACTTATTATAGCTAAAAGCTCGTTTTGATCTCTGGTCCTTAATAGGGTGTACCAACATTTAAAAGAGAGAGGTGCGACATGCTTACCACCACACAGTCACATGGTTCACATAGTTCTCAACAGTTTAGCCCACAGTGGAACAAGCAACAGCATCAGCAGCTATATATTAACAGTAATTCTCCGTAAATATTAATGAATAATGTGTATTAATTACTACAGCATACATAGTCCTCCTGGCCATGATTAGCAAGTGAATATCAACAAAACTAACGGCATTCAACAAAAGATTTTATGCTATAATATATCCTGTGAAAGGGTAGATACGTTCTTCCTTTAATGGTCAGTCAAAGAAACCCGTTTGACCTCCTACGAGAGACAGATAGCAGAAAGGTGGTCACGAAAAGCATACATGTGTTTAAAATAGCCATTCTTCCTAAAGCTACTTTTATGGCAGGTCCTTTTCATTGCCATGTATGTTATCAGTGAAGACCAGGGCTGAGACTGGTCATGAATGAGATATTTACGCCCTCGCCCGTGCCGAGCACTTTGCACTGCAGTCTGTTCCCTTACTGGAAGATAAACCTATATGCCAACGACAACTGCAATTCATTTGAGATGAATGACATCTGTTTATGTTACCTAAGTGTTATTGATGTTGGCTATCTGCAATTAGAATCTAACTGGCTATTATCTTATCTAAACAGTGACGCTGGCTAGATAGCATTATTGACTAGACTCATGAGAGGTCAGCTAATGTGCTAAAACTTACTTGCAGGTGCACTGGGAAATACTGAAAATGAATGGGGTTCAATGGTGAAACTAGTCATTGTTTGGACTTTGAAATATTAGTGTGTTGTTTCTGCTTTTTCTGATTACAAAAGAAGTCCAGGGAAGTCTTTTTTTCAACAAGTATGGGGACAACGTGTCAGTGAATGCTAAGCAGAACTTTGTTTGTCCAGGGTTTAACCTGTCAGGCCACATTTCTTGTTGACTTTTTTGACACACTCTTTGCACTTTGCTAATTTGACACCGTCCACAGAAACACAGAAATGCACTTTCCAAGAAGAAGAACACAAATTGGATTATCAGCTTCCTGGCTGTTGGTGGTTGACTAATGGCATAACACTTGCAGTCAGTCAGACTCCACTTGTTGGCAGTCTCTGCAGAAATGTTTCTTTCTATGAAATAATTACACAACATCTGTGGTGTCTCTTGAGTGCAAAGTAAAGAGGGTTACTAGATAAAAGTGTTTGTGCTGACAGATGATGCAAAATGAACACAACAATAATTATTTCTCTAAAACTTTCCCAATGAGCCTCTTTTACGTGCTGCCGTGTGTTCACATCTCACTTCACTGAACAGAAACAGGTCTCGTAATGCCGCTTTTCTCTTGTATTCTGCACAAGTCATTCAAAATTAATCAGTACTTAGAGAAGCAAATTATCTCTCCAGTCTGTCCGATGCTGACTTGCAATTAGAGGGAGACGTCAGCCCTCACATCATTGTCTAAAAGGCTGACGATATATACGGGCGACTCATTCATCTGCCTGTGCCAGTTCATTCGATTTGTGCCACTTCTAATGAACTGGTAGAACTAGTCTGAACTAATCTGAAGAATCTATAGACTGTGGTGGTAACCAGGCTTGAAGCTGGTTGGTTGACTGAAATTACAAAAGATAAACATATTAGCTCCTCTAAATGCGTACCGTGATAGATGGTTTCAGTTTTAGAGATGCGACTGGCATTTCTGCCTCCAGCCAAATACAATGGGACGTTCCTGCAGTCAGGTTTATCATGTTAGCACTAAATTTTTTGAGGGCCGTGAGGAAATATTCCCTGAATTTAACAAACAGTGTGTTGGATTAGAATATCCGACCCTACCTTTAATCCACATTTGGTGCTCTAGTGAGTATTTGGGGCAACGGCAGGACTGAGTCAAAATAAACTACAGTGTGTTAATGGTGATGAAGGAGTATGTCACCCAACAGTGTGACTTTTTTGGTCAACAGTAGAGCTCTGTGGCACTGGGGAAGAAGGTATATCAGCCTTTGAGACGCACACACTACTTGTTAGTCGATAAATTCAGTGAAAAAAAATGTAGAATATCACAAACAACCTGTCAGTTTTGTGTTTAACACAGCTTCAGGTTAGTTTTCTAGCATTTACTTTTATTTTTAACTCTTATTGTAGATGCCTAGATGTGTTTAAAGGCTATTTTTGGGCTTTTTTTATGTTTGTGACAAAAATATTCCAACATTTCATTTTCCAATTATTCCTCAAAAATCAGATTTTTAAGCTTTATTTATATTTTTATGTAAAAAAACATAAAGAAATGTAATGTTTTCTACGGTTACCCAGCAGTTACCTGTATGCGTTTCTCTGGAAATAAATCAGGATTGTTTATTCTTCACCGTTATCACACAGTACAGTGTATGTTTACTGTGGACTTATTAACATGGACTTAATATTATATTTAATTGTTCCAGACGGCATTTAACCAGAGGGAAATTACAGGATGTGTTGTGTAATGGACATGGACGTCGTGAGACAAAGCCAAAAGAGAAAGTGCTCCCGAGGGGGGAGCTCAGAAGAGTTGATGGGGGGGAGGTGAGGGTGGAGAAACGTGAGGCGAAGATACTGCGTGAGGCGAATCTGAGTCAAACATACGCTCCTTCTCACAGTCAAATCTAGACACACAGATACACAACAACATGTTCGTCTCATTCAGTGTGAGAGGATCATTAACTCAGATCAAACCTTCATAAATCCATTCAGAAATCATCCATTTGATCATTTGATGATAGTCACACGTTTCGTAAAACCTTTAAAAATGATTCATAGTTGTATTTATGTTCATATGTGTATTTAAAATCTTATATTTGGACTGCTTGATGCACAGCGGTGGCGGTCATGCAGATGCTGGATGAGGATTCAGTGATGGGCTGTGTCGGACTGATGTCAGATGAAGAACAGACGGATGATCAGTGCAGTGGATGGACATGCAAGGAGTCAGCTGGAAGTCTGTACAAGCGCTCGCTGAAGCAATGATTAGTGTAGAAACTGTTTTAAATGATGCTTGTGTGATGCGTTATGAAGATACCACGGGGTATATTTGATATGAACTCCAATAACCTGTGCATCAATAGCTTAATTCATGTAGTATTTCATATTTCACTTCCACTGAAGTGTTTCATGTGGACACTTGCTAAGAACAGCTCGTAGGATAACTGTTATGTCACTGGCTGACTGCATGCCAAGGATCACTTGGCTGAATGACTGAAGGAGCAGTCAAACTGGAAAAGTTGACATGAAAGGCTCCTGAGCTGACTGAGGCGGCGCCCCTTTGCACAACACTTCTAGAAACACTGGTGAAATTTTAATTTCAACATCATTTATGAACTTCTGACTCTAGCAGGATGATGATAATCTCTTCTTGGTTAGTGTATCTCTATCAATCTCAAGCCTCTAAGTGCTTCTTAGAATCAGACGTTTATTAAGACTGAGTGGAGGAAAAAGAGAGAAGATGCATGGCTTCGCTCACTTACCCAGCCAGTAGTGCAGGTGGTAGAAGAAGCTGTCCTTCTGTTTGACCGTGGAGAGAATCACATACGCGTCTCCAGTGTAAAAGTTTCCATGTAAGTTCTCTGGCACGGGGACCAGCTCCAGATTCTCGATCCTCCAAATCTGCAGGCCTGCTTTCTTGCCTGCATTGGTGAACTCTTTGTGGTGGAGCACCATGTCTGCTGCTGCTGCTGCTGCTGCTGCTGTGAGGTTCTGAAGATGAGTGAGGATCCCAGGCGAGGTGAGCTGAGAGGAGGGTGGGATGGCTGAGTGCAGGAACACACTGCCGTTCTGTTTTCTGAGTACAGACTGACTGAGTGACTGAGTGTGTAGCAGCAGTGTTTCCACTTCTGCTTACTCCAGCCCCTTAGACACACACACACGCACACACACAGTGGGTGTGTCCACATGCTGTCAATATACACACACCAGCATCCTCAAATACACATAGATGAATTAAGCTTTTCAGTGTACATGCACATACAGAAAAAAATAAACGAAATTAATAGAATTATCATTTGATAAACATATATATATATATTTATTTTTATTTAAAATAACCGTTAAAGTGTTAAATATGTTCATAGAAATTATGTTTTTTTGCATACAATAAGCTGACTCAGTAGTGCGTACAGTGGGTTTATCTCAGCTTTTTGCCTGCTACTGCTGGAAACAGCTGGCTGAGCCAAAATAATGAGCTAAAACAGGCTTAAAAGCTCCATAACGCTGAGGTTGCGGTTCATCACAACGAAAGAACCACTGTCACATAGTCAGCAGCAGTTTTAAATGACTATACCTGTGTCGTTTCATTTTGCAGCCCCTTTGCTGATAAATCATAAATTAGTGCTAAAGCATAGCAGGGTTTCATATCTCTATCTTTCATGCAGCTATTGCTTTCCATTCGTTTTACTCAATGAATAGATTGGCAAGTATTTTTAAAAGAACAATGTATAAAAGATCGATGTCACTCTCACGTCTGCGTGTTGTTAGTGTGGAGCTGGAGTCAGGATGTGCTGTACTGTAGAAACATGACGGTTCAACACTGAAGATAAAAGGCTCGTTCAGAGGTAACAAAAACATACAGATTCATATTTCCAAGTGATTATACACAAAAAAAACATACTATTCCATTTCTGACATATTCGTAAATAGAGCCCGTTATTTACACACGGACCTTTAAAGGATTTGTAAACTTGCACTACTATCTTATTTTTACTGTTAAATTAACTGTGAATCAAAAACTGTCTCCGTTAAACTGATCCAAACCGCTCAGCACTGAATCAAGCCATAAAATATTTCATGACTAAATAAAAAAAATAGGGGTCTGGATTTATTAGTGTAATTAGCAAGCGCGGTGGTTGCTATGCAAACCAGAAGCAGGTTTTATTTCTGGTATATTTCCGTTGGCTGGGTAAACTCATGCTGCTTGTTAATTTGTTATGGTTTCATGGTGGTTTATTAAGTGAGGTTTAAAACAGGAAACTGCCATCAGGGGTGATTTCCCCGTTTCGTATACATGCAACCAGAGGTTCACTATTGTTGCATTTAGATTTTAGAGTGAAATCTCTACAAGGCATTATCATACCTCCATAGTGGTTTCCATACAATACCCACATAATGAGTTAGAAGCTTAACTACTCTCGACTACAACTATGCTGTGTCATATTTCTCTGTTACTGAACGTACAGCACAGAGTATTACCGAGTCGATACTTGGCACGTAAAACTTTCACACGATGAAGATGTTAAGCGCAGTGACAGCGCACAGAGCAGAGAGTGACAGTAAGAATGTCCCTCCAGGAAAAGTAAAGAGTCACAGCGTGCAAGTGGATGCTAAAAGTTGGTGGAGCTGACGCAACACTGGATTGTGAACATAGCAACACTTTTGAGCTGTTGTTGTAAAAGCAAGAGAGCGCGCTGACAGTTTAAATAGAGACGCCTTTAAATGTCTCTACTTGTAAATGGGTACAAGAAGCAAAAACATCCTGACAGAGCTCAGTGCGAGGTGAAGTCTGTCTGTGTGCTCGCTAAACCACTGAATGCAAAATATGATCCATATTCCAGTATCATAATAGGTTGTAACATGTCTGTCTGGCAAAACTTGCTTCGCAGGCCTCGCTCCATTAAGGTTAATGACTGACTCCCAGTAAAACTTGGGGTTTCACTGGAACAATTATTACTATCACAAAGGTTCCTGCGCTGGAAACTTGTTCACTGCGCCAGTAAATGGGAAGAACCTTCGATACGGCTTGTCCGCTCAGCTCATAAAACCGTTTAGCTCAGCTATGAGCCAAAAGGCTAATACTATGCCGTCCCCAGCTGACTTCAGGGTTTCAAATCAGGGAGCTTTATGGCTGTGAGACATCAGTGCTAACCAACATACCGGCATACCACCAGAACCATTTTATCCATCCGTCCATTATCTGTAACCGCTAATCCTCATGAGGGTCAGGCTCAGGAGCCTATCCCTGCTGACTCTGGGTGAGAGGCGGGGTACAAGTTGTCAGCTCAGCACAGGGCACATAGATTCATACATTCACACCTACGGCCAATTTGGAGTCACCAATTAACCTGTTAGCGCGTGTCTTTGGAGAGAACCCACGCAACACGACAACAGCACATGCAAAGTCCACAGAAAAAGCCCCAGGCAGGGTTTGAACCAGGATCCTTCTTCTTGCTGTGAGGTGACAGTGAATATTTAAAGGAATCATTCTGCAGTGATGCTGCATGTGATGATGACCAGCGATGTCACAGGTCAGGAGTGGTGAGTAACAATGGTGTTACAGGTCACTGCAGAGTGGGATGAGTTTACTTCCTGCACGCAACAACTCCCAAAGTCTTCTCTCCCAAAATAAAGTGTTTGGATGTGGAGGACTTTAACTTACCGTACATTTACACACGAAGACTCATTACATATCTGAAAGACGGCCGAGTGAAATCAAGGTTGCACACACTGCAGAGAAGTGTAGGTTTGTAGCGGGCACCACAATGTGAGCACACTTCCACCATGATTCACAGCGAAACTTGTTTTTTTTTTAAAACACTTTGACTTGATCTGAGTCTTACACAACAGCTGATCTGGATCTATTCATAGACACACACACACACACACACACACACACACACACACACACACACAAGATGTGCCACACGATTAATCACATGTTTAAGAAGATGTCAGTTTCCTGTGAGTAATATCACTGTCCTGATGTGTCACACACCGCTGGCAGCTGGAGCCCCAACTCTGCCCACTGACATGAGAAACTGGTGCTGTCGTCTAAATCAAACACACATTTACATGCACACACAGCAGGATACTGAATGGAATCAGGTTAGGTAGGAAATTGTTTGAACTTAGTTATTTTATATTCCATGTTTCCTGCAGCTGCTCTGTAATCACATTTCTCTGCCTCCTCCCTGACATAGGAAGTGTCCAGTCATTTAAATAAAGGAAGGTGGCAGAGGAAGTGATTTCCATCACATCATAAATGCCACTCAACAGTTACGCCACAGATTTTGCGCTGACGTCCAAAGTTAACTGTGCCGAATGTCTGCCAGCAGCCTCTTCTGGGGGGGGGGCACAGAGTTCATTTCATCAGTGTATTATATGAAAACGTAGGCTGGCATCATAGATGCTGTATGCGCATATCATTATGATGACACTGGCTATTGTGCTTCCCGTAATAACTCAGTATATCAACAATAAGGAGAAGGTTGTGTCCTGATATTTCACATTAAAAGCTCTCCAGTGGCTCAAATGGCATAATCCGTCCAGTACCTGGTAGGCTTTTAATGTGGAACATCTACATGATTGTTGAGTTTCATAGCAAGTAACTTATTTTGCAGTGATCAATAATCAGTCTTCATGTGAGTATTTAGAGCACATACACGTATGTCGGCTCTCTGTCTTTCAAAGTGCAACAAATCTGCCACGATCACGGGTGTGAAAAACCGCCCATCCCTCCAGCTGATCTATGAACAACCCTTGTCCAAAGGAGGTTAATAAATAGTGTCTGATACTGAAAGACAGTCGCCAAGCTGGGCTTCTTGCTGTTGGACTATCAGTTGGCTGCTACGTCTTGTGTTGCTGCACGTGCGTGATGTTTGGCTGTCTCACGCATTTTTGATCATAAGTAATGTAATCATAACAAATACACGTGCACAACTGTCTGTGTTTACTGTACTATTTACTTTTTGAAACCCAAGTCTTACGTGATGTTGCTTTAATCAATCTGTGAGTGTTTGAGCGCTGAACGGAGAGTGCAGTGTACTGTAGTAACATGGCTGAGGCCAAACAAACATGAACATGATGGCGAGTTGCTCCCAGTTGCCCTGATGAACTGTCTAATATATGCCAAAAACAACAAACAAGGGGAAAGACACACACACACACACACACTCTGCTACAGCTGGAGGGCCGTCACGCCCTACCCACATCCTACACAGAGCTCCAGCAGTCTGAATGGCTACAAACACTCATTTATTCCTGTAAGTTTGTAGAACTTTAATGGAAAGTTCAGTTATTTGTGAACTATTATAGAACAGGTGCCACCCCGCCTTAGAGAATGTATTGAAGGTGTGTGTGCCGGCTTATAAATAGAAATATAAACAGAAATAAATGAAATGACCCCAAAGATAATCTTTTAAAACTTTATTCATGCTCCCACAACAAACAGTCACTATGACTAATGACCAACAAAGTGTTTGAAATGACATTAGAGGTAGGAGTCCAAAATAGCTTTTCATGTTAAATCTTCATAAGGATTGTTAATCAATAACATAATTAATAACAAGGGTGCATGTTAGAATTTAAAAACAAAACAAAACAAAAAAAATCATGTGTGCTTTTCTTTAAATCTCACTCAGTACAAACGTTACAGCTGGAGTTTATCAAAGTTTGTATGAAGATATTAGAAACATAACTTCTAAAGTATTTACAGGGACGTCGACATAAATCGCACAGCTCTACATATGTCAGATGTTTTCCAAATTCAAAAATAGCTTTTGATGATTTTCAGTCAAAGATGAAAAAATAGATGATTTTCTATCAATAAAATAAATCAGGTGATATGTCGGACAAACAGTTCCAGATTAATGCAACTGATCATTTGTTATGATGAATTAATAACTGCTATTATTATTATTATTATTATTATTATTATTAACAGGAAAAATATCGCTGTACTGATTAGTGTGAATAATGTGCAAACCAACATGTGAAGTCAAATGGCCATTAAATTACAAGATGCCCCCAAATTTAAGATAAATACTTCAGCAGGAAAGCAAGGGCAGAATATAATGACGCATTCAAGACAAAAAAATGGAAATTCATGACTACATGATTAAAAAAAAAGAAACCTACTAATACTACTGCGGATAATGATAATAAATAAATAATAAAAAAACAAAACAAACAGCCCTTCATGATTTTATCGACCCGAAGGCTTCAGTGGTCTGACGTTCTGTCAACACGTCTGCATTATTTACAACAAAATACTCGGAAATCTGATTTTTTTTACCGTGAACAATGCAAAGTAGTTAATGCACTGATTTCTATGAATTAAATAAAAATGGAATACTTGGTAGGTTCATTTAATTGTTAGCCGTGTTTTAAATCAAATTATGTTTGAGTTATGGACAGATTCATCAATAAGTAATAATTATTGTTAGTTGCAATCTGGCTTCTTTGCCGTTTTAGACAAAAAGACTAAAAGAGTTTAATATCTGAGTGGCCAGGACAGACGAGGCTGTTTTAGCTTGGTACAAATACTTTTCACTCATTCATCTGCTAATTTAAGGAATTATCTTGGGTTGTACTGCCAACTAGTGGAACTACTTCATGCTCTCTGCACACCCTGTGTGGTTGATGTACTAAAAAAAGACAGCAGATTGTCATTCATAGCAGACAGTGCAGTCAGAGAGAAACACTATGAACAACATGAGCTTGTTAAACCTTCTTCATGGAGCGAACACTCTGTGCTGGAGGAACAGGCTTTTGAGCGTGGGACTTCTAATAAAGTATTTTAATAGACTTATAAAGTGCATTATGGTTTTGGTCGGTAGTTGAATACCTCTGTCAAGTTTCTTTTTGTTCCCTCCCCTTGTTTAGGAGCACATCATGAATAATCGATCATACAAAAACACAAGAGTGCAATCTATTAATTACAATGTTGCCACGATAGCTGAAATTATGATGCCACAATATTCAAACTAAATCATATAAATGATACTTTCATTATGTGAAGCTGGAAAACTGAGCGCAGCGCTGATAACCTTTTACACTTGCTAATGCTAATGATTTGTTTTATAAGCCGATTATTGAAATGAAAAGTAGTAATGTATATGCAGGCGTACTACGTTTCACCTACACCCACCTATATTACAGATCGTTTTATCCGCCCATCAAACTTCGCACATTTCAGTACTGCAAAAATTTGCATATTTAAAGAATTAGTGTTTCCATCCAAACATATTCAGTTTTTTTAAACAGATTTTTGTGTAAATTTGGCAAAAAATGTGAACGAATGCTCCATCCGTTTCTGCCGTGTGAATATTAGGAGTTGGTTTACAAGATGAGCAGTAGGCGGCGCCAATTCTCCAGTCAGAAAACCAGAAGAAGAGGTGCGCAGCAGTGTGGAGATCGTTGAGCGATCATGGACGTATCACAGAGCCTTACAGAGGAGTGTCAGGCGGAAACAGCTGATCAGTCTTGTGCTTAAATGCTCACTACAACTTATTTGAAAAAGTATCAAAATATTCTGGAAACACGGCTACTTATATTCCTCGAACTAGGGATTGAAAAAGAAAATAGATGTCTAGGATTACTTGAGTGTATTAAGTATTTAAGCAGTGACGGTGGGATAACACTCATCAAAATCAACATTGTTTGCTATCTTGACAAAAATCTGATAATTTAGTGAAGCTCTCAGCAAACAGTCTGCCACCTCGAGATACGAGGCTGCGGCTGCTCTACACTTCGGAGGGACGGAAGATAAAAATTCCTCATCAGCATCACCTCAGGAAGGTGTTGACGTACTCACTTGTAGTTAGACGAGGAGAAAAAAGGAAGAGAACTGAAGAGTCAGTTGAATGTTTTAAGCTGTTTGCGCGACCGGCTTCAGTTTTAAGTGACTGCAAGATCTGTATCTCATAATTACAAGAAAGCTTTCATATAAATCAGGAGATCATCATGTAAAATTACAAGAAAACCATTTCCTAATTGTGTGATTGTATTAAAACAGTTTTCTTTCAAATACAATATAAGAACCT
The DNA here is from genome assembly GCA_036365135.1 of Miichthys miiuy. Classification (NCBI taxonomy): domain Eukaryota; kingdom Metazoa; phylum Chordata; class Actinopteri; family Sciaenidae; genus Miichthys; species Miichthys miiuy. The sequence continues at coordinate 21,275,303 of CM071614.1, read as the reverse complement.
CGTAATCTACGCAATCATAAGATACAGGTCTCAGTAGATTCGTAGATCTAACATCTTAAAATTATGACAAGAAAAGTAATAATTACGATCTAATAATCTTAGTGTGGATCTCTTCTAGTATTGATATTGAAGGAAACATCGTGGTATCGTGACAACAGTTTGGTGGAGAATGCAGGTGGATGTGGAGGAGGAAGGAGAACACAGTGAACCATCTTAAGCTAGCTTTCAGGGCTACTGAGGGGGTTACTCAGCAGGATGTGGGACGCTGAACGCCTTGGTCATCCCTCTGACAGAGGTGGTGTTCCCCCCACAGTCCACGTACTGGTACATCTCCTGAGACACCTGCTCGGCGTGACCAAAGTACGTCGTGGTGATTGTCACTCTGTGGATAGGTGGAGAGGGACGAGGTTAGGCCACAAACACAAAGAACACGCAGTGAACTCAACGTTAAGATTAAGATTAAAACCCCACTTCTAATTTCAAAAAGTTGGAACGCTGCGTAAAAGTCAAGTTTGGATATACACAAATCATTGTATTGGAATCGGGGTTGGCAGAGAATCAAGACAACTTACTGCATCATGACGACGATGTTGTGGACCTTGATGGTTTGCAGAGTGCAGTAGTCGCTGGGAAATAAAAAAGGTGTTACTAAATGTGGACTAACAAATGACTGATAGTGTTCTCAAAATGTGTAGAAATACGCTTTTTAACACGGTAATGATTAAAAAGAGTTAGACTTTATATGACAGAACAAGACTTCTACAAGTCTACAGCCAAGGTAGCAGCTCTGTGAGGCTGATTAAAAAGTTGTATCATCGACATGACATCTCTAAAAAAGATATCTGTCAAAGGCTTAAGAATAAAAATCATGTTCTTTAAGATCATAAACAAATCCCATGAAAAGACCAAAAATATCAACCCATTAGTCCAAAATGCTCGGCAACAGCTGCTCGCTGCAGTTCATAACAAATGTTACTCAAACAGGAGGAAACGGTGCACTTGTTGGGGGACTATTTTCAGTCGTAGATTAATCCACATTTGGTGCTCTAGTGCATATCTGGGGCAGCAGGACAGGTGTGTGTACAGTGTGTGAGTTCATGGTAATGAGGAACAATGGTGTGATTCACTGATGTGTTTTAATTGCTTCTGGACAACAATGGAGCTCTGTGGCACGAAGGAGAGTACTTGTTAGTAGATGGACCAGTGGTCCATACAGAGTACTTACTACATGTAGTTCATCTCATCAGCGAGGATGGTGGGCACCATATAATCAATCTGAAAACAGAAAAGGAGACGACAGCAACACAGAGTCAGAGCTGTACCCACTGCGGAGGGATGGTTACCTGCTGAACACACACTGAGCTCTACCTGTTTCATGTCCAGAGGGCTGATCGCCGTGATGTTACTGATGCGAGATTTACCGATCACCGTCTTGGCAAACTGCACCTGAGCTGTGATGTTGGCCACCTCCACTGAGTAGTAGTTGTTGTTGGTGATACTGAGAGTGTTCTGGAGGAGAAACAGCATGGGAAGAGCTCATTAGTATTTTTAAGTGTGGACACATGTCGGTGAAGGTCAACAGTCCTCTACTAGGGGTGTCTGATATGATGATGAGTTGATGATTGCGTTACAACAGAAAAATGTCTATCGTTTCATATTATACATCTGCATACACAAACAAACATAGAAGAGGGGCTACTTCTGTCACATGGAAGTGGTTTGGGCAGTCCAACATGGACCAGAAAAACTGTCAGGTTATTACAAATCTTCCACAGACCGGTGCTGACAGCAGCTCAAACATCACTAACCTCTTTCAACACCAACACAAGAATCATCATCAATCAAACAGTACAAGAGAGTCTACAAGATGATCATGAGAGTCACTAAAGTACATCTGAGTGCTCAAAACAAACTCAGATGTTGCCAGAGGCTTTTGGTCCTCATGATGTCGGAGGACAATCAACAAAATTGTCTGATTAACACGCGGTTCATATGTGAAGAATCAGTGTGAAGAGGAAGTCGACCAGAACGGAAATGTTAGTAACTAAGTAACAGTAAGAACTAATATTTTCAGTCAACAGAAGGGTGTATCTGGAGTGAAATCTTCTGTACTATCAGTACATCCAGCTGATATTTCTCTTCAACATTTGAGCTGTATTTCTTAAGAGTCAGTCTGGGTACTCATCAAAGATTTTGTTGTTTTATTTTTAGCTTACTCTCCAGACCTATTGAACCCTTTAGGTCAGTCATTGTCCATTTAAATCTCAAAAGGTACACAGTTTATCCAGTGACTTATCACTATCAGGACCAAAGTTAAGCAATCGAAGGACTTTCCTTGGTGTCTTCATGAGGTTAATGGTCGTTTATCCACAAGGGGGCAGCAAAGAGCAGGGAGTGGTGGTTTGCAGTGTTTCCTGGGGAACGAGTGGTTTCCTGTGGTGCAAAAGTCGTTGCCGGGGTGAGGTGGGGTTCGAGTCATCGATCGGTTTCCATCACTTTTTAAAAACGGGGCTGCTGCAGCCTGCGGCGGTGGACAGACTTGATGCAAAACCTTTTTAAGCTGGATTCTCCATTACAGAGAGACTTATCTTGCACAGCCACGCCTGTGACAGCTGACTCGGGTGAACGGGTTCAACGTGGGTTAAATGCACATCAATAGGTCAGAGTTACAGAGGTCCTGTATATGAAAAGGCTGTGTCATCATAACACTGCATTTTTATGAACTGTGATAATCTGTTTTTCGGTTGGATCACACAACTCGCTCATGTCCAAGCACCATGCCACTTTCTATTCCTCTCCTATAGGAGGAGGGTGCGACAGAGCTCATGGGTAGCATTGCTCAGCAACAAGAACCGGATATGTATTGAGGAAGTGAATCAAATTTTATGATTATTTCCTGTGGTGGTTAAGATTTTCTCGACAGCAAAACATTAGGAGTGGAAACATTGGTTTGACTATCTTTAACATATGTTTATACCATCCTGTGCAGTTATTGTATTTGCTGTAGTTGTATTTATATCCACCACCCATTAATTACATGTGTTGCATGACGAATTCAAGCTACACTTTCAGAACATCAGTGTGTTGTTTGGTTCTTTTGTCTTTGTGGAGGGTGAAAGGTATTTTAATCATGCTTGGAAATTCCAGTGTTTTCAGGCTGGGGAGCCGAAGCTCACCGTAATGTTGAGATAGACGCTGCGCTTCTCTTGGTCGTAGCTGACAAAGACGGACTTCACCCCGACGTAGGACACATCAATGGAGCGTGGGAAGAGGAAGAAGACAGCCAAGCTGGACAGTAAGAGGCAGACCGCCACTGATGCCGATACATACAACTTCCTGCGGAGGATACAAGACAAACGCATGATTCCCTTAAAACACACAATGTGAATCTTTTTTTTATCATTTAAACTCTACTGACCGGAGTCAGGCCATGGTTAGCATAGCTTAGCAAAAAAAAAATGGAGGCAGGGGGATACAGCTAGCCTGGTTCAAAATTACACCCACCAATACCTCTAAAACTCACTGATTAACTCGCTGTACCTGGTTTGTTAAATCCATATCATGGCTGCTTGATTATGGCAAAACTCATGATCACGATTAGGTCAGTATTCAGATTACGATTATTTTACTAGATTAGTCACTGACTACAGAAACACCATGCACTTACTGAACTTGAAAAACGACTTTATAACAGTGGATTTCCTTGAACTGTAAATATAAATAATAGTGAAACTAGTTCTCCCATCCCTGCCCTCTTCCTCTATTTTCTTATTTTGCTGTGTTTGGGATGTTTCTCGACTCAGGTGCCAGATCGGAGCCGGAGAGGAGGAACTTTGGATGTTGTGTTTACAAACAACAACCGACAAATCCAATTCGTGCTGCCTTTATGACAGCATTTTATCATACATATGTAAATGTAAGATATATATATATCTTTCCACAACAATATGACAGCTATTTTTGAGTGTGTTCTTTAATCCACCTTCCCGTATTTTATGTAAATACTGAGAGATGTTCAGACCTTAAACAAAGCTGGTGGCTCTGTCTGTCAAAGCACACACAATGGCTGAAGTACTTACGTTCTCCTGGGCCGCAGCCTTTGGTCGCTGTATGGAATCAATGCCACAAGTTGATTTTCTTGTCCTGAAACACAGGCAGCAATCAATGGTGAGTCACTGTCAGTCAGTGGTGCAATCAAGCCCTTGGTTTACATTAGGATTAACACTGGATATTGTAAAATCATGTGGCTATGAAAGACTAAGACAACGTCTCAGCTAGACAACCCCCACCCAGTCTTGCGTTACCTCTGGGGATCCTCCCGGTGCCCTGACACGTGGGACATGTCACGCTGTCCCGTCCTGTGAACTCCACATAAGGAAACTGGGAGACGTCCCTGTCCTTCCGTCATCGGTCTGGGTGCCCTCCAGAGAAGGCGTCAGGCTGTCCTGGCCTCGTCTTGGCCCATCTTAGTGAGGTGGGAAAAAGACTTCCCCATCGTCACACCTGGAAAACACAAGAAGAAGAGTTCAACGATTGACTGTAGTGATGTGTTGGTTGTGGGCGAGCCGGTTCAAAACCAGCTCGTCCACAGCCAACAAATTCACATCACAAAATTTCTATGCTTTTTATAGTTTTTATAGGTGTTTCTATCTGCTTTGTGTAGCAGAGTGGTTCTACAAGCACTTTAGTGCAATCATTGGGCGTTTCAGAGAGTTACAAGGGTCTGTAAATGCAATGAAAACAATTGGCTTCAGCAATTTATTGATATTAGAAAATTTTATTTTACTTTCGAATGCTTCAGTACAATTTATGTAATGAATATATATATGTGATATATGTGTACACATACAAATCATAAGTGTAAGTGAAGAGCCGTTTTGGAGCAGAAAGAGCCGGCTCTTCTTTGTGCTGAGTCAAATGATCCGACTCCTAAAAGAACCGAACTTCCCATCACTATTTGCTACGGCAAACCCAGGACGTTGAATTGAATCCTTCAGTATATATACATACATGTGTGCACACATACAAATCACAAGTCAAATCAACGCTAAATTTGGTTGAATTATGAAAGGTATAAGTGGTAACATGAAGAGCTGAAAGAGACGGCTCTTCTTGGTGAACTGAGTCAAATGATCCGACTCCTAAAAGAACCGAACTTCCCATCACTAATTGACTTATCGTCAATGATCACAGCAGAGTAGTTGATAATGAAAACAATGGTTGGGTGCAGACATAATGTCTTGTGTTGGCTTTGATCACATAAAAAACAGCTTCACAGCTCACTTGTCAACAGCATGACAGACTGGCAGTCAGCCAACAACTGTCAGCCATGACTTCCTGATGACAGTCTCAGCTTCCCAAATAAAAGTTACACAGCATGTGTAACATCAATTCCTCATGCCAAGGTACTGTTGTTGCTGTTGCAACATGTAAACTGAGGCCTGTCTGCTGGCTCAGTGTAGTATTTATCTGGTTAACGGTTAACCGTTAATACGGCTAACACTGGCTTAGTTCAGGCCTGTGAACTTTGGAGCTAGTGGCCTGTGAAGCCACATTAAGTAATACATTAACAGGAGAGCCGTTACTGTTAATGTCGATGTAGCTAACTATATTATACAATAAACAGACTGCCAACAGATAACAAACTGCCCGCTAACTAGCTGGAAGCTAACAAACTGTCAAACATGAGCCGTTGTAAATGTTAGCAGCACGACAGTTAGCTTACCTAGGTGCTTTAATATCAAACACAGGTGTCATTCTGAGGGTTAACATGTTAACATTAACAAATGTTGTAATGACATAACATTTACCTGAATTAGATTACCTGAATGTGACTCTTTTGTTTACCAGAGTGCTGCTGCTGCTGTTGCTGCTACTGCTGCTGCTGCTGCTGGTGGTGTCATGCAGTTTTGTTTATGCTCTGAACAACGGACATGCGCGGACGTGATGCGTTCATGACCACCATTTCACCGTAGGAAAGACCGCTTTCAAGTTCAGTTACATTTAAATGCCACTAAGAACAGTAGAAATACTTTGAAATTGATTATAATTTAACTAATCTTTATATTTTAAAGGTGCAGTGTGTAAGATTTGGGGACTTTGTTTTCAGAATAAGGCAGACATGGAATATAATATTCATAACTATGTTTTCATGCATGTATAATCACCTTAAAATAATAATCTTTTTGTTTTTTTTACAAACTGCAGCAAGCATTTTGGTAAAGACAGAATAGTACTATGAATACTCTTAGAATACTCATAGTAATAGCGCAAACCTTCGTTTTCTTGGACTTTACTGCAGTTTACACTTACACAGTTAGCCTCATGTATACTATCTTAACCAAAAAAGAAAACACTTAGTATAAATAGACTAACACTATGATGTTGCATGTTTCATCTTTTTCCCCTACAGGACACAAATGCATCATTATTAAGTGGTTCACAACACTGATTAGTCACTGTAGAAGTGTTCATCCAATTTATCTTATCATTTATTAATGTTATTGGATATCCTTCAACTTATCTGCAAAGTAAAGTTAATGTACTAAATATTTAGCCTGCTTTGAGAGTATAATAAAAAAAATAATACGTCTGTTATAATAGTGTAATCTGAAGCTGTTATTTACCTTTTAAATTGCACTTTTGAATGTTTTCACTTGGTGGCAGTGTTTAGTTTAGCTGGTGGCAAGTTTCCTAACGTGGGTGAGGCCATCACTACTGATTCATTTACACATCTGCCAGCATTCACCTTGTTAGCTATCAAACGTTTGAGTCAAGTCATGTTGACGGTGTTGATGTTTTAGAGATATTGACAGTCTTTTTTTTACAAACTGATGCGTGAATTATGTCAACCAATTGGTAGATTATTTCCGTTTCATTAAAAAAAATAAGTGCTCAAGCTATAATATAAGACTAAATGACTTGTTGACGCATGTGATCTTAAGTCACCTTCAATCAAATATAAGTTTAGATGGCAGATGCTTGTAGAAGAAGTGAACCTTGTTAAAAAAAAACAATTAACTTGGCAATGTGAGTATGGGGACATGGTGAATGAGAACATTTTTACTTTATTCATAGAATATTTAAATTTAGAGGCAAGCTTTTGACTACATTTTGACAAGTTCTCACATTATCTTGTGCTGCTCGGTCTTCCATGCACCTCATTTTTTTGCACAACCAGATTTTCATAATCAGTTACAGAGATAAAGATGACATGTCAGCACGATACTCACGAGGCCCATTATTACTAAAAATCATGACGAAATCCTCTGAAAACCCAAAGTGCGGTGTCAGTCCGATCAAATCATATCAGCTCTAAGTGGGGCGCTAACACCGGAGCACCTTATTGGGCATGATCATACTGTCGCCTTGCATCCAGGAGGAGGCAACAAATTCAATTTACTTTTCTTTCTGCTTTACTACTATTATATTTTGATGCCACACCTATTTATCCCACACCTGTTCTTGCACTATGTAACTTTGGGCTCTGGGTTGCGTAATACTTTAGGCACTATAAGTCACACACCAGCAACAATTTCAGTGATTTTGGTGAAACTGGTGAATCCTATTTTATGGAAAATGTATTCTGGTTTTTCTCTTGATGTCCTCTGGGAGTGTTGTGTTTAAGCCATAAAAAGGGACACATGATGAGGTAGTCCTATTCAAAATGAAACAGTGAACACCTCATCATTTTTTGCCATACGTTTTTAACAACTATTCATTGAGTATTCACTGCAACTCTTAAGAAGTTTTGCTAGTGTTGGCAATACGTTGCAATACTTTCAACTGCCTGTGGTATTTGGTGCAACTATACGCACATATTTTAAACACTTCAAATGGCTTTAATTGCTTAATCCTTGGGGTATAGTTATCTTACACAACAGAAATACTTAATTGTCCGCTTTTTACAAAGTGCAGCAAAATGTTTAAATGAAATGCTTCGAGTCAAAGAGAAAATGAAAGCCTTTAATTCTGAAATGGTGTCGGTTTAGTTTTTTATGCATACTAGATCAAATAGAGTCAATGCATGTAGTTAATGTATCAGTTCAGATATTTTGTTCTATAGACGCAATGCATGGGTAAGATCACTGTGCGGAGTCCAAGACAAATCCAAAACCAATGCCTTTCTGAAATGCTTAAGAAATTTACTAGAGATCAAAGCACATGGAGTCAATCTGTTAGAACTGTTTGTATTTAATGTTGTAGTCAACATTAAATATTAAAGGAACACATCAGGATTTTAACAAGTTGTTAGTGTAGTCTTTGCCTAAGCACCATTTATCTCAACCTTGGTTTCCATTATGGATAATCCATCACACTGAGGATCTGTGCAGCTTTTACTGTTTGCTGTCGAAGTAATATTGTCATAATAATGCATAGCATTACAACTGAAATCAATTGTATTACTACCTATGTTTGGCAGTAGCAGCGCTACAAGTAGCAGCATTACTAGTTTAAGAGTTAGAGTGGTGGTAACGTCGCTGTTTTCTGAATCAAATAGCTTTTCAGTAGCTTAGCTCTTAGCTCTAAGAATATATTTTCCCAAGCATTTCTGAAGCTCAAGCACAGCCGAGATTTCTGCTGCGGTCTGAAATAAATCTGCTGCTCATGAGAGGAATTAAAATACCAATAACTTTATGGCACAAAGGCTTGTGGGTTTTTGCTTCCTGCTGTTTCTTTTTGGTTTAATTTCTTTTGGAAGTTTATTGTTGTAGCAGCTGAACACAACACTGCCAACTGAAATGAATTTTTTTGTGATTTACAAAAGTGTTTTCAGCAAACTAGTGTGTACCACTGTTGGCGTTCAGAAATGAACAAAATGATTTGCACTGCCTCCACAGCCTGACACTGACAAAAGCTCACACCTTCTCTTCTCATCTACTTTGTATAAACTGTACGTAAATTAAAAACATTTACGAATCAGTCATATAAATTGTTGCCTTACAGGTTTAAGCGGTGTTAAAAACTTCATCCGTACTGTGTGTGTGACAAACTGAAGCTATGTGGGACGTGACTGATACATGTTTTTGCGTCTGGGCTCGCTGCTGAGACCGTTCGTCTGATAAACTAAAAACTCGACACGACTGGGCTGCTGCTGGTACCAGCTCTCTAGACACCGCTGCCCTTATGCTCAAGAACACTGAAGAGACCACATGGGAGCAGATTCATTCATCACCCAGAGTCAGTGCTTGTTAACCTGTGGATGTCATGCCTTCTTGCCTGCAGAGTTTGTCAAAACTCACTGCAACCCCTTCGGTTAGTTAGACAACCTTCGCTGTCTATTAATACAAAAAAGTTGTTTTGTATATTGATTTAGATATTGTATCATGTACAACATTTATATGAGTTAGTAGATTTTATTTACTATAAAATAATACACCTTACCATTGTTCTATTCTGAAATCCCAATGGTTAAAAAAAAATGTCCCACTGGACCAAAATCCCATTTGTCCAACAGCCCGTGAGGCCTGTTTTCCAAAAATACACACACTTTCCCCAGAGTCTTTTGCCCTTATTATCTTGGTGTATTTGGAAGTGTAGGACAGGACGAAATTTAGATGACCTTCGCCATCATGGTAACAATAGTTAGGTGACCTTCTTCATCATGGTAACAATAATAAACGTGGTTAATGTTGTGAAACAGTTAGGTTTGGGCCTTGAGCAATGGGTGTTTGTATTCACAATAACAGACTGTTGAACAAATGGGCTTTCAGTCCAATGGGACATTTTCGGGGCTATTGGGGTTTTGGAATAATGGGACATCTGAACAATTGCATGGCCCTGTAGCAATGACACATTCATCATGGTAAGTGAAGTAAAACACTTGCTGTTTTCATACTATTATGGCCTGAAAGGTGCATAATACCAAATACTAGAAAATACAAGATAGTCTACACACTTTGACGTCCAAACCCAGGTGTACCGAGAAAACATAGTACTCAAACCTCTTGGCACTAATGTGCACTAAACGTCAGTTGTCAGTATGGCAGCTTTACTGCATTCTTTAGCAGGAAAACACATTAATAAGTGTGGAATAAATTAATGTTTGTAATGTCAAAATTTACATAATTAGAAGTCGATTGACAAAAGCAGACCAAAAGCCAAGAGGTCCAAAACCAGCACACAACAGGTTTCTTGCTTACTGGTTTCCAGTGTCTGTACAGTGAGTATTGTGTTTTTCCTCTGCAGTTGAAAGCTGTCATATTTCATCCTGCCGTATGCGACAGGACACTCACCCCTTATCGAATCAAGCCAGAGGTTGCAACCTTTCATGCACGCACTTGTCAACAGCTGAAGAGCAGCTGTCGCCTGTAAAGTCGCCGTCACTATCCGGCAGTCAATCCAGGAGCTCTGTTTTTGTTGCTCAGGCCTTTTCATCCACACTTCACCGCTTGATCGCCGTGTTCTGTGTGACTAAGATTAATTGGGGTGCCGCTGCTGTATTGTGCCTCAGTTCACTAGAGGCCTGTAGTTCTGGTTCACTGTACCAACGCAGCTTCTCTGACTGGACACATTCATTTTGTAGAAATATGCCACCGCAGTCATTCATTCATTCTGAAGCCTTTCCCAGCGTACACGGAGTGGAAGGCAGGACGATCGATTTTATTTTTCTCAAAGCTGGAATTAAAATGTTCGCCTAAAGAAATGTCACTTTGACTTTTGGCCCAGACTGTTGGATAAGTTAAATTGTGTTGAGACTTTCTATTGATATTATACTTTAATGATTTTGTGTTTTGTCTAAGTCACTTTCTGTACTGTCAATATCTTTACATGTAACAATTTATATTGTGTAGAGAGAGAATCAGTGCTCAAAGGACTACTTACTGACTTAGTCATAGGTAGGGTCTTCTGGACCGAGACAAGCGACGTGACAGACGACAAACTGATCTTCAGTTGACGGTTTAATATCAGTGCTGAGTTAATCACAGAGTCAAGAGTTCTACCAGATGTGTGAATGTTAAACTGATGAATACAGACATCACACTCTAAACCTATATATTACTCTCAAAGACCTGGATTGGACATCAGTAAAGAGACATTTTTAACGCCCTCAGTGTGGTACAGGAGCTCCTCGATGACCTTATTCAGAGCTGGTACAGTATGAGCAGGACTAAAGATGCAAGTGTTTGTTGTAGGCACATTTCAAAAGCCACACTTTCACACCCAGCCTTGTTAATCATTTATTCACTACAAGTTTCATTGCCCCACTGATACAAAACACTGCAATTAAGCTTCAGGCAATAAAAGATCACTGGTGCCGCCTGTACACATCAAGTTTTAATGACACACAATCGCATGAAATCTAAAAATTTATTTGATCCTTCTCAGACTTCTAACTTTTAAGTTTTAAATTTTACTGTCCATTAAGTCATTACCAGAATTATATTTCATGTCAGTGTGCAGAAAACTTTGAAGCAGCATTTAGAAGAAGAGCAACAAAAGACACTTTTCCACATGAGACAGATTGAGTAGACAAAACACTCATCATTATCAATATTTAATTATGTTTTTTAATTATGTTTTAATTGTTTAGTCAGTGGAAAATGCCTCAGCCAATAACCAATTATTTATTTTAGCCATATTAATATTTTTTACATATTTTATATTACAGTGATGTTGAATAGTAATAACACATGTGATGAGCTATATGTATGATAGTATACAATTATACTGATATGACCGAGCCTGTGACATTTGAGCGTACATACAGAACTACACGTTCTCTTTGACCTCCTCACTGCTGATTGAGTGACTATTTTTATTCTAAGTGATTCTGATGAGCTCCGGTCTGCAGTTCAAATCAGAAGCTGCCATGATTAGCTCCTGATTGGTCCAAATGCTAAAATTGCAGTCCTTGTCATTTCCATTGACCACACAAGTAGGCAATGATTGTGTCAGAGGGAGTGTCGGAGTAAATCAGCAGTTCTCCGAGCGTTGTCTGAGTGTCTCTGCTAACAGAGTGAGACAGAAAGCGCTGTGACAGCACATATTTCTTCACCTTCACTAACAGGCGCAGGGACATGATGCCGCCTCTAGGACAGCTCAGGAGACGGATGTGCGGATGCGTATGTGCTTATGAGTTTATAATGGGCCTGGATGAAGGTTTTTGTCCATATATTTGCATGGATTATGCAAGTAGGGCGAATTAATACCAACCACCACGCAACTGCCACTAAATTTCTTGCTGACTTTGTCTACTGTACCACCCAAACCTGATGGTAATGCAAGGCTGGGGCTCCCAGCATGCACCTGGTGAAAGGCACACTATCAGTGCATCTGCTCAAACGCCTACAGTATTCAGTATATGTGAAGTTTCTTTGGACTGTGGGAGCAAACCAGAACATCTGAAGGAAACCCACACAAGACACAAGAAGATGCCAACATGGAAAGTCCAGCCAGGACACAACCAAGAGGAGCTGTGCAGTTGTCCTCTCGGAGATGTCTTTCTTGACAGCATATTGTGCTGAAAGCATGAACACAACCTCTATATTCATATATATCCTATACAGCTGAGACATGCTGACTATCATCCCTGGTTTCTCATTTGTGTGGATAAGGAAATGTCAGCTGGTTGGTTCCGGCCTCTTCCCTTTGTTTCTCTCGGCCTTCCCCCAAGTTGTAATTTATGTATTGCAATTAACAAAGGTCATACCCCGTCAGTGTACACACATGGTTACTATGGTGGCAGAGTTATGTGCGTTGTCAGTATCGTTAATGGGGAAATGTTGTAATTCAGGAGGAACGAGGACCACGATCCAGACCAGAGGCTAATTTTGTGGTTGCTCATGGTCCCCTCATGATGAATTCTTTAGCTGAGCCCCTAACCCCTGGATCCCACCAGGCACGTTGTGGCCATGACACTGTTTTGGTCCGTTCTCCACGTTGCTTCATACTCCATCATGAGCACTTCAGAAGTGGAGCGTTTGTATCTCAGACTTTTTTTCCTTGGTTGATGTGCTTCTAAGTAAGTAGATTACATAGACTACATTTCCCTCCTTTTGTCTTTATGATCGTGAGTCTGTATAGTGGATTTTATTTTGAAAATTGACTGCATTCTCTATGTATATATCTCTATCTGACTGACTTCCAGCTAACTCGATCTGCTATGTGCTGATTCACACGACACAAAAATAGTAGCCATGTATTCTCCGCAGAGCTCAGAGCAGGACTGGGATTTTATTTACCACATGCCTTTTTTTTTTTTCTAACATCACCAGCAAGACAGTATTTAAAGTTAGCCCAACTACTGCTAACACTAAAAATAAGTAATCATCAGTATATTGAAGCACTAGGACAGCAAAATCTTGACTGCCACAGCAAAAAAAAAACCCAAAACCCAAAATACAAATAAAAAAAACACAAAAGGAAATAAAATATTCTGCGATCAATCACTTCATCCACTAAAAAGCCTGATTTCACAATTAACGTGATGGAATATATTAACTTTACTGAAATGTAGTTGGGAGGCCTCCGGTTTTCAGCTTGTCTTGTATCCGGTAACTAGCTTTTTCTTTTTTTTTTCAAATACTCATGTTGTTTAGAGGATGCACACCATGTGAACTGAGTTGTAAATATAACTTTAGTTTGTTTTCAGGCCCCCTTTTTTAAATGGAGCACATTTATTAGAAAAATAAATGAGATTTCTAATGGAAAATCAAGGCTTGCTGATTCAAGAGCCACCCAGTCATGCTAAAGGTTAGAGGATGGAAGCTGCTGGTTGTCCTCACCATGAAAATTGATTACATCCAGTCTAATGTTACGTAGAGTGTGGCAAAACAAATTGTGCTAATTACCTTGTGTTCACACAGTGCCAGATCAATGGAAATATAAAATGGTGTAATTTCATCAGAGGTGTCTGCCACGTTTATTTGATTTACACCGTGTTTGAACAGCCAGTGCGTTTGATAGGCCACATTAACAGCTACATTAGCAAGAGCAGAGCTGCACACATACACACCGCGGACAGTAATGACTTTTATTTTGTCTTTGCCGCTCTGACATCATTCCACATGGGAATTCTGGGAAGCGTGCGTCCCAGTGGACCCATAGTGCTGGAAGAAGAGGCACTGTTGGCTCAATTATTAATGCCCTTTGATTCCCATGGTCCTTTGCTGGTCATTCATTTCCATCTCTAATGCAATTCCATTGCTTAGATAGTACCGAATAGCCAGTTATGGTTATCCCCCCATTTTTATTGCTGACAATATGATATACATGTAATGCCTTTATGAGTTATTTTCATCATGCTGTAAGAGGTTAGCAAATATCCACTTTGAACGACTATTTTTAAGCACTATTTCACCATTAATCACAGTTAAAGCACCATCTTCCTAACTGGTTTTCCTACAGTTATCTTCACCTCAGCAGTCCTGTATGTAATTACCATCTATTAGATGAGGTGAAGACGCCATTACTGCTTGGCAAATATGTAATGAAATGTTAAACACTGCTTGCTGCCCAGGAAGAAACTTAATCATCAGTGTCTGAGTTGCTTCCGCTGGCGTTCGAGCCCCATGGGAGGACAAAGACACTTCACTGTCTCCTATGTGTCACCCACTGAGGGTGGAAAACTTGTAGTTAGGGTATAATATATGGAGGTTTACACAACATAGTGACTTTTTTTCCCTGTTGACATTAATTCAGTTTACCTTTTTAAGCATTACTGATCATTTCCCTTCAGTCTAACATCCGGTCATTAAAAGATTATCCTTTTTCCTGAAACATGGTTTGAGTTTCTGACAGAGGCAGCAGGGAGCTATCAGCTAACCCTCCTGTCCTACCCAATAAGCAACTCTATTCCCAGTCTTTCATAACATTTGGGTGTGTATATTCATTGATGTGTAACTTTATATTCAATGTGGGCACATCTGGTCACATCAGAAATGAATACATCTACGCAAAATATATGGTTGTAGACAGGGGCGCCGCCAGGAATTTTGGGTCCCATGACAAAAATCAAATTGGGCCCTCTGCGAAGAATGTATAATGGACTATATCTAGCCTATTTTTTTGGGGCCCCTGTCAGTCGTGGGCCCTTGGAATTGTCCTAACTTTTCCCCCCTATATGGCGCCCCTGTAGAAACGTTGCGATGTAGCCCTCTGAGGAATCCACAGAAAAGTGGAAGGCGCAACACAGCTGATAACCTATAACAGCGTCCTCCATATTGGATCCATTCACCCAAAGGTCATTCGTGACAGCTTGCTAATTGCTGAATGGCAAATTTGCAAGTTCTACTGAAATTTCGCAGTTTTAAATGCTAGACGTTACAAACCGCAAAGACACCACTCAGTCTATGTAAACTATGGTATAATGTCTGAAATGTTGTGATGCTCAAAACATTTACCAGGCAGGGAATATTTCATGAAAGATGCAATCAAGTTTCATCAATGATAATGTAGGATTCAGTACTCAGGACTGTGTGTTGTTGTGAATCAACTTGGTTTGGTTTAGGAAA
The DNA here is from genome assembly GCA_036365135.1 of Miichthys miiuy. NCBI lineage: Eukaryota > Metazoa > Chordata > Actinopteri > Sciaenidae > Miichthys > Miichthys miiuy. Next base: position 21,259,848 of record CM071614.1, on the reverse strand, counting down.
AGATTGGAAGTCATGTTACGTGCCTGACTTAAGTGCGTTACGTGAGTTATAGAAGTTATGTAACAAACGTTCAACATTTGATTTTGGTTTTTGACACAGGCCATGAACAGTGGTGTTTGTTTGACCCATTCTTACACCTCATCTCCTCCATATGTGGACTTTTCGCTATGCGGCATCTGACATCGACCACACATCAAACCATTAAGTTACATGGGTGCATCCAGACATGATGCTAGAAGGTGTACCTACAGCATCATAGTTTGAAGAGTAGGGCAGTATTTGACAAGCTCCCGATATCTAATCTTGCCCCAACTCTATCCCTCAGGTTTTGTCTGTATCTTAGTGATACTGTGGTGGATTTAGCATGTGTTGCAATCACAGACTGTCCATTTACCATGTGTTCTTGTTGACACATGAACCATAATGTTCAAATGTTCATCATGTATAGCATCTGTATGTTTCCAGGGCATCGGAGCTCCGGGATCTAGGTCGATGGGCAAATCATCGATGCACATGTGCTGCCTGTTTTCTAAATCTGATTAATGAAATGTAGATTGCATCTTTTCTATGTGGTACATCTAAATCTCTGCCCTGAACAAATGTCTGGATTCTGCATCTGAAATGAAGTTTCTATCCTGCCTGCCAAGGGCTGGTGAACTCAATAAAATATCTCGCCAGGAAACATTTGTACTTGACAAAACCATTATCATATAGTACATTTTTCATCAAAATATCACCCACTCAGTCTGGTACTGTGTGAGAAAAAAATTGATCGAATAGTTCAACATTGCTGGAAAATTCTTCTGTCAGGGAGTGAAACGTTGAGGTGGATATCAACGGATATTTTACTGAATTTGTCTTGTTAAACCAGTCTCATATGCAGCACATATAAATATAAAATATAAAAAATGTCATTAGTTTATACTGTTTGTATCTTTGTAAGACACAATGAAGTTAAATGAGTTTTGATCAAAACATTGATCGTGATTTAATTACAACAAACAGAATATAAACCTTTGTGTTGATTAGAAATTTTCTGAAAATGCCTTATGAGATTGTCCTTTAGAAAATTGGTCACATTCCCCTGAGCAGTACGCAGCTCTGGACTGTGTCTCAACTGATCTAAAGTCCCGTTGTGCCAACATTTCATTATCCTAAATTCTTTGAAAATAAGGTGCTACTGTGATGGATAAGCCACTTTATTAACTTTAACTTTTTCTTAAAGATCCTCCAGATATAAGACCGTGATTGGCTCCAAAGTAGTTGTGATGTCACAAATCATGATATTTAACTTTGCCTCTTCAGTGGGTAAATGTGAAAATACACAATAAAGCTCTATCAATCCAATGGCAGTAAAAATGACATATTTCTGAGACAATTAAAAATATTTTTCCTCTTAAAATTAATTATTTCTTTATTTTGTTAAGAACATTTTGAAATACTATGACTTTTTCTTAAATGACAACTTAAAACTTACATTTTTATCATGAAACCTTATATATAAAATTAAATTGTTATTTTATGTCATCATTTTATTTTTGTCTTTTTCTGCTATAGTCTTCACTAACCCTGTTTTATTATTGCCTTGTCAGTTATCCGTGGAGCACTTTGACATGCACTAACCTGAACGAAAGGTGCTATACAAAAATACATTTCAGTGAGTGATTGACTGACTGATGATCAGTTTTGCACCGTGCAATTAGCACTGCAGCCTCTAGGGGACGACAGTGAGGTTTGTGGCTGTTAAGTCTTATTATTACATGTGTTGCTGGGTGGATGTGCTGCTGGATGTCTCACACTCAGCCTCTGTAAAGGTCTGTAGAAATGGGAGTGGTCTGCAGCTCTCCTGCCTCAGTTGCAGAAGAAAACATGGCTGACCCACATTCTAGGAATATCACCATTCAGTACAGAACCTGAATAATAGATACTTTGTCACAAACACACATGGGACGTTATGTGCATCCCGTCTGAAACTAGATCACAAGTTCACCTATAGAAAGTAGAGTTGCTTTTCAGGGCTGCTGGGGAGATCAAAGCTGAAATTGAAATTCATATCAGCTCCTTTCATCTCATATTGCCTCTTTAACACCTTCCTCCCTGCCTCTTAACGCCCGTGCTCCCCTGCCGCCCGTCCTTCCGTGACGCTCCTGAATCCTGCCGCTCTGCCTCACTGGGTATGATGGCGAGCTGAGCGCTAGTAGGGGCGTGACATGTCCAATACAACAGCTAGGCAAACCGGGGACATCAATTACCTGTGTTTACAGCGCGCAGAAACAAGTGGCTCCTATTAACCCCACTGTGTTCTCACAGCTCTTCCATTTCCTAGCATCCTTGCTGAGATTGAGTGATAAAGTCATACACTCAGGAAGTAGCACAACGTCTTATCAATTTCACCTCATCACATGTCTTTTTTTTTCCCGGAGAAGAGTGCTAGAACTTGAGAAAAAAGTACACAAGTGGAGTTTTTGAGGTTTTGGTGTCAGGCTATCACAGTCAAAGAGAAAAGGCTTGACGCTGAGAGTGGCCTCAATAGACCGAGCTAAATTTTTAATGTCTCTGAGAGAAGTACATCAATCCTGAATCATATTTTGGTCCTGCATGCAACAAAACAATCGAAGCTCAGCTTTTCAGAGCTTTCAAACACATCTCACAGCCTTCATTTACTGGATATAACTTCCTCAGGTGAATCATAACCTGGTTTATGGTGTCAGATGTGAATCTCCTCCTTGATCTTTCTTTGGCCGTCCACTGGCTACTCATCACTGACCTTTGACCCCTTCCCAGTGGACGCTGCTCCCAAAGGTCATGAGTAAAACATTTTCCCACTCTAAGATGTGGAAGGAAAATCTTATTAACTCACTGGAAACTTTTCTCATCTCCTATAAGATTTAGATAACCTGAGCTGAGCTGTCTTACCTGTCAGGAGAGCCATCAGCTGGTTGGACGGTGGGACAAACACTAGTTCTTATATATTATATGATTTTAAGCAGGGTGTAATTGTGCACATCCATGGAGAAATATGGATGTCTGCAAGTAATAAAGTTGTGGATTCATTAACAAATAGTTAATTTACCTTTGATATAAAGTATGCCATGAAATTTGATTTTTTTTTTATAACACCACGATGCCTCAAGTCCACATTTCATTTGTAGCTGTATAACTGTAAATTGCACGTTGTCTGCTGATTGGAATCTCCAGTTCACCTTCAATTTCATTATCATGCTGGCAGTATTAGGCTTAAAAGATTTGCAACTTTGAACCTAAAATTACAACTTAATCCTCACAATATATTAGAACTTTTTTGACTTTGCCTCTCTAACTTTAAGATGCACTTCACAATGAAAATGCTCATTTGAAAGTCCAATCATTATCATTCTGGAGGTGTTAGGCTTCATAAATCCAGTCTGGCAGTAATCATTTTCAAACATATCAGTGAAAACTGGATTTTAAAAAGGTTATTATGATTATATAACACAAACTGAAAATATTTTTTGATTAAATGATTTCATTTTAATACTGGCAGCCACAGACCATGTCCAAACCAGAGAAAACAAGCTACTTTTTAGCAATGTTTTAGCGTCTTATCAACTTATTCTTAATTAGCAATGAGGAAAACATCTACGGCTTCTCACAGCTGTACAGTAATTGTTTTTTATTGTATTTCAGAGCTCTAATACAATGCTCATTCAGCCATTTCTGTGATTACAAAGGATTATATTGCGACGGTAAAACGTTTTATGCAAATGTGTGGTTCTGCATCAACATATATAATTGAATATGAATGCATTATCCTTTATTGTGTTGTTTTATCTGGGTGTTTATGATGCACAGATGTACCTATGAGAGAACACCAACAGCAGTGTAACAAAAACATTGCTTGTTTAATTTATGGGCATCTGAAAGTTTCACAAAAACTGTGGAATGAAGGGTGCCCATATGCAACAACACGATACAAACCTATAATTGGGAACACTCCGAGCAAAATTGCCACCTTTTGTTATGTGAGTCACTGCTTCAAGTAAATTAATGAATACACAATTAATTACACAGTTAATTAGTGATGGCGTAAAACAACAGAATAGTCCCTGGGTCCATCAGACTACCATTCAACAATGTAACAATTTGTAGCTGTTAAATGATAGAGATAAAACAGCATGCACTAAGCATAAATTAAAAGTGTGATTGTGCGAGAGGTAATACAATGCTTGTAAAAATGATAGATTTCCTCTAGAAAATGACTGCATGTCTTTCTCTTCATTACTTATTGACATACCTCTATCTCCAACTGTGCTCTCTTTGAGAGAAAAGTAGTAATTAAAATGGAAAATTTATGTTTTTTGGCTTTATGACAGTACGACATCCCACATTAGATCTTGTTTCTCTATAGACATAGTCACATCTCTTGTTCATAAATTGTATAAAACATGTACGTAATCTGACGTCACCCGTAGATCTCTGGAGAACCGTTGTAAATCTCGATCTTCCCGTTGCCATCTTGGCAGTCCTGACTCTGCTCTAGGCTGACACATGGAGCGTGGGTGGAGCTGAGGGGGGAAGAATAAAGGTTCCTCAAACAAGCCACCTATAGAAATTAGCCATAGAGACCAAAACCGTTCTTTGTACCAGGCTGTAAACATGTTAATTTCTGCTGTGAAGTTGGGCAATTTAATATAGGGGCTTATGGAGAGTCGAATTGTAACCAGCCTCAAGTGACCATTTGAGGAACTGCAGGTTTTGGAGGCTAAATGGTGGTCCTTGATCTCAAGAACTACTGCTAATAAACATGCTATCTTTTCATGGCCTAGTGATGAGCAAGTTTCTTTACACTAGCCCTGTTTTCCACTGCAGGAACTCAAAACTCATCTGAATCTAAATTTTAACACTGCTCAGGAGGACGTTGAGCTGGCAGTGCTTTAAATTGTAACTCGTCATTGTAACCTTGTATTGTTGGGAATGATGAAGTAGCGCTTGGGTAACTATTTGGAGATGTAATATTTCTAACTAAAACTTTTTGGCATTGTGTGAACTTTTCCTCTTGAAGAAAGAACAGGTTCAGAAATGGTGAACTACCAAACAGCCTGTCCATAGTCTGCCCTGCTTTTTCCTTTTAATAATATATATATAAAATTTCCTGAATAGTGAAGCACAGTGAATCAGCTAGGAAGAACTTCCTCAAAGGTTCTTAAAAGTTCAGGTTATGGAAAGCTCGAGGTTACAGGTCATTGAATTCTTGCAATGGAAATAAGGCTGTTATCATCGTCTCAGCTGTCAGTCAAATGCTGTACTCTGGCCAGTCCATTCAGACATAAAAGTCTTCCTTTTCTTTTTGTTCAGTTTCAAAGAATATTGACAACAGATTTTGAAAATCCATTTTAATGACCGATTTTATCCTTTATATAAAAACAACTGGATCTTTTTTTACTCCCCCAAACTTAGATGATGAAGATTGTTTGGTTGCCCCCATTTTGGAGTTGGCCTTCTTTCACCACACCACCCCCCTGCAGTCTCTGGTGTGGTACAATTCCAGAAATGAACAACTTGGGCCACTTCTTCCTTTTCATGACCTGGATTTTTCATCTAACTGTAAAGTCCAATGGGTATTAAGAGCCCATATAAAAGCCGACAGAATCTGTTGACCCATTTATTTGAAGACAAGTCTTTACATTATTGTTCAGGTTGTAATAGGTCATGAAAGAATAGCTGCATTTCCTCTATAGATATCCATGTCACTATTATGTTTTGGAAAGAGGACATGAAAATGAATTTATAGCATGAAGCTGCTGGATTTTCTTTCTCATCAGCAGATTTGCTCTGGGTTTACACAAACATCATTTGGAGAAATTGGACTGAATGAGTCTATAAATATAATGTAATCTCAGCTCCCCAAGATGACACATTGTGACACTGATATTGACATTACGCTGAGCTGATTTCATTTAATCTAAAGCAAGTAGCTCTGCATATCCACCCCAGCCTCATTCTGATGCACAAGAATGCTCCCAACAGTGAAATGCGAGACAAGCCAGTTTTTGACCACATGCGTCCTTGGATCGACTTTGAATTGGAATCAAATGTCTGCAGATGCAGGATTTATAGTTCAACTCTGTGGGAATGAGAAGTAAACATGGTGGATGTGTTTTTTCTGCATGCATGAATTCACCAGGCAGGCACTGTTGTCATGCCCATGGGTAGTAACCATAAAAACCCTCGCATTGTGCACTTTGCCAATTCGGTAACTCTGTGATGTTGAATCATTCGGCGCTGAGCATGTGATTGGTGTTAAGCAGTATGACAGGCAGAGGGAAGGACTGCACCAGACCTGGAGGTTCTTGTCTCTGGGAAGGAATGCCGCTGTAGAGCTCTCATTGGCAGAGCCCTGAAGATCCTGGGGTCGCGGGAGTGCAGCGGGGTTCAGGTGTTGGGGATGGGGAAAGGAGGGTAGGAAACACATGGGGAAAGATGAAAAACAAGCCTGCATGGTTCCTTCAACCTCGTTATAGCTAATATCCCGTCAACTGTAATTAACGCTGCCACTTTGTAGCGTTCCTTTAAAGTTCCGTCAGCGAGGCTTCCTCAGATTCGTTCTCATTACTACACGCTTGCAATATATGCTAAATTCTCATCTCAAAACATGTTTTATAATATTTCCACAACCAGAAGAATATTCATGACTTCATTCCTTCATTTCTCAATTTTACTGTTGAAAATTTTATTATATACACACCATCTGACACTGGGTTTTGGAGACTAGCTGATATTCTATTTGAAACTTTGCATGTTATAAAAATATAAAAATATTAGTTTTAAGTGTCTCCACATAATTATATTTTTATTATGTTGAAAAATGTATAGAAACCTGTTAAAACATCCAATAATTTAATAATAAATTTATAGTTCAGCAGACAGGAATAGGAATACACTTAATCATAAATTAATACACTTAATAATTATACACTTAATAGTCTGGAAAGTTTTGAGCCAAGTATAAATCGTATTTTATATTTGAAAATGTATAAAAGTAGGGTCATTTTTTTTTACCATTCATACCTATATATGTGTTAATGTTTAAATGATTTCCTACAGCACAAAATAACTTACAAGAGCACGGAGTTCTTCAGCGATCCAACCATTTTAATTTTGCCCTCAAATTACACCAGATTGATGCATTTAACCTTAAAATGAACAAAATTTTCTTCAGCGGGAGCGAGTCCCCAGAGCGTCCTGGGAGAACAGAGGTCCACCCACACATATTCCTGCGGGAAAAAAAAAAGCTTTTTATACCTCTCAATTTATAATACCCTATCCCCTCTGCACTGCAGTCCTTGTCATAGCTAACTCTACTGTTGACCTTTGGATGATGGCAGACATGTTTTCCCCACAATAACACATGGACCCTTCTGGATGCAACATGTCAGAGTTTCCTGCCATCCCTCTATGATTCACCTCCATTTTACAGAAGCCCCATCTGACCAGTAGTTGTTGCTGTGCAGCAACAGGGACGAGGAACCCTTCCCCACACCCAACCTGTGAACACACAAGTATTGTGCTTTTTGGATGATTTGGATTATATAGAAAAGCAGGGGTTGTAAGTCATTTTTTTCCAGTTCTGGTTCGCCTGGTTGTGTAATAACGATTATATAACCTCAGCCTTGTAATGCACAATTCCATGCCATTATGGCTTCCACACTGCCTCTGGTCGACAAGTCATAACACAGCCTCTGATTGGTTGACAAACTCAACCCAAGGCATCATGGATGATTGCCAGTGAACACTAGAGGGTGCCCTGGTTCCCAGCGGGGCCATTTCAGGTCCAAGAGTAAATCTGGTACTGACTTTTCATTGTTTGCAAGAGCTTGGGGAAATAAAAGGCAGAAAGACAGCCACTGGACTACTAAGTAATATTAGCTGGCTGCTATGTCTTGTGTTGTTGACCTTACCTGATGTTCGGCTATTAGCAAAGTTGTTGACTCGCTAGTTTTTGATCATAAGTAATATGGTCATAACAGATACCCATGTAGACCATCCATATTTACGACAGTGGTATTGCGCTCTTGAAATTGGGGCACTAAATCACAAACAAATACCAAATCTTACATAATGTTGTTTTAAAGCTAGCTGTGTTGTTTTTGTGGCCTGATTCATTTACACTTCCCCATCTCTTGGAGCCATGTTTCAGATATAAATACAGTCTGATCCTGTACTGTGGGTCCCAGAGAGCCGACAGCTGGTGAGTCACAGACATGCCTAGCTTTGCCTTTATACCATCAGCATCTCTCCAAATTCCATTGGGGATCCAAGACCGGACGCCAGCGCTACATGTTTAGTTGCAAACCATCCTGCTAATGGTATTAATTTGCTTGAGAAGAATTGAATTAGCGTCCCAGCGGAGGCTGCAGTCGAGGCGACATGCAGCAGGCCGTGATGAAAGGCCTCTTCACCCACGCTGCTGTGATGGTGTTGTTTGTGCAATTATAAATCAATCAATCAACCCCAGCATGTGGAAGATGGGATAAGGAAAATGAGTTAGTAGAGTGCCACGTGTGCTTTCAATGACGCCGGAATGAACATTAGCCGTGGTGCTCACCTCATTTTAGAGGTTATTTTAACATGTTTCTGTGTCTTCAGTTTGATTTCAAGTGAATGAAATGTCACAGTGCAGGATACAGCGTGACCATTTAGAAAATCAACAGAGGAGCATAGTTGTCGGTGTTCACCTCTAACAATGAACCCCCTAAACCTAGAACCCTAATCCTAATCCTTATGTGGGATGATGTAAAGGATCTTATGAAAAGAGCAAATCACTCTGTCCTGATGAAGGAGAAAAAAAAAGGATATAGAGACTTAAGTGCAGAGATGTGACAGCCCAATTTATTTTGAGAGGGAAGCCCCAATTCTGAATCAGAGCATGTTTGTGCCCCTTCCTGGGACCATGAGGGACTGAACTGGTCTGAACTGGCCAATGGTTGCTGCAAGGAAGTCCTAAATTGGAGTGCCTGTGGAATAAAAAAATAAAAAAATAAAACATTTAAATTAATCAAACCAAATAAGGTTGTCATAAATTATTAAAACCAAACAAGGATTAAAAACAGCTATGGGTTTAGAGGCTCTAAACTAATTTAAAGTCATTAAAAGGGGAAACAAAAGTTTAATAATAAAGAAAGGCGAGATCACACGGCATAAAGGGGAGAAACATCCTCCGAAATGTTGCAACATGAGCATAATTTTTTTTTTTTTTCTGGAGATCACATGGCCCATCTTCCATAACCCGTCATCACATGAGCGACCACTCTTTATGTGAATGAGAGCTGACAGCAGCTTGTGTTTCTGTATCTCCTCTCCAGCAGCTCTGTGCGGATGAAGGACACCTTCTCCTTGTGCTCAAGGTGCTTATGGACCTCTCGCAGTCTGTCAAAGGACATGTTGTTGTCTATGTCACCAGGTCCAGTATGCTGTGGACGACAGCAAGTTCATATCATATACAAACAGCCATGGCACGTCTGTCAGGAGATGACAGGGACAAGGGTTTCACCTTGTCTACAGGGCAAATTCAGCTCCATATAGGTTCGGTGTCTGGAGGATTCTTGAACAGCTAAAGACTCTTCTGCGAATTTAGCCCTGCCTCGACAGATGTATGTATGTATGGAAGAAACGTTTGAAATCACAAGCAGGTGAAGGAAACGTGCGCAGTGGGGCGCTGTTGGGGAGACTGAACAGATGTTGAGGTCCAGTCACAGCGGAGAAGATCCTGACAGCACAGCTGGAGTTTCACCAGACATGCACACCTATGCAGGCACACGTTGTCTCACATAAAAATGAATAATTAAATAAAAATGTACAGTATAAGAATGATTAAAAATTCATAAGGAATCTAATTAAATAAAACTTTAAGCAGATATTTAATAAAAGTGATCAGTCTTGGCACTTTGTTGCATCTAAAATTGACCTTGACTTCAAAATATGCATATGGAAATCTGCTCATTATAGCTTTATAGTACTTATGTACAGGTGTAGCTTTTGAGGCAAGTTATACTTACAGTCTAGGGTTTGCATGATGCAGATTTGGTCATCAGAGGGTTTACACATAGCCTATGGGTGGACAATCTGCACACCTCCAATATTCGTGACTGCACGGACTTTGTCCACATAAGCAGGTACATGTGTCCGCAGCTCTCCATGTCCACTTGGGAGTGTATTGAAGCCTTTAGATTGACGGTGGCTAAAATGTCTGACTGGTCGTTTGATTGGTTTTTGTGGTTATTGTCACTCTTCCGATTCTGTCCAGCTCAATCACCCTCCTGTTCAACAACAAAAGAAACCTACAGCACCAAAAACGGTTGCTTGGATTTCAAAAGAAAAGGATGACTGCTCTATAATTTGAGTTTCCCAAACACAGCCATCTTTGTCAACTACTGGGCCCAGAAAAGCCTGATTCAGTGCTGATAGATAAGACAGAACTTCATTCATCTTGAGGAATATGATTTGATAAAGGATTGTCACACGGAAAACCACAGTGGGATGTTGGTTGAGACACCTGTCAAATTAGCAAACACGTCCTAAACATAGCTTTCTTTGAGCCTTAACAGTGATTTGTCGCTAAAACAGCTTTCCAAGTTCTTCTGGAAAAACAATGGCTGACTCACCGGTTTACAAGGTTTTCAATTCACCACAGAGTTAAAGGTACTGAACCTCTCAGATGGTCAGTAAATTGCCTCAGCTGCTCTCATATTTGCATGTTAATGTCATTTCAGCTGAAAATTGAATTGGAAGGCATCTGGCACGTACAGGATAACAATGTTAGAGTGACAAGTCAACAATCTCCATGGTGAGGTCAGATCAGACTATTGAACTATCAGGTTCATGTTACACTGGTTATATTAAATCAGACACCTTTAAGTGGACTAAATGTTTGTTGAGTCTAATCACTCAGGAAATGTATTATTTACAGGCTTTATCTGTGTGCACTCACATCACAGAAGATCCTGATAAAAAAAAACTTCTTCTCTCCAACCAAATGAAAATACATTTGCTTGACAAGATTAAAAATACAAGAAAGGATGTTTCCTCATATTTTTCTTCTGCTAAGACACTGCACTGTATTTTTTTTTTTTGGTATTGTCTTATTGGTCTTATTCTGTTGATCTAACACTAATGGAAATTCAACAGGCTCTTACACCCTGCTCATCCAAGTTAAGCCTAGAATTGAAGCTAATTACACAGCAATTTAATTTTACACACTGACTTTCCAATTACACGATAGCCTAACAGACATATAAGAGTCTACCTAATGAGACAAATACTGTAAATTCTTGAACTTTATCGACCTCAACTGCAGAGAGAAGCAAGAATTTCTAATTTTCCTGCACACAGAGTCACGTCATACTCCAAACCTGCTGCTCTCTTGTTTGTTTGTTGAAGTCGTTCCAGTTTGCACTTTTCCCCAGTTAATGTTAAGCTACCACGGACGAAAGAAAGTTCTCCCTGCATGTTAAAATTTGATTCTCTGCGCATGTTCCAGCTAAATGCTGATGCTTCTTTGTTCGAGAGAAGAAGGGGGGAATGGAGCATGCTGATTGATTTGCAGACATGATTTGAATCTGATGAAGACACAGCAGTGTTGAAGCATTAGTCTGTTTGCACAATTAAATCCCGCAAATCAATCAGCATGCTCCAGTCCCTCGTTTCTTCTAGCCCTGCAATTATTGTTGGATAACAAAAGAAAACGAGTTCATAGCAATATCAGTTACTTTTTTAGGAATCTAATACGAGTATAGATTTTACAACTGAAAACCTAAAAACTTTTTATTTTATAAATTTCGTTATTACCTGTATTAGACCAGAACCTGATGAACTGGCAACACTATTGGATGACATTAACTCAGGTGATCAAACCCTTATCAATAACATTTGCTATGTTATGTTATCGTGTATACAATTTTATTAAAAATTCCCGTTGAAGATTATAAAGAAAAGAATGAAATAACATGCGGATGTCTGAACAACATGGGAAGTGTAGAGAGGTGCATTAAGAGGACTTGTGTGATTTCATTTAAAACTTTGAGTTGTATGAAAAACATCCACATCAGTGTGTCATGAGTCCAGGGGGAAATGCTGTTCTGGAGCAACAGTCAGTGGGGGCTGGGTGAGGAATGACAGGAAAACAGGTTGACAGATAGTTAGGCCCTGCTATTACACAATGGCCTCGTGTTTGTTTGTGTGATTCCCCAGAGGTTGCTCTTATGTTGTTGATAGTAACCCAGTTAAATCCTCTTTTTGGGGTGTAAGCCTGAAGTGGGACTTTTGGTGGTGGTGGTGGTGGGGGGGGACTAAAAGCAGGTTCCCCCCTCCCGCCCCTCTGCTTTGTTCCTCCAATCTGGTTACCGGCTCTGAGCCAATGAAGCGTAAGACAATGCAGAGCTGGGGATGGGGCTAAAGGCCGGTTGCAGTCGTGGCCTCCGCCTGGCTGAACTCATTTCAGGGATGATTTGCTTTGACTGATATGAGCTGCTTGGATTACTGTTGAGTCTCTTTGTTCCTGATTGGGGAAGGGGTCACAACAAGCTCCTGAGAGCTTAGCAGTTTCACGTGCGCCTCTGACAGATTTAAATTTTACCACCAGTGCTGTTGCTCATATCTGTGCCCTGCACACTATTTCATGGATGTGCTTGACTTCAGAGTAGGAGCAGAGATAGATCTGCTTCCTTTAACCCAAACAGGAAAATCCCTGTTGAGAATGCACATTTCTCAACAGGGATGACAGACGCTCTACCCGACTCGACTTTTTCATCCAGTTTTAAGCGTTGTATTGTTTGTATTTGAACGATTATTGTTTGTATCTGAAACAAACAACGACAAACAAACGATGCCAGCTACACCCTGTGAGGACGAGGTACTGCTGATGAAAGCAAATAAGAAAATCGCTGACCTTAAGGATGACATCCGCGGCTCTCTGATGAACTGCAAAAAAAGGACTCACTACTTTCCAGTTTCATGGACGTGGCTCTCCAGCAGTCCAAAAAGTTGGCCTCGCTAAGCACAACCCTCCATGACACAGTTGCGTGGGATCCCGCCACCTGTCTGCGGCCCTCCTCCTGCTCGACACCTAACCATCAGTCGTCCTGGGCCGACGTGGTTGCCCGAAACCGCAAGAGGACTCGGCGGGCCGTCTCCCCTCGCCTGAGCCTCTCCAACCGGTACGCGGCCCTGTCCGATGACACTCCGGCCCATCCACCTGATGCCCCCGCTGGTCCCGCTGCTCCATCTCCTTTAGATCTGGACCCGCAATCAGCGCCTGCAGACACCGCAATACTACCTCCACTGGTGGCTGGCAGTGTTCGGACGGCTGGCCACTCCACCACGAGGCCCAATGGATTGCCCTCAACCCGGTCTTCGACCTCCTCTTCCCGGCGCAGAATCCTGAAGGAGGCCGTGCTCCGACGCTCGGGCGGTCTCTCCCGCCCTGTGCCGGCGGGGAGTCCTTCTACCGGGTCCGATGCCGCTGCCTCGCCACGGAGCTTGCCTGCCCGGACGCAGAGTGTCGGGAATCCTCCGCCTTCATCTCCTCGTCCCCTCTTCTTCCCAACTACAATGATCGTAGGTGACTCCATAATTAGGGACACCCGCTTCTTTAACGCAGCCACTCACTGCTTCCCCGGGGCCACAGTCCCGGTTATCCTGGATAAGCTCCCCGGTCTGCTGCACTCACTCCCATCTTCTATAAACCGGGTGTTAGTACATGTGGGGTCTAATGACACAGCCCGTCAGCAATCTGAGCTGACAAAAAAGGATTTCAATGTCCTCTTTAGCCTCTTAATTAACTGTGGGAAGTCTGTTTTTATCAGTGGTCCTCTCCCAACACTCGCCGTGGACCAGGGTTTTAGCAGAATCCTCAGCCTCAACACCTGGCTCCAGTCCGCCTGCATGGCTCATAACATAGGTTTTATTGACAATTTTAATCTTTTTTGGAACCGTTCCTCCCTGTTTAAAGCCGACGGAGTCCATCCCAACTGGAGGGGTAGCCTAATGCTAGCGGCTAACATACAGCACGCCGTTCAGTCTGCCCCACGTGCATGACTGTTTACGTCGCACACTGCCTCCCAGGTGTTTTCTTCTTCTGATCCTATACTGATAGCTCACGGTACTTCCCCCCCTACCTGCTCCCCCCACAGGCCCCATCTGTCACTACCACCTTCACCGGTTTCTTTCCCCATACAGACCATCATCTTCCATCGCAGACACACTGCAGGACGCTCTCCCTATCCTGGCGGAGTGAACTTTGTAAATCTCCGTCCTGTGCCAGCTGCTGCCCAGAAAATAGTGGTCTCCTCTCCAGCCAAATTTGCCCTGATAAATGCTCGATCCTTAACGAATAAGACTTTTATCTTAAATGATAACTTCACATCTCGCCAACTGGACTTCCTATTTTGACCGAGACTTGGCTTACTGCTGGAGATCTCACCCCGTTTAGTGAACTCTGTCCTCCTCATTGCAGCTTCTTAAGTTCCCAAGGCCTTCTGGTCGTGGGCGGCTTAGCCACAGTTTTTAAAGACTGTTTTAAATGCAGAATTACACCTACTGATGTTTACTCATCTTTTGAGGTGCAACTTTTAAAGATTTATTTCACTGTTCCTCTCCTATGTGCATTGGTGTATAGACCACCAAAATTAACAGTTTCTTTCTTCAAGAATTCTCTGATCTTCTGGTTTCTATGGCCTCTCGCTCGGATAAACTGTTAATACTAGGAGACTTCAATATTCATATTTGCTGCCCTTCTAAACCGATGGTAAAAGAGTTTCTATGCCTTGTGGAATCTTTTAACCTAACTCAATCAGTTCTGGGTCCAACGCATCAGAAAGGCCACACACTAGACCTTGTCTTAACATCTGGATTTTCTATCTCCAATCCTGTTTCTGTTGATGTTGGTATTTCTGATCATTTTATGGTTACATTTGATTCCGCACTGTCCTGCCCTCCTCCTACTCCTTGCAGCCTCACTCCCTTGTCCGATCCATAAACATGGCTACAGCCTCTCACTTTTCTAGGTTTTTATGCTTTCCTGCTCACCTCATATTTTGGATGTCCTTCCTTCCTGCAATGATACCGAGGAACTAGTTAACCTCTTCAACTCATCGTGCTCTGCCACTCTAGATTATGTAGCTCCTCTAAAACAGAGAAGGCTTAAGGCAAACACTGGTGCTACTCCTTGGTTGAACGACTCCACTCGCTATCAGGCAAGCTTGTAGGAGAGCAGGCGCAAATGGCAAAGGATAAACTCCAGGTTTCATATGAAGCTTTCAGGATCCAGTTAAAGCTTTACCAAAGCTCCATAAAGTCAGCTAAAGCTCAATTCTATTCTGATCTTATTAACAAAAACGCCAATAGACCCAAAATACTGTTTCACACAATAAACTCTATTATAAATCCTACCACTACCACAGCCACTATGCCCATCTCCACTACTGAAACCTGTGAGGCTTTTCTAAAATTTTTTATCCAAAAAACTGACAACATAAGAGCTTCTATCTTACTATCAGGCCCTGACCCAGCAGATATACATCACCCTACCAGTCACCTCCTGCACTTCCAACCAGTATCATCCTCTCAGCTATCTGACATGGTCTTACATATGAATTCCACCTACTGCCCTTCTGATATTTTACCGACACGCCTGTTTAAGGAGGTTTTTGTAACGATCTGTCCACTTATCTCAGCCATAGTCAATAGCTCCTTAACAAATGGAGTTGTCCCTTCGTGTTTTAAACATGCAATTGTGCAACCTCTGCTAAAAAAACCAAGCCTAGACTCCAGTGACATGAATAATTTTAGACCCATTTCTAAATTACCATTTATTTCTAAGCTTTTAGAAAAAGTTGTCTTTACCCAGGTTTCTTCTTACCTAAACACTTTTAACATTCTTGACAAATTTCAATCTGGTTTTAGAGCTCTACATAGTACAGAATCAGCCTTGCTTAAAGTACACAATGACATTCTCCTTTCTGTTGACTCTGGTTCTTCTATTTTAGTTCTTCTCGACCTCACCGCAGCTTTTGATACAGTTGACCATGCCATTCTTTTAAAACGTCTGGAGGCTGAAGTTGGGCTACAAGGGACAGTCCTAAAATGGCTTACCTCCTTTTTAAAAAATAGAACATTCGCTGTTGAAATTGGGAACTGTTCCTCGTCCCCTGCTCCTATTAAATGCGGCATTCCTCAAGGCTCAATTTTAGGTCCTCTTCTATTTTCCCTCTACATGCTTCCACTTGGCTCCATTTTTCAAAAACACAATATTCCTTACCATTGTTACGCAGATGATACACAGTTCTACCTACCGGTCACACCCAACAGCACCTGCTCCTACAAAATCTTTTTAACTGTTTAAATGACGTCAAATGCTGGATGGCGAGGAACTTTTTAACTCAATGACAATAAAGCGGAAGTAATTATCTTGGTCCACCTGATTCTGTCAGCACTCTCAGCAATACACTTGGTCCCCTAGCTCCTAGTTGCCATAACGTGGTTAGGAATCTGGGTGTCCTCTTTGACAGTCCCTAAGTTTCAACAGTCAGGTCAGTAATGTTGTTAAGGGTAGTTTTATCAGCTCAGAACCATCGCCAAACTCAAGCCGTTTTTATCTCAGAAGGATCTGGAGACTGTCATCCATGCTTTTATTACTTCCCGGTTGGATTATTGCAATTCCCTCTACATAGGGCTAACTGACTCCACCCTATCTAGACTCCAAATGGTGCAAAACGCTGCTGCAAGACTTTAACTGGTTCAAAAAGAGACACCACATCACCCCAATCCTGGCACACTTACACTGGTTGCCAGTGAAATTTAGAATCACTTTTAAGATTTTATTATTTGTTTACAAAGCCCTAAATGGCTTAGCTCCACAATATATTTCTGATCTCTTGGTTCCTTACTCTGCCCCAGATCTCTCAGGTCATCATCACATCAGCTCCTTTCAGTCCCCACTCGCTAAAAACTAAAGGACCGTGCCTTCTCTGTTGCTGCCCCAAGCTCTGGAATAGCCTACCCCTTCACATAAAGTCCTGCCCCACTATTGAGAATTTTAAATCCAGTTTAAAATCTTACTTCTATGATCTTGCTTTTAGCTCAGTCTGAGGCTGCACTATTAATGACTTCTGTCTACTTTGGTTTGTTCTTTGTTTTTGTTTTTGTTTGTTTGCTTGTTTGTTTGTTTGTTTGTTTGTTTGTTTTTTTTTTTTGTTGTTTTTTTGTTTTGTTTTGTTTTTGCTTGTTTGTTTTTATCCTTGCGATCCGCTCTGACTGTAAAGCACTTTGGGTCAACTTCTGTTGTTTTTAAATGTGCTATATAAATAAAATTGACTTGACTTGACTTGACTTGACATTTATTCTCAGCAGGCAAAGCAAATGAGCTGCTTTACATGAAGCTTGTTGTTGGTGTGTTAGTCAATCCCAAGACATTTTTTTTTTTTTTTTTTTTGCATTTGACATGAACAAATTAACCTTTTCATAGCACACATGTCAATTCATATTTTACCGTAGACCTAACCTTTTCTCCCGGAGACTTGACAGTGTTCCGTTTTCCACAACTTCTAAATGCGATAATTGATTTTTCGATTGTACAAGCCAACAATAGTAAACATTTAATTACATTACGACCTGTTTTGCTCTGTGTTCTCCTCATTGCCACCTTGTTTCTCCATCCTGCTCCCTGCGATAACATTTGCATATTTAAATTGGATGTGCTTGGCTTGGCCCTGCAGCTCCCCACCCACACACACACACACACACACACTGGAAATGTATTGGAAAGGACCAGAGACAAAACAATTCAGAGCACAAAACAGATATGTTACTGCCCCCAACACAATTACCTTGCATTCATAATAATGTCAAAGAAAGTACATGTCAAGTGGCTCCTAGAGGCTGCAATGTGCAGCACGACCCCCGATACAAAAGGTGTTGGATGGAACAAACAACCCTTTCAGAGCTCTACAGACGAGATATAGTCCAAAATGGATGATTCTCTTTATACTACACTGGTTGTACACATATAAATGTGTTCATGGGTATGAAGCAACATGAGCAGATGATGACATTTACTCCACATGAACCTTTACGACCATGCAGATGTGGCTGTTATAGATTAGGCTTTGACGGTAGGTAGTTTTGTCGCATGTACATTGCCAAGAATCCATCCCGTGTCCACTTTCCATCTATTATCCATCTATTTGTGTCTGTTAAGGTCAACTCATATTTGGATCGGATCTGACTGTCCTCCAAGGCTGAATTTCCAAACCAGGCAAAGATGGATCTAGGTTTAAAGTGTGAAGGAGTAATTTCATACATCATACATCTATCTATCTATGTATATATCTATATATCCTCCCCTTCCCCCTCTCTAAACTCAACTGTTCACGGCAGATGGCCTCCCAGCATGAGCGCGGTTCTGCTCATGGTTTCTGCCTCTTTTTCCTTGCTACAGTTACCAAGTCCTTGCTCATGGTGGGAATTGTTAGGTCTCCGTAAATAATATTGTAAAGAGTACGCTCTAGACCTGCTCAACATGACATAAGTGTCCTGAGCAATGACAGTATGAAGAATGGACAGAGTCTGATTGACGTCACCCACAGCGGCTTATGGACTCACTTCTGCAGCCTGTCTCAAGGATTGACAGTTTTTAGCACTTCCGCATTAGTTTCATCCAGCACCTGGAGGTTGCCGCTTGGTCCTGAGATAACTTTGGTTATTATTTGGCACTATAAAAATAAATTTAAAGTGAACTGAATTGAACAACCACAAACTAATTGTTATAAGACTCCTCAATACTACAATACTATTGCCTAAAATACTATCCTCCCGTCAATTTCAGTCTGCTCATCTTCCATATGTACAGTACACGTATACAGTAAAGATTTTCCATTGAGGTTTGGCTAACGCGAACTCATCAGTATGCCTTACCAAGGACAAGTGCTTTGTTTGTGGTGTGTTCAAGCACCATGAGATAGAGAGAGAGAGAAACAATTAAGATGGTAAAATAAGTAGAAAACTATCCTCTTATCATTTGTAGCCTCGTGTTATGGCAGCAGCTCTGAGTTATGATGATGCTCTACTAATGGAGACAGTAATAACTCTTTTATGTGCTGCCGTCAGCCTTTGAGTGCCTGCAGGGTTTTATTACATGGCTCACTGTGATATGTTCTGTTACCAGCACAGCAGACATAGCTGGTGGGGTGTTTGAAACTATGGGATTAATGTGGTATGTGCTACACTTGCATGAGCTGTGATATGCATTTCTGTGCCTGTTGATCAGAAACCATCAGAGGAGGCTGTTGCTGTGTGTGTGTGTGTGAGCATGCACTGGTGTCTTCATTATTCTGCCTCTGCTTGGATCTGCTCTAGTTATGCAGCCCTATTATTCAAATACACAACTCACTCCCACCCCAAACCCCAATCTGGCTTTTCATATATCTTTGCCCTGGATAGCCTCCATCTCTCTCTCTCTCTCTCTCTCTCTCTCTCTCTCTCTCTCTCTCTCTCCCCCTCTCATCATCATCTCACCTCACGTCTCTATGGAGACCTTTGATATCTCTTCGACACACACTCATACACACCCTACAATGCAACCATATAGTCATGGCTCTTGTGGATCCTTAAATAAGTGCCGCTTAAACTTCCAGTGTGCTCATTCAGTGGCCGTGGTTGTGATTCTTCATTTAGTAGTTTTTGGTGCAAAAAAATGAATGATATGTTTGATAAACAAGGCATTTAATTTGGAAAAAAATGAATTTTGAAATTGATTACTTGAATGATCTAAATGATATTAGGTTTTAAAACAAGTTACGTCATCTTGAATATTGTAGCTTGCTTCTTATGAAAATAAAAGACATGTTAACTTAATAAATACATCAAAAATTGTATTATTTTTTTTACTGCAGTTATATATACACTATGTAAATGACCTCAGAGTACATTTCATGACTTTGTGTTATTCCTGTATTTTGAAAATGCTTTTATTTTGAAGGAGCGCCAGACGCGTATAGAACCGAAGTTCGGTTACGGTAACGGTAAAAGAGTACGGTAAAACGGTAACAGTAAAGCACACAGAGAAACAAATAATTTAGTTCAGCTCCAGTCGAGAGCGGCACAAGGTATGTTTATTGTGGATATGTGTCAAGCGATTTGAAGTCAACAGTTTGCTAACTTTATAAGATAAAGTATTAATCTGTTTAATGGGTTCTTCTGTGTATTTAATTCCTCTTAGCTCTTACGTAGATCAACGTTGATTTACACTGATCGATGTTGATCAGTGTCGACCTGTGTTGAAGTTGGTCTAGGCTATCCGAGAGATGAAATAAACAACACAGATGATCAGTCCTGGCTTTCATTCCTTTCGAATGGATGCTACAAACTATACTATACTATACTTTCTAAATAATAATACTAGGGCAATGGTCAACTTATCACTTGAAACTTTCCTCCTGCAGACTCTGCTACCTAGACGGTATATATATTATAAATGCATTTTGTGGGCGACTAAACACATAGACGTAACATAGCAGTGTATAAGATTTCTAACAAATTCCAGTATGAATAGTATGAATCTGAGTACAGAGAGCAACTTTGCATTACAGTCCTTCACTATGTAAACTGTACTATGTTATACGATCGATATCAATCCATTCAATATACAATACTATACCAAACAATACCTCCTCATGGTTTGTCTGATCTTATCCATGATTATTATTATACATTACTGTAATATAATAATAAATGGAATCTTTGTTAATGTATATCATTATACAGAGATGTTATTGACTTGCTGCTGTACAGCACCACCACTACTATCTGCTCTCTTACTCCTTCTCATTACCAGTATCTGTTTGTCGTCGTAAATGCAGCGAGAGACTGTAATCCCCTCTGCAGATTCCCACTAATCAGGGTCAGATCCAAGCCCGTTAGAGCCCTGATAAGCCCTCCTTCAGCCTCAGCTCTCACCCCAACTCGCTTTCTCCCCGCACCGTCTTCTTCCTCCTTGAGATGTCCCAGTGACCCATGTGACCACTTGTGTGTGTTGCACAGGCTGTCTGACCAAATGTGCACCTGGTCCTGGATGGCAGAAGGCATTGTGGGAAGTGGCTGTCTGTCAGAAGGGGGTGTCACACAGGATCATTAAACCTCTGATGAGGATTTTAGTCTGGTTGTCTCATTATCTTAAACGAGCGTGGGATTCATAATCTAGACTTCAGTAAAGTACAAGTCGTAATCAGAGAAGCAGTCCATTACACAATATTCAATTAAAAGTGAATTTTAAATACAATCTTTAGTAGGTATAATGCTATCTTGTGATTATAGGTCATAGTTGTATCCATTCACAGTGTGTGTGTGTGTGTATTCTGGCTAGCAAGGGTGTCTCAACCGAAGCATCACACCAGCTGGGTAGTTTTTGGATAGAGGGGGCCCAGCATGGCCGGTGCTGTGCTAATTTGTCGCGGGGTCCACATCTAGCAGCGGGTGAAATGCTCCTTTATTAAGCTAATGGCTGTGAAATGACTAAAGGGGACCTGGGGGGATTGGGGAAGCTGAGCGGGGTGTAGGGAGGGTCTGGGGTGCTGTGGTGGTCAGGGCTGGCAGCAAGAACGGCGTACACATGCTGTGGCCCCTCTGCTAACAGGAGATGAGGAGTTGCAAATCACTGCTTATGTTGTTTATATGTTAAACCTAATATAATGGAATAGTGATTTAATCCTTAGCCACTTTATATAGCTGTACCTGTGAGGAGAAAATCCTTTAAAAGCTATACCTATACCTTAAAATTCAGTTTTTTGATGTTATAATTGGATTGCACAGAGTGTAGAATCATTAGTGTGATCACATTATATGGATGTTATTTAGGGCTGAGAATTAAAATAGCAGCAGTGTTATATATAAAATCAGTACATATGGAGGTGAAGACGTGTCTGCACAAGCTGAAAATGTAACTGACTTCACTGAACGTACAGAGACAATAATAAAATGTCTGGAGGGGGCTGGAGCTCCTAATAATCTTGAGTCTTAGCCGTCAATAACACAGCACAAGTACAATCCACATCTGGTCGGTGCATACGTTGCTAGCTAGCAACAGCTAACAGCTGTGACATAAATGAGTTCAATGTAAAACATTTAAGGTATACTATATTTAAATTCACTATTCATATTTAAGAATTGGGCAATTTGCCAGGTAACTGAGTTAGCTGTCTGTTTATTTACTGTAATCGCAAACTTTACTTAATGTTTCATATATAGCATCAATCTATTTCATTACCAGATATCTGTTTTGTCCATGTATCCTGAATCTCTCTTGTGGATGTGGGGAAACAGAGCGGTCAGAATGGCTACAATTATTAAGCTAAGGCCCAGGTTGAAAATGAGCATGGTTAAGAAAACATAAGGATGACACACTATGAAGAAAAATCAGGAAAAGAGTTGAGTGGAAAAGCGAGAGAAGGTGTATAGATACTGTAAAGTAAATCATATAAAAACTCATAACATCCCCATGGCTCGTTTAGGGAGCATGATGACTGACACTGTCCATTTGATTTACCGACCCACCTGCCGCTGATCAAATTTATGATCTGCTTTCATTGAGTGCAGTGGTCGGTTCTCATGAATAATAAGTACCTCTTCTAACTGAACGTGAATCTTGGGCTTGAATATCATTCAAGGTCAAACTGAGCCGCACCAATAACTTACCCCTTCTTCCCTGTTTTTTTGTATCCTCTTTAACAGTTATTTCTCATGAACACAAGCAGCTACAAACAAAACAATGATCAGTTGTTGATTTTATTTCCTCATCTACCCAAACACTGCTTATACAGGCACTTATGGACAAATCTAATGTTAGAAAATGCAACAAAAAGTCATATACATATTCAGTTATTAACACGAGAGCTTCCCATGCCAAAGCTTAAGTGCATGACTACTGTAGAATGCTGGTATAATAACCTGAATGTAAAAGTCATGCAATGTGTACAAATCAGAATCAGCACAGCAACAACAATAAAACAACAATAACAGCAAACAGCATTGACTAAAAATAAAATCACAAATGAGTCTAAATAATTTCATTCTTGTAATCTTGATCATCACTTTTTTTAGACTTATCTTCCAATTTTACCAAGATACATCTCAAACCTGGTCAGTACACTCCCCAACATCTTTGACATTAAATTATCGACTTCTGGCATGGGCTGACCTTTGGAAAAGCATAACCTGAGATATTTTTTAATGTTAAATGTGAGTTTCAAACTGTGCTTCTACAAATTTTAAGTACTGGGTCAACTGTGGGGGAAACAGAGGAAGTAGTTAGAGATACATATGACAGTATCGTCTGCATACAGGAAAATCTGCTGCATGACATGATTCTGGCAAAGCAAAGCAGTGGACCAAGGATAGAACCCTGTGGAATCCCTCTTTTACTGCCCAGAATAATAACTATTTCTTATTTTTAATGATAACGCTGTTTACAGTTGCAAATCTAAGATGCACTGTAGAGTTTAGTCAGAGAAGTTTAATTTTGAAGGAGAATATTCTGCTTCAGTTTGTAAACACCTTTCAAACTGCCTCCACAATGTTATTTCTTCATCAACGGAGGATTTAGGTCCTTGTCTATTTTAAGCCACTCACATTGTTCATTTTATCAACAAACACACCTCCACCTGCCTGATCCAGCTGCTTACTTCATTCGGAGTGCAGAGCAGCTTCACTGAGCCCTTTGAAAAAAAACGGGGATGAGAGACGAGTGAGAAGGAGGGAGGGTTAGAGAGGGTGGGCGTGTGTGCATGTGTCTGAGTGTAAGAGAGAGAGAGAGGGAGGCGCTGCATCAACCCGGCATACAGCAGCAGCAGCAGCAGCAGCAGCAGGCTGGGCTTAGGGATCTATTGTTCCCTGTTTTATTACTGCCAGACGTTATTCTCTCTCATTAAGGATCCACGAGAGAAAGAGAAACAGAGCGGACGAGGAGAGAGAGAGGAGACCTCAGCCACGGGATTACTTCTTCTTGGACGCACTGGTGTGGACAAAGCAGAAGCAGAAAACACACACACACTTCAGTCAAGCTCTGTACCTCGTGGTCAGGCTTGCTTTTTTCCCTCTTCACTGCATTGGCAACTACAGCACTTGCCGTGCAGTGGCCATGGGGCTGGCGGGCAGAGCCATGGGGATGCTGGGGGTCTCAAGAGGGGCATTGCTCTTCTCTCTCTGGAGGATAGCGCTGCTCTTTCTCTCCATCTGGGAGCTGGATGCACAAACCGCAGTGGAAACTAAACCCCTATACATCTGGCAAACAGGTATGGTACACCCTCTCTAATCCTGGGGTTCGGAGGGGGGCGGGAGGTCCTGGAGATGCTGAGTGGCTGTATGGATGTCCCATCTACTACTACTACTACATTTACTCTTGCAGTCTTGATGAAATAAAATGTAAATGTTTGTCGGTGGAGGAAAGCTGGTGGAACTTGCTCAAAGTGCTTTTCTTTGTATTTTTTTTTTTACAGCTTTATTTGCATTAACTGCATATTCACTTTTTATGATTTCATCTCATTTTCTTGCATCATTTAATACAAAAGTTTCGCCCCCGAGCGTTTTCTTGCAGACGTGCATGTGGCAGAGGTTGATGCATTGGAGCCATCTTGCTACTGTATAGTGTGGTAACATATTTACTGCAGTCCCTGAGGTGAGATGCCTCTTTGCCCCCCAGACTGGGAGTTAGAGGAGCGGGCTGTGCTGGCTGTCTTTTGGCTGCGCTTCCTTCGTTCTGGGCTGAGGCAGCTGGGACCTCTTGGCTGCCCCGCTCTGCTATTGGACTCATTTATCACAGTTTGACATGTGTGCAATTGATGAAATGGTGTGTGCACTGTAGCTGCATGTGGCTTTTTTTTTCTGAGCGTGGGGGAAATACCAGCATGCTGCAAAGTATACGGCAAAAGAATTAGTAGTACGGTATTTAAGTGCTGATGCAAATGTGTGGTTTGTGAAAAAGTAACCCAGCGGTGGATGTTAATGATGAGTTAAACTAGTGTGTTGTGAGTACAGTAGCGTTACAGTGGAGGCAGCGGTGCAGTACAATACAAGGCTCCCCACTGCTGCTGTTTTGGGTGGTGCCTCTCACCGCTTGAGATTCTCTGTGAGAGCGCAGCACATGGTCAGGACACAATACTCGCATGCATGGTCCAACGAGCAGAGTGAAGGAGCGAGAGAAGGAGGGTGGAGGAGGAGTGATGGGAACAGGGGTAGGGGGATGTACACCACCACCCCCCGCACCCCATCCCCGCTCCCCCTCACCCATCGGGACAGGAGTGCCCTTTGGATGCAGCTGGAGATCAATGTTCTTTTTCACTACTGTCTAATCTCTCTCTGTTTCACTGGATCAATGTACTGGTTTCACTGGGATCCTCCAACCCCCCTCCCACCAGTAGGGAGCTGATCAATGGGTATAGTCCTGGCAATGCAGCTCAGCCTGTATGGGATCAATGCTGGCTTTGGGTGGAGTCTAAAATGTAATCTATACTTCTTAATAATCTGTGTTTGTAATACCCAGAAGGTGCAGAATGCAAATAACTGAAACTAAGAAATCAACATATATATTAGTGCTGTTTCTTTTAATTGTATAATGATTCAATCAAAGCTGTAATTACTAGAAAGGAGATTATATTTATTTCTCCGCAGAGATAGCATTTTGTCCATGGGGCTTGAATTCCGGTGCCATAATTACACTGTGTGAGCACTAAAAACAGGATGTGATACCACTTTAATTCCAATGTACAACAGTTTTGGGGCTCGGCCTCAGCTCATTTTGACGTTCTTATCTGTTGTCTAGCTTCTTCTGTGGCATCAACGCGGACAGTTTTTCACGATCTGCTCGTTTGTTATCACCACGACATCATGAAAAGAAAGACAGACAACTCTAACGTGTTCAGGAGCTGCCAGAGACTCAGCAAGCGTTGAAATAACTCAAAGTAATGTGTAGTACAGTCAGCACTTAATGTTAGCAAACTAGGCTCAGTTTATGAGTGCAAGACAAAGCCAAATGTTGAAAGTTGCAAACGGACAAAAAGCTTAAATTGCTCCGAAAGGAAAGCCAAATTATGTATCGACCCATCGCTGCCACGGAAAACGATTGAGGCTTACACGAATATGTCCAAAAGCTTTTTGAAAATAACTATTATACACAAACTTTAAAAATATCTTGAATTATATTTGTTTGAAAAGAGCTCAACTGTCTGCCAACTTTAGGCTGTTATATATATAATCCAGCTGATGGAGAGTCCATCCTAAGTGGAGCTGATAAAATGATTAAGTAATTATTTTTCATTTAAAAGCAGGAATATGGACTGTACTGTTTTTTTTGGCAGAAAAAGGGGAACATTAAAAAAAATAATTAAATAGCTGTTTCCCATTTTTTTTTCACTCCGGTGGGAGCAAAATTGAGCTTTTAGGAGGAAAACTGAGAGCTTGATGGCGGTGGGAGCAATCAGTGCCAAAACTAATTAATTTAAAATTTTGTCACAGAATATCTCAGCCACCTCAGTTTAAAAAAACCCATCAAACTTTCTTTACGTCCTCTGTTGTTGCTTTGCTTCTTTTTTTTTGATTTTCTTCTTCTCACATTTATTTTTGTTTACCAGCTTCATTGTTCACACCCCTGTGCAAAGGAATGGAAATCCCATGGTATTATGTGCTCTGCCTCCCACTATGTTAAGGCAGGGAGGAGATTAAGGGTAGAGAAATCAGAGCAGATTGGCCAGACAAAGTTAACCTAGATACAGTATAGACACGTTGATGTGTGTGTGTGTCTCCTCTTGGCTTAAGTGCGTCCCTGCTGATGCTAGTTTGCCCCGCTGACAGGACACTGAGGCACCGATGCTGAGATAAATGGTAACTGAACCATTTTTACATGTTGGTGCGTTCTTTGATGTGACTTTTTCTTTTTTTGGGGAGGTGAGAGCTTGTCATGCTTCCTGGAGATCATCGCCCCCCATGCAGGAAGATCAGCACCTCTTGTCTGAGAGGGAGGAGCAGGAGAAAAGGGAGTTCTGGCTGAATCCACACCTCTGGTGCAGATGGGCGTCTGAAATTAGCCACAGGAATAATGTGGGGGGTGGGTTCTCAAGAGACTGCTGTTCCCAGCAATATGTGCGGAAGTGCCAAGAGTATGATTTCACTAAATGCACTACGGAAATATTAGTATTTAATCCATTTAATCATCCCCTGTGGGCTACTACCAAGGCGGTTGTGTAACCAGGCCAAAAACACTAAATTAAACAAACAGATGAGTCGCGTGTCGCTGTGTTGCTCCCCTACACTACCTGCATATGTATGGAATTTAGTTGCGATGTTTAATTTGGCACTGTGTGTAAGGTCTTTTTGCAGATGACTTGCTTGTATTGTTTCAGTGTTTGCAGCACAGAAGCTGCAGACAGAAGGTTCAGGATTAGGTTCGTGCTCCTCGCTGGGTGCAGTTTGCATGTTGTTCTCTTGGGTTTTCTGGAGTCTCTATGAGAAAAAAATCCTCTCCAGGCATCTCCAGTCTGATATCCCACGTTGTTCTCCCTCATTTAAGGATGTATGGAAATGTAAATAGGACATAAGTTAAAAGCTTTTTCCACATCACACTAGTGTAAATTGCAAAGATACGATGATTACAGAGAAACAAACACTCAAACAGCTCAAACATCACAGCAAATCCATAAAATAGATTTAAAAATAGGTTCATTCGTTCAACTGTGCTTCAAAACTAAGGCGATTCCTCTGTTAGCTCAGTGTTTTTGCGATGTTACAGCTGCCACGATGAACGTGTCAGAAACACTGACAGCATCAGGGAGAAGAGAGACAGACAGAGAGACAGAGAGAGAGAGAGAGCGACAGAAAGCAGGCTGTCGTAGGCGTGTGAGAGAGAGGGGGCGTCCACATATGGAGAGAAGAAGTGCCAATTTAGATATCATGTATAATTAAACTCATCGCTCATTGAGAAATTTGAGAGTTTTGATCGTCGGAAAAAATGATGAGGATGCCAAAGTGAATGAGTCCTGATGGTTAAGATAGCTGAGCTCAGGATAAATGAATGTTAAACTGTGTGGAGACTGAACGGAGTCAAGTGTTTACTGACTTCCGGAGGTACTTTGAGTTCGATTTAATAATCAAAAGCGTCTCAATCTCATCTCATCAAACAGTAACCTGGAAGTATCCTTTAAAATCCACTTTAAAAAGCTCAAGGACAGCCAAAGCAGCGTCTGATCTTTTGTGTACAGATGAAACAATGCAACAGATTCAGCCCCTGCTGATTTATCTCTGAGGTAAAAGTTTTCTTAAACAAGTGTGAGGAGGTCTTTGGATGAATGGCGTTCAAACTAAATTCACAAATAAAAAAATCAGATAAATCACAGTGGCTGTTCGGACTTCCAAGAATCCTGGTGCTTTGTACTTCCTGGGTGGACTTGTTGGTCTTTTCAGCGCAGCGAACCATGTAGCGTACTCCACGGGCAGGACACTTCCTGGTACAACGCAGGACAACAAAAGCTCTCTGCAGAGCCGAACAAACCGGCGCAATGACTGATGGTAATTAGCGGGGCAGTTCGCCTGTGCAGACTCAGTCAGCTTCAGAAAGACCCAATGAATGGAGCCCATTTAGGCCTGTATGAACCACACACACACACACACACACACACACACACACACACAATAAAACAACACAGTGTCTCTGTATTGTCCTCATGCAGCCTGCAGCTCTGTTCAAGACCCTGTGCCGCAGATGCTCGTGGCCATGTGGCGCACAAAAGAAAGAAGAGGCTTTACCTCAAGTCACATGGCCCGTTCTTTGTTCTTCCTCCAATGTCCCCATAGAATCACCACCACCCCCCTCCACACACACACGCACACTCTCACACACCGCCACCACCCTCTCCCTTACTCAAGGTGACCTTTAACCTCAGAGCTGAGAGGGGTCTCGTGAGGGCATCAACAGTGAAAGGGAGGCGGGGGTGGAGGGTGAAATACAGCAGCTTCTCCAGATCAAGTGTCAAGTGGTTAATTCAGCCATTTACACCAGTAAATTTAATAAGCTCCGGGTAAAGTGGAGGTCTGCTGATTGAGATAATGCAGTGTTACCAGTACTGATGTATTTTGATGAAAGTTGCCAGTAATTTGTATAATTAAAGCTGCACTGATCAATATTGAGTATGTGTAATGCGAAAGTGATCAGATAAAAACAAAAAAAATCACTTTCATCTCTGCACCCAGCTTCAGGCCTAGCTTAGCATTCGGACTGAAAACAGGAGAACTGCTAGCTCGCATAAAAGAGAAACACAGTCAGTGTTCAGTGTGTTTCTCAGCAGAAACTACCTACTGTAAGTACATTTCCTCAAGGTCTGCTTCAGTACAGTCATAAGGTTCTGACTTCACTTTAGTTTTTCTGTTACGGGAAACTTTCTGCTTTCCCCTATATACCTTTCACCCTCCTGCATTTACAGTTGCATACAGCAGGTACTTGGCTGAATTAGATTTTGCAGTCGATATGAGATAATACTGCAGTTATTAGCGGGTACAAACCTCTTCTTCTTCTTCCATCCAGAGAAGTACTTCTTTAAACGAACGCACATACTCACATCTTCTTGAGCTGCACCTCTTGTTTTGCAGACGGCTGTTACCTCTCAGAAGATAAAGGCCGACATAGTGTGCTCAACCTCAAACCGAGGAGGTCGATTTGGGCACGCGTCGATGAGAGGCGCAGCTCACATCACGTCTCCTATTAGCGGCTCGCAGTTGGTTCTTTGGTTTCAGCTTCCATAAAGTTTTGTTACTTCTTCCACTACTGCTATTTCAGCGCTGCGAGCTGCATCTCAAAATAGTTGTCCTCGCAGCGAGGTTGTACTTTCTTTAGCATTTGCCTACCTCTGATGAAAAGCCATGCCTCTTGGATGTTTCAGCGATTAGCTCTTGAGTTCTTGTAAAAAAATACGAACTAAAAAGCTGCTCTACGCCCATCTTATCTCCTTACGTGACTCACAATGATGAAACTAAAATGTCCGACTAATGATAAAACTGTGTGTGTAACAGCGTGTGCAGCTCAGGGGGATGAAAACCTGTTTTCTCCCCTTTTTTAAGCGCTGCTGATGTCAAGCACCCTTTCCAGTGAAAACATATGGATGTTCACAAGTGATTAAAAGGCATTTGTTGTTCTGAACAGACACTTGAGCGTCAGATTGGCCTGCGCAGACGGAGTTGAAGGAGTGCTATCAAGGCATAATGGAGGCGGGTGAAATTATTTCTGTTTTCCCTGGGATTCATCAAGTGCCAAATTGCTGCCATTATTCTGTGTGGGTTTGAAGAAGCTGCATCCAGCTGTTCAATTCTGCCTGGCGGTGCCGCCCCAGGTGGAGGAGGCATATATGTGTGTGTGTGTGTGTATAAACACTTTGACACACAGGTGCATGCACACACCGTCACTCCACAGAACTCAGTGCTGTGTCTTTGTCTCTCAGTCTCAGTCGTCCGCTGTCTCTAATCGTCCCTGTAATCCCCATTAACATTAACACACTGTTATTCCTCCTTTTTCTTACTTGACATGTAAAAAAAAAGAAGAATATATAATCAGATAGTTTAGAGTCTCAACACCCTCACAAAAGCTGAGTGACAGTGCAATTCGTTTTGCACCCACCTCCTTGCTATTTTATGCTATTTCTTTTATTTCTCACTCACAAAAAACAGCCACAGCAATACCCATTCACACACACACACACACACTCACACACACACACACATAGTGAGAGATGGGCTTTGTGCTGAATGTGTGTGCATGTGTGTGTGTGTGTGTGTGTGTGGCGTGCCTCATTACTCCCAGTGAGAGGGTTGACAGTGGGGGAGGAGTGTTACTGTCAGTATCCCACCTACAGGCAGTGGACATGGGGAGGCTGAGTAATTACATGGGAGTGGGGTTTGTTCGATCCGGGTGCGACTCCACTGCATGGCCACCACCTTGTCTGTTAACTGACAAGAGGCCAGCACAGACAAAATACGCACTCAGGTTTAAATGATCAATGGGTTTACAGATGTATGGGGCTGACACTGGCCAAATACAAGAGCGCGTTCATTATAGCCACAATATGACAATGTCAGACAGGACCAAAAACAAACTGAGCTAAATCACGGCTATTCCGAAGCCGAACAGTTGTGGGATTGTAAAGGTGGTCAGCATGAATGTGCCCATCAAATTTTAAGGAAAATCTGCCTTAGCTTGTGATAATTAGGTTGTCTTTTAGCTCTGTTTTGGACTCAACCAAATCCTGATAAAATATTTGGCTCTTTAGCTTCTGAATGATAGTTCTATGTAGGTTAATCATAAAAAATGATACTTCCTCAGGGAACCATGAATGTTTAGCGAATTCTATGCCAGTTCTTCAAGTAGATTTTGTGATATTTCAAAGGATAAGTGAAAACTATGGCATGCCAGTGGTGCTAGACTTTAAAGTCAGGGGGGATGACCTGTCAACATAATTAAGATTCAACATAATTAGGATTCATTCTATGGAGACCGTGAACCATGGGTCCAAAAAAGTCAATCTTTTGAATCAAGGGCAAATGGTCAATGGTCTAAACAGAATTTCTCTTCCTCATTTGTCTTCACCACATAGTAGATAGCTGACAAGTAACAGACCTAATTATGGAAAGATGGACAAATAAGAATGGGGCCATGTGGAGCAAGTGGTGATGGCCAAGAGAGGAAGAGCATTTCAATGCCAAGCAACTGTTTGTGTGTGGGTGCAGCCAGCGGTCCAGAACAATACCAATCCAACTAACCATATTACAGTGATTAGTGATGTCTTCCTGCCCTGAGATAAACCCTTGTTTCCTCTGGCTAACTCATGCTCCCTGTGAGGCTCGATTAGTCCTGGGAAACGTGCGGAGGATTGGCCTAAGCAGCATAAAGAGCTTTTCATCAACCTGCTTCTTCGTCTCTATGTCATCTTCTATTAGCGCTCACCTCAAACTAACGCTCACCCTACATATGATCTAAAGACCCATCCACTTCACTAACTGTCAGAAATCTTCAGGTCTTGACTTCAATGGCGAACAGACTGACAGAGGCAACGTACCAATGTCAGAAGTACAGCAAACACATCTTTCTTCAACATCAACGAAAGCTTTAAGTTCAGTTGTTTTTCTTTTAGAAAGTATGTCATCCAGTTCATTTAATACTGTTGCAATAAAAGATTCAACAGAAACACATCAGCAGCTGCCATCACTCCCCAGTTTATCAGTGTCAAATATGTTTTGCCACAACAAAATAAAGTATAAAGTCAATTATAAGTTCAGCTTTTAGTAAGGAAGTAAACAGACCAAATAATGTGACCTATAGCATTTGATACCAACACAGCCCTTAAAGCTACGTACTGAATGTTTGCTACCCAGGCCTATAAAGGACATTCTTTCTCCACTAGAAGTGGGAGTGCGGAGGCGACTTTTTAAGCGCGCAGACCTTGATTTGCTAACCTTGATTTACATTTTCTAAATGTAATGTCTAAAACAGTTGAATACATAAAACATGAGAATTCCAGATGATAACAAACAGAGGGGGGTAGTTGGGTTGCTTTGGAGGGACTCCTGACCTCTGTGTTTTTAAAATTCTGGCTGTGGTTCAATTTCAGATTGAATGCAAAACTGAGAGGTTAAGTAATCAGTGCATATGTTGGCAGCTAGAGTTGCAGACGTCTGTACAGTTGATATGATTTGCAGGGTTTAAACAAAATAAAGAAACACCTTGAGACAAAACCAACCTCAACCTTTTACAGTGTTTGTAATGGACAAGTGGGTGTTTACTTTTAAATGGCTGCAGATTCAATAAGATCATGAACCCATGACCACGTCATGTCACCAAAATAGTTACGGTTTGCTTAGTTTAATGTAATTAAAGCTACTCAGTTAAGGTTCGAGGAAGTCATGGTTAAAGGAAAGACTTGTCTATCACCATAATTTCATTTGGGTTAATGGGGGAAACCCACAATGTCTTACTTAGTGGTAATGGTGCTCAGCCACATGATATAATGACTTTAATGATGGAGTCACGCAGTAGCAAGGCATCAGACTTAGAGGAGTCTTACTCTGAATTGTATCTCACTATACTACGAGGCTGTGCTGGCAGAACCTCAATGCCACACACACATACCTATACAGTGGGTAGTACTATTTTAGTTCTGTGTGATGTGTTATAAATAGTTGAGGCGCTGACACAAGCAGAGATTCACCTCTGGCAGTCAAAACTGTGCAAGTAGAAAAATAAGATGGAGTGCACACTGGCATGGACACCCACCCACACACACAGAAAATGAGTAACAGAGAAATAATAATAATAAAAATAAAACAATTATTTTGATGCACAGAGTAAAACACGATTTAAAAAAGGATTTATTTATAAAAAAATATGTTTTATGCCAATATATGAAGACTCTGCCTTGATGAAGCAACATTTGTTAATCTGTCCAACAAGATATCTTGTTCTGCTGTAAAATTTAGTATGGACATGCAGGTCCCCATGACATTTATTGGGCTCATTCATGCTCCCCAGAGGATGATTCCTAATGATTCTGCTGAACTCCTGAACTCGAGCAGCTACTTTTAAATGATCATCATCTCATAGAAACCTTGTCATAGACTGGAGTTTCATAAAGTTTGGAATCAATATGCATGGTTGCCAGAGGATGTTTTACATTGAAATTGTTGGCAGAGGTGAGAAGGTTCATGCTCCCAAGGGGATTAAACCTCCTAATTTTTCTTCTTCTTCCTTGACCTTTTCTATAATACCATGGTCAGGTAAAAATGTAAAAAACTACATTGGACTACAAAAGCATTTCATCTACCTTCATTCGACAATAATTTGCCATTGATGTTCATGGTCCACAGAGGATGAATAATGTTTTAGAGATCCTCGAGACCATTCATGTAAGACCACCATTGGGTAGTCTTACATGCTACCACCAAAGGGTAGATTGAGACATCCATTCATGTTCCCAGAGGAAGAACCTTTTTAATTCCAGTCACTTCATTCTCTTCCAACAGGACAAACAGTCAACTTTGTACACAAGACTTCTCAAAATATAAGTATCAGTTAATGCTGAGGATGTTCATACTCCCAAAGGGATGAACCCTGGTTATTTGAACCCCCGTTACCTTTTCTCCAGTGCCACCATCAAGGCAAACAGCACATTTCTGTTCTGCAAATTCTCTAAAAAGAGCAAAACTCTGAGCACAGTGTATCACTCATGCTATCCAAAACTGTACTGCAGCATTTTATGAGGATTTAGACTTCTTTGTTCTTTGTCTTGTTGTAAATTGAACTGAGTTAAATTTAATTAAAGTTCAGAGCAAGGAACAGAGACAGATGGAAAGACATGAGCTGTGAAATATTTCTTCTTTAAACCAGCAAACAATGTAGAGACTCCCTTAAACAATACCACTTTAACTGGAGTCATCACTGTATTATTCATCAGGACTTGGAGGCAGCAGCTCCCTGGAACACACAAACACAGTCATCCTCAGTCTAATGAGGCCCTGAGGAGGCTGCTGAAGTCAAAACACAACCAGAGCCCAGCAAGTGAGCTTTGTGTTTCACGGTCGAAAGAGACACACTAACCCTTTAATAAATGATCCGCAGTAGTAAAACTAAACGGAAGAGGACCTTACTCTTTACTGAATGAGAGGTTAAATTCAGGTCATAGTCAGCGTAAAAATAATCACGGGCTCCGTCACAGCAGCGCCACTTTCTTACTTGCTTAATCTTTCCATTCACTTATAGCCCATCAAGCCAGATACTTTAGAAAAGAGGATGTCATTACCTGAAAAAGGGGAAGGAGATTTGATTGATTGCAAGTGGATGAGATTAGTAGAGCCAAGGTCACATTTATGACAACTGTGTAGTTAAAAATAATGATTAAAACATAATTTATTGCAAAGTTAGTCAGTTTCTGATGTAATGTAAACACCTTTCTCTGATTAAGGTAGCATCCTTCTCAGCTTGTTTAAATATTGCAAAATGTAACAAATGGTTTTAATTCTTCAGGTTCTTGGTTTGTACGTTCAGTTTTATGCTTGAACTGAAGATTTCTTCAGAAAATGTCGCCTTTTTTTCTGGTTTGATTACCTAAATGTCTGAGAAGATGATTGGGATTGGCGGTGACAGAGCTTATTTAATAAGTGTGTCTGTGCTAACATTATAATTTGGCGAGTCCCATATGAGTCTGAGGAGTGAGTGTGAGAAAGATAATGTTTCTTTTGGTCTATCTTTGGTTGTGTTGCTGCATTTTACATAAATAGTGGGAAGATTGTTTGTATGTGAACAATCTGCAGTTTTGGCCTTTGGAGTGCTGCAGAGTGGAGGCGGATTAAATGTCCTTCAAAAACATTCTGCCTCTACCAGAAGTGAAAGATTTAAACATTTACGCCCAAACTATACTGGATCGATATTTGTATCACATGGTTTTGCTTGGCTTCGTTTTTTTATTTTTTTTTATGTAATCTGGCTTTCAGGAATGGATTAGCTACACTTTACACCTCCATGTTGAATGCTAATGCTTGAATGTATTAAATACTCCTGGCTGACTTATCGGTACAATCAGAGAGAACTGGCTTTGACTCAGCAGTCCCTCTGCTTGCTTCAGATTCTTTTGCCATGCCGAGGATAGGCTAAAGTTAGAAGTCGAGCTTTGTAGCTTTGTTGTTTGTATCAATCAATTTAATAGACAAAGACATAAAGACATAAACGACAGGCATGAGTGCAGTCTGTGAGGATTATCAGTCATCTAGGTCATCTTTCTAAATCACCAGTCAGTCAGAACTGAAGAGGCCTCTTGGATGAGCGGTGAAACATCTTCACGGATCTACAAACAAGATTTAACTCTTCTCTTAACTGATGGTCAATGTCTTATTTTACAGAATATTTCAGGGCAAATATAGTGCACTGAGGAAAAGCCTGCACCACCAGAAGGTCTAAATGAAGTCCTACCTCCCAATTTTCATCTATGTTATACTATTATATGTGAATTTGATAAAAAGAAATATTTTTGTGTTCAATTGCTCTTGCAGAACTGTATTTAGCGTGTGATCAGGCTCATTAAGCGCTCTCTGACAACTGGGTCACATCACATAATCTGACATGATATAAACGCAGCGGTCGATCAGGAGTGGTCAGCGAGCTCTGTGGGGAGCTTCAATGCGCTGTGGGTCAGATTTGGCAATCTATGCCTCTGACCTTGATTTATGGACAGAGCCATTTCCTGACCGTGGCGATTTGATCAGTCTCATCATCATCCTGCAGCTAAGAAACTAGCTGGCAGCATACTTTGCGAACACGCAAGTTCCCGTCTAATAATAAACACTCTTGACTTGAACTGTAAAGAATACACGGGGCATATGTGAATGTATTCAGTGAGAAAATGAAGCTATCACAACTTCTTCTATGAAGAAGAATTAACAGGAACAATATGTGCAAAATGAAAAAGTGAGTAGTGTTGATAACAGGGAGGACAAAGCTGCATTAAAAAAAATATAGCCTTATGTTAGAAGTGAGATTAAAGCAACTTCCAGGCAGCATGTGTCTTCGTCGGGCACAAATGCTCATTTACTTTTATCACCTGAACGCATAACTTAGTCTATAATGAGGATACAGATGGCGTCGAATTATAGGAAAAACCAGCACACATCTGAAGCTGGGAACAGACCTTGAAGCTACATTTTTCTGGGGGGTTGGTGGCGACTTGAAGGCTGCATTACATTATAATGTTCATATGGGTGCTAACAAACAGCTACCTTTATATGTACTTATATTTACACATCCAGCCGATACAGGGCCAACTGAGTGTCCACCTGATCCAATATTCACTCGACTTTAAGCTCCTTCTTTGGTCTGCACCAACTCCTGAGAAAAAGATATCTAGCTTTTTAGCCGCTGAATGCACCAATGGTGCTGGACGGGTGGGATTTTCAGACCTTTTACTGCAAACAGCTGCCTGCTGCTGATGGGGACAAGGTTATAATGAGAGTAGTGAGAATTAACCAAAAACAGTGAAGTCGCAGGTCTTAAAATCAATGAAGTAACAAAACTGAAGACTGAAGAACTGGATGTTTCCGATTATTGAAAGTGCAAAGATCACACACAATGATTACATTTTTAGATTTTAATGTTAATAGTCAGAAAAGAACATGACGTAACATAAGAACTGATTGTGCCTGTGCAACCAGCAGCCTGCTGCTGGTTGCACAGAAAAGTCAAAGAAACAATGGAGAAATACATTTGGAAGAGAAGTTGGATACAAATCTGGGAGCAACAAGGATGAGAGGGAGAGGAGTGGCTCTGCAGTGAAACTTGATGACCTGAATCATGAAATAATTGTCGTGGCAGACAGCACTGTATAACCTTGCTGTTTTTTCTTCTCCTGCTACGATGTTGAAGGTCCCAAAAACAGACGTGAAAAAAACATAATATCAAGGAGAACGATGTGTATATGTGGAGTGTTGATATTGGTGGTCTTTGTACACTCCTTCTCTGTGACCTAAATTAGTTCATGACCTAGAAATGGCTGTCTGGGCCCCCGGTGAGACCAAGACTATATTTCTTCAATAGTGGATGAAATAACTGACCTATTCAGCTGCTAAGGTTACTGCTACACTTCCTCTTCTATGTCCATTCCTCACCTACAGTGCCACTACGGTTGTTCACATCCCGCTGAGACCCAACGAGCGCATGGAAAGAGATGTAAGTGCGAAAAAAGACAAACTTTGTGGATAAAGAGGTTGGTTTCATTGTTGTCGTTTTTCATCTGCGGGTGTCTACAGGGCCTGGAGTTAAGTGAGTTACAGGCACCGGTCGATTCATCATACTTATGGCAGTCACTGAGCTCCCCGAAGGAATGCTCCTTCAAATCATCCTCCTCTTTCTTCCCAACAATGCACCATTACCCACAACCCACCTGCTGCCCTCTGCCACCTCTGGCTCATCAGGTTTATGCAGTGTGGGACTCGATGGTTGGTGGCTCTGCGTGGACCTGTTGTTTTGTAGTCATTAGTTCTATTGTTGTAGTTTTTCGTGAAATGAACACTGCCTATTAAATACCATATTTACGTTGAGCTTTATTCATATATATGATAAGAAAATAGGGAAGAAGTCACGGTCAGAGACTGATTATTAATATAATGACCATGGTTACACTTATTCTCAGACACTGTTGATATAAATATGCATGGATGGATTACAGATTATTAAACGTTGCTCACAAAAACTTGGTCATAATGCTTTAAGAGGATTTAAACACTGGGTGATATGTACTTCGGCTCCGTATTTACACGCTCTTCTCTGTTCGAGCTCTGATGAAAGGTGTACAGTCATTTGAATTACTCATAAACTGACAGCCTATTTACAAATACTCTGCAGTCCTTGCCAGAGAAGATATTTTTAGGACAGTTTCATGATGTTTAACCCTATTTTCCCATGCCTACTGTTTCCCCTCAGTTTATGTGGAGCTCATGTCGACTCTGTTTGGCTGTTAGGATCAAAATACTTTTGTGGACATGTGGTGGTTGGCTATGGCTCGTTGAATAGTGCCTGTGTTGATATTATTAACACTAGCATCAGAGGAGTTTTATTGCTGTTGCAGGCATTCAGTGGAATTTATAGCACAAAGTACAAAGACTAGTTTAAAATAAATGACTCAAGCGGTCAGCTCCATTAACAGTTAACGCAGATGGGAAATCTTTCTCTGCTGCCTTTTTCATTTCAGGTAGTGTCGATACCACACACACACACACACACACACACACACACACACACACAAAACAATATTTGTTTTGAGACATGAATTTAATGTAACTATTGAAGAATAGCAAGGACAGAAACTTGTTTTTCTCAATAATTATTTTGTAATGACAAAATAACACTGCACACTAAGAGTTGAAAAAAATAAATCAACTCAAGAGATTATAGAGACAGATGTCTTTGATAGTTTGTGGGTAATTTATTATCAAGAAAATACAGAAGAAGAAGTGTTTGTTCCATAATCATCAAATAAAATGATAGTGATCTCAGCAGAACTAGAGCTGCCAACATAATAATTTTATTATTGTGTGGTTATAATATAACAGTGACGGAACAATAGAAATAAAAATAGGTTTTCTTGTTTGTCTCATCAAATAAAAACTGGTCTTGTTTACTAAGTACAAAATAATATGCAATATGTCTCTTGAGATTATAAGAAAGAAGTTTTGGCTTGTTTGGCCTTCCATACGAGGTCCTCTGGTTTTAGATCGCATGCTACACTGTCAGGTCAAACTGCTCAGTTAGGCAAAGTTCTGCAAAGATGCATGTAAATATCTGTGCAGATTAATACACAGAAGGGTGTTAACCGATGCACAAACTTGGCAGTCAGATCGGTTCACCTCTCTGTGCTCGTCTTAAGCGTGCTCCATGTGCTGCTGGTGGTGTGTACCACTGCAAACGCTCCTCGTATCATTTCTGCTCTTTTTCAACTTTAACCAGCTTTCATAATAGCCTCATGGCCCTCATGTGGCCGCATTGCTGTTTTCGTGGCGGTCTGCTCATGTTAGAGAGCCAACATTGTGTCTACACACTGCCAAGCCTTCCTGCCTATTTAACTTCACAGCACTGTGTTGGATCTCAGAGGTGTGTGTGTGTGTGTGTGTAATGTGTTTGTTTGTGTGTCTGGAGTGACATTCCCGGGTGTTTCTGTTTCGCACCACTGGCCAGCAAAATAAAATGGTCTCCATGCTGTGCTGACACACTGACACACACTCACACAAGTACAAATGCATCACACACCTCGCCAAACTCTTACCCGTTTCACTCTTCTCTCTCTGTGAACACACACTCACGCTTGCATCATTAAGGCTGTGTTTCTGTGGACTGCTTGATTCAGTCTGGCCCTTTATAACCTCGCCGCTACAGAAAATTATTCTTTCCACTTCATCATTTACTGCCAGTGCGTTAAACAAAATGTCACAGACATGCTCCACCTCCTCAATAGCTGTAATTTGCTCGCTGCTTGAAGGGCTAATGGCAAGAAAACATGACAGTTGGAATTGGTAAGTGTTGGTGTCTGGCTTGCACTAAACAAAAAGGGCAACGGGCCGGGCCGAAGTGTTTTGTCTGAACGTGTAGTCATCAGATAACGCTCAAACATGAACACGAGATGAGGGCACAGCTCGGTGTTTTTGTTACGCTGCATAAACTGTTAATTGTCTGTCTATCTGTGCCTGCTTGCAAGCCTGAGATGACTGCTACAACACCATAGTGCATTTAGACCGGTCATTTGGCTGTTCTCGAAATAGTTAAGACTGTAGATACACACAGAGCAGCACTGCAAGAAGGGCCAATAAATAGGGGAGATACTTGTCCCAGTCCAAATCTACTATTTCACAAGATTCTTTAGGTTTTGTTGACCTGTAGTGATGTCTGCCATGATAGCTTTCCCACTAATGACATATCTACACTGTAAACAGGCTATAAAACAGAACAGGTTAATGACCGTGGGCTCAACAGTCACAAATACCACAGTACAATGTCACCGAGTCTTGACTCTCATTGGAGCCCTAATTATGGAGTTATTACAGACCAACACTCACAAAGATCTTCTTATTAGTGTGCAGAAGTCTTTGAAACTGTCTTCATCGTGCCGCTAGAACACTATTAGTGTTGTCTGCTCTGCCACCTCTGTGGTTAAGGTTTAGTAACTAAAACTATTTGGTTATTGTTAGGGAGAATATCTCACTGTCGTCTGGTGATGATTCAGCCTCTGGTGGGCAACAGACGATGTTTCTAGGCTTCCGGTGTAGCCAGAAAATGGTTATGGGGATCTAGCCTTTCTCTGCAATGTGATTAGCAACTTGATACGTGAGAATTACTGGAAAGGCATGATCTCTACCATCAGATATCAGCACATTAATGCAGATAAAACCAAATAAAAAGCTGCATTGTTGTCAGATAATAGTCGATGGGTAGATTGTATCTTGGCCAATGCATGCCACCTCTTCTGCTCTCTACAAAGTCTGTTTACCTGCACGCAAGCAAAGCAAGCTCACATGTAATTGGTCACTGGTTACTACAAATGGAAACCAGAGGGTCATTATATCTGTCCATTGCCTACAGATTCTGCATTCATACGTAGATATCTGTGTATAGAGATTAGGTTTGGGGAAGATGGTGGTGCTGGTTAAAAAAAAAAAAAAAACCCAATGGTGACTGTTGGCAGGAGATTTAGAAACTGAAACTTCCAAGTTTTCCAAGACAGTAATAAATAAATAACATGCTGGTTATTCAGGTGGTGTTACATTTCTCTCTGGACATATTTGCTGTTTCTAGTGGTATATAAAGGTCATTTCTAAGAGATTGGGTTGTGTTGGACATTGGCATGTGTCAGCTCTTCAGAAACAAGGCAATTAGTTCCCCAGACTGTCACCTCCCGCCTACAGTACCTGTCTGTGCAGTGTGTTCAGTGGTCACTGGCTATCGAGACCGGAGAATAAAAAAAAACTAACTTAAGGCAGTAAAGCAGCTTACAGTGACATGGCACAGGGCAGCTGGACATTAACCTCCAGGTGCTGTCACTACAGGGTCATTGGGTAGTTTGCTGAAGCGTGTCCTGATCCACTCCGGTCATCTCTGTCCACATATACCTGCTATGTAGGACAAATGATACAAGAGAGAGAGAGAGAGAAGGTTAAAAACAAGCTCTCTAAAATGTTTTTCACAGTAATATGGAGCACCCAACAGTCTACAGCTAAAGAATAAAGAAATACTACAGTAGATTTAAGATTTAGGGTAAAGTTTAAGTACATAACTGGATATATATTGTGGATAGTCATGGTCCCCAGAGGATGCATCACTTGTTTGCCACCACTAACAGGCCAAACTTATACAAACATAACAAATACTAATAATACATGCTGTAAAGCATAACTGTCATAAAATGTATTCATCATGTTCATGCCCCAAGAGGATGAT
Source organism: Miichthys miiuy (assembly GCA_036365135.1). Lineage (NCBI taxonomy): Eukaryota > Metazoa > Chordata > Actinopteri > Sciaenidae > Miichthys > Miichthys miiuy. Next base: position 21,217,829 of record CM071614.1, on the reverse strand, counting down.
CCACTTTGGATAAACTATGAACACATGACATACAGTACGGTAATAAGCAGATTGCTTTGAGAGTATAATGGGTTAAGTTAAATTGTCCTTAGTGCAATTACGTGATCAATTTTGGATTTCAGGAATGCATCCATCAGTTGAATCTGCTCTATTCCGGCGTATACGTTAGACAAAGAAACAAGTGAAAGGGTTAGAGTTAGGAGATGGCAGTGAAAGAGAATGGAGTGTAAGAAATCAGAGAAAGAAATGTGTGTGAGAGAGAGAGAGAGAGAGAGAGAGAGAGAGAGAGAGAGAGAGAGAGAGAGCTGGTGTGTGTTTGTGTTAGGCTGTCAGTCAAGAAATTGAGTGATGAGATGTCAGGATGTCTTATTGCAGTGAAACACAATAATGTCTCCTCTCCTCTCCTCTCCTCTCCTCTCCTCTCCTCTCCTCTCCTCTCCTCTCCTGTTGTCACTTCAGTCTATCCAAAGGTGACGACTGGTGAGAACACGATAGTGAAAAGGTGCTGAAACCTTTTCTTATGGAGTGAAATATTTTCAATTACCGTAACAACAGCCCAGCGCAGTGGCTGAAAAACCTGTGCTTTACTGACTGTAGCAGGCCACCTGCTTTGTAGATAAAGATGCTGCACTGAAGTTACATTTAAACAGTTTATCTAGCTAACTATTTTATAAGAATAACTTGTCGACATTTTTGATAGTTCAAATTTTTTGGTTCATAACTTTATTCTTTGGTCTGACAAACTCAGAACACATATTTATTCTTACTTTAAACAGACTTCAACATGCAAACGTGCCATCATCTAATTTCACTCTCAAGACAAGACAAAATAAATCTCTAATCTTTGCTCTAATCTTTTAAAATAATATATATTAATTAGATATTGTCTTTAAATCCACGTTTCTGCTCACAGATAATCTTTCCACAAAAAAACCTGATGGCAGCTTTAACTGTTAAATATCAATATCAGCTCCTGAGAACTTCTCAGCTCTTGTTCCAGATGATCTCAGAGTATGGATTAACACTGGAACAGACATCACAACACAATGTGATTACACGAAATGAGGAGCAAATGGCCTAGTCGTAATTAGCTTTCTGCAATGTGCCATTAGCTTAGACAGGGTCTCTTCGTTTCTTCCTCTGGCTCCTCCCACTGTGCCGCTCGGCTCGGTCTCATTAAGAAAAACCCCGAGCATCAGCAGAAAGCTGAGGCCAGCCTCTCCGGGACACTCGCATCCCTGAATATTCTGCTTTTTTTTTTTTTTTTAACCAGGGTGGAGGGAGAGGTGCTGCAGCATTTATGCTAAATCCCCAGTGAGTGCAGAGGGAGGGAGATAAAGGGGAGAAGTGGGGGAGCTTGGGTGGGTCAGTGGCTACTTTTGATCTTTCCCCCCGCTGATAAAGACCAAGCTTTAAATGCAGGATCCTGCTGATTGAGTGACGGTTAAAGCAGAGCTGGCAGAGAGTGCTCGGTTTCACAGACGGGGATGCTTACTGCCAATAGAACTCATTTTGCTATTCCACTAACACTCACGCTTCAGTTTGCCTCAAGAGCTGAAATCTTCACTCAGTTTTGGAAAAATGTAAATCAACACGATCAAAGAAACAGCCTGACATTTTGGGAAACACGCTCCCTCGTCAAATTAACTCAGTCGGACATGAAGATCAGTATCAATGCACATTTTATGGGATGTGACTTGTTGGGTCTCTGTAAATAATATTAAAGAGTGCGGTCTAGATCTGCTCTATATGGAAAGTGACATGAGATAACTTCTGTTATAATTTGGAGTTATATAAACACGCTTTAAATTGAATGGTGACACAGTGTTTTTGAGGCTGATACTACACAGATAACGTGTACAAATGTTTAGATATGTCTCAGTAAAGATATGAAGACAGGGGAGAATGTAAAACATGATAATTCAGTCTGATTATTCAACTCTGAATCACACCAAAGCTTTAATAGTTGCACCATTGGTCCATTTGCATTGCCAGGGTGTTAAAAGTCTGAGTAGACTTTCAAAATAAAGTGTGAGGAGACAGAATTCAGGTGATGGGTCACTTGGTCAGGTTTAGTCGGTAAGTTAAGTTACATACCGTACGTGCAAAAAGTTCAGTACATTACACGAGTTAACTTAAAGGTCCAGTGTGTAGGATTTAGCGGCACCCTGTAGCAAAGTTGCTCATCCATCCACCCTGACTTCCTCCTCTCTACATGGATTTTGGCACTCACCCTACTGCTACTCCACCTTCCTACACGCATGTACTTTTGATGTCTAGCTGAGACAAAACCTGACACTGACACTGAGTATCTGTGGCTCTATTACACACTTTGGTGTGAGACTGGGCTGGTGTATCAGGCTATCCTTTACTGGGGGGGGGATGCAAATCAAACATTTCCAACCTTCTAATATTGCCTGCTCGCTCCCATACAGCCAGTGTTATGTAGTCTAGCACCCGCTCACATGGGCTAGTGGTGACATCTTAACCCCGGCTTCCTTTCATTGCTCTCTGCAGCCTCGGGCTGTCTCGACCGCGGATAGCTCTATAGCGCTTAGTGCTCACAGAGGTTACATTTGCCATTTTGTTACAGTCTTCCTGTGAGTATGAAGGAGCCATCCACCACCAAGGCTGCACCTTTTGACTCTCATGTCTCTGGACTCACCCCGGCATATGGTTTTAGGTCATCATTCAGAGAGTTTTTTGTTAGGAGGAATGGCGAGTAGCTTTAGGGCTACATGGAGTCAAGAGGGCACCGAGGAGACACAGGCCTGAAACTAGCAGCACATGGGAAGGTTATGTTAAGTTCAGTTAAGTCATTTTGCACTGACTGCAACAACTTTGTCTATGCACCAGTAACGCTGGTAGATATTGATCGTGAAACACTTCTTCATAGCAAACCATTTCGGAGCTAACATCGCATCCTGCCACAGCCCAAACAAAGTGTCTATCTTCTCTGTCCATTACTGCTGTGCTCCGCAGGTGGCTGACCTGCCCTTCATCACCTCCATCAAGGACACGTTGTTTTATCTTGCTCTCATATATTGAGATTTATCTTGAGCTGGTGTTCGAACACACTGTAATTCCACATAACCATTGTAACGTGACATCAATTATGGGCTTTCATGTGACGTGTGTCTGCAGTATTCACAGCTCCATCAGTTTCGTTTTGAAAGTAGTCTCATTGGCACGCTAACAAAGCCAGAAAAATCCAGAACGGTTCTGTTTTTGCATATTTAGAATGTTGATACTGGAGGAAAACCACTGGATTATGTCCAATAATGCTGTTTTTAGCATTATTGCATTTTAAAAAACAATAATTTCTGAAATGTTTGCAGGGCAATTATTGTAAGGTTAGGAAAATATGACAGAGAATCATCAACAACTCTACAGGTGCCCTCAGCTGCACATTTTAGCCTCTCTCAGCGCATTGTTTTGGTCTTCTGACCTGCAAATTTACCGTTTGGGTTGATTCTCGTTGTTTTCATCAACCTCACCAACCTTTCCACGAGAAAGCTTCAGTAATTTCACAATTTCACAGCACACCACCTGCCCAGCACCAAAGGGCTGCTTAACGCTCTGGATCACACAATTAAACACAGCCTACAGCATTCACTCTTCCCCATTGCAATTTTAGTAGTAAACTCCTACAGTATATTTTAAAACTAATAAACACACTGACCCGGTCTTATTGTGCTCTGTATAATGTGATATTATACAGTAGCGGTGGATTGTAAAGAGGAGCTTGTGTAAACAAGTTGTACGAGCGGCTTTAATCAGTTCTTTTCCAGGTAGACCGTGTTTTGCCCAGGGGTTCAATGAATATTCCATCAGAGCAAGTCGATCCACAAACAGCAGCAGCACCATTGGGAGTGTCGATTCCTTACAAGCCACTTACGACATGATAGCTTGTGTTAATGGTAACTATAGTGTGTTTAAAGTACACCAGCGAAAGAGAATAAAAGTGCTGATGTGCAAAGATGCTGCACGAATGCATTTATCACTAGACGGAGGCCATATAATGATAACGACATCACCCGAAGAACTACTTTGTATTGTGGAGGTTGCAGGGGATGTTTCTTCTCCAGCTCGCCTTGTCCTCCTATTATTTCACTTCAAAGCGTTCATTTCACTTTCTTCTAAATGTCGCACACGGACACAAAGTTACAGAAATGCATTCATGAAACAGAACACAGCAGTAAAAGTCTTTCGACATCCAACAAAAGCAGCGTGCAGGATCTCGTTTCTAACACACCACACCAACGTTCTGTGATGAAACATTCTGAACTCGAGGCTCACTTAACTGGCTTTCTCCAGAGCTTGAACAGAAGAACTGCATCCCACAGCTTTCTTCACTGAATTAAAAAGTGGCTACGATTCCTCCCTGTTTCCCCGACAACTTGTTATCATGTGACTGAGGATTGAGAATTGTGTGAACGGTCTCCCACTGATACACGACTTCCAGTCTTGTGACAGTGTTCATAACTGTGAACACTCAGGAAGAGATATACTCTGAAATAAGCCCCTTCCTGGGTACCAAGTTCAATATAAGTACTGTGTATATTAATTCAAGGTTTCCTAGAAACCATTGGGACAATATAACAATTTCTCATGACGTCCGACATCGTTCTGCCTCACAAAAAAGTCTGTTCCTTGCGTGTTCCCCTTATTGTGCTCCAGTGCTGACTACTATTTGAGAAGACCGAGGAAGTTAATGGTCACATCAACCCCTTCTGGCCACCGATTCAGTCCAATCGTTGTAATTATGTCATATAATTATATCATCATTTTGCTGGTCAATTACCAATAATATGCTTTTGAGAAATCACAGCCTAATGAAGATCATCTGACAGGTGAATTATCCTCAGTAATAAAATTTTAAAGGCGGTGTTATTCATCACTGTTAGCAGATCCTGTTTAACTCCTGCCAGTACGGTGCTGTAAAAAACTGATGATCTTGCAGTATTCAGTCTGGCTTAGACTATAAGGGCATTTTGATTTAACCTTAATGTTTAACAAGATAACCTACGGGCCTACATCTACTGTAGCTTTGCTTGAACCTGTCAAAGATAATTGGAGGGTTGTGAAGTACCATACTTTGCTGCGTGTCTTCAAAATGACGATGCAAAATATAAAGTCCGGGGCAAGTCTAAAGAATCGCTCAATAGGCTGAAGACAAGCATAAACTAAACTTTTTTTTAACCGAGTTGTTGGGTTTTACAGTGTACCGCTGCGTTTGCTACAGGCTGAAACTCCTACTCTCTGCTCTCCTGTAGGTTGGCCTCACTTCCTCGAAGTCATACGCATACATGCTGTCAAAAATTGATGAAAACCCGCTTTTACAGACATACTGCTGCTGTTACTTTATCCAGTTTAGACTCTGCTTTTTCCTCTCATGACTATTTTATGCCAGAAGCACTGCAGGTGTATCACTGCCTGTGTTCCGCCAGAGTTATACAGTATGTGAAATGATCTCTGCGAGACCTGCATCGAACTCCGCTGCAGGTTTTGTTTTGAGAAAAAATAAAAATTACCAAGCTCAGAAACATTAATTAGTCGGGTAATAAAGTTGCTTGCACACACAAACAAACACACATGCACAGAGTGACGTGATAAATGAGTGGGTGGACAAAATAAACCCATAAAATAGAGGAAACTAAATCAAATTGTATTGCAAATGCCGACGCTGCGTGCCACTTTGCAGCATTTGTCCACCCTTTGCACGCTGCTCTTATTTTGACACAGTACTAACAAAGGCTTTTGTTTCCCGGAGGTAGGTTTTCCCTCCTCTCCTGTTCAGATGGATGCTGTCAGCCTCCATCCCCCTCTCTGCTTCCAAACCAAACTCCACCATGCAGCTCTCCCAGGAGCACTTATGGGCATTGTGGGTAATTTCATGCCACCAACATAATTAAATTCAGCGCTGAAAATGGAGAACCGGTTGTGGTTGTGAAACAAATGTGCAGTCCCTCTGAATGCTAACCATGGAAAGAGCCTGCTGTGTGTCTACACGGCAGCTAAAGGGAGGTTTTCTTCCAGTCGTGTTAATATCACGGCCACTCAGGCGTGAACGTCATTATTGGCCAATTAACCATTGTTCCTTATTGCTGTTTCCAAAATGGAGGACTTCTTTGGGATCAACGAGGCTGAGCTAAACCGTAAAATGTTCTTTTAAACTGGTGTGGAAGAATATCATCTTTACATGCAGTCAGTTAAATAATATCTTTTAGATTGAGCATTAACTTCACCGTTCTGTTCAACACATTCTCCCTCCCAAGGTGAAGCTTGGTTATCGGCACTTCGTCACTCCTCATACTATGTCACCTGACTTCAGTGTCATGTCAAAATGTTATGGCTGACGATGGCAGACAGGCACATCCAGAGATGACACTATAGAGGCACCTATAGCTTCCTCATTTGAAATTCAGGGCTACTGAGCAAGCTGCCATATTTGACGACCTGGGAGTGAGAACAGGCTGTTTCATGACCCTCGTTAGGTTTCTAACCAATGCTCCCCATGTCTACAAGCGTGGACACGTGTCTTGTGTTGGCTTTTTGAATGAGTAATAAACGTCCACCCAGCTAATGGCAGGTTACTTGGTCGATAGGTAATTAGCTGCGTCAGCTGTAGCACCGTGAACAGCTTAAAGTGTCTGTGAAATTGTGTTTAGAGTGTCTGTGGCTTAAATTACAGAATTTCTGAGAGGCTGTGTCTTGAATCGATGATTTGATTGGTCTACGAAAATGTGGTGATGGCTTGGGCAAACAGGATTCTTTGGAGAATCAAAGTCAGCATAAACTATGATCTTTTGGAAAATATAAGCACTGTTTTGGCCAAATGTTGTCCGAAGACACACCTCGGTCACCCATGAGGTTACACTCAAGCGTGGCTTACGTTAGCTGGCACCATTTGTACTGTTTAAATACATTTCTAAGAATTTTTAAGAGAAAATACAGAGACTTTGATACATAAATACATTTTTTGACATACGAAATAGCACAGGGAGACGGGATTTAAACTTGAAAACTGTTTTTTTCATTTTTTATTTCACTTGGTCTTTAAAAACGTTCCTGGAAATGTCAACACAAGTGCTAAATATTATCCTTATACCTCAACAGCACCGCTAACAAGTTACTCTACAGTTAACAACAAGCTCCTGCCCACTCAGAGGCATCATGATGAATGAACGGTTGTATCTTCAAATGCCACGTCTCTCCTTTCCAGTAATAAACACCAACTATGCATGCAACTATACTACGATTTTTGACTGCATTAAAAAAAAAAAAAAAGGATGTCATTTATGATTGAGTAGTTGAATGTTTGTTCCACACAGGGCTAAATATTTTGGTGCCATAACATTGTGTGCTGTGGCTTTTTACACTTTCGGATAATGCTGTGAACATTTTAATTGGCTGCTCTCACACTGTGCGGATTAAACAGTTCTGTCATACAGCTGTAACACGTTCCACAGTAATACAGCATTTGAATCAGACATTTTGCTTTGTGCTGAAGAGAAAAGGGGGTCGTACAGTAATGGCGTTATAGATCTCACAAAAGTAAAGGGCAGCAAAACAGAGAGCGACAGTCTCTTGCTGTGAAAAGCGATTGGCTTAGTGGGGCGTCGACGTGATTGTGGCTGACTGAGTCACTGAATGATGCCAGGGGTTTATGTGTTTGCAGATATGTGTTTTTCTTTTGCGTTGTCTTTGTGTTACGCTTGCGATTAGCATGTATGTAGTTTTAAAGTTGTAGGTTCAGGATGGATAAAAACGTGCACTCTTTCATTTTAAGCTTTTTTTTTTTTTTTTTGCGGGTCCTGTGGGAGTCTTCATCTTTCCATTATGCCCAGCCAGGTGAATATCACCGCGGGGCAAGACAATCATTCTCCAGCCTGTGCATGAAATAATACTTTAACATTAAATATTAATGCCAGTTATTGTCTGACAATGGTACCCTCCATAAGACTGATGTACCCATGGAGACCAGATTTGTCATTTTACATTCTGGGTGTCAGCAGAGTGTCAACACAAAGTGTTCAGGGCAGAAACCGACCACTGAAATCACCAATTACTTTCAACAGTCTGGTACTAGAGGTGAAGAGCTGGAACAATATATAAAGTCCTTGTTGATTTGTACGATTGTCTCTTCATCTTTGGTGCTATATCCCCATGTGCTCTTTCTTATGGTGCAACACAGTGTATATATATATCTGCTTTTTCTATTAATATCTATTTATTTTCACATTTTCTGTGAAGGTTGTGTATGAAGTGATGTTTTGTCTCTGTATTTAGAGATGTACACACGTTTCTTCACCATATGTTTGTTTTTGTTCCACTTGTTTCATCACACACGCGTTATATCCTCGGGGACTTCAGCACACTCAACATGAACCTCTTCTCCATTGTTACAGAGCTCATCATGTAGTCTTCGAATATTATGCCTCCTTTCAATTAATGCTGTCCATTCATTAATCAGTCAATCAACTGAAAACTAATTAATTTCGCCATTTGTCAAGTAAATATAGCATATAACATTCGATTGTTTCAACTCATGTATGAGATTTGCTGCTTTTCTCTTGAAGATGTCCCGCTGAGCTCTACAAAGTTTTCCAATTTTTCTAATGTTTAACAGAGCAAATAAATAATTGATTAATCAAAAGACTAGTTGTGGTTGCAGTCCTACATCCCGGAGGTTTGTTTATGATTCTCTGGATTGTCATGGTGTTGGTTTGGTTTCAGTGCGACTAGATTTCAGCACCAGGAGCTGTCCACAGTTCTTCAGTCTGTATGGAGGCTATTGATTATTGAGGATTACGCAACATGGGGTTCAGATTTAATTTTGGTGAGATTGGCAAACCCTTATAATGTACACAGAATAACCAACTCTTGGAATCATACAGACTTGAACATTTTTCAACCGGTGCAGATATTTCTGACCTAATTCACGCCACTACAGGGTCGAATTCACCCTCTTGCATCTTTACGTTGACTTCGTGTTTCATCATGTCACCTCTAAAATTTGCCTAATGTCAGTTTAATCAATGACACGGTTTTGTAATACGACTTGTCCAGGGTGTACCTCAGCTGGGATCTGCTTCAGCCCCAACGTAACCCTGATGAAAATGATGGATGGATGGTTTTGGAATATTCAAAGCTGATACTTCTAAAATTCTTTTTTTTTTCCTACAATACCTGCATGATATGACAACGACAGTGTGGTAAAGGCTAGGAAAAGACTGTGTTACAGGTAAACACAGTGGTGATACTAATTACAGGTCTTGGAGCTCCAGTTAAGAGCTCCAGTTTCCAACAAAAAAGCCGGACACACTTTGTACCATCCCTTACTTTCAGCTTTGCTATGTAAAGGGCACGCTACTTCTTGTATTGGTACTGAATCACAAGAAACATCCACTATGGACATAGTTTATTATTTATAAAGAGGATACTGTGCTGAAACGTGTGTTGACTCTCTGTGGTGCTGTACTGGTGTGATCAGTAACTGTACACCAGGGAAGGGAATCCTCCTTAACCGTGTTTTGTTGATTAAACATTTATTTGATAAGAACATCATCCCAGTGTAAGGTGGCGATTTTTTTGTTTTTTTGTGGGGAAATAATAAATTTATATTTATATAATTTGGCTCTTGCAGAGCAGCGCTCATCATCCCATCGCCTGAAGGCAAACTGTAGCAGGGTCAATCAGCAGTTTATTCTCGTCTCATTGCAGTCCATGAGGAAGCTTCATGGTAAACAACTGTCAGTCAGCGGTGGCTCTGTAAAATACCACAGCGTGTTTGCACAGCCTTAAAGGGACGCGTGTGGTGAGGGGTCTATTGTTTGTCTCAGGTGATAAACACCTCAGCTAGAGCTTCCAGTTGACAGATTAGGAAATGTCAGGGTGGAAGTGGCAGACCATCAGCACACTGAACAACATCTGCTGTATCTTTACGCTCTATTGTGTGTTCGCAGTTTGCTCAGTACCAATATTAGAGAAAATTAACAGTTTTTCAAAAACGGTAGTAGTGTTATGTCTGGATAACTTCAAATGAGCACATTTTGTTTATATATAAATAAATATATATATATATAAATCTAATTTCAACCTTTTTTATGTATCAATCCTGAAACCTCTGTGGTGACATTAGTAGCTACCATAGGCTCTATTGCCAAGTAATAAAGGGAATAATGGCCACTACAGTTCAATGGCTTTGGATTGATTTCCCTTCAACTGTACATACATAATGAACATGCACTGCATCTCAATCTGTTTTGTGTTACATAAATATCTATTTGTGTATTTGGATTCTTAAGTGTTGTAAGTGGTTAGAAATGTATAGTTATTGATAGATATACTCTTCATGTACAGAATATGTATAGGTTTAGCCAATAATAATAAAAAAAACCCATAAAATAACACTTTACCTATGTATCTACAGTAAATAAATTAAAAAGTGTAACCTGATTTGACAAATAAATTAAAAAGTCTAAAGTGAAGCTCTGTAACTGTAAGTGGTTCCAACAATGGGAACATTTTTAAAAAATGGATGGATGTTTGGTTGTTCTCAAATGTTAGAAAATGAAGCTACACAAAATAATAATACGGCTCATTATAAAGAAAACGAGGTGAAAATAAATACGTTGACACAAAAAAAATACAACTAAAGCTGAAAAATCTGAATCTGTCTTCACTGTTTATTGCGCTGTTTTTGAGACGGTCCCTAATTTCAGCTCGTTAGTTTTCCCCCGTCTCGAGTTGTGCATTTTGAGATGCTTTCATGTATTCCTATTTATTTGTATCCCAGATAGACACAGTATATAAACTGCAGTACAGATTTCAGTAGGGTTCTTGACAGTGGAAAGCAATCCATGTGATTACCATGAGGTGCTGGGAGGCTTACTGCTGTGTGTCTGTCAGCATCTCTGCTCCCTGCTCAGTATACGTTCACTGTAATTGTCACACATAATCATGCAAACAATTTAGGAAGCTCCTGCAATTTTTCTAATGAGATTAATGTAAAATAAAATAGTAATAAAGAATACAAAGTGTAATAAGTAATAATGATTGTCCTCATTTAGGATTCTTGTGGCCTGAGGGCCTGGAGCTCTGCCTCTCAGTGCTGGTCTGGTGTATCCGGAACCTTCCTCTTGGTCACAGCAGGGAGGAAGGGCTGTTAATCTGGGTGGCTGCGATCCTTAATGACTCTCCCAGCCTTATTCCACCTGCATGGCTGCAACCCTGCGCACATCCCTGCTAATTTTCCACCTTCATTAGGCCATGCACAACTGTGCATATTAATATTTCAATAAAGCCATATGCTAATTTGAATATATTAACGTGCTGTGGTCAGCGCGGCCTATTTGAAGACGTACGTAAGCCATGCAGGAAATGGAGGAGTGGATATTAGACAGTCAAATTAGGGAATGAGTTTGATCGTACTGCGTGGAACTCATCTGCACATCTACATATCCCACTTACGGAGATAATATATCTCACATCTCTCTCTGGTTTGAAAGGAACATTATCTCATCTGCAGGTCCCATTCAAACAAATTCACAGTGATGCTTTCATCTAATAAAACACAGCGCCTGAAGAGTTCAAGACTGTAAGGTTTAATTGAAACCCCTGTTCTCGGTGACAGCGGCGGAGATGGGATCTCCTGAAAGCTTTTGTGCGAGGTAACTGTTTGTGTGTGGAGCACGGGAAAATGGATTACATTATGTGTATTAATACGTTCTATCTTTTAAAAAAAAAAAAAAAAAAGGCAGAAAAATGGATTAAACATCAAGGATTGCCAAAGAGAGTGGCGGCAGGTTTATGCCAAGTGGATGTATTAAACCCACTGAGGCTAGAAATCATCCACACCCCGCCACACTCACCCCACCCGGTTTCTATATGTGAGAAACACTCCTGACTGGGAGTGATGAAGCTAAATATATCATTGGAGACGTGTCACAGCCGAGATCTCGGTGAGTCTATGGTGGGCTAATCAACACCTCTTCCATCCATCCATCCGGCAACCCCCCACCCATCCACCTCTCCATCCTCCCGCCCTCACCTCCATAAAGCCCTCCCTTAGGTGCCACGGTACCCCATCTGCTCTGTTTACTGCAATTAGCCTAAGCAGGAGGAGATGGTGCAGAAAGCAGGGGGTCACTCGCTTATTTTCCCAGAGTGCCTTCCTCATTCTCTTTCATATTGTCTTTTATATTCCCTTTTATATATACACCAACATCCATCTATGCATGCACATGAATTCTAAACATCCATGTACGCGTTGAGCGGTTCGCAGGTCACCCCGACCTCTTTTCTTTTTTGTTGTGGGAAAAAGAGACAGAAAGACATCTTGTATTCAGCTCAGCTTAACAGTTGCATGGAAACAAGATGTGTATAATTCATAGTGTGGTTCATACATTCACGTCCACAACATGTTCATCTCATGAGATACCATCCTTATATGTTAACGCTTCATAACCCCTAACCCCAGCACCCTTTATCTAAATAATAGCCTGTCTAAAATAATAAATACATAAATGTACTCTTAAATTCAGTCATGTAACACTTTCCACAGAAATACTTTTTCATTTACTTTGAAGCGCTTTGCTGTTTAGTCAGTGGCCGTGCAGGTACCATCGATGAAACTCAACACATCCTGAAGCTCTTTCAAATCTCAAATCCCCCAAAGTAGTGCATGCACAATCTCAAGAATACAAAAAGGCAAAACCATAGCAAGACGAAACACAACCTTATAATGAATAAAAATATCTAGTGAGTACAGCAATGTTGCGTTATGTCCACAGGCCGACACACACACAGTAAACCTTACCATAAATTACTAGCACGACTTGTACACATCGCATTATTTACTCCGATTATAAATACAGATATTTCAATTAAGTTTGTGCAATCAGACACTTCAGTCCCTGAAAGCAAGCTTCTCTAAACATGATAATATATTCAATATGTTGATGTATTCAGAATATTCAAATTTAAAAGCCCACCAACAATGAGAGGGACCGGGCTCGTACAGCAGCTCTTTTTAATGTGAAACACTGGGGCAGGAAACGTCAAGTTTTAGTGACAGTGTCTGCAGTATTTCCTCTAGAGGAAGAGACATTTAGAGCAGCGGTGGTGAGTATAACATGACTGTTTTTTTAACCGATGGGATTACTGTCGTGGAAATGTCACATTCAGGTTCTTCCAGGGTTCGTACGCCTCTCACTAAGAAATCTTTGTTCTGGAAGTGTAACCTCCTTCCATTTCCTGCCTCCCGTTCCATTCACCTTGTTGTGGACTGAAAATGAACCAAAAAGAATAAATAAATTAAAAAATTACACCCGCTCTTTCTTTTAATATACTTACACAGTAAAGAATACTTGTGTGATATCACACAGAAACACACTTGCCGAGGCTTAACCGTTGCCGAGGATAAATCTCTTTTGGTATGGCTATTAATTTCTCAACTGTATTCAGATCAGATTCTTCTGAGCTGCTGGCCACCACATGGAAGTGTTTTTTGCCAGAGGATTAGATATGTGTAAAGAGTGCATGTGTGAAGATTGAAGCTGTTCTCTGAGCCTTTTTTTTTGGCTTTTGTTTACTTCTCATTGCTTTCACCGTTCCTGTAAATGATGGCATGCTGCCACATAAGTGGCTTTTTTTTTTTTTTTACGCTACATAGAGAGATTTGATGTTTATATCAAAAACGTTGTTTGATGCAGCTTTTAAAAAACGCTTTCAAACTCATTAAAACAAACTAATTCTGCAAGTCGCCGACCCCGATCAAGTGGCTTTAACAGTCTGCTGTTGTTTACAGTTTATAGAAGGGATTTTATGCACTGTTGAATTCTGCTGCACGTGAATACATACTGAGCGTGTGTGTGTGTGTGTGTGTGCGCTACCATCCCCCACATGTCAGTATGTAGCTTCTACTGAAGAACATGCCCCACAGGCTGGCTGGTAGACACAGACAGGAGTTGACAGCTCTTCCCAAAGATGGTGACACATGATGACCAGTAATGTTTGCGTATAATGATATATACAGACATTATATGTGCACAGTATGAAATTATAAAACCATGTGAATAAAAAAAAAAAAAGAAGAGAATATAAACTGTATATGAGGGATTTTGACTATTATCTAACTAGAGCAGGTCATCAGATATAGCTGCTTGGTCAGTGGCTCTATAGCATCATTTCTGGATGAACCAATCTGGCGTAATGTTTTAACGGGCAATTAAAGTCTGGTGACGTAGTTTAAAGCGCAAGAAAGTGGGTTGAATGGATTGGTCAGACAAAGACAGGACTTTCCTCAAACCAAACCAAAAGTCAGCACTGACTTATTGTTAAAAACATTACGCTATATGTACTTATTTTAACAATGGTTTAAGCTTTATTTTGAAAGTTTAACTAGATGTTGCATAGACATTGTTGCTAATTTGACCGGATGATGTATATTGGAGTCCTGCACGTGCAGATCTGAGGCTAGAGGGGTATCTACAGCATCATAGTTTAAAGCGTAGGGCGACTGGCAGAACTGACGTTTTTGATGACAGTCTGCTAACGCTCATTTGTTGAAAGACCCACCGGCTTACGACTCTGATGGCCGTATTAAATCATAAAAAAAGATGCATTCATTCAGTCCGTTCATTTGTGATGTAAGTTTACCAGATAACAGACAACAGTGTGGGTAACTCTGAGCTTTTAAACTTTAGAAATGAGAAACGTGCTAACAACATCGCGTCTCTTCCTTGTTTTAATGAAAGCAAAAGGATATCCAGGAGTGCTGAGATCGAGCAGCTACATGCCACTATTAATTGACATATGACACTAAAACAAGAGTAAAAGACAAGAGTGGCATTATATTTTCTCACCCAAGAATGAGGCAGACTAAATATTGATACAGCACAATATATTTAATTTGTTTCAACAAAAACGAAACATTATAGCCTTCATGAGCGTCGGATTAATTGCAGGGCTGTTGGATTGGGCTATATTAGTGTTTTTGTGAGAGACGGACAAAGATTTGTGATGATTTAAGTGCAGCTTCCGCATCTCTGTAGGAATTTGAATGTGTTCACTGATGGAAATTCAAGCCCTCCCTCTCCCAGAGGGCCAAAAAACTGTCATGCAGCCGGAGGGAGGAGCTCATCACTAAGCCACGTCAATAAGCTCTCATTTCTTTACCATGCATATGCATATGCATGCCGTGTGCTTTAAACGTAATCCTGCTTCCATTTCCACACATGCGCACACAGCGGTCAAATGATTCCCAGACTATTTCAACTGATAACTTAAACACAGAGTGTCACATTGCACTTCATTTGTGTTCGCCACCATCCAGGAACAACACAGCCTGATCCCCGCTTTGAATAATTCATCAGATACAGTATGCTGCCAGACATTGACTGGAATAGGAGACTATTTTAGAGCAGGAGGACTCTGCTGGCAGCGGCAGGGTAAAAATGCCAATGAGGTTTCGTTTCTGTCACTTTATACTTCAAGGCACCTTCAAGGTAGCCGCTTTCATACTACAGTAACTCACCGAAGAGATATCATCAGTAGCTTTAAATCCCAAACTGTAAAAACAGTGCTGCTCTCAAGGTTGTTGATAAGAACCGGACTGTTTTTGTCTTGTTTCTTCCACATGATGTTGAACTTGTACAGTAAAAAAAATTACAGTGAATGAAAGTAATGATCTCTTTGTATGATGATACAATGATGAAATGCATGACATTGTGATTCTCGCTGGTAGACCGACTGATTTACATGGCCGGTGCATTTGTGCGTGTGATCGCTGACACAGTGGCCCTGATCCTCAGAGTTAACGCTACAAGGACAGGCTGTGTGTGTGTGTGTGTGTCTGCACACTGTGCTAATTTTATTCCTGTCAGAGTGGAAAGCCTCTGAAATAGTGGCACTGTAACTTAAACTCTGGACAGTAATACTGCTTTTAACACTGATGCTGCATTACCGCTGCTACTGTTATCAAAGTCCACAGGCAGATTTGTCCAATCACAGCGTAGGTTTCGGTCAGAGATGTTACCATGATTTGATAACGCAGCTGCAAACAGGGATTAAAAGGTTGTGAGCTCATTTGACAACTAAGAATCCAAAATTAGCAGATAATCAGTAGCGCATGCGGTTACCAAAATGTTTCTCACGACATCATGTTTGCAGGGTTACTTACAGTACATTAGAGTTTGATTGCTATAAAGCATTTCTATTGAGTAATTATAAGTTATACCAGTCACTGTGTGGGAGAAGCTAATTACCTTTAATTTGTCTTCAGAGAAGCATGTTTCCCGTCAAGTTCTCATCTCAGGTCATCAAATTTTTAAGATGCAGTGTACCCTTTAACATGTGTTTGGGATGCTTTTTTAACACGTGGTTAGAGGACGATGGTTGGTTACGTTTAGGCAACAAAACTACTTGTTAAACTGTTTGTGATGTGCAAAAGTCATGTGATGCAAGTCACGTATGTAACTTAAAACACAGGTCCGTGTCTCCTTGGTGAAAACCCTTTGTTTGTTGTACTGCAATGTGTGACGTAGATGGATTAAATTGGAGTAGATGTAAGCCTGGTGCATCTCGTACAGACACTCAAGCACACTGTGCATCAGGATGAGGAGCAGAGGGGCATGACGAAACGTTGATGAGATGAATGAGAATGGCATAATTAGTGAAGTGATTCATTTTTTTTTTAATGAGAAAGAGGTACTTAGTAATTGATTACATGTTGTAAGTAATCTACTCGACACTGATTGTTTGGCTACTGAATTTGGTTTCCTGACAAAACCATTTCTCTTCAGGAAATTTAAAAAAAATCCTACTTTTCATTGGTTAAATATCTGTAAAACCCACAGACAGATGTAGCCAATAGCATTGATTTATGAGAAACGATAAAAATATGGAGATCAAGTCAGATCTTCGCCAGATAGTTGCGATACAGAAAGGAATCCTAAATCGACAGTACAACACATAGGCATGACTCATATTTAAAACCTGTGACTCCAAACAAGAAGCAAACAAATGGAGCTGGCATCTATTGTCCTTGGTGGAGGCATAATGATCCAATCAGAGTGTCTGTTTAACACACACAGAAGACAATATCTAAAAGTAATTGACTCTGCAGTAGAGTGTGACCAGGAGAGACGCTGGTTCATATACTCCTTAAGTCCCCGCAATTCACGGGAGGAAAGAATCATTTTTGCAATCAAATTATTCACACATGGAGCCAAAACAGCCCGAGGGAGCACTCACACTTAAACAGAGTGGAAACGTAATGATTTGCCTCTTCTCTTGTTAGGCAATAACTGAGAGTTTGTCAAACATAAACAATGAAATATTCATCCTTCAGGCTGTCTCAGCATTCACCTTCTCACACTTTTACTAATCAATACAGTTCAAAGAAAGTCCATAAGAGGAACTAGAGTGCTTTACGAATATCTTTTTTTTTTTTTAAAGAAGTCTGATTTCCATCCAGAGGCACTCCATGCTGTTCTGTGTGTCATATCCGAGCCCCTGGGTGCTCTGTGGGTGCTGCTGGTGTCTCCACCCATGCAGGGAATCCCCTCGTATCATCGTCCCCACCCTGCTGTGCTCACTGAGCCGCGCAGCCCTCACCTCCACCTCGCAGGCAGACGAGGCTGCGCCTGATGAATATTCAGAGCTTTTTTTTTTTTTTTAGGATGGGTTTAATGTTGATTCAGAGCAACTAAGGCACAGCATGCTCATTTTTGTGACCTTGTCGTACAGTTCCTCATCATTAGTATTCAGAGCACAGAGGATAGTCTCTTCTATCTACCTCTTTTATTGTCATAAACCCTCAAACAAACCTGCAATATCTTACTGATCACTCCTTTCTTAATTCAAAATAAATATTATCTGGAGCAGTAATCGCACTCATCAAATCTGTGATTTCATCTCTTGCCTTCTAACAACAGAATAACTGGGAATGATCAGAAATGATGTACGGCGTGAAATGAATCCACATCTTTCCACCAAAATAGAGTGGACTCTAATCTTTGAACTCGTGACAGTAGAGGGAATACTTCATCCCCACAGAAGTGTGGCTTTGTCTACGATTTCTCATTAACCAAATGGAAATGATTTCCCTCTAGACAAAGATGACTTTACCTCTATTTCTAATGATTTCTTGCTCTCGAGCCATCATCTATTCATAGTGATATGCATCAAATTAAAGAGGAGTTTAGCTGTATATTAGTGAAATGGAGATTGAGGTGGGATGTAGATACCCAGCGTCAGTCTTAACTAACAAACTGATTTGACAGTAAATTGTCAAATTGAGATAGAGCAGACAGACAGACAGAGAGAACAACGTCTTTATCCAAAATAGGCTTATATTAGAAAAAACCCTGAAAGGTATGTTCTTTTCTTTAATCATATTATATTTAGGAAACTCTCTACTTTCTAATTTGTTCCCATTTTAAACTACTGTTAATGCTGTTTGCTGTTTTTGCTTCACCTTATGTTAATCCTTAAATCCATACCTTGGGCCTTTAGTCGCTCAGGACTATATCACACCCTGTCTGACTACTCAACTCCCTGGTATTCCTTGAACTACTTATATTTTAAACAGTGTTCTGGTGTCAATAGGTCAACAAAGCATTGCTTTTCTCTTAAAAGGTTAAAGGGTGAGGAGTTAATATTAATCATCTTGGTTAGAAATGGTCACATACACTCTATAAATATCTGTAGGTGGACTATCCAAATAAAGTTTCACATTTTCTTTCCAAGAATTGTCATTAGAGGCAAGTTTCAGAGATTTTCTAAATCCCAAGGAATCCCAAGGAATCCCAAGGAATCCCAAGGAATCCCAAGGAATCCCAAGGAATCCCTAATCCCGTTCTTATCATGTAATGAGCTTTGATGATGACCTCTTGTACTCTTGACCTCTCTCAGACTTTTGGCTTGAGAGACTCAGGAGGAACTCCCATTGGTCGCGATTCATCTCACAAGTTTCACAAGTTTATTTCCAGGTTTTAGGAGTATTACTGTATATGTGACAAAAAGCTGTGTTAAGAGGTGTGTGAAGTCTGCCTCAAGTGGTATCACTCGAGTCGGCATCGGTTGGGTCTGAAGATCACTAAGTCTGGGGGTGTGGAGCTTACCATATTTCTATAGACCACTCATCTTTGCTTGAGGCTAGAAGCTCAAGGCTACACTACTACTAGCAAAACACATCCCAATCGCCAACCAAACTGTCAGCTGTTGAGTCGCATCGTGGGTGATGTAGGTGCCAGGTTTTGACAAGGAAAAAAGAATTCAAGGAATAAAAAGGACAATATTTCTGGTTCTCCTGCTTCGATTCGGGTCTTGTTTTTGAAAACTGTCCATTGTGAGTCCGACAGTGTTATAGGAGTGCAATGCTAAATCAGTGGAGTACTCTCAAGGTTAGGTCAGAGAAAGACCTTGGTCATGGCAAAGAAACTATGGTATGATGAAGGTTAGTCAACAAAACCACGCAGTTAAGGTTGGGAAAATATTCTGGTTACATGTAAAGAACAAATAACTGTTGGATTGTGACAGAACACAAACTCTTGTCTCCTGCTTGAAAAGTCAAAAGCACTAAACAAACATCCAACACACCAACCACCACATTCATATTACATCATAAAGGACATATTACTTCTGTACTGTGACTAATTCCTCTGTTTGTATCACAAAATGGGGACCTGTTTGCCAATTGACATACTTCACATTATGTAACTGTGGATTACAGTTCTGTTGGGCTGTTTTATCAGTCTCCTTTGCACAGCATTGTTAGGGTTATTTTAAAATTTGCCAAAGAGTTTCAGGCATAGTGGAAAACGTTTGACAAACCCTGCTGTGATACCTTTGTTCAAAAAGCCACCATATGACCTCTTGACATAAAGCTTCATCTTGTTGACTTAATCTCCATCTTAAACTTTAATCCTTATGCACAGCCGAGACGCTTTTTCTTAATCTGTTGCTGATCCTGCTGTCCAAACTTTGTCTTGTCATTGCTATAAATCTGCATTCTTATTTAAATTTCTTCTGTGTCAGCCTGTCATTGGGTTATAATCAAAACCAAAAATAGACATTTTCACAGATCAGTCAACACCAAGGTCTTATTTAAACTAACGTATTAAGATGTCTTCGTGGACCTGATCATCCCTGGCTTCTGTACACAAAGAGATTTTCCTAGATTTCATCTCATCTGTTTGTGCTTTGCTACGACACCGTCTGTACTATCCCTAGAGTCAACAGTTTATTATTCCTGCCGTTGGCTGGTGCTGATAGTGTAACCGTGTGGTATTATCTTCTTGTATCCTGGCGGGGAGCAATAGGTATTTCCTGGGTAATGTACCCTGTGAGGAAGGAGGTAAAACTGATTCACATTAATTATATTCTGATTAAAGATAATGTGAATTAAATCATGTGCTTTATTTAGACACAAGTATGTTTCATATCTTGATGAGTTATTGAAAAGAATGAGGACACTCTGTCTTGTTGCTAAAAATACTTGACTGACTTTGCAGTCAAACAGTTATTCTGTATGAAAAAATGTGTGTTTTTTTCCAAAATCTTAAAGACTTAAGCCAGATTTAATCAATAGCACACTTTCAGATATCATGTCTGTGTGTTAAGTATAGAGAATCAGTACATGGTTAGTAAAAACTGAAAGCCAGAATGCCTCACAAGGTATAAAACAATCAAATATGTCCTTTATGAATTGACTGGATAAAACAAAGTTCCTGTTTTTACCTTATGGTTTATGTCTCTTAGTAAGTACACATCTCCATTCACCGAATCCACCCTTCTTCTATCCTTTGTCTCATCTCACCTCACTCCCAGTGACATTTAAGCAACCTACCCACCCCTCCGACTCCCCCCCACCGCCATCATTCCTGCCACCCTTTGTTCCCCACCAGTCTGCAAAGGTCTGTTTTTACATTGCACATGTCTATCTCTAACCCCGCACTCTCTCTCAGACGGCCTTTAAATTCCCTCTTCATCATCTCACCTGCTCGAACATTAAAAACTATATTTAATATAATAATCTAGCGACTTCATAATGTGCCAATTTATGTGATCAATATGAGCCCTAAGCTTTTATTAAGTTCAAAAGACAACGGCATCATCCTCCATTCACCGAACCCTGATATTAATGTTTTAATAACCTGACCCACACTACTGACTTAGGGTGATCATCATATGTGAGGATGACTAAAGAAATGGAAAAAGAAAATCCTCACATTCATAAACATTTCTTTGATGCTTCCTCCATTACATACTCGGAGGAGTCTTGGAGGAGGAGGCTCGGCTAAGCGTGCTGATGGCATACATAACAGTACATTAGAAATGGTTACACTGCAGTTTTTATTCACTTGGCAGTTATTTGTAAAATTATATAAACTGAAGGTACAGAACAGCACAAGCACTTATTTCAATGGTTATTTTCTTGTTTGTCACAGCTTATTTATTATAACTTATTTAAGAAGTTTGGGCCAACATCTCCATTAGTACTTATAATAACACTGGACTCCTCAAATTAATTTTTGAGATCTGGAAAAATGG
Organism: Miichthys miiuy; assembly: GCA_036365135.1. NCBI lineage: Eukaryota > Metazoa > Chordata > Actinopteri > Sciaenidae > Miichthys > Miichthys miiuy. The sequence goes on along the minus strand of CM071614.1, from coordinate 21,196,268 downwards.
TCAATCCCATTAGAGAAAACAAAGTGGAATAGTAAAAGTATTATCCAAACTGTTCAAACTGTCTGTCAAACATACAGCATCACTTTCGGTTTTACCTCCATAAATATATACCGCCTGTTGCCATCTCATTGTATCATAATTGTTCTTCCTTTGTTAGACTTAGTAGTGGAATAGTAGTGTGAACACAGGTGTTTCCAATTATACTTATTAAGGTCCAGTTCCATTCAGGTCAAACAGAGTCAGGGCGCTGCTGTGGTGCACGTTGGCTCAGTGGAAAGTCTCAGCTGCAATAAATGGAACCGAACCTCAATTAGTATCATTGGAAACACCTGCGTTGACCCTACTGTTTCATGTCAAAATGGCTGGCTGAGCCATCCAACTACTATTACAGACGAATGGCCCAAAGGTACTACTGATATGGATCTATGATTCAGAGTGTGAAAATTAAATCCAAAGAGTAATTTGGACAGGAATTATGTTGAGGATGCACCCCACGACTTATGGTCCGATGATCAATGCCAACGCAGGGAGTAAGGTGTACTTAAGGTAGCCAGTCAGAATCATGACTACAAACTGAATGAACCTTTGGTCTCTTTTTGCTAACCCTAACTAACTGTTTGATCTCACTGTAGTTGCCATGTATATATCCTGTATGTTGGTATTCTTGGGTTTTGAAATTGGCTTTCATGTAGCTCTCAGCTCTCAGCTCTGTCCCTCATAGTGGGGGTTAGATTACATTATATTTGACCTCCGCTTTATATTGAGCTGCACTGTGGGAAGAGCATGCAATTTGTATGATTATGTTAGACTGACGGGTGGTAAAGAGCAGGTAGAGCAGGGCGTGGACTGAAGCCACTGTTGGCATTTCCCATGTTGCAAAACAGAGTCTAAAAATCAGATCAGCACAAGTAGATTAGTGCCAGTTGTGACTGCAAAGCTGGTGACAACAGCCACAGCCACCGAGCTTCTCCCTTGTAAACACCCCCTGGCTCAAACTCTCATCTTCTGTCCATCGTTTTTCTTTTACCACACCCCATCCTTTCTCCCTCATCCTTGGGGAATGTACTTCTCCATGTTTCCCAGCCAAATCCAATCATGTTAGCCTCTCTACTCCCTGGTCCTGGCTGACTAATGCCTTTTCATCTAAAGGGCAGATTTTGTGAAAGAGTCACCCTGCTATCTCCTCTCTGATGCCATTCGTCCTCTCTCTCCCTCTCTCTCTCTTCCCGCTGCCTATGTATCTCCTCCTCCTCCTCCTCCTCCTCCTCTTCTTCTTCCCTCGGGGCCGCTATTTCTTTTCAGATCAACCTCAGCACAGCCAGGCCCTGAGGTGTCTTGATAAGGTCGGCGGCCACTCAAAGCATCATGGTTCTTCATATTTCCTTGTTGTTTTGGGATCATCCATCAGCACTGCAACACTTTATTCCCTCTTTTTTCCCCCCCAAATATATCCACAAAACGTCACATTGGGGATGGCTATGTTCACCTTGAGGACATTTTTTTTTTTTATCAGCAGCTATTATTATTTTTTAGAGTCCTGCAGCATTCAGACTAATTAATATTTCACAGTTCTTTAGTGTTGCTTCTCATCATTTATTTCTGCAACCGCCGGTAAAAGTGGCAGATGAAAAATGTAAAATGGTTTAATTTCGGAAGAGGAACACTCTGATACATTTTCAAATCTAATGAGTGCATCGTTTTTTTTTTTTCTTTTATTCATATCTCTCGGTCACAGCGTTTTCTGTTAACACTGTGATGAGGACAAACAGTCCCTGCTTGCCTCAGTCGACACTCGCTGAAGTAAAGAACAAAGGAAAAATTCTTAACATCTGGGGGCTGGTGGGTTTTTTTTAGGGTGGGGTTCTGTGGAGGGAGGAGAAGGGGCTGGATGGGGGGGGTGGGATGGCAGTTGCTATCATTCAGGGACACAAACAGGGAGTGGTTGTCTTCAGTGGAGCTCAATCTGTCACAGCAGGAATGGTCAGCTGGCTTGTTAATGGCGAGCAGGCCTGCGGAGTAGGATTAGAGTGATAGTTGGAGCCTGTAATGGGATGTTATTACATGTACTTATCACCGTGTAACTGGTTTTGTGGCTTGATCTAACTTGAACCACTTAACATTTCACCTTGTAGAGGTATCTTCAGCCCAGTGTTACTATGCCAACTCTAACCTGTGGCCAAGTTCGACTCTCAAATCTCAACACCAAATGCCTTTGCAGTAATCATGACAACAGTTAGTAATAATGGCCGTGATGTACAACCAGTCACACGACCCTCGTGTTACACACTGTACGGACCCTCCTGAGTATTACAGATTTCTTGTCCATATCCACTTATATAATTTGCAAATTAAGATCCATTCACAAAGTGGGAAGACTCCAGCTAATAAGAACGCCTGCACGTATTAAAGGCCTTACACACCCTAACTAGACATTTCAACGTTATTGTTCCCAATCTGAGGACAAGGGTCCTCAAGGGTGTGTACCTATAGACTAGACTTGATTGACCCCTTCTATTAGTTTGCTGTGTTACACTTTTATGATTGTTGTTGGCTCATGGATTTCAGAGACCGCATGTCATTCTTGTCATTTGTAATCAGACTAATAGAAAACACCTATAGGGTGCTAAAGGATCTAAAGGTCTAGCTATACTTAGATCCTTACGCAGTAAAGGGCAGTCCACAGTGCCAGTGTTTTTTTCAGCTTGTGTTCAAGACATTCATCACTCATCCATCTCATCTTAAATTCTACAAATGTATTAATCAACATCATCTCCACATATGTTGGAGTCAAAGCATTTGTTCAGACCGCAGGCAAATATGATCTGTTTCTCGCATCAGATCTTTCAGAGATCAGATCCGATTTGTCTTGCCAGACATCGCCAACCTATCTGTATCTGCATGGGTTGCTGTGGTAACGGTTTACGCTGGTGACGCAGCTTTCCAACATGGAAACACTTTGAAGCCTCCCCGCAAAGTGACAGCAGAAAATGTATTTCAGTGTCTGTCCACTGCCTGTTGTTCTCCGTGTTGTCCTCCATATACTGCTCAGCAGCTGCTCTGTTGCAGATCCATCACTCTGGATTTGACATTGTCATGGTGTTACAGTTCAAGTGAATCAAAAAAAACACTTTGAAATCTAAGATTAGCTGCCAGAACATCCGGACCGAGATGCATCTGTAGCAATCTGATTGGAATTGCATTTCAAACCAACACCGAATGTGGCTGGAATCCAATTTGCTGTACAGAGTTTCTAAAAATCGATCTGGATATGCCAAAAAAAAAAAAAAAAAAAGTGATCTGCAGCTTCACTATGAAATTTCAAGTTGAACCGTGCAATGTGTGACCTGGTAGTGGTGGTGCCGGAGGAAAGGGTGAACCCTTTGGGATGCATGGATGTGTTCAGAACAAATCATGGCAGTCTACCCAGTACATATTCTTTTTGCGTTCAAGTGCAACTGGAAAGGTCAGGAGTCAGCAAAAGCTATAGGGATCATCCTCAAGGGATTATAAAATCCCCCAAATAATTCACATAATAATCACAATCTTAACAGAAGCTGTGAAGGTATCTTCTACAAGATTAACACTGATAGACGTGCATCATGCTGTTGTATGTATAAAAATTGCAGTTATTATTATGCTGATTTTCCATTAGCAGCATGTGCCTTTCCTCCATGATGGGAATAGAATTTTGGCAGGAAACAGCATTTCCAGTGCATTGCAAATTATTGACTGGCATGAAAGTGGGTTCAAAAATATCCACAGCATATCAATGCTGTTTGAAATGTTTAGTAGTAGAGATCATGGCGGGTACTCTGTGCCTGTTTCCAGCTTGTCCATGTTTCATGAATGTATGTTAATGTAGCAGCAGCTGCGAGGTTAAGAGGCCTTGCCTCTGCAGACCAAATCCAGTCTTTAACATTGCCGTCATGTAGTAGTGTATTTGATTGCTTGCTGCTTGAATATCAATGAGTAATCTCTACAGTGGTGTATGTGTGTTTTCTTGTGTGGCTGCGAGTGCTGTGAGTGGGTGGCACTGTGTAATTAATCCCTTTAAAAACACTTGAGATAAATGTGTTCTTATCCATCCCCAGTCACTCTGGCACATTAAGTCTGATAACTAGCATCTGTTTTCTGCTTGAGTAGTGCAGATGAGTAGCATGAAAGAGACTTTAATGTATCCGTATGTGTCTTTTCGGTGATGTTGGTGATGTAGGTAGCAAACTGATGAGTCACAGTGAGTTGGCAAACATGCTGCCTCTGCTTTTCCTCTAAGGTCGGTCAGGATTTTTATTAGCTGACTCAATGAGTCATTTTGAACAAATATTGAGCTTCAACAAACGTTCACAAAACCATCCATCAACTATCTGATTACACAGATTTCTTTTTTTTGGACTTTAATGACATTTCACATACTTCATCTGAGGTTCCAAAGTAAAAAAAAATTGTATTGGTAGTGGTTGTTCTCCTGTCTGTGTCAGGGATGAGACAGTTTTCTATGCCGCCTTAAACTCCGTGTGAAAACCTTTTCAGACTACTCACTTTTACACATGGCATACTTCAACGAATGGCTGCAGAAACATGACACCGAGCGACTTTTTCATGTTTTTTTTCTTTTCTTTTGGTATGTGGTTGGCCGCATTCGGTACTCTCAGACAGATGTACGATTCACCACTAGTGTTATGGGTACAACAAGACAACAAGAATGATACTAATATTCATCGGTTGGGTCTCCGTTCTGCAATGGTCCTAGAGTTTCTTTTCAGAGATGATTTTCAGATATTTCCACATGACAGCACGGAGGACGCTTCTCACAACCAGAGAGTAACAAAATGTCTTTCTGTAGCTTGTGGTTTGTCGCATAACAAGCTCCGCTACTGATTCACACACATAGAAACGTATGCAGGCGCAACATTTGTGCACATTTCTGTTGTTTCGTGGAGAAGCAAATCCTCATCGATTCCCTAGTTTTGGTCACACTGGCTGAAATGTGGCTTGTGTCTTGAAATTTCAGAGGCATGTAAAAGGCAGGTTGTTGTTTACACAACACACATATTTTAATTTGTAACAATCTCTAAAAAGTGTTGAATGACACCTGGTTTCTCTTTACAATATGGGAGCAAAGCAGGCCAAAGTAACCAGTAAGAAGCCAATGGCCTGGTTCTGATCTCAAATTTATTCAGAAGCACATTTGGGTGGATAGTTTTGGTGAATATTTCAATAAAAAAAGTTTGTCCAGTTTGATATTTGAAAGCTATTGAATACAAATAAGCCCCCTAATCAGGTACATGGACAATTCTGTGTCATTTAGGACAATATGTCTGCGCGATGGAGATAAATTATTCATCAAGACCATATTATTGTGTAACAACTTGTACGACACCGTTTCTATGTTCAAAAAGTAACTTGTAACTCAGTAAACATCAGCATTTCATACATGCATGTGTTTGTTAGCAGCAAAATGATTACTCACATTTACAGAAACCTCCTAGAAATCTTTTGTTCGTCAGTGCGGGGACCTCTATCCAATTAGAGTATTGTTCCAATCCCATGGAACACTGAAGCAGCAGGAGATTCAACTAATTACTCCAGGGTTTACGCCAAGACTGCTCTTCTTCTTTTCTTGTGTCATGCTAGCTTTTTACACGGCTTGAAATCATCTTCATGTTTTATGTATCATTCTTTGTGTTGTATAGTTAATGCTCCGAGCATTTGAAGTTGATATGTCATGTTTCCATATATTCTTGCTACTTTGCAGTACTTGGAAATGTAATTACTCCTACAGTTGAACTTTATTCTCTCCTTCTTTCTTCTTTATTACTCTTTTCTTGCCATTGACATTTTTAAAGGTCAGAGTAAGTCAAAGAAAGATTATGATCTTGGCAAGAAAATCTGAAAATGAACATAGGAGCAAGGGCAGGATTACTTCTGAGATCTCCACTGACTACTACATTCATTTAGAAAGGATGGAAGAGCTATAACTAGAAAAAGATATCCCATGACAGTAGTATGAAGTACAAAATTTTGTTTAATGTTAGCGTACAGCACACAAGTTACTCTTGATAGAGCTTTTTCACAGCAGCCACTTTGACAAGAAATAGTCAGATCAACGCAGGTGTTTCCAACGATACTAATTCAGGTTCAGTTCCACTGAGGGCAAACAGAGTCAGGGTGCTGCTGAGATGCATGTTGCTCACTGGAAAGATTCTGCTGCAATAAATGGAAGGAACCTGAATTAGTATCATTGGGGAAACCAGAGTGAACCTAATGGTTTATGTCAACATGGCTGCTGTGCTGTATACTTTTGACCCTGGTGAGTAAAAACAGAGTACTTCTTGACCTACAATCTAGCAGTTGTAATGGTGCATTCTTCCAAAGTCGTTCTAGTTGATTTACTTGCCTTTTATGGCCTAATCTTATCGTATACTGCTAGCTTACAAGAGTTACTGAGAGTACTAGGTTGATGAAGTAAGTGCTAGCTGTAGGATGAAGGTAACTGTGTAAACTCTTGCCCTAGTTGGTTGTATCTTTTCTCCCCTTCTATTTGCAGAGAGATACCGACATACAAAACAAGTAAGGACTTAATATTCCTGGCACATAACCTTCCAAGTAAATGGCTGTGCCCTTAGATCAATTTATCATGTTATGTTACAATCATATGTATGAAATTGGTCCAATGAGTCGAACTGACCTCGGTGAATCATCACCTCTTGTGCACTGTTCCTCAGCATACGTGGACATGGACTGATGATCCTCACCCTAACCCTGGGCATTTCCTACAAATTTAATGAGCAAAGAAATACATCTTTAATAATAGTGGGACAAAAATAATACCATGTTACTTTTGTCCCTCCTCTGTCTCTATTAACTTTACCCTGGTTAGCACCAGAGATAAATGAAACCTTTACTGATACTTAGCCTACGGATAGGTCTAACAGATAATATACATTTACAGTGTTCAGCAAATAATCAGAAGCATGTCTCTTCTTTCCAAGTGAAAAATCATTATTTTTACTGTAAAATCTGGCAAAACGAATCGAACCAAGCTCTCCCCTAAATTACATTTTATCTGCAGTCGAAGTAGGGATTTGTGAGATTACTAGATGGCTCTTTGAGTCTGTAATGCTTATTAAAAAAATAAATATAACAAATAGAAAAGCGTTGTTTCTTTTTGTCAAAACAACTTCCTTCTTAAAATTATGGCCCAGGCAAAAAAACAAAATTCAACAACTACAAGTCAGTACCATCTGTTCATGTTTTGCTTCAGGTCTGTGTTACAATATCAAGAGTCAAACGCCGCATTTAACAAGCAGCACGGGCTGCTCTGTGCTGTAGTGAAGCTGTTTTCCATGTAGCAGCACGACTCCCCAAATGAGCCGTGTAATGTCCCTTCCTGAAAGGGATGGCGCCGCTATTCTGACAAGCCTTATGAAAGATGCATGAACGCCGGTTTGTTTGAGCCTCTGGTGCTACTTCATACCTTTAACCGGGTAAATTGTAGCCTTATCATTATCCTCACCGTGCTCCAAGGTTACAAACTAAATATTGTTTTAACACCAAGTATTGTCTTTGGATTAGTGTCGACTGCTTCTGTGGATATACCGTAATGCCTCATAAAACCCTCACCACGTGAGGTCCGGGTTCTTTACAAATCCATCAGTTCCACTCGTATTGTGCAGCTGTGTATGGGAAGGCTTATACGGTGCAATCATGTAGAAACAGATTTGTTTTCATGATATACCTTCCATCGAGCCAGTAGGTGGTCTTTGGTGACCCTGGGACAAATACAGACCACTGTTCTGTCAGACGACACTGGCTCTTCTTTTGATCATGCTGTCTGTAGATCAAAGACCATAGGCACTCAGCCAGATTCGAAATATAGTACGGTTCGGGAACAAACAGGGGAGGTGGTGATCGGAGGTGACAGAGAGTGATGATATGAAACACTGTTCCCCACAAGTGAGGTGATGTCTACGATATTGTGGATACATTTGAAAGAAGGTTCTGCTTTCACTCGTGTTTTTGGACTTTTTTTATTTAAATACGTCATCCTCAGTCATGCGCTGAAATAGTAGAAAAAGGGTTAAATATCTCTTCATCTTTTCCCGTTCTTCAGCTACAGTTTCTACTGGTTGATGAAGAGCAGAATTGTGCATTACCGGGATTATACCAACATGCACGTGTAGAGAGAAACAAGAGAAAGGTGGCTCTCCTCCAGGTCTTAGTGCAGATTTGTGGTGATCAATCAGAGGGCGACTAAATAATTTAGCACCTCCTATGGCTAGTCAAACAAATGACAAACACTGAGACGCATCATCTCTCTCTTGTTTCATCAAAATCTAATCAGCGAGCGGCGTCGCATACATTGTGCATGATGGAGTGATGAGCCAAAAACAAAGAAACAGTGATGATGAAATCAACAAAATGGGAGTGCAAGAAAAGTACAGCTGCACAAACAAAGTCATACTGAATGCATGACAAGTGGAAGAAAAGAATGGTGAAGAACAACACGGAGACAGAGAGGCCGGAGAGAGAGAGATGATAAGTGAGTTAGCTTGTAAGTCTGCAGTGATATCAGTAACAGATTGCTTTCCCTTGAGCCTGTAGGGTTTGGCAATTCTAATGTTGTGAAACCTGCCAGGAAGAACTCTGTAATGCACACAGAGAAGCACCACAGGCTGGTGGAGACCATTTAGGGCCATTAGGTTGGTAAAGTCTGTATCAGGAGTCAGGGGCCTTGAGATGGTATAATGCCCTAGTTTAGCGTGGTAACATAGTATTGCATGCAGCAGAACAACCAGCATTGTCAGTGCTGGAGAGCGTTGGCAGACCGTACAAACAGCAACGCTACACGCTGTAGCATTTGGGTAGTGTGTTTTAGTAGTAGTGGGAAAGTGTGATTGAATGTTACACTGTAATATATTTACAAGTGATCCAGTGATAAGATAGATGGTGTTAAAGAGTCTGACAGCTGTTGGAATGAAGGACCTTCTTCTTACATGCTGGAAGTCGCAGTCTGTTGTTGAAGGAGCTGATGAATCACACCATGAAACAATTAGTGAATTTCTTTATTAGATTACTCACTAGGATGTGGTTCTTGATGTGAAATAGCTTCATTGTCGTCCATTTTATTGCGTTACTTGATTTCTGTACTTCCAATGAAGCGTTGCTTGTTGCTTCACAGCTACTAGTCTCTTGCTTCTGCAACACATGGTTACTGTTGACTTTTCTTGGGTCAGATTTTTTTCTTTTCTTTTCAAATCAAAACTGAAAAGAGTCAAATGTTTTACGTTTTAGGAAAATGCCATTTTCCCGACAGTAACTCAATGATCCTGTTTACATGCATGATATTAAAGCAGGTCAGTGGGTCAAGGACTGTACTGTAGGAGCACTGTGTGTAAATGAAAGCAATTTTCAGTACAGTAAGGGACTCTGGTACCAGAACATTTAAATATAAAAGAAAGGATTCAATCATTTTCTGGCTGTTTATCTTTGCAGTACGCCTGTTATTGGATTTCCAGCTGGAATCAGAATTCTTTATTTCCCTGTGTTATGGAAATATTGGCTCTGTATGAGGGCATCCAGTAGTTAATGGTAAATCCCTGACCTTTTCACAGTCTCTTTATCATAGACATGTGTTCAGCATATGAATACAGATTGACTGCCTGCTGCTGCTCTCATTTCTCGCGCTTTTCTGTCCAAAAGCCACTGGTGGGATGCACATCTCACACTGGTTTCCATTATCCCTGTAAATGCCAATGCCAATCTTCTGTTTGGCACCATGGGAAAAGTGGGAGGGAGATCAGGCAGGGCGTCTCAGGGGTTGCAAGGGTAAGGGAGTCCAAAAACAGCCTTCCCATTACTCGGAGGTGAAATCATTTCACACAGATCTCAATTTTCTTGTGCTGGCAACCTACAGGGGAGATAAGCCTGTTGAGAAACACCAAGAAAAAAAAGCTTTCTTGTCCTCCCCTGTGGCCCGATGGCCATTAAGTAGACTTATCTCTGAATAGTGGATATTAAGGAAGTGTGTTGCAGCTGTGAAGACATCATTTGCTCCCTTTAAAGACCAACCTTTTTTTCGCTCCATTGATTTGTACTCATGGACTGAACTCAAACAGAATTAAACCAAGAAAGACGAAAATTTAATTTTGGTGTGAAAGTCAATGGGTCTGAATTTGAATTTTGTGCGACACTTCTTGAAGCTCAAGCATTTAACATTTTACTTAGTCTTAAGGATTGCTACTTGAAATTTAATACAGGTTACTCTACTACTCGACGGTTTGGGGCTCGGCTTGTTTGGCTTGTTTTATTGGGAGTTTGATGGATGGTTGATATCAGTTTGTTTTCTCTGCATTCTGGGGAGTGGCTGGCCCAGTACGAGTTATCTTGGTGCAGGCGCAAGAGGTGAAGGGAGGCAGTTAGCCTCTACCAAAAGAGGACAAAACCAACCTCAAGTAAGATGGAAAGCTTCCTCGGGTAACGCCAGAGCTGTCTTCTTAGGTGGTTTGCTATCATTGGCCTCTGTTCAGCCTGTATTCAGGAATCATCTGGGCTACTATAGGGCTGCAGTCAAATAGTCAAAACAATTAGATCTGATGTATTTTCCTAAACACTTTACTTCAACCCTGAAATATCACGACTTTGAGGAAAGATGTAGAGGAGAATTCAAAGGGACAACCGTGGTGCTAAGAGAATCTGACTCAACTTACTGTACACTTGGCTACATAATTACATGACGGAAGAAGTTATTTATTTAGGTCTACCGCAAGGAATTGTGGGACTGTATTATCTCCTTTCCTTACGTAAAGGATGGTCCAGTGTACCCTCTGCTAACGGAGATAAGAATGGAAGCAGCTTTTAGAGAATTCGACCAACCCTTATCGTGGCTGACACTTTGACTCAGTCAGGAACCTTTTTAATCAAAAAAAAGAAACTTTTCAGCTGAGTTCTGCAAACACAGTCACAGTAGCTAACATGCTAGCTGTTGATGGTTAGTGAACACTTTCAAAATATACACGTTACATACAAAATACATGTTTTATTGGTATTTTATTTAGGGTAATATGTGATAAGTAATATATTTTTCCATATAATCATTTTTCAAATAGCTTGCCCATTGACGACATGACAGGAATGCAGCATTAATCAAAAGGTTGGGTTAGCTGATGGAGATAGATATAGTTACTTGTGATCAAAAATCCCTTCTATTAAACAAGGAACCGACCAAACACCATGTACTCTTATCTGCAGTGAATAGAAGCTTAACTCTTTACAATTTCTTTGTCCCTTATATAATAGTGGCACCACTGATGGGTGTTTGTAGTATAAGGATGGAGGCGGGGTATGATTAGATGTGTGACATCCCTCCTGGAGTCAGTCTTGCTGGCACAGTGCCCTCCATGCCTCCTGGCTCTACTCAGTGGGTGATAGGCGATGTAGGCCAGCGTGAGTACAACCACCCTTCTCTAGTTTCTAAGCTCACCGTCGGCCCGGATGTAACCGTGTCATTCAGTGACATGTTCATAAATTATGGTGAACACCTGCGTGGAGCCGAGACAATACTGCCTGCCAGGGAGCTAATACTTTATGGTTATAAACACGCTGGCCTCTTTAGAGAGCTCAATATGGATGAAAATCCCAGCCCAGATGGCTACTTAGCCTTGCAGCATGTAGCCTTTTGTCTATATTCTTAATTACAAAATCAATTTATAGTTGTTTTTCATCACTGAACTCTCCATCTCATCAGTGACACAGCATGCTACATTAAATGTTACATTAAATGAGCAGTGTGCCTCAGGAATCCTATTCTTCCTATGGCGTATTTTATCATTTCCAGCCAAAGAGGATAATGGCAGTCAGCGAGATCTGTGACTGCAGCTGTCTCTTGTGTCTGGGGCAGTTTCTTGCTGCCTCTATTGATTTGTATTGATCCAGACCCTCTGCCTGCAGCTGTAAGCTAATTCCGCCTGCTGGTTCTTCTGTTGACATTTTCATTGCTCTATCTCAACTTTATTGAGTGAAACCATAAAGCACTGTTTAATACAGCGTCTGACTTTGAGCACAATGAATTACTGTATTGTCTAGTGATAGACAGTAACAGCTCAGAATTTCCATGGCTACTCTCAGTGGGAGTTTCATGTTGACAGTGTGGCAAATCATTCCTTTCAACCACATTTGACAAAAATTTGCGTTGCCATTATGGTTTTGATGCAATTCTGCTTTGGTGTGGTCGATTCAGCACTTTCTAAGGATTCATTAAGACATTCATGATCACAAGAGGGTAAACCCTACTGACTTGCCCTGACATTTTGTCTAGAGCCACTGTGATGTTGATATTTTTGGATTTCACTGAGATACTTTGTCAACCATTGGACAAACTTACATGGGATGTTGTACAGATATTCATGGTTCCCAGAGGATGTAACCACTTCATTACCTATACCATTACCTTATACCTATGTATTTGCGTTTCTCACTATATCTAACCTAATTATTGCATTTACCAAGTCTGGATCTCAAAAGGTTCCCGGCATCGTAGCACCAGACAACGGCAATGACATACAAGGTTGCGCCATTCTTCACATCAGCTAATTTTTATGTTGCTGTACTGATTGAGTCTTTAGCTGCTCTGGCTCTGCATCTGCTGTACCCCTAACAGCGGTTTTGTGCAGAAGTCAATGTTCACTTAGACCTACAGTATAATTGCATTCTCATAAATCCAGTGAAAGTGCAATCACAGTATTGAAAGAGAGTGATTTAATACTAAGTGTGTATTTGTCAGGACAGTATAATTGCAAGCAGAAGCACTTAAGTTTCATGAACACTGTGGAAAGGCAGTAGGCCTGTCTTCAGAAGCACTTTAGAACCATAAATAATATCTTATATTTTCTGTGAAAAATTAAATCTTGTTTTGACAGGCTTCTTGTCATCGGCTGACTTGAAGGGTCTCCAGTGGTCTCCAGTCTCCAAGACTGACCATGAAACATCAACATCCTTTATATTTTCTCATTAACCACTCTTGACAGCCTTTTTGATAGAAATATTAAAAATAAACCAGTTTAGTATAGCCATGGTCTTCCATTCATACTTTTCATAGTTCTACCAGAGCAGTTGCTCTAAACAAGCGCTGTCAATAGTAGCTGTTAAAGAATAATTCTGATGTATTACACCTAGTATCTTACTGTTGTAGGCTATTGTCTATGATAACACTGCACTCATCAAAATAATTGCTGAGATCTGGGAACATGGGGCCATATCATTTATTTAAAACCAAGCTATTAATTTTGGTGATTATATAGTTGTAGAGTTAAAAATCAACCGGAAACAGAAACCATATTTCTATTTTCAGTGTCACATTGACCTATCCCTGACCTCTCTAATGTCTTATTCTTTACAGGTCCATGGGGCCGTTGTATGGGCAGTGAGTGCGGTCCTGGCGGCAGCCAGAGCAGGGCGGTATGGTGTGCCCACTCTGAAGGCTGGACCACCCTGCACACCAACTGTGACCAGACAGAACGGCCGGACAACCAGCAGAGCTGTTTCAGAGTGTGTGATTGGCACAAGGATCTGTACGACTGGCAGCTGGGTGCCTGGAACCAGTGTGTTCCGGTGTCGATGCGCAGTGCCGGGGTCCAGCGGCCTGCTGTGTGTACCCGAGGAGAGGAGGGCATTCAGACTCGCGAGGTGGGCTGCGTCCAGAAAGCGAATGCCGAGCCTGCAGAGGATGCAATCTGCGAATACTTTGAGCCTAAACCACGTCTAGAGCAGGCCTGTCTTATTCCCTGTCCACGGGACTGTGTGGTGTCTGAGTTCAGCCCTTGGACTGCCTGTTCTAAAACCTGTGGAATGGGTTTACAGAACCGGATCCGCTTCGTTCTGGCTCCTCCACTGTTTGGTGGGTCAGCCTGCCCAAACCTGACTGAGTTTCAGACATGCCAGCTAGGGCTCTGTGATGGAGAGGAGAGTCTCTACAGCCTCAGGGTGGGACCCTGGGGACCCTGCTCTGTCCCAATGTCAAGGCAAGCCAGACATGTCGACAAACCACCCAGAGAGAGTGACAAACCCTCTAGAGAAAGTGATAAACCTCCCAAAGAGAGTGACAAACAGTCCAGAGAAGGTGAAAAAACCTCCAAAGGGGGTGACAAACAACCCAGCGAGGGTCTCAAACAGCCCAGTGAAGGTGACAAACAGTCAAAAGGTGGGGACAAACAGGCCAGAGAGGGTGACAAACAGTCAAAAGGTGGGGACAAACAGGCCAGAGAGGGTGACAAACAGCACAAAGAAGGAGACAAAAGATCCAAAGAGGGTGATAAACTGACCAGAGATGGTGACAAACCATCCAGACCCAACAGAAAATTGGGCAGGGCACACAGGAAACCAGACAGGCCATCGCGACAGGCAGACAGGCCCAAACGACAGAAAAAGGCTAAAAACAAAGAGAAAAGAGAGAAAATGAGAGAGAAAGTTCGAGAGAGGTTAAGGGAGAGGGGTAAGGTGAAGGATCCCGAGACCAGAGAACTCATCAAGAAGAAGAGGAACAGGAACCGCCAGAACCGCCCGGGAGGAAAGTCCTGGGATCTGCAGGTCGGCTACCAGACCAGAGAAGTGAACTGTGTGCATAAGAATGGCAATGTTGAGGCTCTCAGGTAAGGATAACTTTCCTCATGCATCTTCTCACAGCTTTGATACATGTCCATGGTTTCTACAATGATCTGTTTCTATCCAGTACCTTTATGTGACTGTATGAGGCTAATCTGGATAATAGTTTGGTGTCAGCACTAAGCCTAAAATGGTTCTGCATATTTATCAGGATTAAAGTATATTAGCATGAGGACTTCAAGGTTTATTGTAGAACTGGGATTAGGACCAGATAAACGTAACACTGCAGGTTAGAGTTGCTGGATTGAATATCACTCAGCGGCCTTGGAATGTTTGATGTATGCTAGGGAAGTCCTGCCTGCGTTCACTGTAGTTTATACAGGAATACTCATAAGTACCAGGCTTCTTCCTCTTAACGGTTTTCTGACAGATGCTATTTAAAATGAGAAAGAAAGTGACAGTGGATGGTTCTCTCTCTGGATATTCCCATACTGGAGGCAGTAGACTGGTTGTGGTCCTGCTTACTGTGATATCCTAAAATCCCTCAGTGTATAATGCTGTGACTTGGTTTGAAATCCACCGCTTAAAAATGCTCTAATGCCTCTTTCTGACTTTTGTTTGAATGATAAAGTAATTCCCCACTCCATATTTAACTTGCCATGCAAAATAAAAGTTTTTCCTTGCCACTGCCACCAAGCACTTGCTCATGGTGGGAAGCGTGTGGTCTGGAAACAATGTGGTTTGGGTTAAGTTCAGTACTTCTTTAAAATTACGGGCACTGATTTTGAATCTTAAATTCAAGATCTAATGATAGATTATTTTGTGATGGTTCATTGATCTTCATCAGAAGTTCAGCCAACCACTTTCATATGCGCACTGTTTGAATCATAGGCCTACTCACAAAAAGCCGAGTATCAGTCCAGAATCACAGGAATTGTGTTCGTATTGGATGATTCCACACCTCAAACTTTAACTCCAGTGCCAATGAAGGCAGCCGTTCCTCCGTTTATGTACTGCCTTAAAAAAGGATGTGGTGGTGGTGGTAGATGCTGGTACTGGAATTTTAGAAAATTGGCATTGACCATTTAAAAACATTGAAGTCAATAAAGGTGGGGTCAGTCAGTTTGGAGAAAGATAGTTGATTGTAGTTGATTGATGTTCCCAGATGGTCAAATATTGATACTCTGGGTTATGGTAAATGGGAGTGGCTCTGAGCGAGCCAAACAGCAATAACGCTGCTTTTATTTGATGGCCTGCAAATGAGACTATTGCGGATGAGCATTACTGGTACACTTCTTATATTTCTTATATTATGAATATTATCCTTTTGGGTGCATGTTACTGCCCTTTGCAGTTAGCTGTGTTGTTTAGATTGCTGATGTATTTTCACAGGGAGGGAATTGGCTTGTTTATCGTGCGCTGTCAGGGTGCTGCATGTTTCAAGTCAGTGCACTCTCTGTGGCACTCAGTAGCTTCAAATGTCAGCGCTCATAACACTCAGTCATACTGTATGAGGTGGTGAAACCCTGTAAGCTTTCAGTCGTGAGTCTCATATTTAGTCTGAGCTAATTTGATATTATTCCAAATTCTACATGAATGCTTGGACTGACTGAATTGACCCTGTCTGTGGTTCTTTCAGGATATTGACTGATATATAATTCATAATGCCACAATGCAGGGTAATTGGTGTCAATTAGTCAAAGTTCAACATCATTTTGTCTAGTCCATTTCCTGATTGTGCATACAGCTTCTCTTAGCTCAATACCACTGGACACACTCATCAAAGCTCCACTGTGAGATCTATTCTAAGATGTACAGTCTCTATACATGTTTTTCTCCAGTGAGGTCAATGTCCATGTTGCGATATCTGAGAGCCACGCTCTTTGTTACGAGATGAATGGCCTCATTCTGTCTCACTGTGCTTGCTCGGCTCTAATAGAGGCCAGTGAGCAGCTTCCATTACATCCTGAGAAAATAAAGGCTCTTGTGATACATTTGCTTTGAATGCCCGGGAGAAGGTCAGAATTCATAAATCATTCAAACATCAAGCATTCAAGCAGAATATTATATTTGCATGATACACACTAGGATTGATATCTGCTTTGGAATATTTATCCAAAAGAGAACCACATATCCATACTAATGTTTTAGCACAGATGGCTGAAAGCTTCAAAGAGGCTTAATTGATAGTGATGACCATATTAATATTGGCCGGAGCTCAGGATCAAGTTTGTTTACAGTTGGAGCCATCAGTATTGGAATTTCTAATTTCATCTGGTGTGTGAAACTGCTAATTATCTCCATGAGTCCAGGCTTTAAAATGATAATGAACTACAAACTTCACTTTCTAACTTATTTGCATTGGAAAAAGGTCACAAGGTTTTATTTATTTATTTATTTTTTGTGTGTATTGTTTTTCTATTATTCAAATTTCGTCTTTGGTGACAAAACAGGATGTTCAACAGAAGCTGAATAAAAGTTATTAACCTAACTCTTACTTTTCTTGATTTTAAAGACTTGTGTCAATGTGACCTTAAACTGAATTATGACTTCTATCAGAGACAGAAGAGGAAGAAGAGCATACCATTGTTAAAGCATTACATAAACCATGGCTGGATTCGTCTGCTTGGGGGCCCTGGGAGAAATATGATTTGCTGGCCTCTATTAACCCCCATTTCTCCTTCCTTTTGAGCTATGTTTACAATATTTTATGTTAGAATAGTACATGGCCCCAGGTTTGCTGTATGGTATAAAGAACAAACAAAAATGTGACTTTGAGACTGCTGTTCACATGTCGTCTCCTAGCAACAGTCAGCGTTGGTCCATAATCTTTCTCTACCTTAACCAAGAAAGAGCTTAGATGAGTTGTTTTGGAAAGTGGTTATGCATTTGGTTGTGTAGTATGAAGGATTTGTTGCAACGACTGAAAGTTGGAATAGATATTCATGCTCCCCAGAGGATGATTTCCAATTCTGATTTTTAACTGTTACAAACATGCAAATCTTCTGTGTTGCCACCTATACTATTATGGTTTGCTTAAGTCTAGCCAACCAGAAAGGTGGTCATGGGTCATTCTGAAAAGCTCTTTCCACTAATGACGCAGGTCTGCATCCAACTTTTTTTGTAATCTTAAGCAGTGAATATATACAATTAAGCAGGCTTTGCTTTGCTGATGAACACAGTCTGCTTTTAAAAGTCTTACTGTTCTGCCCGTGAAATAAATATTGCTGGTGTAATGATGACCATACAAGCCGCTATAGCTGGCTGGAGATTTGACAAGTTTGTTTGTTTTGGTTTAACCTTAATAATGAAAATAATAGAAATGATATGATGACAGCAACACTTGGAAGTGAATAGTTGGTTGGACAAAGTCAACAAAGGCACTGTTACTACATCAAACTGTTGCATTTTGTATCTGTAAAGCTTCAAAGTGCCAAAATCATGTCTGTGAATCTAGACACAGCTGCTATGGCTTTACCATAGAGGGCTTCAAAGAAAGAGCGCCAATGGCTGCAGGAGAATTGTGATTAAAAAAAAGTTGAGGACAAATTGAACTATTGAGACTAAAAGGGAAGAGAAACAGAAAAGAGAAGCAGTGTGTCATTATCCCAGATGGCCTATCAGCTTCTGTAAAACACAGAGAGTGTCTTTCAACTCCGCAGCAATCCCATCATCAAACAAAGCAATGGCGCTGTGAAGCAGCTGCTGAAAATACGGATAACAAATTGTTTGGGTTTGTAATGAACAACTTTTCAAACCCCATTCATCACATCGTCTCGGACTCAGACAAAGAGAGCTGTAGGGTGTACAGCAGTATTTCACCAGTCTTTTGTGTAATCCCTCCAACAAAGTCCTTTTATTTGGTCCGCAATAACACACTCTGTGAATGAAGAGGCATTTAAGCAGGAAACAAATGTTTCTCTTTGTCTTTTTGCTGTCTTTATCCACCATTGTATGTATGTCTTTCTGTGGGTACAATGCATGTCATTGTGCATCAATGTACAGTATTTCCTACATGCACAAATTGTATGATTATATGCATTTGAATGATAATCCTTTAGACCTTCCTCATATCAAACCCAAGTTTCTGCATTTCTTTACCGAGCTCTGCTGTGTTTTGTCCAAATTATAGTATGGGAATGTGAGAAATGATTTGGACATACCAGTTAGGACACAACCACTCATCATTAGCAAAGAGCAGAGTATAAACCTTTCAGGTACCAACTTCTAATATTCATCCAGCACCGTTAAAATCCCCAAATGTCGCTAATGCTTCTCAATTCTGCGAGTAACTTGATAACAGGCCAACATTAAACTTGTTTGTTGTCTGCTTAAAGTGCTCTCTGCAAGCTGCTGTGCCTGCTCAGCCAAATAATGTGTACGTGGTAGAAGAAGAGAAGCATCGCTCTGTAGCATGACAATGCTTCTCTCTAGCTGATCACAACATGTCAATTCAGGGGCTGCATTCTCTATTATATTAATAATTTGAGCACATAAATATTGTATCTTATAACTAGAACCTCCCATGTTTGGATCGAGTGAGTAGACTGTGAAAAATAAGGCATGTCAGATTAATTGGCTACAGCTGTTATTTATTAAATGTGCCACATACTTAATCAACATTTAGCTAAACGACTCAGACTTGTATAAGCAGATGCTCGATATTAAAGGACTCATATTCCCTAATTGTCTTCTTTTGTGTTCTTCAATAAAACAGCGTGACACAATAAATCCTTTCATTCACATTCATTTGGTTGCACTGTAAACAGATACACTGGTTGCAGTTCTTCGAATGGCAGCTCCAGGGGCGTGTTTGCTGCCCCCAGTAGTGGCCACACTCTTGATGTATTGAAGTGTCATCTTGTCTTATGCTCTCTTGTTTTTCTCATCCACAGCCTGTGCTCTCAGGAGTCGTTGCCGGTGACCTTCCAGGCCTGCGTCATGACCAAAGACTGCGATGTGACAGAGTGGTCTGAATGGTCAGCTTGCTCCAAGGAGTGCTACGACCCCAACGGGCCCAAGGGGCAGCGCACTCGCACCAGAAAAGTGAGCCAGTTCCCAATTGGTGGAGGAGCAGGTTGTCCAGAGCTGGAGGAGAAGGAGCCCTGCAGCCCGGCGGGTGACGGAGTGCCACCGTGCATTGTGTAAGTGCTGGACGGAGATAAAAAGAGCTATCTCTAGTTCAAATGGGAAATTGAAATAACTATGACATCTTTGATGCTAGAAAGACAATAAGATATAGGATGCAGTGGGTTTGACTTAATGATCAACATCCTTGAAGGAAATATTGACAATAAATAATCAAGGGATAGCTCTGCTGTTGCTGTGAAATGTTTTCCCTGTTAACTGTGTCATAACAACTTTTAGAGAATGGTACTTTTGGTCTGTCAGTCTAGACCGGTGACATTATATAATCAGTGACAGAGTTTCCGGGTCTGAGGAGAAAGGCCACCGCAGAACACATATTCTTTCTAATGGACAGCAGATTTTACGATCTCAGAATCTAGTTTTTCTATCTTCTTTCACACAGCATGACGTTCATTTTGCACTTTATGGTCACTCTTGGCGTAAAATGGCAATAAAAATGTTCTTGTGATTGACAATCATTCTTACTGAGTCCGTCCAGCCCAGTATGCCGGCATGTGCACATGAGACTCATATGAAACTGTGAAACTAGGCATCTGATCAAATGTGAATCAATATTCTGTTGCTACATTGCCTATTGCTCACCTCGAATGTTTCCAGGAACATATTTCAGTGTTACCGTGTAGCTGAAATCAAAACCAGCTCCATGATCTTGTCCAAATGTAGCTCTGGCTCCAAAAAGACAATGGCAATAACGTGTAACATTCGACACATTACACCCCCTTCAGCCTCAGCTTTACTTTGTGTTTAGTGCCAATTAGCAAATTTTAAAACGCTGCAGCTAAACTAAGATGTTAAACATTGCATGGTAAGTGTGAGCACCTCAGCATTGTCATTGCGAGCATGTTAACATGCTTACATTAAGCATTCAGCAAAGCACTGTTGTGCCTAAGTACATTTTATTTAGCTAAGAATACCTTCACCACGGAGCCTTGCTTTTTAGCACCGGGGCTAATAATGTTGGCTGTTACATTAGCTAATAACCTGAACTGCATTACGCTGTCATGCAGTGTATGCATCCCTAAATTATGTTAACAGAGCAGGGTGAGAAAATGACAAACTCATTACCGGCAAGGTCTGCAGGTTCAATAATCCCAGACAGAGTGAGGCTGTTTGGATGATGAGGAGGGGGTCAGTGGAAGGGGCTCGTTGGTGTGTGTCTGCGTGTGTGAGAGGAGATGTAGAGGAAATTGTTCGTGTTTGGCTCACTGTGAGCAGGAATACATAAATGGAGTATCAGAGGAAGCTGCTGCGCTCTGAATTCTTTCTCTTACTCCACCATGCTGTCCCAACCTGACACCCCCGCCTTGCTGCCCCCATCCCCTAGATTTCTGTATGATACAATATTGATGTGATATAAAGAGAGACAAAGCCCAGGTGCTACTTCCTCTTTCACTGAAGGTTTTATTCAGTGTTCTGAAAACAGTGAAAGATGCTGCTCGGGTTTACTTTACGCTAAGATAAATGAACATCTCTCATAGCACCTGTAATTAGAATTTTAATCCTTTTGGATTTTAATAAATTGAAGTAGTTTGTGAGCATTAAAAAGCCACAGCTGCCATGAAGTTTTTTCCAGTGCCGTGGGTGTATGTGATCATAACTATATTCTTTCTCCCTCATCTATTCTTATCCTTATATTTATCTTTGTAGATTTCTCGAATCATCTTTAAGACACCGTGCGACACTGCCACAGCCGTGTTTCAACTAAAACTACCACTTATTCAAGTCAAACTGAACTGAATGACAAATAACACGTACCTCACTCAAATGACAATTCAAACTACCTGACCTAATCTTAAACAAGCACTGGAGTTAATATACTGCAAAGTACTGCATCAACAAAATCAGCAAACAGCCTTACGGGCATCAAATTCAAAACGCTCCATTACGTCTCCGATGATTGGTGTCATGATTATTCTTGCTATACAGCGTGTTCCATTTTCCATTAAAGAAAACAGCTTAACTGATACGGCAATGTGGCACGCACGGGGCTGCAAGGTTTATGTACTTACACCCTATGATTTTTTTCTCCCATCCTCCATAGTCTACAGAGATATTGACAAGTTAATTCGCACCCTCCATCCAGCTGCACTTCAGGTACCAGATACACGTCGCATTGAGTCATTTTATGCATGACCCCACATCGTCGTACACACCAGACACATATGGGAAATTCCATTAAATTGCAGCTTTTCTGAAGTGTTTACGTGCATCAGCGCTGGGATCGACATGATAAGACACCGCTTCTACAGAAAACAATAGGTGCGAGTATTTTGACAGCTGTCATACTTCAGTCTGTCAAACTGGAGACCAGTGACGGTGAAGTCTTGTGGGCTTGTGGGAAATATTAAAGGCTAATAAAAGATTAATAATAATTAAGCAACTACAAAAAAAGTAATAATAAATAACCATCCCTGTCAAATGTTGTGAGCTGCATGACACACTATTGAGTTAGATTGTGTAAAAATTGGATTTTTAGTAAATAAATGATTCATTTAATAACCAATATATTTAATGCAAGAAGTCATCTGGCCATTTCATTGGTCTGCTTTATGGGCAGAGTCATAATGGGAAACAGTAAATCAATGTTCATCGACTCTTTGCTGCCGTCTGGACAGACAGCAGGAAGAAAGGCAGCAGCTCTGTCCATGGTACTGAAGGACTGCTCTGTTTGAGTGTCCCCATCTGGGCGACTTAAAGCCCCAAGATGCAATGCTTTCCCAGGGGCCTCATTGTCCCACAACAGTGCAGAGGCAACTGAGAGAGAGAGAGAGAGAGAGGGGGAAAGAGGGACCTCGCTCATGAATATGGAGCCTTTCATTGGTGACCTCAAATGAATTCCATTATCAGCAGAGATGGAGGCAGGGTTTACATTTTCTGACCTCAGGGTGGAAACCACAATGCATTATTGCTGAAGCAGACTGCTGCCAATTCACAAACCAGACGCAAAGCCATCTATGAATAGCCGCCGCAATTAACAATCTCCATTCAGGTTAAAAAATCGAGTCTTAGAGCACTCTCGGCGGACACTCTGGTTAAATCGCAACTCCTGCCGTGTATTGTAAACAGAGATCTGAGGTCAATAACATAGAAAGTCTTTCCAACAAAGCTAAGAGACGCCCATCACCCTGGCTCCCTCAGGCGTGACTGATGCTGCTCAGTGCCTGCAAAAAGACATGCACACTGTGAGGTATGGCAAAAACAATGATAAAAATGTGTTTGCTTTCATGACCCAATCTCTTTAGAGGTCATAATTAATTCAGTTATATAAAGATTGCGAAAAAAAACATCATCGTAATTAAAATCAGAGCCTGACAGTGTAATCAAAATATGAACAAATGCAGCCTGTAGGATGACTGATATTATCAGCAATCATCAGTTATCAACACAACAACAAATTGAATTGTTTTTCGGTGTTTGATGACACTGATATGAGATTTACACTACATGCAATTCTAGTAATGAGTTTGGAGTGTCACCTCTAAACAAAATCCTTTCGTTTGTGGCAGTAAAGCCAAATACACATGGCATTTAAATGTTTATTTTTGCAGATTTTGCTCTCATAAATGTGTATAAACTGTTATATGAAATCATTGTTTCAGTAAATCTAACCTATACATAGTCTGTTGCAGTAAATGAAACTTAATATCCAGTGACCTTTGCTCCTATGGCTTCATATATTCACCAGGTCAATATAAATTGAGTTTGGACCAGACCAATCACAGTGATAGATGTCTTCCTCCTGCATATTTTTCTTGAAAGCTGATACCCATTCACAACAACAGAAAGAACATTTGTTGTATTGATTGATATGAATCTGATTATTTCTTTTTAAAACAAGACATGCTATACTGTACATCAGATTAACTAATTCCTATGTCCACCTCTGTCCTCAGTTACAACTGGAAGACAACGGAGTGGACAGAGTGCAGGGTGGACGTGCTGCTGAGTCAACAGGACCGTCGGCGCGGAAACCAGACGGGGTTGTGCGGAGGCGGGGTTCAGACCCGAGACGTCTACTGTGTCCAGAGCAGCACTGATACACCGTCCAACCTGGGCTCGCTCAGGAGCAAAGAAGGTGACTTACCCAGCATGCTTTTCGTTGATTATCTCTACTGTTGTTTTGTATTGCCATGTTTTATCTAAAGCCTTATTTATTCAGCGTTTATTAAAGTCATACACATGAAAGTGTTATACATAAATACACTTCTGGGCAGGCCAGGGCATCACAAACCGAGGATTTTGTTTCCCACCAGGTGTGACCCTTGTTGTTGATCTGGGTGGAGAGCATCCATATGGTGACCTTGAAATGGCATCTCTGTTTTGTTTTTTTACACTAATGAAAGACAGTGATGCTAAAATATATAGATTTTAATACATTTCACATCACAGAAATATGTCCAGGAACGACATATCCAGCCTTCAAGCCGCAGACATGCCTATAATAAATGTAACACTATGGAACTTCTGTTCCTGCTACACTTTGCCAGTGAAAGGATTCTCCAAATGGTGCAGCTTTGGCTCTGAATTGACGCCATCTGGGTATATTTTCTTTGGTCATGAGGTCAATATGATCGACTTCCACAGACTAGATTTTCCTTATAGAAATATTGTAATCACATCAAAGTGTCTGTGTAATTTATTATTTATAGGATTATCATAGGAACATTACGGGGCTGCTTGTTTGTTTGCAGGTATTGGCTTTAATAATTAACGGTGGTGCTGATTTGAATGTGAATGGCATCATTAGGAGGTTGCCTGCTGATTATAGATGATTTACACATCAGGATCTTTGGTATGACTTTCTAATAAGGTTATTATTAAGAGCAACCTTGTGGTAAAAATGGATCAAAAGCCATTTACACTGGTTTTATTAACTGTATTATTATTAGTTATTAGTGGTGAGAAATGTGAAAATTTAATAAGCTCCATACTCCAAAGGGAAATCACAGATCTGTTTTCACAGAAGCATTTGTGAATGATTCATTGACCATTAATGAGGCAATTAGTGACAACCTAAATGAAACCTTGTTAGAAAGTCACACACTGACTGACAGCAAATTTTATCGTTTCATCTGGTTGTCTTTGACAGGAAAACATTTGCTGTCTTACTTTAAAGTGAGATACTGGGACCCTTTGTAAGTAATGCTCAGCTTGAGTGTTGCAGAAATGACTCAGCATTTTTACAAATAACATATTCAATGGGCTTTTAGTTAGATGCCTGAAATAAAGTCTGTGGTTGACACAAGCTTAAGAAATGTTCACATCATGTTCTACAACATAAAATAGCCATGGTGCAAAAAAAAAAAAAAAATTCTTCCTCGCCACCGTTGCAAAACGCTAAGAAGCTTTTACGTGTCCTAAAAAAGGGGGTTGTTAACAAGTGGCTAAATGTGACTACAGAGTTAAACGTCAGTACACCAAACATGTAAAGCCACGCTGCAGTTTATTTATAGCCTAATGTTAGCTTTTTTTACTTCTGGCGATTGCATTTATGCTTCAAAAAAATCATAAAAGTGGTGTTTATTTGTGCAGAACAAAATGTTTAATATCAAAACTTTTGTTCACGACAGAGCTCATCTTCTGCAATAATCTAAAACACAGAGAAAAAAATCCCATCGGCTTTTTGTCGAAGGAATCAGGGCCCTCGCTAACTTCAGGGTTAGCCTACAAATACACGCCGTCTCTGCAGCATTCCAGCTGCACCATTGTAACTGCATAGTAATCATTATATTAGACGGAATTCATATCACCTGTCAAATGCTATTATCAGCTCAAATAACAAATAAACAACATTAGGGAAGAGGATGGGGCGAGAATCAATATCTTGGCGACAGAAAGCAAAGACGGTTTGTGGAGCAAATTGCGGCAATTTTTAATAGCTCATGCTTTGACATAGGGTGGTTATAAAACAGCTTCAAAACACATCTGCGAGAGCCGAGTGGCAGACAAAAAAAAAAAAAAAGTTGTTTATGAGCTTTCGAATCATCTGCTTAGGCTTTGCGTTTCACACACACACACACACTAAAGTCATGTCATCTGTTCCAGCTCTGAACACAGTCACTGATATTCTGCTTTAGCAGCCATGTGTGAACCAGAGAGGAGAATTAAAGTGGTTTTTCCCCCCCTCATATGAAATCTGGGACTGAGCTATATGAATATGCTAATGTGCATGCAAGCGCCACACAGAGAGGAAAGCAGATGAAATATGAGCTTTCACGTAACTTGGTGGCATTACGGAGCACATGGAGGCTGGAAGTGGCCTGGTAGCACGCCCATGCTTATCCAGCGCTGACACAATAAGTCTCAGTCCATCTGGCCGGGGAAGTTTACCGTCGTCTGCTGCGAGAAATTATTCACATCAGACGCTCACAGTTAGCCACGTGCTTTCATCCCTCAGCGTCAAGATTCGACATTTTGTTAACAGCTGAGAGTCTCACACTTTCCACACTCCCCCCCTTTACATACATCTCGTCAGGACGGGATGAGGAAATCGTGGCTGCAATTCCAGCCAAGCCGCCCTGCCTCCACGTTAACGCGGTGATTGTTATGGAAAGTGTTTTTAAGGGCGGAAGCAGGGAGACATTAATGGAGGTTTTATGGCAGGTGAAAAGTGACTCGATTTAGCTTCAAGTTGTCACTAACAAAAGATGGTGGCAGAAGGAGAAAAGTGAGAAGAAAGAAGAGCGCAATGGGTGTGATAAATGAGGAGAAGCTCTGCCAGCTCGGCTGCAGCGCCACGTCCTTCTTTTTTTCACTCTGCACCTGTCCTTGCTCTCAGAGAGGTTTTTGTGCTGTCATGTCTTCTATAATTTTAGCCACCCCTTAACTTGGACACACCATGATATAAATGAAAGCCTTTATTCACCTCGCGTTTTCATCTGCGCCTTCTTTTTTTTTTCTTTCAGTTTTGGCTTCATCTAATTCCTCCGCTGAAGTCAAGTGGAGGGTTTTCATGTGATTGATTTGTGTTTGCATGATGTCAACTGGAGGAAATGAAGGACCTGGTCTCTATCTTGTAAACACCTTTCATACAGGCGTATCAGCAGTTATAGTTGGAGCTTACGTCAGATTGGAAAATGTTCAATTCTAGTTTTGCCAGCTGAGGACTGAAAGGAGAAATTTACATAAATCTTCGTATTTTTTACACAAGTTTATGTTTATGGATCTTTGCTTTAAGTATTTATTGGTCATGTTGACATTGGTTAGACACTTTACTAGTGAGAATATTCACAAATAAAGAAATATGTTTGCAAATGAGAGTCATTTAAGCGGCACAGGTAAACCTTATTGCAATACTTGTTTACTTGTTTATAGGTTCTGTTACAACTCGTTTTAGCACTGAATGATTTGAGTTCAGTGACAAATCTTTATCATGCAGTCAGTGCCAATATTTTAAATCATTTATTTCATTATGATATTATATGATATACCCGGTAGGTAGATCAACAAAACTTCCATTCTTTCTTTAGTTCATTGTTGCTTGTTTATTTCTCACTTTGAATAAACCAAAAATGTTCCACGAAAAATAGCAATGCCTGAACTTTGACCTCTTTAATAACAGCTCATGGAGCCCGTGCGTCTAATCTTGACACCCTTGTCATGCTAAGTGGCTTCTCACAGATGAACCAAAATCAGTAGCAGGTTTATTGCCAAGTAGGTTTTCCTGTACATAAAATTTGTCTTGGTGTTTTGGTGCGTCGACAAAATCCTTGTATGTGAAAACCAACTTGGCAATAAAAGTGATTCTTGTTTATCTGTGGAAAACCACTTAGCATGATAAAGGTGTAAAAACAACAACAACAGAGAGAGTTTGCTGCTTTTTTGACAAAGTTGCACAGAAATCTTTCCAAAACTGAAAAAAAAACCAAACACATTTGGATCAGAAATCTTCATTGTTTGGATTTCTATTTTCATCTTGTAGCCGTCTTTACCGAAGCCATAAAATCTAAAATTCTGAGGCTGATGGGCACAGACACCTGTCAATCAAACCGACAACCCAAACATTTTAACTTTCAGGAGCTGTACTTGAGGGAATTTTCTCAAAATTGATTCATACATAAGAAAAATATGTCAAAGTCATTAAGAGCCTGTCATGTGCCAATCACTTCAGGAGAGTCAGTACAGCATAAGTAATAAGAAATCTGCTGCTATGGAGGCCAGGAATAATCATGTTTATCCTCAATATAAGCCATGATAAGCAAATTTAATTTTGAACCAAATTAAACCATTACTTTTTAAAACTGCAGAAATAAACATGTATTGTTGCTTCAAAAAATATGTAACCTGTATTATAGTGAAAACCTCTCTCCTGCAAGTGGTATGAGTCATTTTTTTTTTTTTTTTTTTTTGGTATGCAACATCAAAGTGTCAGAAGTGCAATGTGGCCAGGACCTGAACATGAATCAGGATTCCAGGAAAGAAAAGAGAAGAAAAAGATAGAGCTGGCAAAAGCTTTAAACCCCGAATAATATTTTTTTCAGTCACTTCAGAAAGCTGCTCTCTGCCAGGCTGAAGAGGTGAACAATAGCCAGGAGGCTAACTTTGCAGCTAACGCCAGTGAAGGAGTCACCACCACCACCACAAGTGTGCAACACTGACATCAAAGATGATTTCCAACACATGTTTAAAATGCATGGCAAATAACTTCCTCCACTTGCATGAGCGGCGTAGAGTTAAGGCTTAAAGGCCGTGGGTGTCAATAGCAGAAACATTTTGGGGCATTTCACTGCCACAAACTTGTCTGATTAATTAATCACTGTCTTCTCAGCCAGTCACATTACAGTCCTTATACCTTGTGTAGTACAGCTGTGCCAGTCACAGTGGGGCATGAGAGAAATGATTCATGGAATAGAGAGCAGGGTGCAGAAAGTGGAAAAATAATAATCTTTTTCTGAAGGTTCACCACAGGTCTGCAGCCAGAAGGTAGATGTCTTTTTAAAATTTCATTTGTTAGGAATTTGTGGCTTTATATCTTAAAGGAATAGCCCAGTTAGTAATGTCTGTACCTATATCTATGTAGCCCCTGTCACTGAGTAAGTATCTTGTAGTTTGCATGTATGTATTTATTACAGAGTGTCTTTGGAGTCAGCATATATCCAAGAACTACATCTTAAGCCACCCTCAGCATTGGCTCTGACACTCATCTTTTGAATACATTCTTCATATGTGACTGCTCTTATCAAGAGCACAGTGCAACTGGTTCATTTTCTACTTCTTGTGTGACAGCGTGCAGTGGATGATTTCATTGCGATGAGCCAAGCGGCTGCGTGGAGGCAATCCACAATTAAGCTGATGTAATCTTATCATTTGCTTTCATGGATGATCGGCAAATCCCAGAGTGACTGAGATACGATAGTCTGGTGTTAATATGTGTGAACACACATCATTCCCAGTCCGATTACTATGAGCTACTACCGTCCCACATCGCTGCTCGCTCTTTATTTGATATATTCAGAGTTGGAAAGCCAAGGTCCTGAAATTCTGCTATACTCATGCAAAGATTATTGCTGACAGCATTGCTGTTTATTACAGCGCTACATTCTCAAATGGAGTGCTTTAGGTTTTCTCATGAGCAACCTTTTTTTATTCTCCCTGGTGGCACAACATTTCATAGCCAGTTTCTCGTGTTCCTCTTGAAGATAACAACATACTTAAAGATGTCGTTACTACGTTGTATCAGCTGTTTTTCCTGCACCGGTTCCCGTGAATGTGAGACCCTATTGGGGGAGCAAACTGTGACATGCTGTATAACAGCTGTGCCACTGTGATGCCATGAATCCTCAGCTGGAAAGGAACTCAGAGTCAGGTTATTGATGGCAGTTGGCACATAGCTGCGCAGGGCGGCGGCCTCTGAGGTTCCTAATTTGGTGGCTGAAAGCGCAGCACAGGGAAGACTAGACCATCTGGCACAGAGATACCTGAGCAAGGTCAGTCTGTGTGGAGATTTCCATTAATCAGCCTTTGTTATGGCTGTGGAGAGCTGCTCAGACTAGACGGGGAGGGAGGAGAACAAAGAGGCTATTGTCCTCCAAAAGTTCTTAATGGACCAGGTGGATGAGACGCTTTTTTATTAAAAAATGGGATGTCCGACTGTTAACATGTACGTGTTGGAATTCAAGTCATCAACAGGTCATTTGGATGATCGAATTTTGCTCCTGTCAGCGCAGTGGTATATTTTCTAATGATCTGTTTAATACCTCCCAGTTTTAGGTTAGGTAGCTAGCATTTAGATTTGACATGCTCTGCCAATATTAACAGCATTTCCCATAAACCCGTGTTTGACTGGCCAATCTAAGTGGATTTGACTTCCTTGTCAAAATTTGTAGCGTTGCTGTGGTTCTAAGGATGGCTGCGTCAATTGATTGGTCCTGACTGAAATATCTAAAAAAAAACTATTGGATGAAATGCCATAAAATGTTCTAAAATGTTCTATATGGTCCCCAGGGTAATAAGTGTACATTAATGACTTTGGTCATCCCAAAGGCCCCCCGCTCATATAGAAGCAGTGGAAAAGGCACAAACGGGTAGGGCCGTTGTGGAGTATTCAGGGGAGTGTGATTAATTAATCACTGTCTTCTCAGCCAGTCACATTACAGTCCTTATACCTTGTGTAGTACAGCTGTGCCAGTCACAGTGGGGCATGACAGAAATGATTCATGGAATGGAGAGCAGGGTGCAGAAAGTGGAAAAATAATAATCTTTTTCTGAAGGTTCACCACAGGTCTGCAGCCAGAAGGTAGATGTCTTTTTAAAATTTCATTTGTTAGGAATTTTTGCAGACTTGTTATTTTTCTTCCATGACACTTCCCCCACTAGAGTCGCTTTACTTTTACTCCCAAAGCCAGTCTCAATACCAAACATTCAGTCCTCGTGTAAAATACCCAAATGTCTAATAAAACATGCAACTGAGACTGTAGTTGGCTCATATTTGTGAAAATACCCATCATACATTTGGTCCAACAAATAGTCTTATGTATAAAAATGACCATTAATGTTAGCACTCCCGTTTCTTAAGAATCATACAGGTTCCATTGGATTCCCAGTTGGAGGCCGTATCCATTAATATTAGTCCCATATTGGCAAATTCAAGTTTTATTGTTCTCTACACAAACTCAAGTGTTTAGCAGCTGTGGAAAAATACACATCAAATGATGTAAAAGAATTAGAAAATGATTTGATATTGATGTGGAGGAAATGACATCTAATCACGTCGCTCCATTCAACATATCACCTGTTCTTCTGCTTCATGCACACTCAAGGGCATGCCGCATGTATGCACACTTAAGCGACACTATTAAAGGACGCACCTTTTGCCAAGCGGAGGCAATTTGCATGTGAATGAGGCTCAGTCCTGTTGTGGCACGGCGAGAATGATTCATCAGCCTGCCGACCTTGCAGAGAGTCACCTACAGCTGTTTGGAGCTGAGGTCCGCTGAGAATCAGGCCAAAAGGACTGACCTGCTGTGCTGGGAAAAAATAAAAATAAAACAAGCTTTGTTGTTTCAAAGTTGTCTGGTGTTGCAAGATTTGGGGTTTTTCGGGGGTGCTGTGAATGAAAGTGTGTTTGCATTTCATGGCTTTGATTTTTTTAGCTGAAAGGACTTGTTTCTGGGGGGGATATGGGGTTCTGAGGACAGCGCCATTGGACATCTAAAACACCAACTTCTGCCTTTTTTTTGTGGTTGTTACGTGGTTTGTTCTTTTAAACTCTACAGATGTCACAAAACTTTGAAGATTGGTGTTGAAGTCTAGTCTGTACACAGCATATATACGAACTCCACCGTCTCAGCAACCTGTGTTCATCCCCTAAGCGTGATTTCTTCAAATTGTGTGTTTTCATACACTATGTTGAACGTCCTTAATTTTTCCAATTACATTTTGCTGGCATGATTTTTCACCACATAACATCATTCTTACAGTGCGCCCTTTTCGCTTCTGTCTCCGTAGCATTGCGTCCAATGGACAGTGATCTGTGTCTGGGTATCCCTCTGAACACCACCCAACTCTGCCACATCAGCTGTCCCGTTGAGTGTGAGGTGTCTTCGTGGGGAGCCTGGGGACCCTGCACCTATGAGAACTGTCAGGACCAGGCAGCCAAAAAAGGTAACACAACAGAACTCTATCTTTCTTGAAACAAAGTGTGATTTCATACCAAATGAATACCAACATTTCCTTTTGCATGAACACAACCTCAGCTTCTTCCTTGAGGCTTTTCCTATGTTAAACCTTTAACATACAAATGGATGTCCATTACATTCCAGCCCTTGCCAGAGTTCCCGCAATGCTGTTAAGCCCGTCAACACTTGGTAAATCTTTCTGTACTTCCAGTATATGGTAGACTTCTTAAATGTAGTGTCTGTGGTGACGTTACCACACTGGCATACGATGCGTTGCAGCTTTAAATTTCATCAATTTCATCTCTCTCTAGGTCAAGGACATGTTTTGCGTTGCTTAGGACAAAGACTGCTAACACAAATAGATTTGCATAAACAGTAGGTTGGTAACTGGTTGACAAACTGGTTCCACGAAGCAAATAATTCACAGTTGACAGTGACACATACCAAAATAAGATGAAAACTGCAGTGAAGGAGGGCTGCGTGATATTCGGAGTACGCGCTTTAATGTATGGTACTCTGTTCATCCCTCACAGATTGTCTTGCTACGTTGTTTTCCCACAGCCATTCTCTACAGTTATGGTGGAAGCTGTTGAGCTGCCACTTGCTGTGTTGACACTTGTTTTCTCAGAGGGACGTATTGTCTTTCCCATCTCTCTGACTTTTGGTACTAAGACGATAGCATGTGGTGAGTTAAGCTAACAAACCCCTCTGAGTTTTGTAGGGGAATGGGCTGTCAGACTGTATTGTTCATACTGAACATACTGCATATTGTTTGTCTTGTGTACATGTCAACCATCTACCTATGCAACTTAACAACGCGTGTCACACTGTTATTTTGGCATCAAATTAGTGTTAATCAGTAGGTATTAAACTTAATATTAGTATCAAATTCTGGCTTTTGACATTGAAGGGTATACCTAAAGTGCCAAAACATCATCATGTCCTCTGCCTATTTGTTGGTCGTTGTGGCAGGTTGTACTACTCCATCAGTGGGGTTGATGCAGCCGCTGCTTCTGCCCTTAATTATCCCTGGAACAGCGGCGTCTGCATGACTAATGCCTGTTGACTCTGCCTTAATGAAGCGCCTCAAATGAAAGGGACAGTTGGAAATTCTCCTCCATGCATCTTAATGATGGATCCGCTCCCCCTCGCTCGTTTGCTCACTACGCTACGTCTGCTCTTGCTGTCGTCTACTGTACATAATGGGAAGTGAACACGAACACACACATGCACACATTTTCAAGTGTGTGTACCCTGGATCTCATTATCCAAAAATCTATGGACTCAAAATGTGTCATCTTGGTTTCAAATCTTTGTATCCTCCTGACATAGAACATGGAAATCATTTGTTTGCTGAAAGCTAATTTGTACGTTATGATCTACCGAAGAGGAAAGCACACCTTTCTAGTATCTGAATGACAGTTAGGGCTGAATATTCTCAAATTGTATTGTCTCTGAACAATATTCCACATCCATTTAGTTCTTCCTCTGCATAATTCTAACTCTAGGCCACCACAGCATGCATAGTATTAAAATAAAAGTTTTTATCAAGCATACACACGCACAACTTATCGTGCTTATACATGAAATGTAAATAAAATGCCAAATTTGCTTGTTTATTGTGAGATTGGTGATATTTTTGGCATTACTCAATTGTTACGTGAAATTTAAAGTGGTGTTATATTTACTCTTAATAGCCCCAGCTGTCCATTTCAAATAACCTTTGACCAGTAATGACACACTTATGATATTTCTTTGCTGTAGTTGGTCAAGCTAATGTTAGCTTCAGATTATCTTAAAATAATACAATATACATTAAAACTGCACATACTGAATCAATACATTTATATTAAAGTGGACTAAATGTTTACACATGATGTAAAAAGTGTCGCTCATGGAGATAAAACCCTGAGAGAGTTAGCACCCAACTCTGCAGTCTTCATTTAGCATCTTAGCTAATTGTTTTGGTTCACTCTCGCCGCAATCATCTGTCTTGTCTCCCGCAGTTAGCTGGTGAATATAAACTGTAGGGAGCTAAAGAATCTTTGCTCTTAAGGGCTTGATGGAGACCAAACACAGCTACAAGAACAGTGAATACTGGGCTTCAGTTGGCTAGAAAAACAACCTCAAATTAATACTAATGTTTGTCTGCTGGATGTATAATTACACCACTGTTTGCACACACATTCGCCCAAAACTATGAAGAAAAAAACATTGAGTAGTTTTAAGTGAGATTACAGTATCCTGAAGCTGTTTGATATGACAACCACCTGGCTAAGAAGCTGTCTAAAAATGATGCAATGCTACGAGTTAACGCTAGATTAGTTGGAGGAGACAGAACAGAGTGAAAGTCCACCACTGTGTTTGCCTTTTTAATCAGCGGGAAGACAGTCCACTGTCGTCTTTCGACACATCAGAATCAGAATGACCACGAGCATGAACATAAATGGCGTAAATGGTACCGATGCTAACATTAAGAGACCATTTTATCCAGCCAGCCAAGAGTTTCATCTTGTGCAAACCCACAGAATTAATGTTAGTTGGTAACAGCTCATTAAATTTTACAGATAGTAGAAGCAGATAAGTAGAAAAAATATGTACAGATAACAAAGCAAGTTTTACAGCTGATACAGTTGATATAAACAGTATACAGTTGATACAGTATATATATAATATAGAAATAATTCTTTCATCTCATGCAGCTTTATCACTGTTCATGATGTAAAATAAAAACTGACTCTTGGGATTTAAAAATTGTAATTTTCAAAATGTAAACATTAAAAATTTGTCATCGCATATGACTGTCTACATGTACCTGTGTCTTCACTCAAAATGAAGCTTCTCGCTCTGAGAGCGCTGCTATCTTACAGCCATGCCATTCATAATACACCCTACAGATAGCATGTGAATGATGCCTGATAGAATTGAATTCCCTGCACCCCAAGTCTCATCTTCCTTCATACATCCGTCCCCCAACCCCCCCAACCAGATAAAACCTCCATCAATGGGTCTAGACACATGGCGGTGCATGTTCTGCTGACCTGCCTGATTAAATAAAGGTTTTGAGGGGAAAGAGAGACAAAAATGAAATAGAAAAGGGGAGATTCTGCTGTCTCCACCTGAGTCCTGCAGGCACTCCAGGGCTCTGCTGCCTTATCGGGCTGGAGCAGGAGTGTGGATTAGGGGGTGGGTGACCTTGGCTGGGCTGGAGTTAACATCCCCCCGCTTCCCAGGACCTGTGTCATGGAATCCCATGCCCTTGAGCAGAGGAAACGACACACACATGAGAACAAACCCCAGTGTAATTAATGGATTCCTACATGCATTAGTCACTTTGGATAAAAGCTACTGTAATGAGAGAAGAATAAAAACAGTCATTATCTGAAGTTCTTCTTGGATATTCTGTCAACTTTAGGCCTAATGGACTGTCACGTTCAATGTAATATTACGGCTATCATCAAAGGCACACTGTGACCGTAGAGTGAAGTTAATGTGCTTACAGTTGCACATTAGATTCTGTCAAATTGCAGCAAGTTTTAGCTGAGCAGATCACAGAGGGGGGGCAACTGTGGTTGATTAGCGTGGAGCTGTTTTGTGTTCATTTACTTCATTAGATTCCTGTTGTTCCCCGTTAGGCTTCAAACTGAGGAAGAGGAAGATCATCAATGAGCCGACAGGAGGGACGGGCAACTGCCCCCACCTGGTGGAGGCAATACCGTGCGAAGACCCCAGCTGCTACGACTGGCTGGTGGTTAAATTGGAGGAGTGCATCCCTGATAATGAGAAGGAGTGTGGACCAGGAACCCAGAACCCACAAGTGCAGTGTGTCAACAGTGATGGTGAGTAGACGTGTTTTATCTTAAAGAAACTCTTTAGGTCTGGGAGCAACTGGTACCAAAAGCACTTTGGTTCAAAAATCTCTTAAACAAATTCAGCCCTGCTCAAAACTACCAAACATTCAATCATTTTGAGGATTTTAACCCTTTAAATACCAGTTTGATTACTTGATTACTTGCACTTACACCCACAGACTGTGGCTGTAAACCCAATGCACATTGGCACAATGTCATTTTCTTCATAAATCAGGTCGACAGTGTTGCCTAATTTGACAGGCATCAGTTGATGTCTGTAGCACACACTGGGCCCGTCACACAGACAGGTGAGGCAGACACAGTACGGTAGGTGAGATGTTCTGAGTGAATGTGATAAAATTATCGGAAAAGATGACACATTTTGATGCGGGAAAAAATTGGACAGCATCAAATCTCAACGCGTTGACGTGCATCAACTCATGATGAGACACATCGTGTCGAAGCCGGTGCGAGGCTCACATGGAAAGCAACAAGCGTGGGTGTGTGTGACGCACGCCATGCTCTGCAATGAGCTTGTTCCTTTTTTCAGTTTGAGACAGTCACAGATGTTTGGAACAATAATTGTAGCAGCCATCATGAAGTGGCTCTGTTGAACTCATGAGCTAATTACCAGATAACTGGTGCTGTTTCTGCTTTGTTCGGAGGTTGTGTTCAACGTGTTGTCAGTTTACTCAGCTCTGATTGCTGTAGAGTTGCTTGGCCTCTCTTTGAACCGCCAAACTGTGAGCCCTATAGCCTTGGCTAACCGCCCAACATTGTAATTACTGTATTTGTTGTAGGAAGATATTCCTCTATTGTTTGTGCTATTCTAAGCAATTTCATTGTGTTCCTGTGTGTGTGTGTAGAGCTGCTTTCCCTTGGGTTGCAGCACAGGCGAGTGGCCAAAACTGGGCTGGAAGCAAATGTAAGGCACCAGGAAAACAGTGTTGGCACTGCCTGAGGGAGCTCTCTTTCTATCACACACTCACACACCTCTTACCCAAGGACTAAGCAGATGTTTTCTGGTTCATACCTCACTATACCTGGGAAACAGCGGGCAGACCAATACATTTCTGGGCAATAGCACCTCTAACACTGTTTAGCATTAGTTCTCCATGGTACAAAAAGCGCTTCCCTTCTCTCGTCTTGCACACCTACTCACAGTGTTTGTAAAGCTACTTTGAAAGTCTCATAAACTTCCAGTTACTTCACATGGGAAGAAGATAGACGGTAGCAAAGCTTCTCTCATGAGAAACTCTGACTTTGTTTTGACTACAGTTGCAGAGAAAAAGTAGTTCTAGATGCTACATCTGACTTTAAATGTCACACGTCAGCAAAAAATAACAAAAATTTCTAACATCTGATGGAAAGTGTGAGGGTTACTGTTTCTACAGACCACTGCTGCAGAGAAACCTTATTTCCTCATTTTAAAGATTCTGTGGGATGTGAGATCCATCACTCCCAGAGTTTAACTCATGGGACGAGGAGAAAAATGTCTGACAACTTCATTTTCAAGTAGTAGTTACCAACTGGTCTGGAGTCCAAATTTTCTCTCAGACATCAAGTCACAGTTCACACAAAGGCTAACTCACTACCCATTCAGTTTTATTTCTATCTGTCCATTCCACCTGTCAACTGATTCAGAACTGACCCAGGACCCTCAATATTAACCTTGAGAGGCATAGACTAGCGAGATCATGAGATCACTCAAGAATCTATCTTGCCAAGCTTCGAACTATTGGCTTGTCTCCTTCTACTTCAATAATTCAATAAGGACCTTCAGTGTTTGGATCAATTGGCTCTAAGGTGCCGGATTTAGTAGTCTGCAGTTGTTGTGTTAATGTTCCAGGTACAGATTTCACCAGCACTGCAAATCTGCTGCTGCTATAAGCATCTATGCTCACGAAATCACACGACAATTCATTTTGCCAAGTTTCGGGCTATGTGCTTGTGTCCAAACAAAGCGGTCCTGGACCAATCAGCGTCCTGTGAGGAGCTACTGGCAGCTACAGCATGAGCTAGGGGCATGGTTAGATGTGTGATAACAGGCTGAAAAGCTGCTAATTAGGTTAGCATAAGTGCTGCTAGCATCAGTTATAATAGAACCGCAGAGCATTTCTTCATTGAAAGAATCGATGGCAAAGTTTTTGTTGGGTTCGTGAGAGGGATGTGAGATAAAGATTCTGCATGAGGTGAAATGGACAGGTGCACGCTGGTGTTTTAGTTATTGTAGTTTGCTCCGTTCCACTCATAACTACAGGACTTTCCTGACAATTTTCAAGGTTTCTTCAGAATCAGAGTAATCCAGTGATAGTTGTCTGAACATCCATGGGTACACCAGAACAAGAACTGCTGAGAGCTAATTTGGCAGACTTTTATTGCCAATATGCCAAAAATTTAAACCTTTATCTCAGTTTTTTTTTTCTGAGGGGGCAGATTTATTACCAGTGGCAAAAAACAAAAAATTCATAGGATCATCAACGGGCAGAATTACTGAAAACCATCCATAATGATCATGTGTGCCATCCACACAACGATAAATCACCATTCCAAGTTTGGGATGATGTATTTACCATAAGTAGATGCAGTAAACAGCCTTTAAACTGCATTATGCATAAAAAGCCACTGGGTCCAATTAAAAGTGAAATCTGCTGGACCTTTGTGCACCTAGTATGAACGAGGCTCAAATGTTCAAACTTCTGGGAAAAGCAGTGAAAAGGAATAACATGTTACTAAAAATAACACATGCTTCTTGTGATCAGGGAAAGGTGGGAAGAGGAAACAACCGGGATTGTGGGAAATATTTTCTGTCTTTGATTTTCCTGTTCATTTTGTGTGAATCAGAATGAAATTTGCCAAAATCAAAGGGATTTTAAACGCTGACTTCCAGCGCCCTCACATATTCTCTGCGGCTGTCGGAGGAAAAGCAAACATTTGTAATTGTAAGCTGCACAAGCTAAAACACCTTGAGAGAATTGTTCTGATACATTTTTAATTTGATTGTTTGTGCAGGGGTGCAATGTAAGGTTTAGACTATGTGACCTGCAGGCGAAATGCCGAGTGAAAGGACAGGAAAACAAAACAAATGGGGGGAAAAAAGAGAGAAAACCAAGGACAGAACAGCCTGAAAAGTCAACAGTAAAGGTGATATAAGCTGGTACAAGACAGCAGTTATAGATGTGAGTGATGTTTACAGCTTTGTTTTTATATCAATCCTTAAGTCAGAAACCTAAAAAAAAAACTACTCTTTTCATTAATGAATAATTATGACCTGAATAATATAATTTCATCTAATCTTTCTTCTTCATTTTCTCCCACCAAAATGGTGTGTGTATGTGTATTGTGTTCGTGTGTGTGTGTGTGTGTGTTAAGGGGGGCTATGCCTGTTATGGGTAGATTCCTGAACCATAACACAGTAGCTGCTAATGAGGGCTCTGGGGAGAATGAGAAAGAGGAAGAGAGAGTGAGAAAGAGATGGGGGTTGTTCATCAGTTTCCATATCATACTCATAATCAAGGTCCCCATTCACAGGCTGCACTGCTCCGTGTTGTTGCAGTGGCAGCAATTACCATCGTCCTCACAGCAAACTGACTTGTTCTCTACAACTAATTATCTTTACTCGCGTTCCCCTGAAAAATTAGACGAGAACTGTCCTTGAAAGATAATTCATTACGAAGCAGCAGGGCACATCAGCGTGGCTGAGAACTGTATTATTGTTTTCACATTTTTAATGTTAAGATTTACAGTAAGTCTATAGTGAAGCCGACAATGTTGAACATGCTGTTTAGTGTTCTTATCAGTTCGGAATAAAATTAGAAATTGCTGAATGTTAAAGCTGTAGGCGATGATAGAATAGAGCCCGGCTAATATTCTGCCTGTGCTTGAATCAAGACGTTTAATTAACAACAACAACAACAAAGAATTAGGACGAGTGGACCTCATATTTCACACGATCAAAGTGAAACACAACAGACACATTTCTACTGATCAGACGGAGCTAAACCTTTACACCCTTTATCTCTGACCTGCACAACTGTAACTGGCTGGGGACCGTGGCTATGGCTACAACTATGGTTAACTATGGAGCTGTGTATATGGCTATGAACACAGCTGTACCTGTTTCTTTGTCGTTTTTTCTAGCACTATAGGTTTTGTCATTGATGGGGATGAGGCTGTAGCTATAGCTGTAGCAGGTGTGACTGAATAATGTTTACAACACCTACTGTAGAGCTGTGTAAGTACACCATATATCCTGTAAGTGTTGGAAATCCAAAAAGTCCAGCCAGGATTTGACCCTGATGCCTCTTTCTGCAGATGTGACAGATTTACATCTCAAGAGTTCAGGTTTTGATGCTGCTGCTACAACACTCTCGCTCAACCATTAGTCACTTCAGACCCAAAAGGTACCAGTAAACCATGCAAAAATCTATCTAATTTTTTGTACATAAGAGAAACATGATTTTCTTTCAGTTAACATCACTATAGACTGTGGCATTTTTAGATCAAGGGGAAATCTCCTATAGAATCACTCATCCTTTAACAATCCATCTTTACCTGCTCTCCTCTGTCGCTATATTTCTTAGGGCACTCTTTATTATCTGTATCCATTTAGATGACCGTTGAATACATCCAGGTAAGTAGTTTCAGTCCCAGCCTTAAAAGGAAAACTCAAGGTGACCTCATCTTCATCTTTCTTTCTTTCTACTTCATCTTCCATCTTCTAAAAGGGCACTCAGCTAAAGAAGTGTGGGCTTCCTTTTATAGTACCCTGTTGAATCAGACTTATTGGTAAATTAGATTAACACAGCCTGCTCTGCACAGTCAGCTTGGATTTACTTTGCCTTTCTTCCCCATTACCTCTGACTGTGTGGGAGGCAATTTTCCCCGGATGTGGCAGAATTGAATAGAGGAGACGTCAGCCTCCGTCTGGTATGTTTCCATCAACAGCAGTTCATACAGCGGTTTGACTTGTCTGATGCGTGTAATGTTAAAAAAGAAAATTTTCCCTTTGATCGCTTCAATTGCCTGCTGAGCTTCGGGGCGAACTGATATCACTTCGGCTCCTCAGATCTGTGAGTTTAGCAGAGTGATTTTGAACACCTTGCGGAACAGGAGAGGAAGGTGCTTTCTACAAAACTCTTCCTCCCTGCTATGCTACAAGGCCTCTTTTGATACGACTTTCATTTACACTGCAAGTCATTCATTTACCAAAAAGTGACACAATTTATGTTACTCTGTCTGTGGTAATATTTCAGCCTGTTCCTGGAATGTATCTTACCTACTTATGTCATAACTGCTGACACGGTAGCTCATTGGAAAGCTCATCATTTAACACCACCATCGTCAAGGAAACCCACCAAAACTGTGCTTCATTTGTGTCACATTCTCACCCCCAACTTGTCAATTACTGCTGCTTGCTTCAGTGGTTAAAAATATGACACTGTAGGGACCTCATTCGAGATAAGCAGGGCTCTGAGGTCAAGTTAGCAATAAATATGCAACGGCTGGTTAGACTTAAAAAAGGTGTCCAATGTGCACCATGGCGTCCCGTGTCAAAGTCATGCACTCTTTTGGCCTAACCGTCCACCCTGACCCAACTAACCTTGTCAACCTTATCTCTAAAGGTTTTGTGATGATTTGCCAGGACAAAGAATGGGCCTAAAATGGGAAGGGTTAATGCTCTGAGGAGCAGGAATGTGCTCAGCAAATGTCACTTTTGTCTATTCAATTTTGATGTATCTTATATACAACAGGAACACTGTTAACACTAGGAATCATCCCCTGGGAACCCCGAGCATACACCATATTTCATGACTGACCCTGCATTGGACCAAAGAGTTGGATGGACTTAAAACATTAATGGTTACTTTTCTAGCTATATGTACGACTGTTAGTTTGTGTTAACCAGCACAGAAGATAGCGTCGTTTAATTATCAAAACAGTCAACTCTTGCAGTGATCCAACAAAAGGACATCATGAAAGCCATCAGTGCCATACAGACACTTTAATGATTTCCTCCAGCATCTGTCACATGGAAGTCTTCTATTACCCCTGTCAAGGCTCCATACATCCTCCATCACCATCTTACCCAGACCCCCACCCCCACAGACATGTGGCATCCCTCAGAGTTTCTCTTGACTGGCCTCTTATTGATCTCTTGTTGTCTCCCTCTGATGAAAATGGATCTGTTTTTTCCTGGGGTCCCAGGCGTATCACTAGTTGCCATTCTTCTAGCCCTTCACAATGAGATTTTCGCAGATACAGTCCTTCAACAACACCTCGGGCTGGGACAGAATAGGATGAGGGGAGTGCAGAGAGTGAGGTCAACCTGCAGATCTGCATCAATATTGGTTACTTCAGCATCTCAGCTTTCCCCACCCCTCCAAAAACAAATCATTGAATGTATATAGTAAGCTTTCTCAGACATCCATTCCCCTTAAATTATTTAGGACTATCTGTATTGAAGAACTTCATGGCTCTGCGACACATGAAGGTTTCAGCAGTAGATCTGAGCCACTCCAGCTGTAAGTCTCTCTAAATCAGCCCCATTTCATTCACTGACCTACGTCAGAGTGGAGTGTGTTGAAGTATTAATGTTGTCCATTTAAGTGGCATTATGTATTAAACATGTGAAATGTATTCATAAGGGTCAAGACTGTGTCATTTATGTACTGCAGTGATTGGAAAAGTATGCAGGCACATTTTGGACTTGGTTGAAATATTACAAAGACTGCTTCAGCTTTTCTACCTTTACACCTACCTTCTACCTGTACAAAGTATGTGTGGGTCCATTTTCAGTGGATACAAACAGTGCTTTGTAGCCTCTTTTCCAATGAGAATTCATGATATATAGTTTTATTTCACTGCCAGATGTCCCTGCAAAGGATACACGCTCTACTCAGACACATAGATTTTGAAATTAACATATTTCTGCTCAGTGTAGAGCATGTTACCAGTCACCAGTACACATATTCATTTTATTCTTGTAAACCTTTCATTCAATTATAAAAAACATGAACATTTTTGTGTGATTTTTATGTTGTCCTTGGTTTGGTTTCTTCTGTTTTGGGCATAAATACATCTAAAATGTGTTAGCAAATATCAACCGCAATATACGTACAGTTTGCTTTTTAATAATGCACTTTTATTTTAATGA
The DNA here is from genome assembly GCA_036365135.1 of Miichthys miiuy. Taxonomy (NCBI): domain Eukaryota; kingdom Metazoa; phylum Chordata; class Actinopteri; family Sciaenidae; genus Miichthys; species Miichthys miiuy. Next base: position 21,153,399 of record CM071614.1, on the reverse strand, counting down.
TTTCTATTAATGGGAAGTGACCCAATAATAGGTCAAGATGGGGTCTGTTCACACAGATGGAATACTGGTCCATTCCTCAAACAAACCTTGGCAAACCATTAATACTGGTTCTCCAACATCTTCATTGACGTATTTATTTTGTCTTTCAACACATTTTTAATACGCTAAATGTGCTTTTGTCCATGCAGGTCAGTACGTAGAGAGGCAGCTCTGTCGTGATGCCATCCTGCCCATGCCAGCCATCTGTGAGGTGCCTTGCCCAAAGGACTGTGCCCTGAGTCCTTGGACCCCCTGGTCTCTGTGCTCCCATACCTGTTCTGGAAAAAACACTGAGGGAAAGCAGACAAGAGCTCGCTCCATCCTTGCCTATAACGCAGGAGAAGGTAAAAACATCTAAACCCATGCACAGACAGATTCTTGCCAAATTATGTACCTGATGTGGACCTTTCAATCAATTAGGAATTCGTCAACCCTAACCATTCCTCTAATCCTGGCCTAGCCATCTACAAAGATCAGCATCTACTGTACATTCATAAATCTATATTGGTCTAGTACCATGGTCATGCAACCCTTAAGTCTTAAAACCCATTTCTTTACATATATCTAATTTGCCTCTCCTCCTTATACCACAAGTAAAATGTCAAAGTGAAATGAATTGCTCTGTGTGCTCCTCTGCAGCGACGGCAAAGGTTGTGGCGTGGGTTACTGTGATGCAGGGTAAGAGAGTTTAAAGGATAATGAGCTTTATTGTACAATTTGTTCGTGCTTTTTAAAAATTCACAAGGACTTGCCTTTATACCTTTTCTGTTCAAGGTCCTTCCATGCTGTCGTCGGTTCGTCCAATCTTCGGTACATTTATATTAGATGTTCTTAGATGACAGCAAGTGAGTTTTGCTGATGTAGTATGTAGTCTCCATATGTTTAACTAGAGGGAAATAGAAATGTGGCTACCTTGATGTAATCTCTTCCAGTCGATTTGCTGGCCCAGCAAAATCCCTGTGCTTTTAGAAGAAAAAAAAAAGCTCTTACACACTAGTGGTAGCGTTGAGTATTCCTTAACATTAAGTGGTTCAAACCCCAAGGTGAGTAGTGGGTATTAAACGGTGATGGAATAATACTGAATGAGTGCCTCTGGGTTAAAACCCAACCCTTCAAGCTGCCGATCACACTGTGAGAACTGAGCCATTCTCACTAAACCTTGTTATGTGGGAAAAAAAAAGAAAAAAAACTGGAGGCTGCACAGACGGTTATAGTGTCTGGGCTGGGCAGCAGATCAGAATTTTATCTTTTACGTCCCTGCTATCATTTTAACAGCTCTTGCGTCTGACTTCTGGACCACATTGCGTGACACGCTGTCTCTGGCATATTAACAACAGCAGCAACTGCAGCATCCATGCTGGATAAGGAGTCACTTCATACATAATGGATTACCTTGTGAATGGATACTCCTTCTCCATTGTGCATGCTGGGCTTCAGGGGGATGACCATGCAGCATGCAGCCTGCAGTCTGTTTATAGCTTTCCCTAGCATTTAGGAGGCAGACACTGCTGCAGTTTTACATGGATGACCAATGATTATGGAACCAGACAGGTTGATGTGGGGTGTGGTAAATGAAATTGACCACAATTGGCCATCGTTTATGAAATTAGGTGTCAAAATCGGGTAAAAATGAGCAAAAACAGTTTTAACCTCTAACTCCTCATTTCACTAATGTATCGTTCAAAGTCTTTTCACATGTTTTCAGCGGACTCACAGACTTTAACTGTTTGCATCAAGAAAAAAAGTCAACAAATGTATATAAAAAATGTCAATTTGTTTTTTTAAGTTAATATACAGTCATGTCAGGAGTTACAATGAACTGTATATGAGTACCATATAGAGTAGCTTACTTACAGCGAACCGCTGATGGCGTAATCACATTGAACCGTAATATATGAAGGCAGCGTGTGCTGGTGCTGGTATGAGCTAATTATTCAGATCAAGACAAACATTGGGAATGACGGGGCGCATTATCTTCTGACAAGGTAATGTTGAGTAAATAACAGTAGACTGTTAAAGAATTGTTGTCTGGGCAGCACGTGTGGTAACTAATCTGTAGCCATTTGAGCTGAACATTTTTCAAATACATGTTGAGTTTAATTGGTAACATTTAAATATTTATCAGTTAACTATTTAATTAGCCTGTGCAGCAATAATGGTGTGTCCTTGTATGTGCTAATGAGCTCCAGGCCTGATAAATGACCGCCCTGATGAAATCCATATATCTTTTATAAATGACCCTGTGAAGGACATTACCCCTGTGCTGTTACACAGAGGTCAGCCATATCTTCTGTCTGAGGCTCTTTCTCATGTCCAATTCAGTCGCTCCATCGCTGACTGAAAGATGTCGTCCCATGCCTTCCAAGGCGCTAATGGCTGACCTTTTTCTCAGGGTTCTTTCCTCCCAAGGTGATTGTGGCTGCTAATGGCAAGGTTTCGTGGTGAGGAGGGTCATGTGGTGTGCACGCCCCACCTGGGTCCATGCTTCTGGTTGTGTGTAGACATTCTGCCCCCTGGGTCACCTCATCTCTGTCGATCCTCAGTCGTCCTCCCCAGAGACAATCTGTTTCATCTCTCAGCCTTGTTTGTTTTCCAACAAATCATGGGAAAATCAAACCTAATAGCTAATTTATAGCACTGCACAAAGATCCCTCATACCTTACTGGTAGCCAGTCTGTATTCTGTCACTGTGATTGTGTCGGGTCTTTGACAGAGAGAATGTTCCCATCATTTAAGATTACCGTAGAGGTAGATTCAACATGTTTGCCTAGCCATTGCTGCATATGCAATGTGTCTCAAAGGGAACAAACAAATGATCTCTTACTCTGCAGTAATGCGATGTTTATAAAGTAGTTATGTACAAGTTCAACTTCCATTTTTTGCTTCTATCTTTGGTTGACTACACCACAGGCGTCATTCTTAAATTGAGCATCATACTGAGGTATAATTGTTTTTTGGATTTTATGTTCATGATTTTCTGAAGGTGGTGTTCTTTTCTTTGTCTAGCCAGGCTAGCTATTTCTGTTATAGACAGCCCCGTCATTCTTCTCCCAGTAAAGTCCCACCAGACAGCAGGTGTTTTATATTTATGTGAGTGCTCCACTGCTCACTTTGCTGTTTATGAAGTGTGCTCTTTGTCTTTGTACTCAGTAGAGACTGTACCCACTTCAGTGCCTTACATATTATATAAAGATACATTGATTCCTACATACATTTAGACAGGGTTCGAGTTCGAGTGATCTGACTTTTGCGGGGGTCCCCAAAATATCTGAAGTTTGGGGCAGCGATAAATAAATAACAGATTAATTAAACCTGATTCAGACCAAATCAGACGCTGCAGCAAAAATCCATTTATTTGAGCAAGGGTGTTGAGTTTATGCTTCAGTAGTGCAGGCTGCAGGGTATGCTGAAAAAAAAAAAACAGTGACCTGCACGCTTCGGTGGCCACTCCGATAATCCGACCAGTCAAACTCCTCCACAGGCAGCCTGAGTTCAAGGATCATACTCTCATGGTTCTATTCTGGCTTGGTTTAGGGTTAGGGTTACACGAGCGCCTGATTTGAAGCTTTCATGAGAAACTACTGAGAAAAGAAATCAGTAATCATACTTTTATTTACATATTTGAATGCAGCTCAGTGTGCTCTACACAGAAAATATATAAAAACAGGAATAACAATGTATAAAAATTAAATGAGTAAATGCAACACAAAGAATAAAACAACAAAACTTAATATGGGTGAAAACAATACAGTCTAATTAGAAATTAAAATGTGAAAGAAGGCTACATCCAGTGGGTTTTACATAGAATAATTATTCAGAGACAAAGTTAAACAAATATATCTTTTATATTTGTTTAAAAAAGATATTGGAGAGTGTCTCCTCATTATCTCTGAGTGATGAGGGGGTAGTTATAACTAGAAGACAGTCTCAGAATATGTGCTGGGGTATTTAATGATATATAATGTGTTTGTTTAGAGCTTTATATATAAGTAGCCAAACTTTAAAATCTCTTAATAAGGCACTGGAAGCCAGTACATGCTGGCTAGAACTCCCATTCCAACTGGTCTGTTGGCACGTACCAGGATGCATTGCACTTCTTGGTGAATATTTTTCCTTGACTGTCAATGCGTGGTCCTTGTCATGTCTGGCTTCTCTATGTATAGAGAAAACCGAGTTTTCGGTCGTTGTGTTTGCCGAGTGTTTACTGAGTCTGGATCAAGACTGAGGTTCAAATGTAGCTAAGAAATATGAGAAAGATGATGTGTGAGTCAAACAAGACAGAGACAAGTATGAAGTAGCAGAAATGTCTCAGAAAGGACTCGATACAGAGAACAGACTTGAGTACAGACTTCAAACAGACTCCTTTGGATCTGTCTTTGCCCCAGTGTAAAAACTTCTTGTCTACCCACTTATACCCAACAAGTTTTCTGTCTTCCAGTACCAGTCCTGATGTGATTTTGTGTTTGCATCTGTAGTACAGCCAAGACTCTAGTTTGTGTTAAATCCTCAGGTGGAATCCAGTGTCCCAACATCAGCGCGCTGCAGGAGGTGAGGAACTGCAACGACCATCCGTGCACCGTGTACCACTGGCAGACGGGCTCGTGGGGGCAGTGCATAGAGGACTCCTCCATCCCGGCCACCAACACATCTGCAGGGCGAGCACGTGGAGACGATGCCTCCTGCTCAGTGGGGATGCAAACCCGCAAGGTCATCTGTGTGCGGGTCAACGTGGGCCAGGTTCCTCCAAAAAAGTAAGACTCCACATTATTCCTTACACGTGGATTTCAGGTGATTAAAGGCTGTACATGACTGCCATCCACATCAAATCCAAACAGCATGACTGTGTAGTTTTCCTTCACCTTTACTGACAACTCGTCAGGTGGTGACATAATTAACAGTGCTTCACTATTAATGCTTTTCATTTATAAAAGTGAAAGACAGCCTTTGTTTTTGATTGCAGACTTTGTTTGCACACGTCGTGTTGTGCCATTTAGTTTCCTGGTTAGTCTGTTGTTGCTCGTGTCTGGCAGAGGTGTTAGCTGATGAGCTGATGAGCTGCTGGCCAACTGTTTTAAGCATCAGGGTCCGTTTCCCCCCTGAAGGCATCTGCTGGGAACATGAATTATCTATTTATTTATTCAACAGAACGGGAGCATTATTCTGGCAGCACAGCAGCACCACACAGGCAAACCCCGCCAGCCCCCTTGCTGCGTATGGAAATTAATATCACTTTTTATTCCTGCGCTTACTCCTAAACCTACTGTTACATGCTGAGCAGTGAGCCTGCTGCCTTGGGACACACTTTCACATCAATGGAGAGAGGGGCACCTGCTTTCACCAGCAGCGCCAGCTGTGGCCAGGATGCAAGAGCTGCCACTAGTAAAGACAATGGCAAAAATATCCAAATGTATTAGGACATTAATTAGGTGTGCGGTTCCAATATGGTAAAAAAAAAAAAATGTATTGAGTTCTAAAATATTGCATGTATAACGCCTCTGTTAGCTTCTTTTCTTGCCAGATTTTAATTGGGGATCTGCCATGGGATTTCTCAGCAGAGCTAATTTCCTGGTTGGCTCTAGAAAAAAGACGACGCCCCTATTTTTGTACTGAAGGGAATTCATGATTTGGGAAAGGGTTAAGTTTCGGTGCAGCCAGGGAAATTACTACTGATGAAAGAAAATGCAGACTTTGACCTATCAAGGAAATGATTTTCAGAAAGTACAATCCATCCAACAATTCTGAGACAAGACAGTTTAGGCCCGTGATAGCACAATGTAAAACATTAGACAATGCTAACGTCCCCGAGGTGCATTGATGGGTTTACACTGACATTTCAAATTTCAATATGTCATTTCTGCTGCTAGGGCGATCTCTCACACCAAAGCAATAACAAAAGACATCATTTGGTGATGTTGTGAAGTAGCACGGGATCATGGGAGTTGTATTCTTCATTGTTAAATATTGACCATTGCCAGTGATTGTCTGACATGACTCTATCTGGTGAGTTTTATTCATGTTACATCATGTCACAATCGTCATCTTCCTTCCTCTCTTCCCCAGAAGTAAAAGCAACTAGAGAGAGTTGACCAAATTATAAATGCACCGTGAATAAAATGATAGATTTCTCCGGGTTTTAACATTGTAGGAAACATTTGGGATGCTGCACAACTCAGGAAACTATATCCGTAGGTGCAGTCATTTTTAGGCATTTCAGTGCGGAAATGTTACATATTCTATCGTCTGCTTCAGTTGTGGTGTGCAGCATTTTCAACATCATTTTAGGCTATGACTGTGACATGAAGGATAATTACCATAAACAAATGATATTCTCCTTCTCACAACAATAGTTTTGTGCTCGCAGCCTGTCTCCGCTTCCTCTCACTCTGCCATTGCAGAATGTTGACAGCTCCATTTGTACTGGAAAAACTGCAGATGATGCAATGTCAAATCAAATCCGGAGAGTGCAAAAATACTCGTCTTCTGACTTTTGTTGTGTACGGCACCTATACTGATACCCATAACTCTAAAATAAGCTGGTATTGATGTTAAAAATACACATAAAGTACAGTCTATATATATATTGGAGTCTCAAAATCTTTTTGCCTCTGTAGTATAGCACGCTGGATTTCAAATGAGACTAAAACCAGAATGTTAAAGTGTGGGTGTCTTTAGTTCATCTTTAATGTCATCTTTAATTTGAAGATATTAACATCCACATTTAGTCAAGAGAGCAATATCGAAGTGTATGCTCCAGTGTCAGCTGATAAAAGTTGATCACCATAAAAAGCTTGGTGACATTTTGATTAATGTTCCTTGTTCTAAAAATGTTGCTTACGTACATGAATGTGAAGGTAAAATGAATGCGACGGTAAACCCACATCACAGTGGTTCTCCAGTATCTCCGCTTGCTAAATCACAACCACTTCAGATGATATATCTTGAAAATATACAATGATGGCATGTTCTGTTTCACTAGTAAATGTGTCACATGTTGACAGATAAGTTAAGATGCTCTGTCATTTCACTAGAATGTTAGCAAGTCCTCTAGACTACATGAAGAAATGCGTAACCCTTAAATGCAATTTAGGCAAAATAATCTACTTTCCTTCCTCCTTATCCTTACTCCTCACTTCCTTCCTTTAATTTCCTCACTCCTACCTCACAGAGATACAGATTTCTTTTCAATGACTTGCATTTCTACTAGAAGTAGCTTGACATATAATGTGTGGATTCAGGGATTGTTATAACAAATGATTGATACGCTCTCGACTTTAACCTCATAGTTTTTGTTTCATTTCAGATCTAATGGTCTCTCTCAGAATTTCAAGGGTACACTGTGTGCGTGTCTGAGCATGTCAATGATGTACTTGCAGGTGTCCGGAGAGTCTGCGCCCAGACACCGTCAGGCCCTGCTTACTGCCATGCAAGAGAGACTGCATCGTCACCCCGTACAGCGACTGGAGCCCCTGCCCATCAACATGTCAAGCAGGTATATCCGAGCTTTTTGTTGCAGCGAGTGTTGAGAGAGGGAATTCATAAAAAGCTTTTGTACGACTGTGTTTCTCAATCAGCGAAGCATAGCAAATATGCTCATCATTATTTCAGCACAAGCAGACAGACAATAAAATCATCACGAACACTGAGACAAAATACCAAAAATTCTATTTGAGTTGTTACATGTGTAATAAATGTTATGGAATCATAGTTTTTCAATTGAGCTTTTTCTAAAAGGAAATTTTAGAGTTTCCTGCAGGAAATTGGTGGAGGTGGTAGCTTTTAATTTTTTTCCATAAAAAGATCTCTTGGGTTTTATTTTATAAAGCGTATAAATATTCTCATGGCGTTAGTAGAGGCCATTGCCAATTCCATGGGGGCGGGTTGCCTCCACAATACAGCTGGTGGTGTTGGCTAATTTGGAAGCTATTTGCCAAGCAAGTAAGGCGCGTTAAGTAAGAGAGCTCGTCTCAGCCTCAGTGTTAGACATATGTGTGGCTGTCATTCCCTTGTGTTTTACTTTATGTATTGGCATAGTTTCTCCCCAGAGGCATCTGCTGAACAAATCCTTTAATCACTCCATTATTTTCTATCTGCATCCATGTGTTTTTCATCCCGCTTTGTAGCTCTATTAACAGTGTCATTGGTGATTCCATCCCCAGCTGCTTCTGTCACGTTGAAATGTCCTTCGATGTTGTGATATACTTTACTCTACACACATATGCATTGACAAGAAATCACTATTGATGCAGTTTGTGTCAAAAATCCCACCTGTTCTTCTCCTTACAGTCAACACAAAATCACACATTTCTGCATTCAGCACAATCTCTGGGGTATCTTGGTTATTCATCCAAACCCATAGAAACCACAGAAAAAGACACTCCTTATAACTGTATATGTTGCCTCGTGTTTCTTCTTCAGTATCAAACGTAATCCAGTCATTGTTGTCTCTGCATCCATAGTTACAGAATGATAGTGACGCATACTGTACATCCTGGCTTTACAGTGGTGTATATTCACATAATGTAAGCAAATATAAGCTGCTACTCTTTAGTCAACATGGTTTCTTTTTCCTTGGAACACTGACACTCTCTTCTATCCATTCATATAAAGATGTTTATTGTGCACTAAAAACACGTGAACATGGAGGCAAAAGGTGCAAATACTTTCAAAGGTGCACTACCCCTTGTCTTAATGCATGCTTGGATAGGAGATAGGCCATGACCTTGAACAGGAGAAGCAATATTCTGTTCAGGATTAGTATCCACAATAAAGCATGTAGCACAGCCATCTGCATTTCTTGCCCTTTGTTATCTGAAAGCTCTTTATTTCCGTATGATGTGAGTCCTTAATAAATGATCCTCCAACAGGGAGCTCTGGGACTCTGGCATTGTGAGAACTGCAATCTGATATGATAGTCCTGATATAGATGTGGACTTCCTGTTAAGTCAATAACCTCCACCACCCATGGAGTTGTATTGGATACCACAGAGCAGATGATGGAGATGGCATTCAATATTCCACTCGATTGTATTTGCCCCCCCCTTGAAGTGATGACTATCAGCAGAGGGTGAGCAAATAGATTACAATAGAAAATAATTAAGACTAATTGGGCTTCATTACATGGGCAGATTTAAAGAAATACAGTCAAGAGCAGACAAAAGATCTCTTCTTTTCAAATCTGGGCCATCTTTGAACCAACATTCACTCTGCTGCATTTTGTTTTGGCTAAATGCACTTCTATATCTGTGTCTTTGCTTAGGTGGTAACACCAAGAAGAAGCAGTACAGGAAACGTATTGTCATCCAGACACCAGCCAATGGGGGACAAGACTGTCCTGAAGTGCTGAGTCAGGAGAGAGAGTGCGAGGCTCCATCTGTCTGTCAGGGATACAGGTAACTGAACATAAACACCTGCACATATTACTCACTGACATCCTCTTTGTTTCATTTTCCAAGTAGGCGTTATGGGTAATTTTTCATGGCTATAATATCTCTAAATGCTAAATGGTCTGTAGTCCATTTAGCACCATAAATTAGTACCATATGGCTGCAGGATCACCATCATCTCCAGTTTTTTTGTTAATTAAATTCAGTATTTATTCTAACGTTGAGAGTTGTAGAGTTGATGCAATTATTTAAAATGAGCTGTAAACATTACCCTACATTAGTTGTTTACAGTATGTCAGGTTTAATGTGTTAACTAAAACCACATCAAAAATGTCTCATTTAGGGCCAGCAGTAGAGTTGCACTGGCATTAAATGATTACTCCACCGACTGAACGCTGCACTTCTAAAACATTACATAACACTACACCTACATGGCACACTCTTACACCATTTTAATTATACCAAGCTCATTTGAAAGCTGTTATTTGCCACTGCTGCCGCTGTTCATAGCATTTCATAAGCCCAAGACATTGAGTCTATGTTCCTGTAGGGGGGGCGTTTTTATAACCACTCTCTCAAATATTAACTCTGTACATACTCCTTAATTCCTGTGGTGTTGGCTGACTAAAGTTATACTTTGTTATTCAGCAACAAAGCTGAAAGGGATTTAAACCAGCAACCTCTGACATCAAAGTTCAAAACACCTCTGATTCTGTTTTAGATGGAAAACCCACAAGTGGCGGCGGTGTCAGCTGGTTCCATGGTCAGTTCGTCAGGACAGTCCCGGAGCTCAGGAGATCTGTGGGCCAGGCATGCAGGTTCGGGGTAAGGACAGGCACAGTTACACACACACACACACACACACACACACACGACACAAACATTCACATCATATTTTCTTCTCTACGTGAACACATTAGTGAAACAGAGCAGGAAGAACAGCGTGACCATGACCAGTCATCAGAAAGAGGCATGTGACTGAGCTGAGATGTGGTTTCGGTGGGCATCTGGAACCATTGATCATATCTTTCCATCTAAATGCTCTTGTTGCAAGAGCCTGGAACAGGGGAGTTGGCATCAAAGCAGTACCTGGGGTCTGCATAAAACTTTCATCTAGCTGTAAAAAATATGAGACTGAGAAGAGGGATGTAGATGTGCAGCCTGTTCTCACTCCCAAGTCATCAAATACAGCAGCTTGGTCAGTGGCTTGACACTTCAAACGATGACGCTGTAGATACCTCTCTAGCATCATAAACTGACAAAGATACATGGTTATATTCATGTATTTATTGTTAATATGTATGTACAGGCTGTGTGATGTGATTATTATGGTGATTATTTTATAGAAAATCTCAAAACAGACCATGTAGTATTGCTTTAAGATGACTTGCTGAGTGTAACTCTAATGCCTGTGGCCTGGCCGAGTGTTATCAGCGCACACACTCAGACTCCTATTAAAGTCTCAGAGACAGGGGGCATTATCTGATTCAAATGATGAGCATCCTGCTCCTCCATCTTGAGAGGCTCTTGTCATTATGTACCATTACCTGTAATAGTATACTCTGAGCTGGAGAGACACAATTCAATACAAGCCTCTTATTCACCAACTCACTCAATACAACTTGCAGAAGGCCATTTTACCATTTCCCATGGATGCCTGTGCATGTGTGTGTGTGTGCAGTAAATGTTGTGGGTAAAAGAGAGGAAGTCTGAGGGTTACTCTGAAATAATGATTTTTTTTTATTGGAGTTTTGATTGATAGCATATTATCACCTGTGTTTTGTTTTGTTGTTGTTGTATTGTAGAAACACCGTGGACACATTGAGTTGACATTCACATGATTCACAAGTTGACCACAACCCACAAAATGAGTTGTCTCCATACTCATAAAACTCCATTTGCTCCCTTACCCGTTGTGTAGCTGTTTCATGCCGGAAGCAGGATGGTGGGCAAGCAGACGTTGAAGAGTGTCTTAAGTTTGCCAGCTCCATGCCGCCTCTCACACAGCCCTGCCAGCTGCCCTGCCAGGAAGACTGTCAGCTCAGCAGCTGGTCCAAGTTCTCCCCCTGCACAGCCGATTGCGTGGGCGTCAGGACCCGCAAGAGGATGCTAGTTGGTGAGTGACAGACTTTAACTTGTAGCCGACTTCCAGATTACATCAACCTTTAGAGTAAGATTATTTGTTGTGAAAAGCTGAATTTAAATTTTAACTTTTATTTGTAGTTGACTGAGGGGCATCAAGGCCTCCCTGTTCTTTTCTAAATCTGAATTCCCAGTAGCAGCTGAGCAGCTGGAGGATACCTGAGTTACCTACGGACCAATAGTCATGAAATGGCAACATGTTAATCAGTTATAAATCATGTGTTTTTTGCAGGTAAGAGCAAAAAGAGAGACCAGTGTAAAAACCACCAGATGTATCCCGTGAGCGAGACCCAGTACTGTCCATGTAACAAATACAACGCCCAACCTGTGGGCAATTGGTCCGATTGTGTCCTACCTGAGGGCGGCCGCATGGAGGGTCAACTGGGCATGAAGGTCCAAGGGGACATCAAGGAGTGTGGCCAAGGATATCGTTACCAGGCCATGGTGTGCTATGACCAGGACAACCGCATAGTGGAGACCTCTCGCTGTAACAGCCATGGTGAGTTTTCCATCCTCAAATAACCCACTAACCCTAACTCTAGCTCTAACCCTAACTCAAACTTAATTTTTAGAGGCAGAAATCAAAATTGAATTGTAAAAACCAGGAAGTTTACCTCACATCATTATTACCCATGAGTTAACTCAAGTTTTACAAGTTACAGCATTGTACATCAACGTATTGAGAATGGTAACATGACTTGCACAAATGGTAGGCAGGTGAATGGACCCTCTGCCTATGACCTTCTATCATGGACTAACTTCAAACAATCAGATCAACAGATCTTATAACATCGTCAAACTTTTACAGAAGCCAGTTGGGAAGAAGTGAAATCATCTTTCCCATCAAGGAAAGCCTTCGGTGTCATTCTTTGCTCTTCTTTCAATGAAGAAATATTCTCTACTATTCTATACTAGAAGGACCTATGCTAATCTCTTTAAGAACTACCATTGTTCTTCGGACAATCGCTTATCTTTGTATCACACCTCGTGTTAAACCATGATTAGTCTGAGCCACTATGGTTCATAGCGTGTGTGATCTTGCAAGTTCAAGTGCCTCACACGGTAAGAAGAATGTCAATGTCCTCATCCTAATCTTAAATTACCCAAACCATAAAGTTGACAGATCACAAAATTACCATATGTATCCATGTTGTGTAGCTCATATGGGTAAATTTGGAATGCATTGATAAAAAAAACAATTTTTCTGACAGACCCTAGAATGAGTCACAGCGGGATACTACCAGTTCTCTTCACTGTGATTTGATTTTTAGTCATGCTGCAGGCTTTATGCAGAAAACTTTTAATGTACTAACTCTGAAATATGTAAAGTTGACAACAATTGTTTTCCATCACACAATCCTGACGATCGATCGACTTCTTAGATAGCTCAAGGTCAGTTATCAGCGTGCCCTTTTATCAAACCTCCAGTGTAAATTCGACAATCAATCATGGGGAACTTGGGCGTGTATTGATGCCAGCAGCCCAAATCTGTCAGGCCACTTTGTGGTGAGCTGTATTAACATTCCACAGTATATTCCAGTAAAGGGAGAAAAGGGAATTAAGAATCAAAGTACTGTCGTCTTCTGCATCTTAGCCCAGGGAAAATACAGAACACATCAAAGCACTTGGGGGGAATGAGCGTGTCTGTGTTTGCTCATTGAGAAACCCGTCTCTGAGTCAAAGCTTTCCTCCCAGTATGGGGCTGCTTGATGGTAACTGGCTATAACTGTAAAAAGATACTCGGTGCTGCTGCTTGCTTATTTATTTAGAAGTCTTTGATTGGCTTCCTTTTATAAGAGTATTGTGGGAGTAACATGGTAATTGCTTGCTCTTTCCTATTGATATTTGCCCTCTGGCTACATCTAGATACCAGTGAAGTTAGCTTTGTTTATTGTAGAGGTCAGGAAAAGGAGTGCATGGGTGATCTTGAGTCAGTACCAGTGAGTAACAGCGAGAATGCTTTCATGCCTGAGGAAACTTTCTGATTGGCAGCAATGCTAGTGGGTTCCCTTAGAGTTCTGTCCAACCATCAAATCGAGGATCTCATCTTCCTTACATCTACTCACAGCAGGTCAGATCAATATGCAGTCAAGATATTGTCAAAAATCATACTTTGGACACTCTTTTACCGCAAATTTGACATCCTGCAGTTATTTATTAATGAACTTCTGTCTTGTGTTTTTTGGTGTTTCCAGATTTCTTCCCTGGACCTTTGCCTAACTTCTCTTGACAGCTTTGAGAGAACAGCTGTATGTTTTCTTATTCCAGTTGAAGCTGTGTTTATAGACACATATATAGAGCTAACTTGTGGGTAGATGTGAAGCTACCATAAATTGTTAGGTCGCCATGTCTTTGACAGTTTCGGTCTCTACTTGTCTGCAGTGGATCATATATCTGTACTAAAGCCTGTCTTTTATTATGTGATTGGTTCCAGGGTATATTGAGGAGGCCTGCATCATCCCTTGTCCGTCTGACTGCAAACTGAGTGAGTGGTCCAACTGGTCACGTTGCAGCAAGTCCTGCGGCAGTGGAGTCAAAGTTCGCTCCAAGTGGCTCAGAGAAAAACCCTACAACGGTGGGAGGCCGTGTCCTAAACTGGACCATGTCAACCAGGTGAGAGAGGTCTCACTTTAAAATAGGTTGTCAATGTTTCAACAAATGTGGAAGGATGTGATTTCTGTTTAATTCCTGAGTGCAGTAATCTGAATGACCTTTTTTCTGTTACTCCTTTCTCTTCTTTGATGAATGGATTCCATCCACAGGCTCAGGTAATTACACTGTTTTATGTTGTTTGTTTGTTTTTTTTACCCCTTTTTAAGTAAATTCTTTTCTGATCAGTGTTAATCTGAATAAATTTTCCTGCTGAGGACTGCAGATAAATTCCAGAGCTTAACAACACATACAAAATGCAGTTTATATACTTTTTTTTTTATTGCATTTCCTGTGCAAGATCAGACAGGTAACTGTAGTGTTTCTGTGTCAGGTCTATGAGGTGGTGCCTTGCCTCAGTGACTGCGGGCAGTATGTCTGGGTGGCAGAGCCCTGGAGTGTTTGGAAGGTCAGCAATGTGGACCTGAAAGATAACTGTGGTGAAGGTGTTCAGACCAGGAAAGTCAGGTAAGATGAGTCAAACGATGCCTACCCAGCCAGACACAAGACATTGCTCATTCTGCATTTGTTTCTGTACTTGTGTTCTCGTGGGTTTTCGCAATGTCACGAGTCACACAAGTTCCAGTTCAAAGTCTGGGAGTGTTCTTGGCCCACCTGATTTATCAAGGATAAACTAACTTGGGTATCCCAGCATGCACTTGGCATCAAAGAGCAATGATGACGGAGGACAGCCAGACTCAAAACTGTTTGCTCATCCTACAACTGTCGTCGTGTCACCAAAGTTAGTTTTGTGATTTATTCAGGCGAGTAATAATTCATTCTATGTGGTCGATTTATCAAAATAGTACTTACTTGAAAATTTCCTCTGATGTTTTTGAAGATGGGAAACACATAAGCCAGGCAAGTCAGCCTCCATGGTCATCCGGAACAGAGCAGTCTGATCTCAGCAGCTGTGGTGTCTCTGATGTTTTCAAAGCATTTTAAACACGAGACAGTATTCTTTTTGGAAGATAAACTTTGATCTCAATAAAAGTTGGTGCCAAATTAGTTTGGAAGGTTATAAAAAAAACAAATATGCCTACTGATGTTTCAATCACTTTTAGTGTATATTAAATCCAATGCAGACATGGAATGCGTAACGTTGCTGACTTCATCTATCTGTTAAAATAATGCCTTATGATGACAAGAAAGAAAGTTTCGCCATTGAAGCCTTGAATAATGACCATTGTGAGCACAAGGGACACATGCTCCCTCTTCTGAATGTGAATCCATTGATATATTTTCATATCAATTTAACATATTATAGCAAGTCCTTTTTTATAATATAGGACAGTATACAAGCAATAAATGACAGTATGTTAAGTTTAATTCCTGTTTGCTCACTTGCTGCATGCTAGATTATCGTGTTATTTTGAAAAGAAGGGATGCTGTGAAGACTTACTTGAACCAATGTGTGCCCAGGTGTATGCTGAACACCATAGACGGGCCCTCTGAGCAGGTGGAGGACTACCTGTGTGATCCAGAGGAGATGCCTCTGGGGGCTCGCAACAGCCGACTGCCATGCCCCGAGGACTGTGTGTTGTCAGACTGGGGATCTTGGAGCCCATGTCGACTGGTAAGAATGACACCTTACCTGCTCTGTCACTGCACTACTACTGCACTTTAGAGCGCTTAATGTTCACACAAGAGGTAGATAGTCCTCAAACTGTTGGTATTTTTGGGGCAATTTTGCTCGAGAGATAGGAAACAAGGAAAGAGAGAGGGGAAGTGATTGGCAACAAAAGTACGAAAGCCAGGATCACAGTAGATGGGGAGTGTTATCATGACTGGAGAATTAGTCAGCGATTTGTGGGAAGTGTTATCAAATTGATGCAAGCCTTCTGTTGGCTATTTCCTTGTCTTTCTCTTCACCCAACCATCCAGTCCACTAGATAGCTAAGAAACAATAACTGTTGGTAACGGAAAAAAATAATTGTTTGTTTGGTGATTAATCAGTCTGAAATTTATCACACTAACGGTGGAGATTGAACTGAAATCATTCTGTGGTCCTGATAATGACATTTGACCTTATCTGACTCTCACAACTCTTTCATATGATCTCAATATTACAAACACATACATTCTTCAATAAAAAAGTTAGCCTTTGAATGAGATAGCATTGACGGACCTAACTAGACAAATCAGTCTTCTTTTTTTTTCCTTCAGGGACTCTGCTTCAAAGCAAAGAGTCTCACTCTTGCTCTTCTCTCCTCTGTGTCTGTTCTACTGAGCTATTTCAGTGACGCCACTCAGTATCAGTAGTCCAGCAGAGCCTCGCGTGGAATATGCACTAGTAGAAAGGGAAAGGGATGGGGAGGAGAGAGCATCAATAGCTGGGATTAGAGGTGACTTTGAACCTGGGAGATAAGCTCCTACCAAGTTGGCATTATGATGGTCTGTAGCTGTGAAGACGGAGGCAACTATACTGGCACTTTGTGGGGAAAAAAGTAATAGTAACAGCTAAAAAGCCAGATATTTGGTGGAGAATTGCTGGAGACCAAAAACCAAAGAAACTCAAAGTCCACCAGTCAATTGATCTTCTCACTGTGTTTGTGTTCTCAAACCAGTAAAGCATGTTCACTTTTAAGTTGAATCCCATACCGTCACCACCCCCTGCAAAATTTATGAAGAGACTGCGAGGAGTCGGTGCGCAGACATTGCTCTTTTCATGTAATGCTTCAAACTCCACATCACAAGGCAGCAGAGAACGCATTACGTTTAAATGCGGTGCAGGCACTGTGTTTCATTTGACATTAACAAAGGCTTTCCTTGTCACGTGTGCACATGCTCTAACAGTATTGATGATTAAGTCATGATCTTCTGCCATCCTCAGCCGTGCAGTGGGAACAGTACTCGGGAGAGGACGGCTTACCCGCTCCGCCAGCCTGGTGATGGGAAGGTGTGTCCTCCGACCAAAGAGACAGAGCCCTGCAAACTGAACAGCAACTGCTTCCATTACTCCTACAACATCACCGGTGAGACTCGATACATTAAATATGGTGCTGGTAGTACATGAGGCTGCATGACTCTGTGAGTTGTTTTTGCGCTGATGAAACATCTCCCTGCAGACTGGAGTACCTGTCAGCTCAGTGACAGAGCAGTGTGCGGATACGGCATCAAAACACGAATGCTGGACTGTGTGCGTAGCGACAGCAAATCTGTTGACCTCAAGTTCTGCAAAGAGGTAGGCTGTGTAGCATGTCCTGTTAGAGCCACTGTTATTTTTTTTTCTTTGAGATCAACTGAGTTACCAAAATCCTGTTTTCTCTCTCAGCTTGGCCTGGAGAAGAAGTGGCAAATGAACGCTTCCTGTGTTGTGGAATGTCCCGTCAACTGCCAGCTGTCTGATTGGTCACCATGGTCTGAGTGCACCCACACCTGTGGGCTGGCAGGTATGTCAGTTTATGTCATGTTCATGTGCATGTTGAGGTGTCCCCGAACAGGGCATCTCAGTTGTGTCCGACCTGGCACCTCTCCAGCGAGCAGGCCACACTCCATACATGGTCTGACTTGAATCGCGACCCTCCAGTTCCCAAGACAAGTTATCACATACTTAGCTACTGCCACCCCCTTACTGCACAGCAAGAAGTCATTCATGTGCTCAGAAATGTGAAAATTTGAACATCTACAATTCACTGACTTGGTTTGGTCAAACAGAAGCAGCAGAGGCTGAGATATCCGGATGTTTTTGACCCTATTATGGGTCACTGCCTTCTGATTAAGCAACCAATAGCATCTTTTCATCAGACTCTATACCTGCCTGATGGATAGCCATGTCTTCCACACTTGTTACACATGTTAAAATATGTAGTCTCTGAGCCCAAATTGAACTACAAAACCTTAAGGACGTCATGGGGATTATTTTCTCAGACAAAGCTCCTTCAGAGCCCCAGAGGACACTCCACAGTTCTCACAGGCTGAGTAGTATTCAGAGTAGGAGTTCCCCTTGATGTCGCCATACTGCAGTAACATTTTATGACATGGACAAATCAACTAATCGATTAATCGATAAAATGATTGCTAGTTGTTGCCCTAGCTGGGACAACAATATCAACACAAGGTCCATTTAGTAGCTGTTCTGGAGCATTCAATCATCGGCAGAAGGAGTTCCGTTTATGTGGAATAGATGTTCAAAATTACACGTTTTATCTGAACTTCAAAGGCTTCTTGTCCATGTTGGCACAAATGTTCAAAGGTTTGGCTTCACAATATTCAGCCATGACTTACTACTGCTCTCTTTTTAAGTTTTCAAAATAGCACAGCAAGGTATGGTTAGTAAATATATTCATCCTCCCTCTCATTAAACCAATGATTTCTTGGAGATTTCTAAGTTGGAAGAATTGGATTGGAAAGACAGCAAGTATTAAGATTTTATATACCGCAGTAAATAGCTTTATATGGAAGTAAGGCAAGAATCTCAACCAAGAAATTTCAGCATGGCAGCCTCTTTACATAGCTCAAACACCATAACACTTTCTTCGCTGTGGGTGATCTATCACTGCTGTGGGTCGGCAGTGGCTCAGCTCTCTCTCTCAACTCCTACGGTAATGGTGGAAATCAGAAACGCTTTATGATGTGAGAAACGATGGTATTATAGCCGTAAACCAACTGAGAGCGGGATAATAATGTCCTCGCATGTAATTCCATAGGATCAGGCCATTGATTGGCGGTCCATTACGAGTGTGTGCTCTGGGGCTCAGGGAGCACTCTCCTCTCTACAAGTCCTTGAGAAGAGCAGCAGCCAGAGGCAACAAGAGCAAATAGTAGATATGAAACCAATACAGGCTTTAGTTATTGTGGTAACCTTAATCTGTCCCCAGGCGACAAGGATTCCTTTCCCAGTATGGAGAAACAGCAGGTAGGCCACAGGAAGAGAGGGCCTCCTCGCTTTCCTTCCTGTGTTTCTTTTTATCTCCAGGCTGGCTGCGAGGACATAACTTCCCTGGAGGAGCTAATTTCTGTTCCTGAGCCAGGAATAGTAATGAGCTGGATTTGTTATTTCAAGCAAATGAACATACCTGGAAGCAGCAAGGTGCTGTTATCAATCAAGCGGTGTAAAAACACAGCTATTTTCCTGGATGTTTCCAACCTGTGTGCATAGATAATCATGGCATTGTGTGTTCTCCAGCCAAACACTGATAGTGACAGCTGGCACAGGTTTTTCTTTTGCCCAGCAGCTCCCACCGCTCAACCCCAAACACTGCCATGGCCCCCTGCAGGGAGACCACTGAAGCATGAGAGTCTTAATGGAGGGTGATGACTGGTTTCTGTGGGCGCTAGCATCTACTGCAAAGCAACCAGGGAACAAAGCACAGCACATAGACGCGATGTTGGTGATGGTGAACTTTGATTAGAAATTATTCTTTTTTATTAGGGGTGAAAGAGGCATTTAGCTTGGCATTTCATTTTTATTCATTTTGCTTATGAAGGCCACAACTTACGTTATTGATGCATCCACTTCACCAGGCTCTGTTGTTTTAAGCACCAGCTAAAAAATATTTCAGGTAAACAATGGATCAAATGGCAACGTATAATTTGAAAGAGGTCATTTGTAAACTGCCTGCCTGGCACATGTTGAACATAGTGGAGCATTTAGCAGCTGGTGGAGAGAAAACAAAGCTAGAGAAAGACTAAATATTAGACTCTACTGGGCTACAAATGAAGGCTAATGTTGCTCTGTGTCTGCTGGTTGTTAAGTAACACGTTTGTTTTTTGACATATGTCAGAGGTTTGTTTTCAGCTTCTTGTAGTTCGGTGTTGGTAGGTATATTTTTTGAACATGGACAGAGCCAGATTAGCTGATTTCCCCCCTGATTCCAGTCTTTATGCTAAGCTAAGCTAATTTCTTTCTGGCTTTAGCTTGATTCCTGATAGTGTCCCGGAGTTTTACATAGCTTGGCAAAAACAACAGTGGAGATCACATAAATCTCTCTCCACAAACGTTTGGTGCTCTAAGAATGTCCTTATTGATGTACATCAACCAATTGAACCACTGTATCCGAATAATTTCTGAAATGATTCACAAAATGTATTTTTAAGATTTTTGAGACCTACTTTTCTATTTTGTCCCATTATTATTGCTATCATTGCATTATTGCTGACTGTAGTATTTGTTTTAGGTGGTGCGCTGGATGGAAACCACATGCATTTCCTTTAAGACAGCAGATAATTGAGAGTTTTCTCACATCCCTCCCCCGGGGCTCTTTGTTAAAATGCAGAGTGAATTTGGTAAAGGGCACTCCTACCCTCATATGCTCTAACCCAAGACAGTCGCTTGTTCAATTTTAACACCATAAAGAAATATGAATATTCAAAAAGGCTACAGGGAGGATGATGAAGCCCTAGAACTGCACGATAGATAAAGGCAGCGGAAAGAGAACAGAATGTGTTAAATTATGACACTGATACAGAAGAAAAGGAAAAAAGGAATTCAGACTTTATTCCTTGAAAAATTCATCCAGTTGTAGAAACGGTACCGAAACAGTAGCCATTCGGTGGAAGTCAATATGATGATGCTATCTAGTGGTATCAACTTAATAGAAGTAAAAATTCTGGAGGCAAAATTTAAGAAATTAAAGTTAATTTTGTGATTTTTGTATCTCCATGAATTCGGGAAACTCACAAAAGATAAAATTAAAGCAGCGGATGCCTCGACTTGTCTGAGTTTAAACCAGGATTTATCATTGTTGTACGTGCAGAAAGTTTTAATTGGCACACACGCCCACACAAAAGCTTATATGAGGCGTCACGTGGCAACAATCTGTGACGCCTCAAAGTGTGCATGTCACCGGTTGGAAACTGCTGGCTGGTTAGAAAAATCAACACGTCATCATCATGGCATCATCAGACTTCCCTCCAGGAGTCACGAAAAGACATTACAGATCTGTTTTCACGCACCTCTTGTAAAGGTGGTTGAGTTTGTAAAGTAACTTCACAAAAGTTAAAATGGAGCGACGTCTCTTCGAGCTACTTCACATGACCTCACACTCCACAATCATCCAATCCAAACACACCCAATTCGTCGGCCTATTTAAGCTGCAAAATGTCCCATCGCTGCCTCTGCTCTGCCTGTATGCCACCATCATTACCATCATCATCACCACCCCAGCATCCACCTGCAGACTCCAGGGGGATAAAATCATATGGAGGTTTGGTGCCTTCAGATTTTGAGTTTCATCAGCTTTTTAATTTTTGAAGTGACATGACTCTGTTCACCTTCCTCAGTTTTTCTACCTGGCCTTTATTAGAGACCGGCCTTCATTTATTTATGCTGGCCATCATTTGAACGACAGCTTTCATTTGAGGATCTGCTGTAGCTCAATTGGTAAAAAGGCCCAGATCTGACCTTGACAGACAAATCCTTTTACACATTCACACTCCTCCAGCTACTCTGAACTGACTGTCTTCCTGATCTTAACAAGGTCAAAACTATGGACGGGTCAAATTTCTGCATTTCAATCAACGTCCTCATGAATAAATAATTCATTTTTTTCCCTTTTTATCTGCTTTTCTGCAGGCAAGCTCTGGAGGAGGCGGACAGTGATCCAGGTTCCCCAGGGTGACGGGAGGCCGTGTCCGTCCCAGATGGAGCAGTGGAAGCCGTGCCTGGTGAAGCCTTGCTACAGCTGGAGATACAGTGCCTGGTCTGAGTGCAAGTCTGAGGTCAGTCAGCCTCCATCTTGCTGTCTGTCAGAAAACCGCATTAATTTTTGCTAATTTTGTCTGAGATGTTTCATTACAATATTGGGAAGGATTTTTTTTCTCTTTCAGCATCAGTATTTAGAATCATTGAAGTAATTCAGCATGAAAAACAACATTTAAAGCCACCATGTGTGGAGTTTTTAATGTGATGATAGAAAACTTTAACTTATTCTGTTTTGCTGCAAAATGAGACAGTCAAAAACTGCTACAGTCCAGTGCTTACTGTTTTAAGTCCATTCATCTCTGCGTCAGAGGAGGATGTAGCTTGCCTCCCTTTTAAAGTCTCTGAAAACTTGTTACAGATCTTTAGTGTTCATCTTTAAATATTCACGAGTAAACGAGCAAAAATTAGCAAAGCAAAGTAAAGCTCAGAAACATTTGCTTTGTTATTTTTCTGCAAAACTCAGCTATGTGTTTCATCAGGAATGTGTGGGTGTTGTTAGATCGTTTTTGATTACAGTGACGGCAACAGAAGCAACCCCACAACTGGCATCGCACACCTTCTGATCAGGACTCGCTCACAGTATGACAAAGAGTACTCATACTGTGTTTTCACTTAGTATTTGTGCAGGAGACAATTTCCTTTTGACAGTGCTCATTATACGAGGATAGAGACAAAAGTTGACCAAAATGGAGGAAGCTCTCATATAAACTATCTCCCACAACACGCAAGTAGTCTTATCATCAAGCGTCCAGCACGTAGGGGTGCACACAAGATTTGCTGTTTCACTTTTTGGTGTGACCGGTCACTTCAAAAGTCTTATCAATTTACAGTAAGGGTGAAAAATGTTCAATGTCCTGAGAGGGAAAGTCATGTAATCATTAAAACACAAAATCTAAAAATCATATCACAAACTGTAATACTTTCTGACTTTCACATCCTTTTCTAAACTTCTTCTCTTTCTGTTTTCCACCTTGAACATTTTTGTCATTTTTTCCTTGCCTGAAGCATCTTATTACTTTGACACGCTGCTGGACTTCAGAGAAAAAAAAAATCTTTTTTTTTTTTTTTTTTTGCTTTGTTTTTCACCATGAACAGCAGCTCATCATCGGCCCAAAGTTGCAGCTTTTTTTTTTTTTTCCCAGACAAAAAAGGGCAAAAAAAAAGCTGAATCCTGAAGCTAGCTCTTCGTGATAGAATTTGCTGCACGAGTTAAATATACCCAAAATATGAAGGCGTACTTCTCTCACACACACACATACTGTATATTTCTCTTCTGCTCTATCAGGGGGCGAGGTGTGGAGAAGGCCTGCGCTTCAGGAATGTGTCGTGCTTTGTGTCCGACGGTTCAGGTCAGCACGACAGCAGTCTGGTGGATGATGAGCTGTGTGGAGATCTCGAGCCCTCGGTGGACGGAGATACACACATCGTCCTGCA
This sequence comes from Miichthys miiuy, assembly GCA_036365135.1. Lineage (NCBI taxonomy): Eukaryota > Metazoa > Chordata > Actinopteri > Sciaenidae > Miichthys > Miichthys miiuy. The sequence goes on along the minus strand of CM071614.1, from coordinate 21,130,107 downwards.
GGAAACCTGTACTGTCCCCTGTCCAGGTGAGAAGACGATACGGGCTCCAACAGTGAGGGAGGGTGGTCCCAGAGGAGTTTACGACATGATCGACAGTCCTCACACGAATCAACAAAACCAGCCCTGATTGATATTTTAAAGGATTGTTTCAAATTATTACAACTTTGGTTAGCTTATGTAGTTTTGGCCACCATTCTTATCAGTAATTGCAGTCATAGAAGATCCAGGACTGCTGCAACATCGCTAAAAAAAAACACTTGGAAGAGAAGCACAAAGGCATATGGTAAAACTCCAGAACTTTCTAATGTAGACATCATCACATGACTTCTTGGTTCAATTTATGACATAGAGTACTTCCTACAATGAGGATTATCGTTGACATTTTGGGTTATCTCACTTCTGGGTTTTAGTTCCAAATTAAGTGATTTAGATAATCCAAGCTAGCAGAGCTACATTTTTTTTAAATCAATAATTAACAATAATGAGGGAAGAACTAATAAAAATGTATCCAGGTTGAACTTTAGTGAAATAAAGGTCAACATAATAATAGTTTGAGAACCGCTGAAAGGAACCCTTAAAACAAATTCCAACACTTTCTGCCATCAGGCCGTGACAGTAAAGGCACTAACTGTCTTTAAAAGAGTGCGTTGGAAACAATATGATCTGTCTGTTCTGCAGCATTTTTAAAATCAAGACTACAGTTGCCACAACACATAAAGCGCTCCGACTTGAAACTGCAAGACAGCCAACCGAAATATCTGACCTGCCTGAAATCCAACAAATAATCTGACAACTGGATCTCCAAAGTGCAACAGAAATTCACCCTGATTCCAAATCTTGTTGGGTCTGGGTGGGTTCACAGTTAAATTTGAGTTTAACCAGTTATCTACTTAAATATTCAACAAGACAGACAACATCAAAATATTACAGTATTCAGTATGTTTATCCAAGCTCCACCAATAGTGCTTAGCCTTGGTTTTAACAATAACAACAATGACCTGTCAGCTGAAGCAATTACTGTTGAGTGCGTTTGATTGTAGGAGCTTCAAGAGCTCCAGAGTGCACCGCACAATGTAACACTAATGTTAACAGGTAGGAGGAGGGAGGTCAAGGACAATGCAAGAAGCTTTTACAGAGCCGATAATGGAGGTTTGCGGCGGTCACTCTGTGAAACCTTTTCAGTTGCTCCCAAGTTGCTAAAAAAAAAAAAAAAAACGGTGGCTCGGTTACAGCAGCTGCAGGCTGTGGAGAGTGTTTGTTCAAGCATGTGTGTACATGCATACACAGTGACCACTCCAGTTTGGATTGCGTGTGGGCGCAATCAGCCCATAATCAAGTAAATGGGCTTAGTGGGGAACACAAGGTCAAATAGGACTGTTTGCGTCCATTCTGACTTCTGAGGGCAGAAACCATTGACTATGTTAGTAAAAGTGAGACAGAAAGTGTGATTATACACTTCTTTTCTTAATTACCTGATTTTTTTGGAGGGCGGTTGTCTTGATGATTAATTGAATGTGTAGAAAAATGCAGGAGCAGAGTGACCTATTTAACAGAGAGTCTTGTCTTCGCTGAGAATATCGTGCTTCTGGGCAGATGATCATGATGAAAAATGGATCAGGATTTTGGTGGGAAAGTATCTGAGAGTCAGTGTTTTTGACTTCACACACAGTGTGTGTTATTGACCTTTGCCCGGACCAACTGAATGGATATACTGAATGCAACATGTCATATCTTTCTATGACAGCTTAGAATAAAGATTAGTTTTAAAGATCCAGTATTATTCAGTTTGTTTTATTTCAGTTCTCAAATATTAAATAGCTCTGTTAAAAAATAAAGTTTTATGTCCCCTGATTCCTGATGTGCCCCGTTTCAGTTTGGCGTTCATGCAAACTCAACACTTCCTCATGTTTACCTCTTTACCTAAAGTCCAGAGTCATGTCATACTCATTTCTCAGGAACAGTGTTCCACCACATTTTTTTTTAAATCTTAAGCTGCTGTCAGTGAAACTCAGCTCTTCCTGCTCAGATTCGAGTCTAGCAGCTACATTTCTAAATGTTTTGCTATGCTCTCAATCACATCTCATGGTCATGGTCACAGTTGTCATCGTGCTGACAAAGACCAAGAGACTGAGCAGAACTGAGTGGAGAGCTTTGAAAAAGTCTGACGAGTGTAAAATAACCAGGACCGATCTTTATTTTTTATTTCTTTTTTAACTGAACTTTATTATCTACCCGACTTTAAAATGCTTGATGAATGGTTTGTGAATTTACGATATACATTAGATAAATTGCCAGCTCTTGTTCAGCTCAGTAAGAACTGCTAAATTAAGAACATTAATCATGGCCTTGTTACAAGTGCTCACTTTTGCTTTGGCATAAACACTTTTCCTTCAGATGCAGCACAGTGATTTTTAATTTGTATTTGCAGGAGAGTGCTACCTGACAGACTGGACTGTTTGGAGTCCGTGCCAGCTAAGCTGCGTGAGCGGGGATGACCTGGGTTTCGGCTCAGTCCAGGTCCGATCCCGAGCCGTGGTGGCCCAGGATCCAGAGAACCTGTTGCAGTGTCCAGAACAGGAGCTGGAGGCTCGGCCGTGTACAGGTCGGGAATTTAAGATGACACATTATAGGAGTACAGTTGTTAAGCTACAGTGTTATGAAAGCTTTGCTCTTCCTGCAGAGGGCCAGTGTTTTGAATACAAGTGGAGGACCGGACCATGGAGGGGTTCATCTCGCCAAGTTTGGTGTCAGCGCTCAGACGGACTAAATATCACAGGTAAGCATAAAATACACGAGTGTGACCTGCTCTGTTGTGTTAACCAGTCTTTGTTTTGCATTTTGACTATAGTAGTATATAGTTCTCAGGACTAAGAGACAGACATAACAGACATAAATGGTCACCGGATATTGTCAGTCTTCTTTAAGCTTTTGCAGTTTTCATCCCCTTTTAAACATCTTCCACACTCCTATACATTGTTGTATAAATACTATTTACCTTACTGTCCAAAAGTCTGAATTTTATGGCTTTTGCACTCATACTCACACTCATAAGGGACGGTATAAAAAATTTTGGGGTGCAGAGAGGAGCTGAGACATATATTTCACAGGATTATTCATATCTTCTTTGGACCGTTCCTGTTAACTAAAAAAATAAAACTGTAATATCCTTTCTCCAAATCTTGCATATTACAGTAATACAGTATTGTTTTTGCATTAAAATAAATCTGTTAATGGAACACAGTTCAATTTACATATCCACCAAATCACAGATTAGAAGCGAAGTCCCACATTTCTGGCATGCGCAACAAAAAATAACACGTCACATTTACTGAACCGGGCCAACTGGGCACAGCTGCCAGATCTCAAGCTGCTATAGGGATTAATGATCTTAAATTTTAAAAAGGGGGCTTAAAAATGCATAAATCTGGGATGAGAAAAAGTTTAAAACCTTCTCTGCTCGCCAAAAAATTTAGACTACCCTCTGTTCAACAAAAAGAAGAAGGAAAAAAAAAAACATAACAACACACCCCCACCCGCACCCTCAAATGACCCATCCAATAATCTTTTCACAATCCCAAACTGAATGTTTTTGGTGAAACGCCATTTTACTTCTTGTTTTTTATCCATTTAGTTTGCTTGAAAAGAGTCTCAATTCATCCAGTTGGTTCAACACAAGAATCTAAGTACTAGACAGATTTTTACAACCAATAAAATTAGATGTCTTTAGTGTGACAAATTGTTAAATTAAAAGTCAAATCTGTCCGTGTGAAATCAGACCCTTGACACTGTGAAACTCAAACAACCTGATCGTGACCTTAACGAGTAAAGCTGCCACCGCACGGCTCCAATTCATGAGGTTTTGTCATGTCTGTGGCAGGGTGATAATAGTGATAAGCGTACTTAAAACTGTCTCTTCCACAGTGTCAGAATCCAAGATAGCTCTCCAAGCATTTCTTGACAGCGAGTTCCGGGAAACTGTAAGCAGATGAGGCTTTAATCTGTCGCGGTGTCACAGTCAAAGTTTAATCCCCTTGTCCATCACATGTCAGGGTTAAGCTCTGTGCTGATAGCATTGTTCTCCAGTGCCACAAAGCATCATTTCTTATCTGGTGTACCAGTTGAAGAAGAGCTCTCTGGAAGCCAGGGCATCTGCTTTTATTTACAGCTCCTGCTTCATACAGGCCTGGAGCCATGTCATATTTCTAGGCTAGGTGAACATACAGTCAGTCAGTGCCCCCACAACTCCAGATGGTGTGCCTGTGTGTGGCTGCTCTGATTGGCACACTGTATCTTTTTCCTTCTTGTAAATGTTTCCTTGCAAGCAGCGGCCTTCCCTTCATGAATATTCATACGGAGCTCTCTCCCGAGCATGCCGCCTAATAAATATTCAAGAAGCCCTGATAGATTACCATGTTTTCACAGACGTGTTTTTCACTGAATGTCTGCTGGTTGGATCAATGTCACTTGTACTGTCTGACTATGTTATCCAGCTTATTTTATCTACAGTGGGAATACACACTCATCACATAGTCTACACAACTCAGCAAAACCCAGGATGAACCTGATCAACCAAATGACTGAATCATAACGGTGCTACAGACAAAATTATGAATTCATAGACATGAGTGGAGAGAAGTCTAAAAAAAAAAAAATGCACATATCCCTTTACCGTAAATAGTATCGTCCCTCTTATTTGTCATTGATTTACTCCAGAGTGGGGGAAGTTAAAGCTTTGCCTACAGGCACTTTATTCCATACAATGATAGGACAATGTAATTCTCCCAATAACCCAATGTATGACTTGAGGTTCCTTCTAGAAGTAAATTGCATAATGGAAAACCAGTAATCCCCAGTTCAGAGTTGGTATGAGAGGCTTTTAAAGCTAATCTATTCCATGTTCTGGTGATTTAGTTTGAACTGAAAGGATGTTAAATATCTAACCAACTTGGGTGTTTATAAATCAAAACACAGTAATTCTGTCTCCTACATGTCAGTGATTAAACCTTTTGTATAACTCACAGTGGTCAGCACTGTAGCTTTAAGGGTCTTGGCAGCAGCATGAGCATACAGGATATCTCTATGGTCCAATGAGGGGGTATAGAAGATTTTTTTTCCTTTCTGTTTTTAAAATAGAAACATGCTTTGTTCTTGTATTAGTATCCAATTTCAATGTTTCATTTAGTTATAACGGTGATTAATGTGATTTTTGTTGGACAATTAGTCCCTTTTGGGACTGTTATATCCTCTGCATGAGCAACAGTCCAGGATTATTTCAGTCATTTTTTAATTTATATAGCCCGTTATCACCAATGTGCCCCAAGGGGCTTTACAATCTGCCAGATATACAACGAAACATATGTATGCAAGACATACAGCACTATCTAGACTTCCCTCAGTAAGATAGGGAAAAACTTAAGAATTCTCAGCAGCCTCTCCCAGGATTACCAGACATATACAGTAATAGATGTTGTGTGTACAGAAAAGACTGTCAAGAATGAAATAACAGTACATACATTGTAGACGTATAGTATATAACGAATGCATCTGGGAAGACGTTGAGCAACTTCAGGAATCGCCAAAAATGGTAGACCTGAGCCACAGGACACAGGTTGGAGAAAAACAACCCACACAAAGGGAGAAAAAAGGACAATGTGCACAGAACTGACAGGCAGGAAGAAGAGGAAAGGCTGAATCTCCAGTAGGACGAAGATCCAGATCCAAAATGTCTGTATTGAGGCACCCATAGCAAGAGAAGAGAGAAGTTCCAGTACAGAGAAGCCTAAGTGAAAATAAAAGACAAGGAGGAGCGATAATCAAACAGAGGGTCAGAGAGATGCTGTGGTTTCACAGTATTCTCGACAGCAGGACAAACATGAACTATAAATACCAGAGTTAATTCACTGACACTGAGACTGACCTGCCGGATGGGAAATAGTAATAGTTACAAGGAAATCAAAGAAGCAGCTAACTGGAAGTTAAGGTGAAAAGTTGAGTTTTAAGTTCTGATCTCAAAGGTCCCAATGGAGTCAGACACTGATATCAGATATCATAAATATGTTTTCCATTCAAAAGTTCAGGGAAGTGGTGCCACTTCTAACGTCCTAATCTTTGTACTGTCCTTGTGTGGGACTGTATGCTATCTGAACTCGTTCATTAGATTTGCATTGAAGGCATGGATAAAAGTAGGTACCTCAAATGTATAGACTTGTGAAATTAATAATTCTGTTTTCATGAACTCAAGAATAAATTAGATTAATAAAAGAGGTCAAAGACCAAAGAAATTTTATCTTGAGAAGCTCTGTTTTATGGTACAAACAAGATGGTATCATCAGCATAAAAATCTACATTACAGTACTGAGTTGGACAATGGATACTATTTGTAAAATGTATGTATGTATAAAATATATAGCAGGGGCCTAATACTTATCCTTGTGGAAAGCCTGTATGACCCATATAGGAACATGGCTTGAAGTTAATGACAGCTCACAATGAAACGCAGCTTGTTTTGAAAAAGTATCACAGGTCTTGGTAAAATTTATAAAGAGTGCAGTGCAATTTTGCTTGTGTAAAACAAGTTAACATTGTCATTAACAATTATGACAGTTCTGTGAGCAGGTCTAAAGGCTGACTGGTTTCTGAAGATCATTTTTATCCTTCAGGATGGCATGGAGCTGTGAATTGACAAGCGATTTCAGGATTTTAGATTTCAGATGGGACAGCATAGATAGAGGTCACAAATCTCAGTGTATTTCTGTAGTAATACTGCAGAAAAGGCAGAGAATTAGATACAAGAATTACTAAGGTCTGGGTTTCAATGCAGTAAATCATCACATAAAGTAAAAAATTACTCTTTCACAGGTATTAAATTACTTTGTAATACACCTATACTTTCAGCCTCCATGCAATGTGGCTGCAAAAGGATGAATTAAAACGTGCCCGAATCACTCAGGGATTTGAGTAGAATTTTTAGTGCTTTTCAAACAGAGCTAATTATCAAATTCTTCCAGCACCACTACCCATGATAAGTATCATTGTAATGAGCTGGAGAGACACACAAAAAAGAGATGGCTGCAGCTGCTTGTAACACTTACTACCTCTAATTCAGCAAAATGGAGAAGTGCGCAAAAAGCAGTTAGAAAACTGGGCCACAATTGTTCCTGTTCATTGATTTTTGTATTTTTCTTTTTTTGCTGGACTCTCATATTGTTATTGATTGACTACACGCAAAGGTCTGACAATGTTTCTTACATCTTGCAGTGATAGAAACACCAGCTGTCAACCTCTCACACTTGAGTTTGATCTCTTGGCCTTTCCTCCGCAGGTGGATGCCCAGCGTTAGCCAAGCCGATGGCTGACCGATCCTGTGACCCGCCCTGCACCAAGCCACGCTCCCTGTGCACAGAGGTGAGTTTTGTATGAAGTGATGACAAATATTGCATACATCTGTGGTCAAATCCAGCCTTCAGCATCCACAATGCTGCTGCTTTGCCGTCCTGGGTGGTATCTTCAATGAAGATGTTTGATCAGGATCTGAGTATAAACACCTACATGATAGCATATCTAATACAGTATATATACATGGGAACTCTTAAGCGGGGGCCCTGATCCCCGTAGTGGGAACCTCTGCTCCAAACTATTGCCAACAGATTCAGGACAAAAGGACAAAAATAAGTTTTGCAGTGGTGGCCTAAAGGTTAGAGAAGTGTGCTTGTGACCGAAAGGTCATCGATTCAATCCTGTGAATCAGCAGAATAAATCTGGGTGGGTAAAGTGAAAAGAAGCATTTTCCCCTCTCTTAGCCAGAGACATTTTGACTCACAGGTTTGACTCACACACACACAGGACCAGTCTAGAAAGCACTCATTCTGTCTTTTCGCATCTCTCTGTGTCTTTTAGTGTCTCTTTTTTCTTGACATATTTTGGCATTTCTTGGTGCTTTTTGGCTCCCTTGGGGACTCATTCATTCTCTTAGCTTCTCTTGTCTCTTCCTATCTTTTGTTGTCTTTTGGCAGATTTGGCATCTTTTGATGTCTCTTCAAGTCTTTTGATGTCCTTTGACATCTCTTGTCTCTCAGTGTCTCTTGGCATCTTTTGGTACTTCTGAGTGTCTTTTGGCATTTTGTGTTGTTTCTCAGCATCTCTCTTGGTTTCTCTGTGTAATTTAACATTGCTTGTCTGTTGGTTACTCTTGGTGTCTCCCCAGTATATTGTATTAGTAGTTAACCCAGCGTCAGGGTCCCCCAATTCGGGTAACCTAACCCTAACCCTCTCTATAATACCATACCCAAAATGAATATAGTAGAGAGGGTTAGGGTTCCCCAAATGAGGGACCCTGGAGCTTAAGAGGTTAAGGTTGTACAGACCCCCACTATCAGTTTTGTGGGCTCACCCATGACCCTTCATTTTCTTTCTAAACCTAACCCCATATCATAATCATGTAGATCAAGTAGATTTCAGTAGCCCTCAGGGGAATTCAACAAAACAAGCAATGAGTTAATTTTCAACATACAAGTACTAGCCACAGCTAGCTGTGTCCTGCAGCTACTTCATTGCAAAACATATTTCTCAGTGACTCCTTTCAACCATGTTAGAAAATTAATCAGAAGTTCAGAGCCCAGGAACCGCGGCTGTAGGCCTCCACTATAGAGAGACGCTATGCTGAAGGCCAGATTGAGCCCCAGACCCCCTGTTGGGATTAAAGCAGTGCATTTAGATAGTTAAAGGAATCAAAAAAGGGGAGCAGAAAAAGAAAAAAAAATTAAAGGAAAGTAAACACAATAATCTGACTCACTTGCTGTTGCCACCCGTTGTTAAGCTTTTCCCATTATCCCTTTTTAACACACCTGGACGAAAGCACTGCAGGTTAAAGAACAGCTGCTGCTGTTTTTTTTTGTGTGTGTTTTTTTTCAGAAACACACAGCAGCAAAACAGAGACACCTGCTTTTAAGCTTGCAAGCAGTGCAGCTCAGAATACAATATCATGAAAAATCCCTTAGCCATTAGCCCGTACCCGCCTGTCCTTTGTGGGGGCCATGAACAACTCAGTAGACGGGTCAGCAGTCTATCAGACGGCTGACATATGATTCACAAGATCCTTACGGGCATATTATGCAGGATTTGCAGCACTTGCGTATGATTATTCCTCTGTAAGATGGCTCAGTTGTGACTCAGATTTCTCACTAAGTGGTGAGTGATATCTGATTTACAATTTTAGACCATTTTATTCAGATAGTTCCTGCATGGCTGCTTGAGGTAAGATAGGATTTAACACTTGCGCATTGAGTTTGGTGTATTGTATAAAACACACCATCCATCCACCCATTTTCTTCCACTTCATCCCATCCATGGCGGGATTTCCTGTGGCAGCAATCCAGCAGTCCCGCTCTCCAGAAATGTTTTCCTTCTCCTCCTGGGGTATCCTGAGGCGTTGCCAGGCCAGATGAGATATATAATCTCTCTATCATGTTCTGGGTCTACCCCAGGGTCTCTTACCAGTTGGACGTGCCCAGAAAACCTCAAAGAGAAGGCACTCAGATTGCATCCTGATCAGATGCCTAAAAACCACGTCAACTGGCTCTTTTTGACACGAAGGAGCAGCAGCTCTTCTCCAAGCTCCCTCTGGACGTCTAAGCTCCTCGCCCAACCACCCTATGGAGGAAGCTTATTTCACCCGCTTTCATCCGCAATCTCATTCTTTTGGTCACTATCCAAAGCTCATGGCCATAGGTGAGAGTCGGATCATAGATGGACTGGTAAATCAAAAGCTTTGCCTCCCGGCTCAGCTCCGTCTTTCCCCCAACGGTCTGATAGAACACCTGCATTACAAACCTGTCCATCTCATACTGCATTTTAGCCTCACTTGACTGTTAGATACTTGAACTCCTTTTCTTGGGGTAACTCCCAACCCAGAGGGTGCGTTCTATTTTTCTGGCAGAGAACCAGATGGGAGTCAATCTCAAGTACTAAAAAAAATAAGTTTTGTTGTAGTTTTGACACAGAAATTGAGATATCGCATTGGAGCTTATATTGTAAAATTACAAACAATACCCAGCTGTAGTTTGAGGATGAGGTTTTTAAAGTGCAAATATAAGCCACGGGACACTATTCACCACAAAAGAGAAGATTAATTGTGTTTGTTTTAGCATGTGGCTGCAGGATTCAGAGATGTGGTTGCTAGAAGGAACCTAGAGATGTCTGCAGGATGAAAGCAGTGTGGATAAGTTTGTACTGCATACAGTATGTATGCACATTACAGCAGCACTCTCAAGAGACTGAACCCAGATATATATATAAAAATGATAACACAGTTTTGAACCACACTTCTTTTCCTTTGTTTGCCACTAAGGAGATGTAAATGATCATTTCCTCATTTCCAGCTCCGGCTGCTGTTGGACGTACGCAAGCTAGTGTTTGCGCGGCAGGGATTTCTGAGGCCGATTATCCTCCAGAGATTGTAGGCGGGCTGGGGACCCCCTGCAGCGTGATGAATAGAGTCAGGGATGAGAGAGAGAGAGAGAGAGAAAAAGATGTGGAGGAGGGGCGGTTTCCCTGCACACAGACATGCACACACATGTACACACACCACCCTAGACAACCAAACACACACCCTGTCTGACAAAACAGACAGCAGCGTCAGACTGCAGCGCTGCTACTGAGCTGGTTTTATAATGAGACTGTACAGCTAAATCAAAGCTTTATTGAAGGTGCTCTATGATTTGTTAAAGGTTCTGTATGTGAACACAAACAGCCTGCACACTGCTTTGTACATTGTTTACCAGCAGATCAGGCGCCTTTTCCAAATAACAATGAATCCTACAGGATAAGCGCATGATTCGAAACATCCTCGCATTTATAAAGCGTAGCACAGACAGCTTGAATTCTGCCATCTCTGTTCTTGAGAACTGAGCCTTTAAACCCGGAGTTGGCACAGAATTCATGTGTGTGCCAATCAGATAAAACACTTCCCATTCCAAACTTTTTTTTTACTGAAATGTTACGGGATGGAAAACCTATTTAAAGACAATGTACACGAATCACTTTTCAAACGAGAGACACGAGGCTGTATTTTGTTATTCCTTTCTCAAAGATGAAATGATGCGCTTGCTTTGGAACAACAGACAGACTTTCTCACAAACAATCTGACAGAAAGGAAGTGAGAGAAATGTCTTAATTAATTTACAGAACCTGAAGTCAACCCAGGCTTTAATCTCTGCACCGCAAAATAGCCTGAGTGCTGGATTCAGTCTAACTAGCAGAACTCTAAATCAGACCAGACCCAGACAGACATAACAATGCAATTAGTACGTCTTGCATCAGTTGTGTAGTATACACCCACACATCAACATGACGTCAGCCTGTGACGAAACCCTTTGTTCTCGTACGAGGCGAAGAAATGTTGTCGTCTGTGCTAGACTTTAAAAGTTCAAATCCTCGTTCATAGTACTGAAAGCACTGATACATGGATGTGTGTGAGAAATGATGCAGGTTAAATACAGCACATATGACTTAATAAACCCAAATGAAACAAAAGTATTTCAGAATATGTTCAATCGATGCAAATGCACAAATGGAGAGCGAGTCTTGAACCTGCAGTGACAGCTACCTACAGGAGCTGTCACGCTGTCATCAACTTATCACCCCTGCATGAGCTCCATTAAGACAATAATTACATCTGTACGCTGAAACAAAGAAGGGAGAGAATGCATCAACCCAGCTTGTTTACAGGAGACATACCAGTGAAAATAAAGTTGATGTAAATTCAAGAGAGGGTTACCGAATCCAGAGAATCTCCAGAGAGTCTCCCTAAAATCCAAGGACTTTAACATTCAAGTTTTATATCATATTTTTCACAGATCATCACTCAAGTCTCCCTAAAATCCAAGTTTTATTTATAGAGAGAAGAAGAATTTGAAATAATCTAATCTTGAGGCCATTTTTGGTTGTTATCTTGCAGTTGTTTAGTCCATTGTTCAGACTGATGTCTCATCAACTACTGGATGGATTGCCATGAAACATACTATGATATTCGCCTAAATGAAGTCCAGAACCTGACATATTCACTCTGTGATTAGACTGCTCACGGAGACAATCCTTGTGTTCCTCCTTCCTTGTGTCAGGCGGGAGTGTGCGGCTGTGAGGAAGGCTACACTGAAGTGATGACATCTGACGGCCTGTTGGACCAGTGTACAGTCATCCCGGTGCTGGAGATCCCGACCGCAGGTGACAACAAGGCCGACGTCAAGACCATCAGAGCCTTCAGTCCCACTCAGCCTGAAGCCAGCACACCAGGCAGGGCGGGACGCACATGGTTCCTGCAGCCCTTCGGCCCGGGTAACACACCTCGACACAGACTGCTACATCTGTTTTTGTCACGTTGAATCACATGATGACTGAATGACACAATTAATCAAAAAAATCAATGAATCAAAATGCTGTGCGGAAGAAAAACGTCACAGACTATTGTAGCAGAATGTACTGAGACAAGGAAAACCACTTTAAGTGCACCAAATTAGCATATATTCAAACCAGAGGGGTGTATTTTCTGGAGGAAACGTGTGTGATTGCTGAGAGCACAGAATTATTGCTTACTAAGCTATAAAAGGAGGAGAGGAGGGAGGAGGGACGGGTAATAATAGGCAGAGAAACGGCAAGGAAGGAGGGAAGAGAAAAGGATTAAAGAAAGAAAGGATGAATGATGGTTCAACATATTTGATGAAGCGGAGCATTTGCATATTTTTTTGGGGGGGTTGTATCCTCATGGTTAAACATAGTAAACACGCAGGTTTCTTTGGATTAAATGTGAATGTAAGGCAAGAAAGAATGGAAAGCAAAGGGCAAGGATGAAAAAGAAGAATAAAAGAGAAAAAGAGAGGAAACAATGGAAGGAAAGAAGGAATATAAATGGAAAAAAGGAGGAAAGAAAAGGGGAAAGAGTAAGATTAAGATCAAAATAAACAATACAGTATTTTAGAATAAAGAATAAAGATACATGTACGCTTTACAAGCTTATGCTAATAGTTTCTCATCAAATATTTGTTTCATCTAATAGTGCAGATTGAAGTAACTGCCTGTAAAATGAATGTATGTACAGAACATACATGTGACAGCATGTAATTAACATGTATATTTTTATCTGTTCTCGGTAACACATAGCATATTTACAGATGTAGGAGGTGATGATGCAGTACAATGACACATATATGTGTATTTATACACACTGGTGTTGAAGGCTCTGATCATTTGCACTGATGATTCAGTGACCAGCAGAACCGTTCCTCCCTGTGTCGTGTGTGTGACTCTACTGCCCTCTTCTGCTTCAACAAGGAAATGAAACGTCATACGATAGTAACTGTGCATGTGATTCTCTGTGCAGATGGGAAGCTGAAGACCTGGGTGTATGGAGTAGCAGCAGGAGCGTTCGTTCTGCTCGTCTTTATAATCTCCATGACGTACTTAGCATGGTAACGTACCAAATTTTCATCCACGTTGTTCCCGCGTGTCCACCAACCGTTTGTTTTGTTTCTGTCATCACATCAGTTACCATTCATGCTGTCTGTCAGCAACATTCAGTGACGCAACGGAGATCTTAATAAAGAAAAGAGCCAGTTTAAACGTGTTTGAAGGGTAACAAAAGCTGCTTCTCTGATGAGTTACGGGGATGGTCTGAGGATTCTCTAAAAAGATAGATGACAAAACGCAGCTGATGAAAGTTTAATTAAACTGATGAACTGAGTTTTTTATTTGTAATTTAATATTCATTCAATATTTCATCATTTCAACCAGATCCCCTGCAGTGAAACATGAAACACGAAGCGTTAGACACGAGACACTTATCAATGGAGATCATTTGTTGTGTTGTGATTGTTGGAGATTATGTGAGGGTGATTGTAGTACAGCTGACGTGACTTCAAGAGTCTAAAACTAGACAGAGTATCAGAGTATGACATATTATCTGTTTGAGCCATATTCTCATCTTTGGTTGCTGCCTCTTGTATTTAGTTACAACTGAATAAATATTATAAAAATAAATGTATCATACAGTACAATTCGAACATTTTATCACCCATTAAGGAAATTCAAGTCCGTTAAATGCTGAATTAAAGCACTAGGCTGGATAAAATGTAATACTGTTGAAGTAGTGACTCTTTTTTAAATAAAGGTCATGGTCCACATGGGCATTCATTCATATTTCTAGCACCCAAAAATGTAGCAAATTATTTATGCTCATCGAGGTGGGTTAAAAGATTTAACCTGGGTGTACCCTCCATTACGTCACTGCTTATGTTGATTCATTTAATCAGTTCACTTCATTTGTTTTATTTGACTTTGAGTTCCTGCATCATTTGTTACCTTCATTTCTTTCTTTTTGTTTTTTTCCCCGTCTCCACCTTCACCCTCATACTCCCCGCTCAGTTATTGTGGTTGTTGCCTTTGCTGCAAGTCGAGATCCAAGTCCCGCTCAGACGGGGTTTACTGGATGGACCCAAACAGCTACACTGTGCCTTACACCTGTCCTGCATGCCAGAAACTAGAGCAAGATGAGTTAGTGCGGCACAGGCAACTTGAACAACAACAACAAGAACAGCAACAACAACAACAGCAACAAGAACAGCAGTATGAGGCATTGCTCCAACAGCCTCCAGCACCACAACATCAACCACAGCAGCAGCAGCAGCAGCAGCAGTCACCGCCGCCCCCACCACCACCTCACTTTGAAACTCTCATCACTTAGTCAGGGCCTCGCCTCACCCTCCTGTAATTCACATTCGTTTGTGCCCAAACACCTCCAGTGCCTGTGTGCTCATTTCAGTGGATCACTTCTTAGAGGTGAGACGTCCAGCTTCTGTCAAACTGTCAAGCCACAGAACTGAAGGGTGCAAACTGCAGACTGCACTTTGTAGGTTTACACTATAAACTCATTTCCTGAAGGACTGAACTATTCCTTTAAAGACTAACATGGCTGAAGCTACCGATATCTGATATTTAGTCACATGTATTAAGGACAAGACGCCTATCCTGTGTTTACCCCTAAATTTGAGTCCTTGTCTGGCTGCATAGGCTTCTAAAGCAAATTTATTAAATAACAACTACCGGTACTGCTGTTCTTACTACTGTATTGCAATACTACAATGTGGCAGAAATATAACGGATTCTGGACTCTAAAACTACTACATAAGCCAGTTAAATACCCACCATGTGTCATTCTTTGTACGAAATTTGTGTAACCTGCAGGCTGGTCGTCGAGGCATTATCTTTCCTTTGCTGCCATCTTGTGGTCATCCATAAACATTTCATGTAGTCTTCCATATCCTTAGTGGTTCATGAAAGAACAAACCTTTCACTCAGAAGCATCAAGCTGAACCAAGTGTACTCTGCACTCATGTTATTGTCACTGATATATATTTACATTTATGGTTGACCTGATCCTCTGAACATTCTTGTCTGCTTGTCCTGCAGCAAAAAGCCAAAGAGGCCACAACGACGGCAGATGAACAACAGACTGAAGCCGCTGACTCTGGCCTACGACGGAGACGCCGACATGTAGAAGTCTTCCTGCTGACCACACTAACCTACAGACATTTGTCCTATTGCAGGACACACAGGGTTTCTATGGAAACCCCTTGATGTCAGGGCTGCCTCTGGGCATTGTTCAACCTACAGGTGGACACCCAGGGAAGATGATTCTGACAGAAAGAGAAACCTCAAAGATCAAGACACTGAATCCATGTCATTAGCAGCCTTGATGTTTTTTCTGTTCTCTTTTTTTTCCATTTTGATACTTTGTTTCACAAGAGCCTTCATGAATTCTTTATCTTCTTCTGGAAGTCTGCCTTTGCTTCTCTGCCATCTATTACTGCCGGTAACATCCAAAATCACAGTTGTTGGAGAGGGTCACCCCAGAACAAACAAAAAAAAAAGGTTTTTGCTCTAAAAGCACAAATCTTCATTCAGTCTTCTTTCTGTTCATTTTGTCACAGCTAAGTGGCATAATCTCTTTAGGACATTAAGAACATTCAAAAATCTTCTGTGTTATTGTGGCCTCGGTCCATCCAAGACAAAACCACAGAACAGTGTAATTCCCAGAACCACCATCACTTCTGCCTGCCTCTCCCTTCTATTTTTCAGGCATAATTTTGCACTATATTAGTGCAGCATGATATGTACTTATGTCTAGCTTTGCCATAGGAAACTGCCTCTCTCAATACAAGATGGTGTACAGTCTTGTGCTAGAAATGTAAAAAAGTAGACTTTTTTTGCAAACAGGACTCACCAGTGTTTGTTAATATTTTTCTTCTATTACCTCTTATGTGTGATACGATGGGACGCAATGTAAATAGGATTTTTCTGTGTTCTCAACTTTACCTTTCTAGTGTGTACAGCTACACGTCCCAAACTCTGCCTGAGTTCATTTATTCTCTTAACGATTTTTTGACTGTGGCTTAAGATCATGATCTTTTACTTTTGTAAATTATTGATACACATTACCGTCATCGACTCAGACTGCAGGAGATACACAGACACTCCTTCCATTTTGAAACCTTTCAGCTGTGATATGAGAAAAAGAAAAAAGTGGAAACAAAACCAGAAGATGGAGGATAATGTAACATGGGATCTTTGCTTCAAGTATTCAGATGTATAAAGGCCTGTGATATTTGGGTTTGGAGATTAATTAACTATGAAAAGTGAAGCCAGAGATTAAAAAACTCTTACTTTCATCCCAAAAATTCTTTGGTTCTTAGTCCAAATTGTATTACTTGATTTCGTAAAGGTCTCAGTATGCGTCAAATGAACTAGTTGATATGATGGCTCTCCAGACCACGTCTAAAAACAGAAGAGTTTAAACCTGTTTTAAATGGCCACATTTGCAGAGAGGGTAAAAGCCTGCTGTGCTCCTGCTACTCTTCAATCTATCTCGAAGAACTCTTGGTCTTTTGTCGTTTTAGTCTAGATGTGATGGATGGGGGTAACAGCACACATCTTCCAACAGTCACGGTGTTGCGCTTGGTTGTACAAACCGAAAGTGACAGAAGTGGTTATATGAAAAATGAAAAAGAGAGCTGAGAGAGAGAGAGGTTCAAACGCCCACACACCTGGCTGATGGATGGATAAAGTTGGGTGAGCTTGTTGGATTGTCAGTTTTGGAAAGTTACAGGAATTGTGCGACATATCCTGCCCAATTCTGACATTGCAAAGCAGGT
This sequence comes from Miichthys miiuy, assembly GCA_036365135.1. NCBI lineage: Eukaryota > Metazoa > Chordata > Actinopteri > Sciaenidae > Miichthys > Miichthys miiuy. Next base: position 21,112,909 of record CM071614.1, on the reverse strand, counting down.
TTCAGACAATCTGACAAGGACTAAGCTTGAAGCACACTAAGGCCTTAACGGTGCCAGGCAGAACTGCTTATCGGATGGTCAAACACCTTCTTAAACCTCGACATGTTTCCAATGTCCGACAATGTATGTAACTTTCTAAAACGAACTATGTGACAGTCCCACACTTCAGTCTCTCTTGTATTTCTGTTTTTTTTTTCATTCTTGACTCAACTATTTCTGTCACTTTTCATGTGTACAACAGAGGACATAACTATGACATTTCCTCTTACATATTCCTCCTCTCAATGACGGTCAACGACTAGTTCTTTTCTCGCATAACGTGGCTCTGAGAGTTTAGTGAGTCTGATGGACTGAATGAAACTCTTCTGTTCTAAAGGCTCCTCCAAATTCTGTAGCTGTAAACTTTTTTTTTTTTTTTTTTTTTTTACAAATTTGGAGGATCGCAGGGTATTTCGATCAAATATCTTACATTGACCTGGTGCTTTGGTTTCTAGTCGTCCAACATTTCTTTGATGGAGTTTCCCAATGTAAACTTGGGTATCATGAAACCCGCATGAGTGTATCCTCTGTATTTATACTTTGCTGGGCATTTCAAGGCACCTTCAAGGTGTTAGAGTTAAATTTCTTTTGACAAGGAGTGCACAAATTAACCATCAGTTTTTGGTCTCAGGAACATCCTTCCACCATCTAGAGGAAGACTAGACCATCTAATCTGAAGAGGTTCAGTCTGACCCTCATTCCTTGAAGATTCAAGGGATAAGGCCCTAGAAAGAGTGCAACCATGACCATTCTTAAATGTCACCTTGAATAAAGGGTTTATGAATTACAACTAATGGCTTTATTAATATGTTTAATAGATCCCTTTATCCTTTATGAGCCATCCGATTTGGATTTAGGTTATTAATCTGTTATTGTTCACCCAACAGGTCGTCAAGAGACAGAACAATCCAGTCTAATGTTGTATGCTGTAGTACACCAGGAAACAAACAATTTTCTGTAGACATTCCTGCAGTCAAAAAAAAAAAAACTGAAGGATTACTTTCTGTCTTACAGGTTTTTATCTATCCTTTCAAGTGTTTAATGACCTTCATCTAAGTAAACTCAGCCATGTATCCCAGAGAGACTTTACCAATGAAGAGTTATTGTGGTCTCCTTCGTGTCCCAGAATGGTGTAAAACCTTTTCCAGAAGCTTTTTCTATTGATTAAAAATCAGTTCAGGGGAAATCATATGTATGGGAGTGCAAAAATCTGTCTGATGTAAGTCCAGTCACCCAAAGTGAACAGTGTATTATTTATCAGTATGAGTCACCATATCATTGCCAGAAGAATGGCAGTTTAATATTATTATGTGGGGTTTGTTGCTAGTAAGTTAACGGAATGTTTATTTTATATTTCTTGGAATATGAGTTGTAAATAAAGTGCTAAATATTTCTTTTTTAATTTATTGTTTATGTACCATAATGTGTTTCCTTTTTTTACTGCACAAGATGTTGCGCAAAAGAAAGAGAAAAAAAAAAAGAAAAAAATGGAGGCGTGAATGGAGTGTGCTAAAAGCGATGTTGATAACCTCGTGAAAAACAAAGTCGCTGATGAATTCTGTCCTTTTCCTACTGTTTGTTTATATGTATTTGACTAATTGCTGATAATAAACAAGGGAAATATTTGAAAGTGTTGTCGTCTTTTTGGAATTCATGTAAAACAGTAAAATTTGGTTGTCAGAATATAATATAGGTGTGTACGATATTTAAATTAAAAATATATTCATTTAAAAGTGCATACAATAAACACATAGTCCACCACCTTACTGGGTAGATGGATAGCTAAATAACATAAAGAAATAGCAATATGTTGGTGGTGACAGCCATACATTGACATATAAGCTATTATATAATACACATATTTAAGATTTTGTGTGTGGTAGAACTCCACAAGCTTTAATGATTATTAAGACACCTGGCTGTACTGTATTTTGGCAGCTAGATGGCAGTAAACATGACCACGACATACACTGTGCAGTGTATATAAGTCTTAATCTGCAGAAACACGGCAGAGATAAAACCTCTCAAACTAATAAAACACTGAGTGGATTATACTCGATAGACCAAGTTTGAACCCTGTTGTCGGATAATAATATGCTTTGGCAATGTACTGGTTAAGACACCACTCTTGTTTCAGATTATCCAGTTCCAGTCGTTGATGTGCAGTGGCTTAAACTTTCGTTCCTTTTGAGCTTCTAGTGATTTAACAGTATTACTGCAGGCTTTGCAGCACCTTACTACTGTTTTTTTTTCCTGTGGAGACCTGTGTGCAGTTCTCCAGTGTGCCTTGCTTTGTTCAGCCAGTGTTCTCCAGCGTTCTACAGTGAATCATCTCATCTGCCTGCTTCACTTCCCCTGTGACGCCAGCCAACCCCTTTGCCTCCACCACCTGCTTTTGAATTAACTCTAAAACTGCTTAGATGTAGTACATTAAGTTATTAAATGCAATCTTAGTAATGTTTAATCAAACTGGATGCACACAGCAAACCTTGTAGTAGGAAGTGTTTCACCAGGGAAAGGTGTAGACATTGCGAAGAGAGGAACGGGATGTTGATGCTGGCCAGCAGCTATTTTTTGACTCCATAGCATATTAAATTGGTAATGATTTAACTTATCCAGTTTGCCCAAACTAATGTGCTCTCTGGGTTGTTTGTGATGAACAAAGTGGCCTATATTCTGCAGTAGTGGCATGAAGTCCTGGAGCCAAAAGGATAATCTCAGTGTAATATTTTAGTATGCTACATTATAGATGAATGTGCAGTAAATCCATTCTGAGACAGGATTATAACCTCTTCAATGACAGTTGGGTTTAACAGGAAACTAAAGCGCATCCACCTTTAAATGTGCTGTAAAACACAACACCACTAGATGTCAGTAAAAGACAGCTAAAGATGTCCAAACTGCTCCGCTTCGACGAGGCCAGGACTTTGGTTTGGTGGTTTGCTACAGTATGATGCTCTGGCATATGCAACCTTGAAAAACTTCTGAAAAACAACATTCAGGTAATTTCGTCTTATTTTTTATCATTGTTCCGAGAGGTCTGACAGCCTCAAGTGCTGCACTTTCTTTCAAAGGTTGTGTAAAACTTCTAGTTCTCTAAGAGACAAAAGAGGAGTTCTTAGCTGGGAAAAAGGGGGTGGGTCAGTGCAAATTAACCTCTGTCATGGAGGAATGGACACTCAAAAGACAAAACAAAACTGGAGACGCATACTGAGGTCGAGTATTCTGTACTGGTCTAGAAGGTTACAGACAGAAATTTGCCTTATTTTGCTTTTCTACCTTTTCTTTTCTCTTTTTCTTGGCTGCAGACCCGGAAGGCACTTATTCTGTCCTTATGCAGTCATGTAGATAGACAATTAGGTCTAATTATTCTTTCCCTCCATTGGTTAAATTGTTGTCCTCTGCTTGTTGAAGTAATGTAATTGCCTTTATCATCAGAGCCCCTGATTATGATCGGATGTTTGGAAGTAAAACAGAGACAGGCTACATGGTTTTGGTCCTCTCATTTAATCAGCACTTCACATAATCAAGTCTCTGTCTTCCAATTAAATTCCCTCTGCCAAGAAAAGGAAGTTCTACAGACTGCCTTAATCAATTAAGTCATGTTGTGAAACCCACTTCAAATGGGTGACTTTGCTGTGACCTCAGAGGCATCAAGATCTGGCAAAAAAAAAAATGTGATTAAGGATGCTAGGTCAAACACTAAAGATCATCTACGCAGCACTCTTTGTTTTTAAGTTCTGTTCCCCACCGAGCCTGAAGATAAAAGATGTCTCCTTTAACTGATAATCTCCTCCTGATAAAATAAAGAACTGCCTCAATCAAGGAAAGTGGTGGTCTGTCTGCCGTACAGTAATGTGTGAGAGAGGAAAAATCTGGCTTTACATCATAAACAAGGATAAAAATAGCATTTTCACTGCAGATAGCTTTGTGAACTAAAGTCCTCAGAATTCATTCAGCTAATGTTGGTCTTCGATTTATTGCAAAAATACAGCAATGTTGTTCGATCCAGGTTTTTATTTCACTTTTAAGTTCTTAGTTGTTTTTTTTTCCCCTGTGGCTGGAAAGTGCTTAAAAGCAGAATTTCATGTAGGGCAGACAGAGTGAATCTGCAGCAAGGCTTTTGTTTTTTTCCCAAAGATTGTCTGGGGCGTTATCATCTCCGTTAAAATGTTTAACATGTACGGTAACCACAGCATCTCCTGGATTCAATTCAAACTGGAGTCCTTTGTTGCAAGTTAAATAAGATTCATAAAAATGAGTCTGACAAGACCAACAGTCAGAGCAAATAGGTTTAAACCAAACTTGTCAAATTCTCTAGAAGAGAAAATGAATCTAAACGATAAAAACATTTCTCAAACTGTCATAAACATTAATTGAAATTTACTCGTTTCCTCTTTTTAAACTTTAAAATACCAGTCTTATTGGCTGCATGTGCACCATTGACTTCATATAAAGATGGACGACATGACAGCTCCACAAACGCAAAGCCAAAACATCTTGACTACCTCCTGGTGTCTGGTTACAGTACAGGTCATTAAATGGTTTCTGTCATTTTAAGGTAGTTCTTATCACGCTGATGTTCACTCAAGTTTTCTGACAAGTTTGGCTTTTAATCAGTAGTTTGATGCTATAAAAAAGGGGGATCATGATTGACACCTGAGTCCTGTTTTGTGACTGAGTTAGCCAGATGCATGGGCGAAACCCCATCACTACTGCACAGACTCCAAATGACATCACCTGCACAAGACGGCAGATACTTTGACTTCATTTCTGTCCAGTGGGAGGAAGAGGAGATTTGTTTTAGTCTATATGGATAAACTTTTGGCTGGTTAACCACCTGTCACAATACTTCCAGGTATTGAACATTGGCTTGAATCATCCAATATGAATTTAATTCCTTTGGTACTCGGCAGCCGTGTCGCCACATTCCCAGATCTTGAAAATAGAAACAATGTCCAAAGCTACAAAAAAATGAGACCTAAAATTTAACAATAGAATAACTTTCCAGAAGAATGATTCAAGAATCCATTATGGCTTTTAGAAGCATAAAGAAAGAAGGCGTTCTTCTCTACCCAAGTTAAGTTTTGAAAGTTTTCGTCAGAAATAAATCTCAAATCTTTGGCTGTCTTTCACTTGAAGACTTGCATTCACATCCTTTGATAAGCCAAATGGAAATTTGAGTTTCCATCCCGGCTCCTCGATGCTGAAGCCGGCAGTCATTCTAATTGTGATGAGGAAGCGATTGATGTGCAGCAGCTGCATCCTGTGACCGACGCTCTGCTCAGCCATTTGTCTCTGTCAGCTCCCCCCTCAGCCCGCCCACCCTCCGCATCCTCCTGAAAAGCACTGGCATCCTCGACCGTGACTGCAGACCGCCGGGCCTTTTGTCGCCACACATGGCGTGAAGCGCGCCCTCAGCCCTTCTGGTCAGGCCCAGTTTGACTCCTATCCCTCGCCGTAAATGTGGAGTGACACTTCAAATGGCAGCTGGTTGGGCACCAGCCACGGCAAACCTGCTGCCACGTCCTCATGGCCACGCCTGAGGGCCCGCAGCAACATCTGCCCTCACAATTGACGATGGAGCCGAGCCAGCCGAACATATTCATGCCACCGGACGCCAGCGTCACTCAGCTGGGCAATCATCCTCTTCCTCTCACTTGTTTTTATCTCCTACCCCTCCTCTTTGCAGCCCAATGGTAAGCTATTAGGAAGAGGCTACCCTGTAATTTTCTCCCCCAGCACTGAATGGGCACCAAAAGGTGTGCTTGAAAATTAGCAACTTGACCTCATGATTATACTCTATCAACGAGAGACGATCTAGCGCTGAAAAGAGGAAGGAGAGCAGGTGTTTGATTGAGAAGTAAGAAATGTTCTCTTTCTCCCCTTTTTGTAATGGTCGGCAGGCCCCGGCTGCGTTCACATCACTCTTGTGAATGGTTCTCATTCTGTGACACTGACACAACTCAGCAGCTCAGTTCTAACTCTCTGTGCTTCACTGGTGCTCTATAGTGCCCTTGAAATGAAATGAGACTCATACTTCCCCAGTGACTGTCTATGTAAGTGACTGGGAGCACATTCCAAAGCATTAGTCAAAGCACTAAATAGCTTCTCCATTTTTATTCACGCTGTTATTATACACATTTTGACACTAGCAAGGCCAAAACCCAGATGAGAGGTGTCTCTATACTCAGTGTATGCAGAAGCCGCTGTTAGATTTTCACAATCATTAAGAGAACATCTGCTGTGGATTTGAGGATTTACACCTTTACACTAACATCTCGCAGGTCTCCTGTTAACCTCGGGAGTGTTGAATGAGACCAAACACAGTTTACACCAGCCCAGTCAATGGTATTACATTCATATTGGACCATTTTGAGCCTTGTGATTTACGTCAAGTGCCGTATTCAGTGCCAATGCGGGATGTAGCACAAACTACTGTACCTATCATAATGCAACAATTTATGAGTAGAGAACGGCTCCCTGACAGTCAGCTAGTTAGGACTGAGATGAGATCGTCACCTTCCTACATAGCTAACTACCCAGATTCATTATAGAAAAAATAGTATCGATGGCCACAAGCTTAATGTGCATTAACTGAGGTCTCATTAACTAAAAAAGACTTGTACTGTAGTGCGTTCAGCCCTACAAGTCTTTTTAGATGTTTGTTAGACGACATCTAGCTCTTGTACCTCAGGGGAAAATCTAGTTTGGTTATTATAAGCCACTTTGACAAAGTTGTTGAATATACTACATGCTAATAGTAATACAATATTATATACTAATATACTACAGTGTCAGGAATGTCATGTCCATGTGTTGAACCAAGCATTATAGTTATTCAGTTAACCAGGTAACTTCTGTGCAACAACGTCTCTAAACATTTGTTAACAAATAGCAATAAATATTAATTCTTTCATACTTTCATACTGTCAACTATTTCTCACAAGTTGAAGTGACAATCAAGTCTGGAGAAGCAACGGTAAAACAATAAAGAAAAACTCACTTCTTTCCCTTTGTGACCCAAAAACTGTAGTTTCAATATTTAACCGCACAAAAGTGTAATTTAACTAGTTGAACTACAAATATGGAGGCAGTTACTGCAATATGTAGTTAAACTACTAGTTTAATTACATGTAGTTTACTGTTTACTTCGGACAGAAGCATCTTCAGAATGAATCGGGCTGAATGACGTTCACGTGATATTTTTCCTGACTCAAGTAGTCTTGGCACACTCCATACGAAGTAAAATGAATGGAAGTCAGTGACTGTCTGATAGATCGGTAAACATATTAAAAACTTGAACAATAAAAATGTGGCTCTAGCTCAGAAAACCATCAGCACTGAATCAGTATGTGAGTCTGTATAAATGTCAGTATGAACAGTATGGTCCGTCTCCCACACATTACTTTACTGGATGATCGTGTAAAAAGCCTTGGATTACATTCAGGGTTTTCTTTCTTTCTGCAGTATCTGTGTATGCCAACCACAATTTGATTTTGGTTGGCGGAGGATTGTAGTTACAGAACTGATAGTTACTGATAGCAACTTTACTTTTTTTTTTTTTTTTACATTATCTGCTATTCCAGATGTAACATGGTTAAAGAATGACTGATGCTACAGTTAAAAATAAGGCAATTACCGACTGAAAGGTCGAACAGAACTTAAACTCTTGTTGAAGTTGAATGTGCTCCACACCAATCATTTCTCAATCCCTAATAAATCATGAGGTACAGTATTGTCCAAGAGAAACTAGGAATAGTTGTTTGAGCCGTGACTCTACTCTCCTCTGCATGGCTGACTTGGAAACCTTGCAGAACGAGGCTCCCGGTTCAAATTCTGCAAACTGGCGTTACTTGAATCTCAAAAAAATTAGTCAAAATCTGGATTAATCTTTGATCAGCAAAGAAAAATGTTGAATTAATCCTGAATTATTGGCCTTTTACTTTACCAGAGACCAGATTGTGCTTCATTACAGCCACAATGAAAGTCAGCCAGACTCTGGTGATTTATCTCCGCCTGCTCTACCACTGCATGCCATGCTGGGCCTGTGAAGGCTATCTGGGCCATTCAGAGCAGGATCCCATCAGCCCTGCTGGCTGAGTTATGGCGACAATGCTTGACCACTGCAATGTTGTAGCAATGAGACTGCTGGGGATTTATTAAAGCACAGCCCCTCCTGTCTTTTCTTTTCTGCTCACCTCCCCGCCCCTTCTGTTCCTTGACAAAAAGGATCCTATCTATCTATCTCCAAGCCAGAAACACACACTCAGGATTCAGTCACCTTGTCTTTCATCTGCTGGCATCTAGACACACACACACAGGCTTCCACTCACATACTGTATATAAACACACACACACACACAATTTGTCTATTATCTATTGTACAAATTCAGATATGCAATTTCACTCTCAGGCATAGAGTGAGAAAATAGTCTCAACTCAAAGGTTCTAGCATTTTCAGGTATTTCAGCCACATTTCATGGTCTTCATATGACATATCCCGTCCTCATCTGGATTACCAACCATGCAGAGCGGGTAACAGCCCATGGACCCCAAACTTTCCCCCAGAAAGCCGCAGGTTGCTTGTGTCGCAGCTCATGTGCAGTACTTTGATTAATTACACATTAAATCTACCAATAAAACTTAAACTTATTAAAAATAAAAAAAGATCTCAACACCTTTTCAGACAATATAGAGGTGAGGTGTGAAAAATATGTGGTTGATATGATACCTTAGTACATATTGTTAACTCGTGTTCTTAATTCCTAAACTTCTTATGTATATAATTGGAATATCACGGACTAATTAAAATACAGCAAACCTTGAGCGGGGCAGTAATTAAATGTAGACACACTGGTTGTGTGTGGAGGGCTCAGTATGGCCTCATTCTTCCTAGAAAGTTGTTTTCATCGAAGTCTTTTTTGTCTATAATTTGATTCTGTTAAGTCCTTTTCTCTTAAAACAAATGACGAAGTCAACTTGTTCTAATGTTGACTCCTTAAGAATTCAGTTCTGGTTGATGGGGTGAGACCTGTAGTTACTGGAGGTAAGGCGAAGAACATCTTAACAATACAAGCGCCAGAGTTCTGGACACAAAACGTACACTGAGCAGCTTGAGATCGAACAGAAGAAGGTGTACAGTGAAAAGTCTAAAGGACCAGTGTGTAAGTGGCATCTAGCAGTGTACCTTCTGATTGCAACACCCTCGCCTCACCCTCTCCCTCCAGCACTAAGGAGAAACACTCTAGTAGAGCTTTAGTTTGTTTATTTTGGGCTACTGTAGAAACATGGCAGAGAACCTGTGGTGTCTATAGATATAAAAGTCTCATTTAAAGGTAATACAAACATAATGTTTCTTATTTTCAGGTGATTTTACACAAATAAAAACATAATTATGCATATCATATTACAATTCTGCCATATTCTGTGAATAGAGCCCCGTAAATGTTACACACTGGACCTTTAAACTTGTACTCCAGAAAATATGTTACCTCTTCTAAATGCTGGGGTCCAGCTGTTACGCTCCTCCAGATGATTTCATCACATTATGCTCTATGCTATACAGACAAATTAAATGCAAAGTGCATGTAATTCCCGTACGTCACTAAATGCACAAGATTTGAAATGATGCGAGAATGGCGGACCCCGCCACTGACATTGCGAACTACTATGTAGAAAAGTAAGTAAATGAGTGTGACAGTGTAAATGGCGGCAATAAAGAGGAGAGGAAGTGAGTCTCATGAGAAAAAAAGGTTTGTAGTTTGAAGACTTTGATCGTGTTTCTAAATGATCTTTAAGTTTTCTGTACGCTGGAGCTGCAGCCTTGTTCTCATTCTTTGTTGTTTTTAAGACACTGAAACTCATTTCTAGAAAATTCAGTGAATTTATTCTTGGAAAGATTTTGAAATATTCTCACTGCACGGGCCGATGGTTTTCACTTGTTTTAAGAAAATTAGGTTTTGGGGAGTAGACAATATGAAATTATCAAGTCTAATACATGACTTGATGAGATGCAGAGGTGTGTGTGTGTGTGTGTGTGTGTGTGTGTGTGTGTGACAATGCATCACATGTAGTTGGATCTTCAGCAGATGTTGGTAGGGGGTGGCGGTGGGGGTGTTATTAGTAGCATTATTGATACAGGAGGTTCAGACAGTGGTGATGAGTATTAATATGTTGGAATTACATCATGAAGAACAGCTGTTGTGTCGTATTTGTTCAGATTTGAGGCTTTCTTGTTTGGGGTTTGGGTCTAGGAGGAGGAGGAGGAGGAGGAAAAGGAGGAGGGGGGGCTGCCTGGAGTTATTGGCAGCGGAGTTCTGAATGTCAGCTCATTCATCTACATCAAGCGCACAAACCAGCAGCCAAGGTGAAACGCTTTTTCCTCACGAGCGTCTGTTTAAGAAAAAAAACAGAACAGAGAGAGAGAGAGAGACAGAGAGCTTTCTTCATCCTCGTTGCGTCTTGGGCCAATCTCCTCTCGTTGTATTCGTCTTTTCCTGGCTTTTTTTCTCCCCCTTCCTCATCATCTCGTCCCTCCCCCCTTTAGAGCGAGAGTCTCCCTGGTTGTGTTGTAGGCGCGTGTTATAAAGCGGAAAGCCCCGCCGTTCCCTTCAGATCGGAGCGCTCCGACCGCTGCGCGCACCAGCTATCAGACAATCAGGACCCGAACCTGCTCACAGCTATGACCCCGCTGCTCTCTCTACCTGGATTAACTCTGAAGTAACCGCCGTTTGTCGCGCCCACCTCCCCCTTCTCCTCTAACATCATCACCCCCACGGCAGCATCAGCATCATCAGCAGCAGCAGCAAGCCTCCTTGACCGGCTCCTCAGTCCTGCGCCCCAGCCTCCAACTCTCAGCTTTGTTCTGCGGTCATGGGGTGCGTTGTTTCCTTTTTGCCTGGGCTGCTGAGGGGCTTGATCGTGCTGTGAGGCGGATACCAGGTGGATTTATGGTCCGCAAAACCGCAACTACCAGCAGAGGGAAATTAGTGGAACTTTGAGCTCCGGGAGGATGCAGGTGACGTGTTGGTGCGCCGTGTTCCTCCTGACGCCTGCACTTTGTCTGGTGAGTTAGATACTCCTGATCAGCCTCTTCTTCTAGCTCAACTTTCACCACTTCACGCTGCTCTGTCAGAAAGTCAAAAAAAAAGGCCATAATTGTTATGATTTTCTCACTATGAGAGGACTTTACTCGGTTCAACCGTGCGCATTTCCAAACGCATTTCCATCGCGGCTGGAGAGACTCGCCTGTTCGGTTATTTCACTGTGGCACACTGCACAGAATGCCAAAATATGTAAGGGACGGATTCAAACTTCATCTACGCACTTTTTAATATGATTGTTTGACAATGAAACTTGGACCAGGTGGGCCTTTCTTGTGCGCAATAACGCTGCGCGTTCACTTTATATTAATGAGGAAATCAGGCTTTCTGTCAAAGAAAATACCTGATGTGATAAAGATGAAAGCTTTTGAGACTATTTCCAGGATGTCGTTAATCTGGTGCTTAAAACAGCGATCACTTAACCGAAACAGGCAGTGGAATGGTCTCACGGGGGCGCCATAACAAACCAAAAGTCCATGTAGGCAGTCTAGCTGCCTGGACAGCAGTACAGGAGTACACACTGCTCAGCGGGTTAGGCTGAGACCCCAGTACAGACTCCAGTTTGAGCCTTGTTTGTCTGGATATTTTATCAATCAGGTGCAAAAGAAAACATGACAAATGGATTTTTTTATGTCATTCAGCTCGCCTGATTGTTTAAAATGAGTCACACAGAAAATAACAGCAACAACCGGCACGCAGATTAAACCCTAATTCATGGATGAGTTTAATTCAGTCTTAGTTATAGACATAAAAATATATCCTTTTTGCACATTTAAGTAGATTAGCATGAGTTTAGTTTTAAACTTTATTGGCTTTATTGGACGTCATTTTACTGCCAATTCTATGATTTGGCACAAAAAGACAATACGAGTTCACGCTCTGTGTTTTTCCAACAAAAACAAGTAGAAGAAAAGAAGAAAAAAGAGATAAATTAGATTATTTTCAACTTTTTAAATTATGTTCCTACTTTGTAGATGGCCACATTTTATAGATGAAACCTCAGGCCTGAAAACAGGAAGTCTAAATCTTCTCTAATAAGACACACAAAGTGCCATGCGTAATTTCATTTATTTATTAACACACGTGGGTTTAATGTTATATTATTAATATTTCTAATTGATAACTGATCTCATGGATTTCAACCCAACAGGTGGAATCGCTTAAAAATCTGAATTATTCCACGTTATGAGATGAATATGAACACACACACACACACACACACACACACACACACACACACACACTGACTTTGTATTAACTTTCCTGGTTAACATATTATAAATGTGTGCACACCCTTTTTGTGGCAGTATTGTGTGGTGAGGTTATAGTGTGTAAATGTGTGTGTGACTTAACTCACTTGACTCAATTTATCAAAAAAAACTAACACACACACACACACACACACACACAGAGAGAGAGAGAGAGAGAGAGTAAAAAAGGCAGCTGGTGGACGTGGAGCTCTCCAAGGTGCTGAAGATATTTAAAGACACTTTTTTTTATTATTATTACACAAAGGAGCCACGAGGCCTAACCATAACTACATATTTTTAATTGAAACTCGTCTTAAATGGACTTTTTTAAAAATAGAAACTAACGTTTTATAGTTTGACCTCTTTTTTTTGACACCATTCTCTGCTTTGTTATATTTTTTTTTGCCTGCAGAGCTCAAATTTTGGCCACTCTCCCTCCTCTTGAAATAATTCTCCTCGTGTCCTTGTGTCCTCTTTCTGAGTTAAATCCTGAAGCTTTGCGTCACTTGTAGACGCCGAACACATTGAATCATTTATTTATTGTTAAATTCATCCTGTCGAGGTAAAGGTGTGATTTTTAAATACGGCGCACGGGTGATGAAAATCCTCTCTGCTTCTTCAATAAATCCTTTTTTTTTTTCGCCGTGTTGTCTGAGTTGAATTGTGTAGCTGACGAAATAAACACACACACACACACACACACACACACACACACACACACACACACACACACACACACACACATAAAGCCATCCCGCCTAGAGTAAACCGATCTTATTGTGCAGCCCGTTAACAGTCAGCCTTATCCACGGCAGCGGGGATTAGAGCTGAACTTTGATGGTTTTATTTCGTGTTAAAGGCTCTTGTCTCTGCTTAAGCCTCTTGTCTGAGAGCCGCGCCTTGACCCCGATAACAGCGCCAGGTAGACAGCAATACAGTGTAGACCTCAGAGCGGGACGATCACCTATGGAGGAGGGCGGGGGGACGGGGTGAGGGGGGGTCCACCACTATTTAATTAACTCGCCTGCTATTATTCCTGAACAGCAGAATTTTCACCGGGGATTAACGGGACTTAAATTCAGAATATTTCACATGGATAAAAGGTGAAAGGCGCTGAGTTCAGTTCGGCTCATTGTTTGATCATTCACAGCTTCATAACGCTGAGATTCATAATCAGACTGTGGAAAATCAGCAGAATTTCAAAAAGAAACCACATTGTTGCTGTTTTCCATGATTTTAAAATAAGTTAACAAGCTGTATGTATATACATATATATACTATTTTAATTCAAAACAGGAATATTTGTTTTTCTTTTGGCTTTTTTTTTTTGCTGAAAATCTGCTTATTTTTATTCACATATTATACTGCTGATATTTAAATCTTTCTCCATTGTTTATGTTCTTAATCCCTCTGCCTCTTTAATCTCTCATAATCTCTGATTGGTTTTGATATTTTACATCTTTTACACGCGCTCGTGTTGTCTATAAATCAGTGCGATTTGCCACTTTTACACGTCATGTCGTTCTCCCTTATTTGCTCTAATGTTGCTTGTTGTTGTCTTGAGGGTGATCATTAGATTACCCGTCAGTTTGGCTTCTTATAGTCACACAGGTGTGAACTCAGACTACAGGAAGGATTTAAGGATTTGAGTTATGTTGACTCTGCTGGCAGCATTTTTTATTTTTATTTTTGTGGTTCTCGTCTGGGCCTCGTTGGTGCCGCGTTGTGACTTGAAGTCAGGCTGACTACCACCACCACCATCCTCACCTCACCCCCCGCTCCTCTCCTTCCTCTCTCTTCTCTCTCCCTCTGGGAGTAACAGATGCAGTGGTCCCACTGGCAACAGTCATAGCAGTCACATTAAGGTGTTATTATCAAACAGTGCAAATGGGGCCTACAATGTCAAGCAGTCTGCACGGTGGGGAGGAAAGAAAGTCCCACTGAGATCACTACAGCACAGCTCACACAATGTGAACACCCCCGCCCCACCGTCCTCCTCTCCAACCCCCTCGACTCCTGTCTAACAATACACCCTCTTCAGTCCACAGACCACTAAATTAGCTCATAATAATAAAAAAAGTAATATGTTTTCATTGAGCTGTTTGAAGTTGAAATCAAGAGTGGGCCAGTATTAATTCAATTATATAGCAAAGGCATGCCCACATGCTGTGCTACTGAGCACACACACACACACACAAGCACACAGATATAGGCTACACGCGCTCGGACAAGTGCATTGTGTGGGCATCAAGTGAGAGCCGCGGAGAGAGCGTGGAGTGTTCTGTATTTGCAGCAAAGATGTCGACTAAGTGAACATTTCTCTCAGTTCCTTGTTCAACCTTTGTGCTACTTAGCTTTTAAAGCAGCATGGAGGCGTCACTTTAGAGCTATTCAAGCCCGGCTGCTGGAGAGAGCTGAGTACAAAAGGGCTGAGAGTTCAGTCTCGGAGAACAACACTGCAATTCCCCCGCCGCCACCGCCGCTGTCTCAGTGGCCTCAGCTCAGCCCAGTTACCCCAGCTCTGTTACATTCGCTCGGTGACATGTGGTTGCCAGCTGCGGCGACTGCTTTTATATACGTGGAGGGTTCTCAAAATGCAGATCCAGCGACGCTTGAGGAATCCAGGGGGGCCCTGACATGGGGTTTAGACAACCATGAGGAGGTTCCAATGGTGCTTGAAGGGGTTTTTTTCTTGTTCTTAAGGAGGTATCAGGTGTTATTGAGGAGGGTCCAGAGGTCTTTAGCAGGTTTCATGGGACGTTCAGAGTGTCAGAGGGATCAGTCAGGTGGCTCCAAGTCCTTGAGGCGGTTTTGAGAGCATTCCACAAGTTATTTTTATTTTTACAGGCCGCGAAGCATGACACAGGTCATATCTAACAAAATGAAGAGATTAATTCAATTTGATTCACAGCAAATGATCCCATATAGAGAAGGTATGAATGCATATTTTAATCCAAGGTTTCACTTTTACTGCAAAGATTCATTGAATTTATTACCGATTCAATACAAATAGAAATGTTCACTTTTTTTCCCACATTGAAGGATCACAGACAAAGTTTTATTCAGCAGAAAAGAGAGGAGCTTCATCGGAAAGGTGTAATGCATGCTGGGTTACACCCCCCCACCAAGACTCCCTCCTCTTTGCATGCAGCCACCCTGACAAGCAGCTGGCGTCATTATAGTGCAGTAAAAATGACATGATCTCTCACCGCCTGACGTAATGGTGCTGGGAATTGAAACCCAGTTCTCAAATGAAATGATAAGTGGTTTAAATTGGCCTGAAGAAATGTGATTCATACAGCAGAATTAATATTGGTTGTTAAAGCTACTTGTTAAAGATGCAACCAAATAATAAAACTAGACGTTTAATATATCTGTTATATATTATTCTTAAAGAAAATGTGTCTTCAAGAAATATCATCATCGGATTTTGTTTAATTTTCAAATATTGACATTGTTGTCAGGTTTAACCGTCCTCTTATAAGTCTTAAATATCTACAAATAATGATCATTTTATTGATTAAACTATTGATTTGTTTTAAGTAACTGAATCATTTCGTCTATGAAACTGAAAATTGTCAAAGATTGTCATTACAGATGAAATATTACGAGGAATCGAGCGTGATGTCTTCAGATTAAATGTTTTGTCTGACAATAATTTAAAGAAATTCAGTTTTAAATGATTTAACACAATTAAAAGCAGCAAATCGTCATATTTAAGAAAGAAGAGCCAGATAACGTTTATACATTTTTGCCTGGAAAATAACTGAAAAGATTCATCAGTTATCAAAAATTTCTCTTTTGCCCGACCAATTCATTAATCTAGATGATTAACTGCATTACCAGTCTCAAAAAAAAAAAAAAAAAAAGGAAAAGCGATGCAGTTCATAATTCATGTGACAGTCAGAAATCTGAATAAAGAGAATGAACGAAATCAGAATCAATGAAGTATAACCGAAGGTTCCATGTGTGAAGCTGACCTTTGACCTTCAATCAGTGTGCTTCTGTGCATCCAGGCAGAGAGATTGATGGTGCACAACTTTAGAATTGACACATCAAGGTGACTCGCTCTTGTTGTAGTGCTTTATATCGCGTGAACTGTAACCTCTGTGATCTTGCTGGTGAGTCCTGGGCTGTCTGATCTGAGCTCAGCCTCCCCAGGCGGCGTACGCTTCCACAAACAGCCAAAACAACACTTGACCTTGGTGTTTGGCAATAAAGTCAATGATAATAGCACCTACCGCGGCGTCTGGAATCGGCGCTTTGGTTATTTTTCTTCTCTGCATGCATCATTGCAGGGATGGCTATTCAGATCCAGAGGGGGTGAATCAGGGAAATCTGCCTTGAATCTTTGATGGTGTTAAATTGGGGAGGAAACTCCCTCAAATGTTCCCAGAACAACCACCCAGTCTGACTTTGCAGCCTGGATGTCATCTGTGTGTGTGTGTGGATGTGTGTGTGGATGGTATGTTTGAGGCGGTCGGCGTCTGTGATTAATGACCACAGCCTCTATTCTGTCCTCCACGCACTGCTCCAGATTTTCAATCGTGTTCACAGTTCAGAGGTCAAAGCTAGAGCTGATCGTTGAAGGGCGTTGTTCTTAGAAAATCTAGCCCAACACCCGACCCAGGTTTGATCCTGAGGGAAGCTTCACCCACCCCCCCGGCACCCACTCCGCCACCCTCCTCCCCACTTCCTCGCTTCCTTCTCCGCATAGAGCAATCCGTTTATGGCGAGGCGTGTGGTACCTTGATAGCAGCACTTTGAAGCAGCCCACGGAGAGAAGTGTCTCTGAAGGCAGGAAGCGATTAGATAACCTCGTCCAACCTGCTTTACATCTCCGGGTACTCCTGTGACTCCAGAGTCCGCCGTGTGCTCGTCTCGTCGCAGCTGAAGTGATAGAGCAGACCACTCCAGCGCTCACACTGATATCCGCATTCACATGAGATGATGCAACAGTCTTTTTGATGACACTCGGTTTGATCTTCAGGTCCCTGCATTCATCGTCTTTTTCAAGGCGTATCCTGTTTAATAAACATTTAAAATGTTAAATTAGACTCAGCAATTTGCTGTTGATTGTGCGACGTGAACAGGGTCGCTTTAGGTGACTAACACACAGATCATCTTTACCAACTCTCTCCCTCTTCCAGAGGGGCTTCACTCTGTGACTTTTAGCGTCTTTCAGCTCATTGTTTTGGTTTTACACCCTACAAGTTTACTGTTTTGGTCCAATGTCAGCGCTCTCTTTGGCCTCATTTGCAGCCACAAAAGTGAAAACCCTATAGCGAACCAGCTCTGATAAACTCAGTATGGGCTGCTGTAGTTGGTTGTGACCAAATAGAGCAAAAAGGACAGTGAATATTGGCTTTACAGGTGGTCAGATGTTGCTCTGTGTGCTAGACAACCTTTTGTCAGGTTAGCCATAATGCCTTTAATTGGTAATTTGTCGATGTTTTTTAGCTTGGTTCGCTGCCATTACATGCATATTAATGAGATAAAAGAGTAAAAACAAACAGAATTTTATTGTTTTTTAGAATCAACTCCTGCTATTGAACTCCAAATTTCTCTTGCACTGTGATTGTACAGCACTTAACATGTTACACCCAAAAAACTTAAGGCATAAATAGTGTAGATAAAGTATTTATTTTAAGAATTCGCCAACATGTGCGGATAAGTGTGTGTAACAGCGATGGCTTCACTGGCGACTGGGTCCATTTGACACATTTGGTCTGATCAGAGTCTGGCTCCCCCTCACTGATTCCTCTCCAACGATGCTCCATAAAATCTGCTCCACAGCTTTTCTCACACTCTTCCAACTGTGACTTTTTGGCAGTTTCTCTGCCAGACCCCAAATTTGGATTGTCCAGTTGTACATGTGCATCCTCTGATATACATGGCATATCAGACGACAGGAGATGACGGGACACAGAACAGGGATGACATGCAAGAGCAAACATGCATGTTACTCATCCAGACAACTGTGCAATTGCATAATCGTTGTCTTAAAATCACAGGACAACACCTTCACACACTTTTTTTTATTACCTGATAAAACAGAGGTATTGAGTCCAATCCTTTTTTACGTACACGACCCAGACATAAAAACTAAAGCTTTACATTTATTTACATACTTTTATTGGACTAAGAATAGCCAAATTCCCCCACTTCATTGCTTGCAAGCACCCTAACAACCACCAGGAGTCACCAGTAGAGAAAAAAATGGCATTCTTACACTGCTGTCTTCTACTGGATTTAATTAATTAGTTGTCAAGTCAGTTATAATTTAAGTTAAGCAGCCCAAATTTACAAATATGTCCAATCACATGCTCTATCTACCCTCTAGAATAAGATAAAATTATTTCTGAACTTTGTTACAATGTCAGTAATTTATATCTTCGATGATCCCTCACTGGCTTCCCACCACAAATTTTGGAAAGCATAACTTCACCCTCACCCACACCCTTCATCTTTAGAGCCTTTATTTGGATTAGTAAAAAACTACACAAGATAACCTTTATGCATCATTTTTAAATATGTTATACATCTACAGTTCTGTTAGTTGATTCTCTCAAAACAGGTAGAACAATAAAAGGTATCATTTGACAGAGGCATAGTTCACCCTCTACAGATTGTAGATTTGAAGACTAGAAATGGAAGACTAAAGACTAAAGGGACAAATAGTTTTTATCTGTTGGGTACTTTACCCTGTCCGATATCTTTGTAATTTAGCTATGCATCCCTCAGTGGAAAGTATGTGTACCTGTTATAATAAAGAGTTTATCAAGAGCACTCCACAGATAAAAGTAAACAGTTCCCCATTAAAGCTCAACCATTAATATAATGAATCGCTGATCACTTTATTTGAATGTGATCACAGTTCCGCTCTACGGATTAGAGAATCCAGTTAGCAAACATTAAATGCAAGTCCTGTTGACGTAAAGTAAGACCTGACAGACAGATTCCAGTTGCCTGTTTACCCTTCTCACAACTGAGGATATCTTCTCCAATCAGGTGACCTCATCTTGCACCCATACAAACATGATTTTGAGAATTTAAAATCAATCACACTGAAATGCTCTTAAAAAGAATGAAATTCTTCATGATTACTCCTCATAGACTCAAAGACAGTGAAATAAACTTTCCCTTTTAATGTGATATTTTGTATTAGATTTTGCTTAAAACTACAAAATTAGGGAATTCTCCTGTTTAAAATGTCTTGAAGGTTTAAAATTGAGACTAACGACTTTGGGTTTTTACAGTGGATGAACAAGTCTGATAATATCCATATATTGAGGGGATAAGTGTTTCAGTTCCAGTTGCACAGGTTGAATTTAACTACGTATGGTGAAAAGACACGAATAACACCATCCATGCTCTGGTACAGACTGGGTACAATGCAGGCTTTGGATTTGGTGCTGTATAGTGATGGATTGCCTGATCTAACCTGATGATGGGCTTGACTGACCAATGAAACAGAGCAGGCTGAGATCCTGTACCCCTCACGGGAGGAGGAGGAGGAGGTGGAAATGTAGAGGAGGAGGAGGGGGATGTGGGACATTGCAATGTCTCCCTCCACTGCGTCGTCAGTGATGGATCTGCCATCGGAGCTCACGTCTGCTGCACAGTCCGACAGTCACGGCGCCCGCGGATGGGAATTACCAGCCATGTCCGTTATCTTCTACTTTAGATCTTTCCATCCTGTTAGGTTACAGTGACTGGCCATGCAGGGGCTGTCGTCTCACTCCAGAGACATGTATGGATGACTTATAAAAAAATCAATGAGTGATGAACACTCATGTGAGCACTTCAAACCAAGGTTGAGACCCATATATTGGTTGGCCATATTGGACAGTTTCTGTAGCAGGGAAATCGCTGCAGTGGAATGTGGAAGGATTTTACTCAACAGTGTAAAACCTGCAATGAACCGAGCTTCGCCCCGTCTGAAGAGCTGTTAAAGAATTCTATTAGTCTGGGTTTCACTGCAGAGTTTTAGTATCAAATGCTCTAAGTGCTGTTTCAGATTTTTTTTTTTCTGAGCCATCCACTGCACCGAATACTGAATTCATACAAAAACCCATGTTGGTAAAACTTTCTTGGTCTATTCAGGATTTTCTTTTCAGTGATCACAAAAAAAGTAGTGCCACCTTTACCTGTGTATCTGTGAGACCGTTTTTGTCCAATCCTACCAATATATCTACAGAAAACAATCAAATTGGATGAAACCATTCAATTCTAACCAATTATTGTACCTTTTATACATTAAATTGTCGAGTTCAGAGTTGTTGCTTAAAGTTTCAGCCCGTCCCACAGAGCAGGATTAGGTATTCAGCTAACTTTGGGATTATTGGTCTCACAAAGATATCTCGAGTTAAGGTCACTTGCCATGATGACTAACGTTGCAGACCAAACCAGCATGGAGAAGTTTTTGTTCAGCCGTATGTCCTATAAATGCATTAGGTCTCCAATCCAAGATTTGCTTGGATTAATACGATATTAATTACAGAGAAATTCTTTCATATTGTTCCTGTAGGTAGCACAGCTAATTATACTTAAACTCCAACATTGCTGCCCTTCAACATGGGGCAAACTGTTTTCATGGACTCAAAGTGCACTGTATTAATGTTAATATAGCATTATACAAATCCCTTCTCTGCACCCTGATGATAAGATCAGTCTTTTTAAAAGGGAATAACATCCACGCATAATTTCCTAGTGATTAAGGATCAATGCTAGATATAGCAACTCAAGGAAAAGCTAATTAAGTCACTTTGTAAGTCTTAATCAAATAAAATCTCTGGATTCAACAAACAATAAGATCTCCAAAGTAGACAATAAAAATGATTTTCATCCTCCCGAATGACACGTATGAGTGTTTTCTGCAACAAGTCGTCCAAATTAGACAACAAAATATATTGTTTGTCCATGCCCTCTGGAGCCACACTATCAGCAGAATGACATAATTAGTCTGTGTCTTCCAAAAATGGTTACAAATCACTGCTGGAAAATGAATCTGTTTAATGATGTGACAACACTATCAGGATAAGGTTTGTTGGCTGCAGGCATAAAAACAACTTGTTAGGATTAGAGAGAAATCATGGTTTGTACTTCTTTATTAAGGTTGGGGAAACATTGAGGTATGGACAATATTACTACTTCCTTAAGGTTGAAAGAGCTTTGTCGTCATGGTTACAATAACAACACGATTGCGTTCACACTTGCGCTCATGCCAAAACGTTGACTGACGGTTTGTTAAAGCGTAATATTTTGTTTACCCATCCATCAAACCCTGACTTCCTCCATTTTCAGACTCTGTCAACGTTGCATGACTCCCTCTTTTGCTCCTATCATATTTAGGATCATCTCATTTTCTGATTATAAGGATGCTTTGTCAGTATTACCTTCCACAATCACTACAAACGACCTAAGACTACTCGATCAAGGTTAGGAACTTATTGTGGTTAGGGTTAAAGAGGTTGCATGGCCAGGAGAGGTCCTCGTGTAAACAAGTCTTAGGCATTTGATCAAATCCCTGATCCTGTAATTTTTATTTTTTTTGGAAACCATCCTCCAGCAAACCATTTTTCTTGCAAATAAGTTAATCCAAAGCAGTCTATCTCCCCCCAACAGTCGTCTGCTTAAACTCTCCATCTGTGTGACTGGTTCCATCCATTCAGGGAGTGCTGCACAGCCTGTCACAGACATTCAACATTCTGGCCAGCTATCTGCAGAGACTACCAATTGGCAATGCCAACCATCCCCTCAAACACAACCTACCAAAACATGACTGGCTGATCTAAACCTAATTTTTCACTGTTTAATACAAAATCACAGATTTCATGCAAGTTATTCTGAGTAGGTCTTGGATATTTAGTCACTTTGTGTTGTTATCAGAAGAACTCTAAGATCTACAAACTGGTTAGTGTGCTGTTTGTTAAATACCGCAATTATCCATGTCCTACATCTGCTCTCCTTCTCCAACAGAGCACAGCGAAATCCTGGCATTAAATCTTCAAAGCAGCAAGTCTTTCTGACACCTGTGGTTCGCTCTCTGACTTTGTAGTGCAAAGCCAGATGAAGTGAGAGTGGAAATGTGAGACGTGGAACAGAACAGGAAAGAGGAAAAGAGGCGGGAGGTGATATGCTCGGCCTGCTTTTTACGAGTACAGTACTCCAATTTGTCGTCAACACCCACATGTCTGTCAGGCCGGGCAGTTTTGTGCCAGCGCTGTCACTCCGAGCAAACAAGCTGATATATAATTCAGCCAAGGGGAAGCAGACTGAAAATTGTCAACACAGATGTTTTTTTTTGAAAAGGAACAAATGATAAAGTCAGTTAGGTTTACCAACAAACTGACAACCTCTGTGTTATTCTTCTCACCCTCTTTGCTGGTAAGATGGTAGCAAAGGTAGAGAGAACAGCAAACATCAGCACCTGTCACCATGCTTGACGTGCCGAGCAGGAGAGCTGAGGATTTGTGCAACTAATTATTGAATTCAAATGGTTTCATAGAGAGTAGCCTTGGGTTGATTTATTGTCATGAACACAGGTCAGTTTTAAGTTTTAAAATCTTACCCTGGAATGGTTGTTTTTTGAACATGGCTCCCTTCATCTCACGTTATCCAAGGTAAATCCAGACCAATAGTCATGCACACATCTGTCAAACAATGGTCAATCCCATCACATAGAAACTGCGTCACTGGTAATATCTGGTAATATCTTCTGAAAGAATCTGAATTTTTAGGGGGTATGGTTATAATGCGATAGGCAATGGTTGCTAAAATTCAGGAATGAGAGCTCCCTTAAGTTTAAAATTGTTTCCCCAGCCTGTCCTCACAAGAAGAAAGGCATCAATGGTGGCTTGCATTGTTGTTATATGTTGTAGATCAGTCTTTTTTAAGGTCTCGGAATCGACTGCATTTTTACTTTGTCTTGTCTCAGTCCCAGACAAAGAAGACTCAGGATTTTATCACGAGACCAGTCAAGGCCACAACTCTGGGGATATCACTAAATTGCCCGTGCATTGTTTGATTTATTTATTCCCGTGATTGGGTGTAAAACCTTCCACAACAAATACAACCAATACATTTTTCTTACTGTTAATGGCTGTCCCTCCTTGCCCCCATTTTACATGTAGACAGCGTCCAAAAGAAAAGACAGCAGCATGTAAATACTGCAATGCAATGCTTAATGAGGCAACTGGGACCATGCTTCACTCAGAGACCTTTGGTGAGTATTAGCTATCTAAGTAGGCTATACTGTATACACTCTGGTCTTGGTCTTGACTCAGTCTTGATACACTCTGGTCTTGGTCTTGACTCAGTCTTGATACACTCTGGTCTTGGTCATGACTTGTCTCGGTTTAGGTAGACTACAACATTGGTTATTTTTTCCAAATACCTAAAAGTTTTTACGATAATTGACAAGCCATGTGGCCCTGCAAAGTACTTTGTGTCTTATAAACAAAAGCGTGTTTCAGTATGACATTGAAGACCATCAATAGTCAATGTTGGTTAACCCTAACCCCAATGGTGTGTCTACATAGGAGGCATTTTAGCTGCTCTGTCTCTTTAGCTGCTAAAGGCTCCACTATGTTCACCAGCTAATCTCTAATGTTGTCTCTTTCTGCTGTTGTGCTGGGCAGGTAGTGTGTACAGTGTGTTTATCAGATCTTGTTCGCTGAAAACCGCTGCCACGTTCTGCCGGAAACAAGGATGAAGAGTTTGTAGGTTGGAAAACCAAAACAATGATCTTAAAGAGGCTAAAAAGCTCAGCAGAGCTGAGGGTGTTTGCAGATTTGGGTTATAATTCTGCGGGTTCATCATGATTGGTGATATATTTCACATTATGCAGAGTCATTCAACCCATTTATAATATGGAAATGTTGTTTAGAGCAGCTTAGCCTGTTTCATCTCCAATTTTTTTGTAACAAACCAACCTGGCCACTGTTCATTTTACAATTTATGTCTTTGGTTTCACAAAGATCTCATAAATTTGGTGTTTGTAACGTTTGTCTTTTTGTGTTTTTACCCGAAATTTAACAAGTGAAATATAAAAATCATCAGAACAAGGTTACAAGGCAGCAATATTCTCCCTCCCGGTTTTTAATTTGGTTTCCACCAGCATAAGTGGATCATTTTTATTATTGCCTAGACGTCATCGGTGAAATAAATGGTGAGTTCATGCTTAAAAATGACTGAGAATGAAGCCTAAAGTACATTTTAGTAGAAAGGCACTGCAGAGAGCAGAGTGGATGAATAGTCAAAACTAGTCATTTCCCACCTCTCATAAAATCGCAATCTGGTCTGAAAGTGAGTGAATAATTAATCATTGATTAGTCATAAGTTGCCGCGTGTCAATCAGCTACACCCTGCTGGGTTAAATGGGCTGCAGCTGTTTTAAATTGCTGTTATAGGTTCATCATTGCAGGATACACACCCCAGGGCGCTGTTGGTCACTGCAATAAAATGATGGCGTGTAACTTTAATGATAACAAAATTAATTCCACATAAACACTTAAATGTAGCTTATCCTGGTTCACTAATCAATACATTACAGAACAGACCTTTGTGTCCTTTTTTCTATCTGGAGCTCCATGATGGAATAGACCAATCACAGTCCTTATCAGCTCCCCAATGCTGCAAATGACAGGGCCTCATTACTTACAGCAGCCCTGGAGATTGTGGTCGTATTGATTTTCAGAAATACAATTCTATTTTTTTTTTTTTTTTTGGCCTGTGGATGGTTTCCAGTCGCAGAGGAGGGCAGAGAAAACAGCCACGAGGATCTCGCTTATGTGACTGACAGCTGTCAATCACGTGTCAGCAGGATGAGAGTCATCCCTTAGAAGAGGCGTTGCAGTGGCGTGAAAGGGAAGGAGGAGGAGGAGGAGGAGGAGGAGGCCGTCCATCCCTCCTTTATCTCTCTTTCTCATTTACTGCTCCTCTCTTGTCTCCTTGTCTGGTTATCGCACTCACTCTGACTTTCTATTCTCCGCACTCTCTCCTCAGACTCACGTGAATAACTCTTGTTATCAAGCTGACCCTTAACTTCGAACGCTCTCTTCCTTCCTGGGAATCAGATGTACTCCTCCTTATTGTTTGCCATTTTCAAGATTTATTTCTCTCTTATCGTTCGCGCCATCAATTCGTGTTTTTCTACCTCGGGCAGAGAAAATGAATTCCATGCAGGCTGTTGTTCAAATATACAGCGTACACATACTCACATGCATTTCCATGTTTACTGCCAACCCTCCGCCTGAATTCAGATCGGCGCTGTGGAGGACTGATTAAAGCCGTGGGGACTATCGCAGGTGATGGAGACACAGCAGCAGACAGGGAGACGTTACTTTTTCCTTAGTCAGCTCATGTTTTGTCCGCATCACCTTTTTAAAGCGGCACACACTGCTGTCATGTGTCTGTTTGCCTGCTTACATGAAGCCTGTTTGATTTACTTATCAGTGTTTTGTCAGCAGGGCAGCTTATGCTGCAGTACAGGACAGAAATGAAGCTCATGTGCACGTGAAATTCCATCAAGTCTGCGGCTCATGCCTCCATCACAGACGGCCATTTCTTTACTTTGTAATTTGCTTTCAGGGTCTCAAGACCCACTTACATTTCCAGAGCTTTTAACTGCTTTTAAGACTTGTAATTTATATAAATTATACACTAAATTCCACCGTAGTTGAACCAGCTCTGCTGATGAAGACCACAAAGTAAAATGAACTTTGCATTCCAGTTTATCATCAGGTAATAAAAGAGCAACATAATTATCATTTACAGAGCAAAGGAGATAAGCTGTGCTGATGAAGACTGTGAGATTTAGTTGAAAGCTCTGGAAAAAAAAAAGTAGTCAAGATTACGTTAAGTATTGGCAAGGCAGTGAATTTTCACACTCAATTATTCAGATAAGCTAAAAGTGAAAACCCATTAAAACAAACTCTGCTTCACAGTTGCACGCCATATGATAAAACGTTCTATCACAGTTTATATAATTTTATATTAAAATTTAAATATAACAGGTTATTTAATGAATTACCCACAATCACCCAGTGCAACCAGAGCTATTGAAATAATCTACCTTGGCAAAAAGGTACAGAAAAGTGTCTAATGGCAGTTTACTGCATCATATCATTCAATCCTCGCATACTAATTCTTGCTCTAGTTTTGTCTGCACATTGGAAAATAACGAAATAAATGTATGTTTTAAATAACAGCATACAGACTATTTGAAAAGCCCTTTCAGAAGCCATTTATAAAATCCACTTATAATACAAGGACAGTGAATGGTTAGACAGAGAAACAAAATAAAGTCGAAATTATGTAAAGCTATTGAAGTTAAAGAAAAAAAAAAGGAGAATAGAAAAGCCAGTTGGGTTTTTAGAAGCTTTGTACAGTAAATAGTGGTACTGTCTGAGTTGACAAGATACAGAAGAGAGGAGGTTATCCCACAGTTTATGGGGGATCAAACAGTGAAAGCAGCTGTGGAACTCATTTGGTGCAGAATAAGGTGTTAAAGAAAATATACAGCAGAGACCAATGAGAGCTTCAAAATGGGGCTTAAGCTGACACTAAAGCAAATTAGGAGCCAATGTAATCAGAGTTTGCATGGCTAAAACAGTATGCTGTCTGAAATGGTGGATTGTCTATACTTTATAGTGTTGGTATATGTATAGTTGCTTTGGCTGCTCCCAGGATTTTAGAAATACGGACGTCAGGAGTCCACATTTCTCAGGAATAATACCAATGAGAATACTGCCTACTGCATCAACAACTAACGAACCAACTACATCCCGAGAAGAAGTGCAGAGTTCTTTTCTTCATTCTGATTTAAGTTGTTGCTTAGAGTTTACACCTCTGTGTTGAAACATTTTCTTCTGCAGCCGAGTGGACTCTGAAACAGGAAACACTGTTTACTTTTGTTTAGTTTAAACTGTATCTTCTTCAGGTTTTATTTAAACAGAGCAGCTCTATCAAGGAGACTGTCCTGGAAACCAACATTTACCTATAAACTGGACTAAACTAGTTAAGTTACTGAGTATGTGACTTGGGATGGTTAACGGACTTTACTCAACGTCTGCAACGGCACTTATACACAGGCAGCATCTCACAGGCAGCAGCACGTGTCAACATCGGGGTTACACCTTTATGCGTTCCCGTGGGTACCTGAGCTATTTATTAGAGGTTCAGCAGTGTAACACAGTGACACAGTTTCAGTCTCTAACAATGCGGATGGTAATTTCTTGTACTGATGAATTTCCTGTTTTTGATCATTGGTGTTGCAGATGGTCAGGAATTGTTCTTCTGTTTCTCTTTTGGGAGGAGTAGTTGTTATTTTTTTGTTTTGTTTATTTGCAGATAATGCCCTGAGAAAATAACGGGAAATTACAGACCACTGAAACGTTACTCTTTTATTTTCCAACATGGAACACGTGTAGTTTTTCACAATATAATAACTCCACCATGTCCAATATGGTAGCTACTGCCCTGGTTATAACCCTGTAAAGTCTGTTAGAACGGTACAGCTGACTTGTTAATTAAATCCAAATAAGACATTTCTTTCAGAGGAGGTTTTGGAGGCAACTGAATCACTTCCTGTTAAAAAGTCTAATTTCAGTTTGAGTGCAGGGTAGTGAAGTGGACAAGAGGTGAATCAAAGTTGCTGTTAGCCACCGGAAACAGGCGTCTGTTTTATCAAACCTCACCGAGTGCAGAACTTTCTCTCCGACATGTGGCTCTCTACCTCGTCTCTCATTCTGTGTATGCTCGAGCATTTATCAAATCAATTACTGCTGATGGGAGTTCCTCCTAACAGGTAGTGAGGTGTCTCGGCACTAATTCATCCTGTCACTTTGATGGATTCGCTCTCCGAGCGTCGGGCCTGCAGCTCGGGGAGAGTGCGGCCGATCTGTCAGGCCTCACAAGCCATTACTTAAAACATTAGCTGCTCAGGACGCAGAGAACAGCTCCACCGCGAGGATGTACGAGAGGTTTCTGCGTGACCGACCGCTGTGTGTTTGAGGGTGAACAAGAGACCGGACAGTCAGCATCGCAGGAGATGCTTTTTTTTTTCATGAGTAGCTGTGATGCAGTGAGAATATGTATGAAACAGGAGGAGCTCTCAGATCCCCCGTGGATATTTTAACTGTCCCCAAAAGCATAGGAAAAAAACTTTTGGTGAAGCTGCATTAAGTTTCTAATCTTGCAGCTGTTAGAACAAATTCCCGGAGGATCCGAGGGAAGCTTGAAAGATGTGTCATCCTGTATTTAAACACCAACCTAGATTTGCCTTGAGTGCTTCTGTCATTATTATTCATTGTTTAATTTTTTTTTTTTTACTTTTATTGCTTTTTTCCTTAGTTCTTCATCTGTGCTCGCATTTTGCATTAATGTATTGCTCTTTTAAAAACTATTGCAATCACAGGAGGCGTCTAGAGAGCCAGGAGGTGAAAGGAGCAGTACATCCAACATTGTGGCGGAAACCTATGGGTGACGTCGCTCTGGACAGGCTTTGTCCATTCTTTATACTGTCATTGATAGTGACCCACTGGTGATATAAAGATGGAGCAGATCACTGTTGAGACATGAGAGAGATGCAACCAGGTGGAGCCGCTTTCAGAGGCGTAACACTAAAGCAGGAGTGTAATAAAGTGTCATGAATTACAGCTCCTGGACCGTAATAAGTTGTAAAATTACTTTTTGAGTAATGAGCCCAACATTGAACAGAGCTGGATACAGTATTGCTGTTGCAGAATGTCTCCTGTAGTTGCACATTCCCCAATAAAACCCCAGTTTATATCTTCGACTCAGCTAAAATTTAAAAACTATTTGGCTCTAAGTCTCAAGTTAATGGCTCAGGCAGTAAAGCCGTCCCACCCCCCCCTCACAAAAAAAAAAAAAAAAAAATGCAGTGGAGTTAATTGAATGTGTTTGCTCTTGCAGATTTCTTACAGTCAGCATAAATGCAGAGTTTAGTCTGCAGCAGAGCAGAGGGAGAGGATAGGACAGGAAATACTGTACTGATAATGTGTGTCCGCTCCGAGCTCACCGCGTCATCCCGCCGTGATTGACGGACCAAACGCATCTTTAACAACATGCTGGCGCGTCACAGGATCCTCTCAGCCGCCCCTCCATGTTCAACACCTGACCATCATTTCTTACAAGCCCCTGTGCTCGCTCTTCTGCTGTTACTCACCGACATAAAAAAAAAAAAAAAAAAAGCACCTCAATCATAAATCATGTCTTGTCATTAGTAAGACATTAACATGAGTTCATTTACTAATGTATTCCTCGCCCCGGAGGAACGTTTATGTATTTGGCTGAATGTTTTACACAAGGAAATATTTTTAATCATTAGCCCGAGGATTGTGTCTAATGAATCATGCATTGAAATTCAGCCGCTGCTCCGTTATTGCACTGTAAGACACGCACGTTTTCCCCTCTCTCGCTGTTTATTTAGCTTGTTACGACCAACAGTGAGCAGGCCGAACACACACACACACACACACACTCATACATGCTGAGCTCCAGCACTGTCCCATAGTGGAGAATGCAAGGATAGAATTGGCTCTGTAATCCCCACCACCCCTCTTTTAAAAAGTTGGACTAAATCCTCAATGGCCACGAGCAGCTCTCAGTCACCAGGAGAAATACTCAGTACAGCTAATACTGCAGCACTTCAAATGACTGTGAAATACTGTGGAAAATCTAGCAGTTTAACTCTGCAGCATCGCATCAAGACAGTTTTGTGCCAGATTCAAACAGAGGAAAGACGTTCTGACTGTACGCAGTGTGTGTGTGTGTGTGTGTGTGTGTGTGTCAAGCAGGATGAGTTGTGGATCAGGCAGGCTTAGTTCAACCCGGGGAAAATCGCAGATGTTGCCAAATAAAGACAGCTGCTTCTGTATGGATTAGTAATGTGTCTCACTTGAAATCGCCGACTTATTGATCAAGAGCGCCCGCTTTTTATTGCAGAAACAAGCATGTAATGTGTAAAACATGCGACGGTTATTTTTATAGCAGAGAGTTGATTTATTTTACAGCAGATTCTGCTGCCAAAACCTGAAACTTGACTGTACAATATGGAATTATTAAACTAAAACTATATTCACAACTAACTTGAACCAAGGTTTAGGGTAGCTTCCAATGCCAGGTAATGGATTTGAAGCTACCCTAAAACCTTTGTTGTTCTGGCCGTGCGTTAAAAGAAAAATAGTTTATATTAATGAGGTAAAACACAAGACAAGAGGAGCTGTAAAACTATATTGAGATGGTTTTTGGTACCACAAGTATATCTTCTAATGCTTATGAAAGTGGAACCTTATTTGTGGGTCCATATTTTAAGATGTGATTTCTCCCTTCACCTCAAAACAATGGATTTAAATGGACAGTGTACTGTGGATTACTCAGGGTAACAAGGACTCTGGAAATAAATATCACTGTCAACTGTTTTCGTAGGGACTATTTCTTTGATAGGAAATGGTTCCAGTGAAAACTGTTTGCACTAGGCCTTGACAGTCTTCGCTGTCAAAGACTGAATGATGTTTGGGACAATTTGCTGGTACCAGACACATATTTTAGGAGGAGAAACTTGCAGCTGTCACACTGAGTCAACCAGTTCAAGTGGTTTCCTTGAAACAGCTTGATCTCGTCACGAGCTGTCTCAGACATTATGACAGTTCTCAAACGCTTAATTGTAGTCTAAGACGAGATGTGGTAAGATGAAATTTAAATGTCAAATATAATGATACAGGTACAATCATACTGAAATGTGTTTTCATATGCTCCTATAATTTGATCCGTAAAAAGGAAAAGGCGGGATAAGGATGTAGAGAGGCAGTGTAACACGCAGACGTGTAAAAGAAACAGCACAAGAGGACATAACGGGGAATCGTACCGTCATCCAGTATTAATTCAGATCAAATGTTTGCAGAGAGAAATGCATTTCTTACCAGAAAATCTCAGCGCTGACCCCACCCCGCCCATAAGCAGTTGTGCGGAGCGATAACAGACTGTGGCGAATGCCGTTTAAGGTTAAATCTAGCATTTTAAATCCACTTTCATTTGTAAGCCTGCTGCTTTTTTTCCCTGCCCTGCCATGAGTGTGAGGCATTTCCAGCTAATCTGCATCCCTCTCTCTCTCTCTCTCTCTCTCTCACACACACACACACACACACACACTTGTGTATCAGACACTGTAAGTGTAAGGTGCTCTGAATATCTCAGCCAGAGCAGAGAGTGGAGAGATCCACTGTTGTGTTGCATTGTGTGAATCCCCTATTTACACCTACGTTATGGTCTGGGATGATAATGGTGGCTGCGGGATGAAGGTGAAACACGGTATGGAAGGTCTGATACAAAATACGTACAGTTATTTATGTTGTTTTGTTTTGCTTGAGATCCTGAATTTTGTATCATCATTTTGTCTAATCCCGTGAATAAATAATTAGGAAGTTATGTTACAAAATAACCTTGTCATCATGATTAAAATAAAAATGTATGTAGCTTGTGGTTCAGATCATTTTATAGTAACATATTCCATGCACTCTCCAGTCACCCATGTCCTCTTACAATAGGCCCCTCCATATAAACATTTGCCTCTTGTTCAATCAACGCTGCATCCAGACCAGAAGCCACAATATTGCAAAACCATCTCTCAATCCTCTCTGTCTACCCTACCCTGTGTCTCAGCCCCAAGCCCATTGGCTCTTAATGAAGACGTTAATATTTAAAAACAAATAATAAACGTGTAGTTTCATTTTTGTTTTTTTTAAACATTCAGTGATTTCCTAAAAGAGCCGGACTATTTTAAGCGGTGGATTAATCCACATTTGGTGCTCTAGTGAGTGTTTGTGGCAGCTGGACAGTGTATGTAGGATTGAGTCAAAGTAAACCACAGCGTGTGTGTGTGTGTGTTCATGGTAATGAAGGAACATGTCACCCAGTGTAGCTCATTCATGTGTTTTAATAGGTTTTTGGGCAACAATTGAGCTCTATAGCACAGAGGAAGAAGATATATCAGGCCTTAATGTTAAATACACACACAGTGGCACACGCCTTTTCACTCACACACACACACACACACACACACACATACACACACCACCGTGCATATACACAGTTCAATCCTCTACCTCTCTGGTCTGTACAATTAGACCCTGCCTTTCCCATCAGTCCGAGGATGTCAGCCGCTGCTGTCCTCTGTGATTAATGCTACACAGCGTCAGGCTGAAAGGCACACTGTGAGGACAATCAGCATTTTAAATGGACATTATTCCTACAAAAGCTCCATCATGTTGCCGGACAATAGGTAAGGTCTTGACACAGTCAAAGTCAACCTGTGCACCTTTTGTTCAAATATCAGCGCATGATTTTGGAGCGAGAGCTCTACAAATGGGGAGCTCAGAAACACGGATGATGTTGCAAATGGGTTTTTTTATTCTGATCCCTCTTTATGTATGCAAGGCTGAACAATGGTGACCTACAAAGTGAAGGGGACTTGGGTTGATTTTCAAATATATTAGGATACACAACTCCTGCACTCAAGTAGAGACAGCAGCAGGGATGTAGCATATAATAAATCAAATCAAATCCAATCAAATTTTATTTGTATAGCCCAAAGTCACAAAGTACCGTTTGCCTCGGAGGGCTTTACAATCTGTACAGGCAGTGACACCCTCGGTCCTTAGACCCTCGGCTCGAGTGAGGAAAAACTTGCCCACAAAAAACCCTTTTAACAGGGAAAAAGAAACCCTCAGGAAGAGCCACAGAGGAGGGATCCTCTCCCAGGACGGACACACGTGCAATAGATGTCACGTGTACGGAACAAATCAACACAAACATATTGTACAATTACAATGATTACAGTAGCAGCGGGACCTGTGATAGAGATAGAGAGACACAGATGCACAGCAGCAGCAAATCATAAACTAACTATAAACTGTAATGGAGATATGGTAGCAATAATGACAGTAATAATATATGTAGTGGACGTCGTGCAGGACCACAGCAGCAGCCACGATCCATGAGAACCTGCTGGACGAGAGAGCACAGAAACTCCGGGGAAGAAGTTTAGTTAGTAACATGCATTAACATGCATTAATGAGACATGTATGTTTACAGATGGTGGTGATGGAGGAGAGAGAGAGAGAGAGAGTTTTCAGTAAAGCCATCTACACACACTTTCTTCCATTTGTTGCTCTGCTCACACAAGAGCATAAAGATGGTAATGTAAGTCATTGGTTATTCATAGTTCCCAGAGGATGGGTACTGATGTTCTTGGAGCGCTGTAAAGTGTCCCTTTAGCAGTGCTATGAGGTCAGAAATTCCCTCTGAGCAACACTTTAGGTCCATGACAATGAATCTAAAAAACAACTAGTGCATTATATTGCAATCTGAGCGAATATTCATGCTCCACAGAGAATGAATCCCTTCGTTTGAGTTTGGCAAACTGTCGAGGCTTCTTCAGGTCAAAATTCACAGTTGTACAAAATAAATAAATATCAAAATCTAAAAATAATATTTGCTGACCAAAACATTTCGACGATCAGACTAGTAAATATGTTTGACTGAAAACAAATGGCCACGGTGCACACTTTTAACACTCCAGATCCTACCTAATTTCACACCTCGCATACTTTGCCAATAACAAGTAAAGCGGGGGTGATAGAAGTTGCAAAAATTGTCAGATGCAGCTCCCTTGGATTTTGCAGGCACGATGGGGGTTTGAGAAACTGTTAGACGATCCAACAAGCACTTCATCTGAAGCATGCTGAGGTGTGAAAGACAGGTTAGTCTTAAGGTACATTGATAACGTAAGTTATCCGTCTACTGTTACATCGATGAGGAATAAAACATGAATGAATGCTTCTAACTTGTGGTCATATTGGTGATTTGGTGAAGACATTTGCCCTCCTATTCATTTAAAGCTTCATTGGACAGCTGAGTATTTGCTTTCAAATGTCTCTCCCTCCTTACATCTTGGTTTGTCTCATTTAGAGGTCATTTAAGTGCCTTTTCTACCTCTTTGCAATGACCAGAACATACCCCACTGCCCCCAGACGTACCTGCAGGGCGGCCAAAGCCCATCTGAAAAGGATGGGTGACTTTTTAACAGGTCCGCTATATGGCATACCTCGACAGAGTGCTTTGATACAATGGCATTGCGTGGCCACTCAGTCGGTTCAGAGCCGCTGAAGTGAGCACAGATCTGATATGGAATTAAAGGGCCAATTAGTCCTCAGGTAACGGATAACAGCTCACGTTCCTCTGCCGCTCTGCTTTGATGAGGCGCAGAGAAAGAGACAGACATGGCATGAAATCCAGAGCGTGGCATTCACTTAGCGGCCTCCACCCTCTGGCTTCAGACGCGACACAGGCCTTTGATTTTCCCATTAGCAGCCGGAATAGAGGAACCACCGCCTAAACCTACCTGGCTTATGATGTTCAAAAATGAGCAGTGTAGATAGCGTTGCCCCCTCCTCCCCTCCGCTCATACCGGGGCTTCAGTCAGCCTGATAAGGGATAATCTCAGGCTAGCTGCTGTTCATTTAGGGCTGAGCTTACCCACAATCCACATTAATGTTGTGTGGCAGGGCTCATATCAACTCGTCCTGGCCTCTCAGACGCTGCAGAACTGAGATGCAGGTGAGCACTTGGTCGGCTTCATCGGAATGAAAATGAACTCCCTCCACACCAGTGTGTTTAAGAGGTGCAGCTGGCCAACATGCTTTGAATGGGAAGCAGCTGGTGTGAATTTAATTGGAACAGAATGATAAGGCTGGCTAGAAGCCATCGATTGGCTGTCACTTTGATTCCATTAAAAAAAAAAAAAGCAGTGGGAATACTTTTAATTTCAGACTTCTTAGAAGTGATCTGAGAGTATTTATCTTGAGATGTTTTCATTATTATTAATTCCTCAAATTTATACTAGTCTTCTTGCAATAATTTCTACTTTCCACACGATGACATCAGTGCAACAACACAGCGCTGCTCCTTCTTTATTGGAATGTTTATGAGAACATTTATATTCCAATTAAGATCATTCATGAGAAGATAAGTATGAACAATATAAGCAATAAAACTCAAGCTACTTATTTTGATTTGTGGTACCGAATTTAAATAATCTGAGTGAGACGATTATTGCAGTATTTTGTGTTGAAACAACAAAGTTGTCCTTATAGATGAAACATGATATTTCTATTCATTATCAAACCCAAGACAGAGATTCTACCTCATTGGTAACAGCTCTGTGAGACTGTACCGAGGGAAAGCATGCTCCGAAGTACAGCTGGGGCTTAGTTTTTGTTGGTGTGACCCAAAGCATTGGACACATCATCACCGATGGTGGAATCCATGCTGAGGGGACCATAGCCCTTTACTCATGATAGAAGCACATAAACCAAAGAAAAAAGTTAGTTAACAAAGTCTGGTGTACAAAACATATTGTCGGGGTATTAAACCACATGGAGTACAGACCAAAACAGCATCAGGTCTAAAAAAAGACAGAGCCATGCCCAGTGGGATAAAAGTTTTTGGGATATTTCAGTCTGGACGAAACCAACCAAGCAAGAGAGAAATATTACCACCCCGGCAGCCTAATCCAATACCAACAGTAGCGTAGCTAAAAACACCATTGCTTATTGAATGTTACATAGCACCTAAAGGGGCATGAGCAAAAGGTTTTTGGCATGCACTAAATAGTTTCTTATCAGCACCAGAAACTTGTGGACACGTCTTATGACCGCTGAAGAACGTGATAAGAATATGCTTTAATTAGCTTTGAGGAGTACAATATCATTTTCAGTTGAGCAATTGCGTTTTTTGACCAGTAAAAAGCAGCGACGACAATCAATGTTGTTGATTGACCCAAGTAGCCCGAGATTTATATGCTGTACCCAAGATAAAGTTATCAGATTAATTTGTTTTGCAGCCTGAATCTTGGAAAGCCATTCATTCTCATTTGCCTTTTGCAAAAAATAATCATCTTGTGATGGTTAGAGCTTTTTCTTTTTTTCCCCCCAAATATAACTGTAGCTAATCCACACAGGCCTGTAGTTATGGTGGATGCTGATAGCAGCCACACACTTCATTTTTAATCATGAATTATTCCAGTCTGTCCCCCAGGCCACACTTAGTTTTTAATTGTCTCTGCCTTATGCCCACGTTGAATCAGACTTGTCTTGGTCTCTGACACTCTTGTAGGTTGACTCTACTTATTTCTGCCTAACAAGATTATATGAACTTAAATGCATTGATTAGTTGGATATTGAAAAGTGTATAGAAAACAGTTCCAGCAGGTCTGCATGACTTGTTTATCTCTACAAATTCCCTTAAAGCATTTGGAAAGACATGTATGTGTTTTATCGTCTATTTCAGACCTTCATTCTCTGCTTTAGCATGTTCAGGTGAAATGTGTCCCAGTGTTATATGTTGCTCTCTGAAATAGTCCTCCAAACAGAGTTTATGTGGTATATAGCATTGCCATTCTGCTGCTGACTTTGATGTGTTCAAGAGTAGAGTCCCACAACATACGTACCACGCTAAACTGAGGCTAATTTTGAAGCATTCAGAGGGGTTAAAATTTAGCATGAAGCCTTACGTTATCTTGATCAACTCTCTACAGAAGAGAGCACATTTGATTTCAGAACTTCTGAAACGTCTTTGGATATGATCTTTTATCAAAAACAAGGCACTCTTATACTCAGTGTGTACTATGAATATCAATTAATGACAGTATGAAGGTAAAATTAAATGTTCTGGGGAAGTAGAACACAACCTGTGCACCTAAGGGCACGTAACGGGGCTGGATCCGGTCCCAGCTGACATTAGGCGGCAGGCGGGGTAGACCCTGGACAAGTCGCCAGTTCATCACAGGGCTGACACATAGAGACAAACAACCATTCATGCCCACATTTACACCTACAGGCAATTTAGAGTCACCTATTAACCTAGAAACCTGCATGTCTTTGTACTGTGAGTACCTAGAGAGAACCCATGCAAACACAATATTGGACGCTGGAACTGGAATCCCTAAAAGAAACAGAGCTATCATTAAAAGGCTAGTTTGGGTTTTTGAAGTGGTGTTATGTGAAGTAGTCAATGTATTACCTATAGGAGATGGCACGCATCCAGCTTGGAGAAGCAGACAGGACGACTAACACTGTGTGCTGTGGATGGGGGCAGCATCAAAACGTATTTTAGCCACCTAAAAAAATCAATATCAGTTAAAGTGTATGCTATATTTAGTGAATTTTCACCACTTTCTTTCCATCGGACCACATTTTCCGACTAGACTCTTTTGATAGAAACAGTAATTTTGCCTCGCAGCACATGGGAGTTGCTGATCTACCGCTACTACAAAAGCAAAAATACTCTTATTTAATATTCTTTTTAAGGTGGCCCTTTTTTTTTATGTAGCTAAAATACCTTTTTTGTTGCTGCTCCCATCCACAGCACTACATTGCTTAAGCTTTTGTGCTGGTCCACCTGTCTGCCTCTCTATTCTTCAAAGAACCCCAACTAACCCTTTATTGATAGCACTTCTATTCGTGCTTTTTTTTTTTTTTTTTCTTGCTATGACAAGTCAAAAAATGTCTGTTTCCTGCAAACTGTTTTGTGTGCATGAGTTGGGGGAAAAAGTGAGTGGTGAAAAGCAAACAGTTGTTTCAGCTGTGTTAGTTGAAACTTTGGCTATTTGGAGACAACAGTACAAGCTATAAAACAACACTGACATCATTTCACATTATACATTTCTTGCAGCAAATCTGTTCGCAAACAGAGGTGACTTTTGTCGCGTATTTACATTTCCAGCAGACACAGAACAATGTTTCTCCATTGTTCACCGTACTTTCAGCTCTTATACCAATTCTAGTCCAATATTTGCCTCCTTAGCAGTTCATCAGCTAGTTGCTAACCCACTACAATGGATTTATTGGAACTTTTTCACACACAAAAAAAAAAAACATTGGTGGAAAACAGGTTTATAAGAGATGTGATATGTTATGTTAATATCATAGCTTACTGAGATGGCTGTGTGGAGGAAACCTGCATGGGTAGCTGCGGAGACAGGTGTGTAGGTACGGCTCGAGAGAGCAGCGCCAGGTGAGGTGATTGACATAGCTGGAAATGGTTGTCTAATCACTCTTTCCTTTTTAAAAGAGTAGAGTGCTGGGCGCTGGGGGATAGAGACACACATAAAGGAAAGGCTGGGCAGCCAAGAGCGCACACCAAGCATTTATTGTCTGTATAAAGTCGTGTGTCTAGGTCGTGAAAATAAAATAATTGTCGTCAGATCCAACAGTTGTGTATCTGTGCTGAGAACCAACGGTAGCAGCAAGACTGGCTACAGGCTGCAGTACGTCCAAATTGGGTTCCAGTGCCCAAAGTCCAATGGCCCTGTGCAAAAACAGGTTAATCTGACCATGCTTATGTAATCATAGGAATCATGAATTATCAGAAGAACATGAAATTTCATTTAGTCTTTTTAGTTTCCGGTCTGAGCGCTACTGCATTCACATTCAGATAGGCCTGAATTTAGAACTGCTGATTCAGTGACTGTGCATTAATGTGTGGGTACTGAATCCACCCACGCTGCCTCCGCCTCTTCCTCCTTAATGTCACCCCATGACCTGAAAATCAATGATAGACAGTAACAAACTAAAACGCATTTCTAAAATGTAATTACAGGCGGCCAATAAAAAAGAGCTGGAGTGACACCGTGACTACGTCTCTTTGTCTCAACTCAGTTATTTATGCCTTCAGCTCTTATATCATATTGATTACATCTTGTCATAGGTTTTGAGATGAGGTCTTCTGGTGTCAGTGAAAGCAAAAAAAAAAATGGCGGTTTATTGGATTATGGGTTTAATTTGATTTCAGAAACAAATCTGCATAGTAATGAGATGTGGCCGCGCTCCTGTGGCTCTCTTTCTCTACCTTACTGCTGTTACTCCCCATCTTCACACAGACCCCAGGTCAGCTCTCTACTCTTGAGAGAAGAACAAACTTCATTATGTGCATGAGAGCAAATCAAATAAAGCAGCAGACTGATCTCCATCATATTGCTGAATATATATTTTGCGTGTCCCAGGGTCTGAGAAGTCTGAGATTTGACTCTCCGGATGCAGAGAAGGGTCATTCCAAGTAAACTTAACTTCATCAGCCCTGCAGTGCTGGTGTAAATCTTTCTTTCTCTACACTCAACACTTTGATAATAATAGGATGAGAGGTGAAACATCTTCATGGATTTGCAAAGTCCACTTGCTACAGATTTAACTCTCTCTGACTCTTTTCTCGCTGTCTTCGGTATGTTTTTTGGTGCTTTGGCATTCATTGTCACTCAACTTCCCTGAAGAGTTGTTAAAAAGCCAAATCAAAATAATAATAAAATCAAATTGGAAGTGGAAATAATTAGTGAATGTAGAAATAGCTTCAAAGTTTAGGTATTTTTCGTCTTAGTTCTTAGCGAGAGAGTGGCAATGTAATCCTTTGGGGCAATCGTTGTCCACTAAAGTGCTTTGTTTTGCCTCTGACGAGCTCACATTGCTACATGATGAAAAGTGAGATCCTTTTTTGTTTCACCACAAACAGCCATTGCATTGCATGTTCAAAGCCCCCAGACTCCATTGACAAAAAAAAACAAAAAAACACCTTGCACAATGCGAGAACTGCAGGTCTGTGTTTGTGTTCTTGTGTGACTTTGGTGAGTTTGAACTCACAAGTTAAAACACCAAAGTTCCACCATAACAAACAAACTGTGCTTTTGTCCTCCTCAGCCTGCTAGTGCTGCAAAGCTGCTCTCCTGTACAGCAGAAAGCTTTATTTACAGCGCGAGCATACTGATATTGTTTTGTGCTCTACAAGCCCCTCTCTGTGCATCAGGCAAAGCTTGCTTGTATCTTTCAGATATCTCGGATATTACACTTTTATAAAGCAGGCATACACCTCTAATAGCAATCATGTGGAACGATAATATGAATGATAACCTCTTCAGCACACAAATCTGTGACTCACGTCGATTTTTAAACCTTTGAATGAGATTTATATCTGTATTTGAAAAATCTTCAGCTGAACCATGTCCCTGCTCTTGTGTAGGAGGATGTGTTGAGCGAGGAGGAAACACAACATCCCTGCTGTACTGAACCGATTTGTTCATTAGAATAATGCTAAATTAGTAATCAAAATAATTACTCTAATCCCACAGCAAAGTGTTTGAACAACACGCTCTGTCTTTGTGTGCACAGACAGCAGCAGCAGCAGCAGCAGCCTGACTGGGGAACAGAAAAGACTTCTGAGTTTAGCTCAGAGGAGAGGAACATTTGCTAAAAACACTCCGATAACAGCTGACTGAAAAGTTCAGAGGGAACAAATATTAGTTTAAAGTGCTCTTTTCTTTTCTTTTTCTTCTTTTTGCTCCTTCAGATTCAGGAACATTTGTGTTGTTTCCAGAAAGGGAACACACACAGCTACAAGTAGTTCATTAAGGGGGAAGGTGTTGAAGTTGTAGGGGAGGACAAATATAGTAAGCAGACCTGTTACCATCACCAAAGCTACACATGCATTAGACCTTGCAGTTCAGGTTCCTCATGTTCTCCTCATGTCTGCGTGTTTTCTCCGGTACTCGCTACTTCCCACAGTCCAAAAACATGCACTTAATAGGTTAATTGGTGACTCTGTTTGTCTGTGTCTCTATGTGCTGTGTGATAACCTGGCGACTTGTCCAGGGTGTACCCCGCCTCTCGCCCAATGTCAGCTCGGATAGGCTCCAGTCCCCCCCCACGACCCTAGTGAGGATAAGCGGAGTGTTTTTGTCACAGATGTTTGTGTGCATGTGCAGCTGTTCTCACACCCAGTGCATCAATATGGCAGCTTAGTCAGCCATTTCAAACAAGGACGCTGCAGATACCGCTCTATAATAATGGTGATGGTAAGGTGATGTGGCATAAAGAGTAAGAAGTGTATGAAAGTACACAGGAGGTTGGAATGGATGGATGGTCTTCAAACCAGACTGCTTTTAAGGCAATGGTGAAAGTTATGTAACTAACTTTAAATACTAACTAACCTATTTTTACCCAAACCATGAAAATAGTTTTAGGAGACTAAACTAACTAAACTAATTAAACTATAACCATATCACAACATGGACGACATCTTTATTATTGTTTCCATGATGAAGTTCACCTGACCTTTCCCAATTCCTGTACATCCATCACTCATAAAATGTGAAATTTATTTTGAAAATCTAATGGGACATTGCATATTTAATATTGCTAACTTAAATAAAATAGACCTTTGATAATAAAAGCTATGACAAATTGTATGTCTTGTTTTCATTGACGAGACGACATGGGATTCAAATGCTACATACACACAGAAGAACAAAGAAACACAGAAGAGATAAAAGAAAAAAACAGTTTGACTAAGAGGCTTAGAGACGTTTTGCCTCTGTTTAAAACTAGATTAAATGTTTTAAGTTGTCTGAGTTGTCTTCAACTAAAACTACGAAGAATAAAAATGACTATAACTAATAAGTGTAATAATACTAAAGTAGTATGAACTCTGGCACTACAGTCCAACACTTGTGTCTGAGGTTAACAGTCAGACAGAAAGTTACAATTTCATGACAGCACGAGGGGATCCAGCAGGATCGTGTAAAAGTTAACATCTCTATGCACCGAAGTCAAAACGTTAATGAGCTGCTCTCTATTAGATCCTCTCAGTCAGATTACATCACAATAATCAAAACACTAATTACATGATATAAAACAGCTTTTGCAGATGGCAACAAAATTAACTTATTTAATTCAGCTAATGTTGATGTGCGTATTTATCTCATTTTCATGATGTTTAATGACTCTCTCCGGAGAAGCCGCAGAAACGGCTCATTATGAATAATGAAGCAAATAACAGCACACATTGAACGATACTGTACTTTCAGCTGTGTTTTGCTGTGTGAATAATTCAATGTGATTTGTATAAGCAATAATCCTTCATAATGCACCCTTTACTGAGAGGAAGAATAGACAGAAGGTGCAGAAGTGGTTTGCTTAAAAGCAGTTGAGGCGATGGTGGGAATGGGGAATGGCGGCGTGTGCTCGGGGAGTTATTGCTCCACTTACTTTACAAACTGAAAATCTCATTAAGTGTGACACTGAAGATTAGTTGAGAGGGACCAAAGTGGAAAGAGAATGAACTCACAAAGGCGCTGTGAGGAGGCTTTGGCTTTGTTTGCCATCATTAATTCAGCATTGAAACAGCTCAGGGGGAAGCTCCGAGCCGCTGATCAGAAGAGCCGTGAATATGACAGGCGAACAGGTGCCCTTTTTCCTCTCCAAACACTTTTCCCCTTTAGCTCCCCTCCTCGGGTCTTAATTGAGGTGAGTTGTGTATTTGGGCCATCTGCGTGCTGACAAAATAAAGCCGGCTTTGATTTATGGTACCTCGAGACATATTAGCTCCTGAATTTCACCAGAAAGAATCTCCACTCCACTTGTGAAGTCAAAGACAATGAGAGGGAGAGCAATTTTAATGTTTTATTAGAATTTATAGTCCAGTTGTGAAGCCAGAAAAAACAAGTTTGTTTAATAAATTACACGGTTCCCTCTCTTGTATGTTATAATCATGCATGTGCACCATCAACATAGACTTTATAAAGATGGGCAAAAATATGGCCAAAATATTCCCAGAAATAAAATCTGCACATCTGCGGTATCAAGTTTCTCTGCATACATCTGCCATCTCAATCACAAGCAGGGCTCAGCTGTCAATCATCACGTGAAACCTGCTTTTATAGCATCAAATAATGAATTACAACCAAAATTCTCAGAAAAATAAACAATTAAACAAACATCAACTACCTAAAATGACAGAAACCATCTTTGGGAAAAATGTATGTTGACACCAGGTCAATAAAATCAATGATCTAATGTCACGGTAGCTGTTGAGGAATACATCATGACATGAACTTAGCGTCAAAATAATAAAATAAATAATAAAATAAATAGTTATTGACTGTGGTATTTTGGCAAAATGATTTGAACTCAAGGGTTACTCAAGCGTTTCCATCATCCACTTAAGAAGACCATGAGATTTTGGTTGGAAGCACCAGAAAAGCTAGACCTTGAGTCAAGGTTCCTTCAGTGTAGTGATCTGCAAAGTTTCTTTTTCCAGGATAGCGGTACTAGAATGAACAGACTGAGGTAAAATGTACTGAACATCGCCCGTGAACCCAGAGGATGAACCTTTTCTTATCTTCAACTCTGTGCAACGTTTGTCCATGACTCACTCTTCCACACGTATCACAGCATATCTTATTACTCTTATGAGTCGATGTCCATGAAATTAATTGATTTTAATGACTCAATGGTCTTTCCTGTGGCCTCTTAAGAATAGCCAGTCCAGCACGTAGATGGTATAATCAACACAGTGTCGTCTAGATGTGCTTGTGGTTCTTCAGATGTGAGGTATCATTAATAAAATTCTACTTATATCAGCTGCATTTTAGTACAAATCAATGATATGAAGTCCATATTGAAATGAGCTCAATTACTGCACCAGTATAACTCTGCTACAGTGTTTGGATGTAACAGAGAATGCTTAAATGATGCACACAAACACATATGCACAGTCTGCACATTTGCACACACACACAGAAAGTCCACTCTAATGATGTGTCTAACAGTCTGCTTACATGACCATTAGGCAGCTCAAGTACAAGGGCAAACCGTGATATTCCAGCAGCACTTAGCAGCAGTGTGGCGCCAAGCACCAATAGTTTAACTCATATTGTGCAGTGTGGGTGTTGATAGCTGTTAGTGGTCGTGTTTCATGGCTTATTCTCGCCGAGGAACACTTTATGAGATGTGGACATTGGGACTGAGAGCAGCCTCTGGATGCTTTAGTCGTGTCTGAATGTGCTGCTCAATGTAGCTGAGCAAAAACACATTAGAGGGTAGTTTGTAATCTGTGTTAACCACAAAAGTCTTTCACACACGTAGAATTTATTTGGGCAGCCAGCCCTAAAATATTTTTTTTTGTATTCTCTGCTTTTTTGCAGCCACACAGCTTCCAAATGCAAACACACACCGCACAATCATACTCTGAACACCTGGGAATGATAGAGTGGCACTTACAGTAAATTCAATTTACTTTATAGTGTGCAATAGTACTTCAACACTGAGCAGTGCTAACACACACTACCTTCTGTGCACCACCACAATAGACACTAGAAAAAAATAATACAAAAGTCAGAGGGAGGGCCACAGATCTGAAC
Organism: Miichthys miiuy; assembly: GCA_036365135.1. Taxonomy (NCBI): domain Eukaryota; kingdom Metazoa; phylum Chordata; class Actinopteri; family Sciaenidae; genus Miichthys; species Miichthys miiuy. Next base: position 21,068,249 of record CM071614.1, on the reverse strand, counting down.
AAAACTTGGCGTAAAAAATTGACCGAAATCGATACAACTGTGGAAAAAAACATTAATTCCAAGCAACTCTGTGTTCCTGTGCCTGTCGCCAGCATGTGTGTGTCACTGTGTGTCACCACTCCTCTAAGTTCTTTAAACACACTTGGTAATTTAAAGTTCATCTACGAATTTCCACCTTTTCAGAACATTGCCTGAAATCTTTACATTGCATTTGCAGTGAGCAAAACATGCAACAGTTTGATAATATGGTGGTGCCACCACATATTTCCACAAATAGAATAGGCATGAACATGTGCACATATAGAGCTGTTGAAAATACCAAAATAATGGAACATGTCCCGTTAAGCAATCCTCCTTGGGGGACTTATTTAAAATGTAGTTTTGTCACATCTAATATGTAAACCTAATATGTTAAATATTAAATACTTTGATCCTTCTTTACATCATGGCCACTTCATAAATCAGATAACTGGGTCAGCTGTGGCTCAGGTGAGTCGTCTAGTTTCATTTCTGGCTCCTCCAGTCCAATCAAACTGTCCTTTAGCAAAGTACTGAACCCCAACTTGCTCCCAATGGCTGTGACGCCAATATGTGTTAATAGGTGAGGTTGGTATCATGAGCAGTTGGCACCTTACATGGCAGTCAGTGTATAATTGTGTGTGTGTGTGAATGTGACAAGTGTTGTAAAAGCACTTTGAGTGGTTGGCAGACCAGAAAAGCTCCATATAATACAAGTCCATTTACCATTTACCAACTGTCTGACCTCAAAAAAGTCTAAATGCAGAAGCATTCAAGACTGACTGAAATCTAATTTCTGAAAACAACTCCAGAGGAGGTTTCACGTGTATTTTAGCCAGACGTTAAAACATTCATCCATCCATCATCCATCTCTCCAAGATGCAAATGGAGTCTTTGCTTCTCCTGCAGTGTAACTTTGTCAGTCTGTGGAAATAGGCACTCACTGTCTGATTACATTCATAGTCTGTCTCTGTCTGCTGAGTTACACTAAAATTAGACTGAAATTTTGTTCTCTGTTTCATGAAAGCAACATGGAAAAATGGGACCAATTTCTTTGCACACCATCAACTAGAAGGTTCACAGAGCTGTCGGTGCATCAGTCCAACCTCTGTATGCTCAGTATGGGTGAGGGAGGGATATAAGTTAGGACCTGTAGGTATTTGGACCAATTATCTGCTTTTCTGTTGCTTGTAGTTCAAAAATACCATTCTTAGTTATTGTTAGCTTATGGATAATGGAACAGTCCAGCTAACTGTGTGCAACTACTAAAATAGACACATACACAGTAGGACACAATTGTTTAAACATATTTTCACTTCCGTCATCTATCAGTGTGAAATCTTTCCACTCAGGTGTGTTAGTCATAGACTACATAAAATATAGACATAGGGCTGTCACCATCTTGGCAGCCCTGCCTTTGCTGGCTAATCCAAAAAAAACAACAAAAAAAACCCAACTGTCAATCAAAGCAGCCACCTCCTGAATGCATAAATTTAAGCCTTAATATAATCTGAATGGGTGAGTGATATAGCAATTAGCTATAGAGGCCAGAATTCCTGCTGTGTTTGTTGGGCATTTTAATATAGGAGGCTTATGGAGGTTGACTCACTTTTGTAGTTTTTGGCACTTCTGCATTGGCTTGACTTTTCAGCCACATGAGTAGACGGTGGAGGTGGAGTAGTATGTTATAGAACTGAATAGCGAAACCAAAAAGCTTCTCAATTTGTTACGTAGCCAAATACGTGCAGTAATGTTTCTTCCATTGAATTTCCACTCAGCCCATAGACTTTACGTTATGACGATAGTACAGATTTTTAAATTGCTTTTCTCAGCCCGAGGAACGTTTCACAAATATAAAACCTCCATGGATCCAAAATTCATAATAGAAAGAGCAATAATTGACTGGTCAATGGGGAAAATGCTTTTTTAGGCCACAGGGGAATTTT